>CM056053.1:156921771-157521771 GCA_029574335.1 Rana kukunoris
CTTTACATTTTAAGGAGTTTTATATATTGTTTGGGTTGCATACTGTTTCCTTTTTATACACATGTATTTTAAGACTAATACAAGTAACTTTGCGTAACGAAATTTTCAAAGTTCTGTGCTAAATAGTAAAATACTTTATTAAAAAGAAAATAATTCATTGTAACGCTATATCATTTTTATTTGTACAGTAGAACAACATATTTGGGCTGATTACCAAGCCTGTGCGCCAAGACTCATGGTGCACAAGCAGGAGTAAAAACCTGTTTTTTGACATTTACCAAAGAAACACGCTGCCAGTGCAGCGTGTTTCCTCCTCATTTACTAAAGTGCCTAATGCGCCCAGAAGAGGGCGCACAGCACGCCAGTACAGAGCTGGCGTGCGGCATTTAGTAATGTAAACATCGGGGTTCGGATCGGGCGGGAGTTTATGAGGGGAGGGAGGGGGTGATGCAGGGGAAGTGTAGTGACATGTGTTTTTAAACTTGTGTGGCGGGCCGATTTGAAAGGGAAAGTGACTTTTGGGACCCGATCCCCGTGCCCTTGCAAAGTACGCTAGAACCTCGGAAGGTTCACTTGCATACTGGGCATGCGCAGAGGGAAAAATCGGAGCTCACCGCGCGCCTCTTCAGTACGCCGGGAAATCCTTGGTAAATACCAGGCGGCGTAGCAGTGTTTGCACTGCCTGGAGCGGCGCACGGCAAGCTCCGAGCTGTTCTCGGGCTGCGCTGACACTGAAGGGGAACTCCGCGCCAAATTTCAAATGTGAAACCGGCGCGGCTTCCCCCCAGGGGTACAATAGGCTCTCCGGCTTGGTCCGGAACGTGAGGGGTTAACCCACGCCAAAATCGGCGTGGGGTTCCCCCCCAGATCCGTACCAAGCCCTCATCCCAGGCATGCAGTCTGGCCGGACAGGAATGGGGGTGGGGACGAGCGAGCCCCCCCCCCTCCTGAGCCGTACCAGACCACATGCCCTACATGACATGGGGGAGTGTGTGCTTTGGGGGAGGGGGGCGCTGCCCCCCCACCCCAAAGCACTCTTGTCCCCATGTCGATCGGGACAAGAGCCTCTTCCCGACAACCCTAGCCATTGGTTGTCGGGTATGCGGGCGGGAGCCAATCAGAATCTGGGAGCCCCGTTTAATAAGGTGGCCCCCAGATTTCGGGCCCCCACCCTATGTGAATGAGTATGGGGTACATCGTACCCCTACCCATTCACCTGGTGAACGTTTTCAAAACTTTTGAGGGTCTTCCGCCGCCCCCTTCAAATTCTTCTGCCTGGACGGGGGTCGTACATCCCATCCAGGACTTGGACGTGGCGGGCTTCTCGTCGCTGTCTTCTGCCGCTGCCGCCCCCTTCACCACGAAGCTCCGTGCTTGTTTGATGAGGGCAGCGGGCTTCCGTCGTCTTCTCCGGGCGAGGGTCGTACATCCCACCCCGGATTTCGTCGCCGGGTTCTGCCTGGCTCCTACTAGGGGCCAGGCCTTCTTTTGCCGTCTTCCGCCGGAGGGCGCCACTCTCCGGGCTTCTCGACGTTGTCTTCCGCCGCGGGGGCCAGGCCTTCTTCTTTGCCGCCCCCTCGATTTTTTCGGCCTGGACGGGGGTCGCACATCCCATCCAGGACTTGGACGTGGCGGGCTTCTCGTCGCCGTCTTCTGCCGCTGCCCCCTTCACCACGAAGCTCCGTGCTTGTTTGATGAGGGCAGCGGGCTTCCGTCGTCTTCTCCGGGGCGAGGGTCGTACATCCCACCCCGGATTTCGTCGCCGTCTTCTGCCGCTGCCCCCCCTTCACCACGAAGCTCCGTGCTTGTTTGATGAGGGCAGCGGGCTTCCGTCGCAGTCTTCCGCCGCGGGGTGACACTCGCGGGCTTCTTCTTCCATTCGATGTTGACACGGCGAGGTCCGGCGCTGAAATGCCTTCTGAGCGGCGGGCAAGGACTTATATTGGCATTGGGCGTGGCGTGGTTATGCCAACATGTGACCTTAACCCATGTGACAGTGATGTCACGTCACATCACTGTCACATGGTTAAGGTCACATGTTGGCATAACCACGCCCACGCCCAATGCCAATATAAGTCCTTGCCCGCCGCTCAGAAGGCATTTCAGCGCCGGACCTCGCCGTGTCAACATCGAATGGAAGAAGAAGCCCGCGAGTGTCACCCCGCGGCGGAAGACTGCGACGGAAGCCCGCTGCCCTCATCAAACAAGCACGGAGCTTCGTGGTGAAGGGCAGGCAGCGGCAGAAGACGGCGACGAAGGGGCAGCGCCCTCATAAACAAGCAGAAGACGGCGACGAGAAGCCCGCCACGTCCAAGTCCTGGATGGGATGTACGACCCCCGTCCAGGCCAAAAAAATCGAGGGGGGCGGCAAAGAAGAAGGCCTGGCCCCCGCGGCGGAAGACAACGTCGAGAAGCCCGGAGAGTGGCGCCCTCCGGCGGAAGACGGCGAAAGAAGCCCTGGGAGGAGCCAGGCAGAAGCGGAGGAGCCCGAGGTGGGGCGACACCCCCGTTGTTCTCCGCTGTTTTCGGCCGGCCCCCCCCGGATGTAAAAGAGCTTCATTTTGGGTGGGGGCACAGTCGAGCATGGCGGAGAGCATGGGTGGGTGTTTCCCCCCCCCGGCAGAAGACGGCTAGAAGACCGAGGAGTGGCGACGCCCCCGTTGTTCTCCGCTGTTTTCGGCCGGCCCCCCCCGGATGTAAAAGAGCTTGATTTGGGGTAGGGGGCCTGGCCGAACATGGCGGAGAGCATCGGTGGGTGTCTCTCTCCCCGGCGGAAGGCGGCGGCGAAGACCGGGGGGGGGTAGGTGTACCCCCCCGGCGGAAGGCGAAGACCGAGGAGGGGTTTCGCCCCCGTTGTTCTCCGCCATTTCCGCCGGCCCCCCCCGGATGTAAAAGAGCTTGATTTGGGGTAGGGCGGGGCCTGGCCGAACATGGCCGAGAGCATCGGTGGGTGTCCCCCCCCGGCGGAAGGCGGCGGCGAAGACCGGTGCGGGGCTGGAGCCCCCCCGGCAGAAAACGTCTGGAAGACCGAGGGGCTCCGCCCCCGTTGTTCTCTGCTTTTTTCGGCCGGCCCCCCCCGAATGTGAAAGAGCTTATTTTGGGGTGGGGGCCTGGCTGGACATGGCGGAGATCATCGGTGGGTGTCCCCCCCCGGCAGAAGACGGCGAAGCCCGGGGCCCAATGGGCTGGTGGTGGGGGGTCCCGGCAGAAGACCCCCGGAGCTGACTAATAAATTATTTTTTTCTGTGTGTTTTTTTTGTGTTTACACTTTTCCACCCGGTGAATGGGTAGGGGTACGATGTACCCCATACTCATTCACATAGGGTGGGGGGCCAGAATCTGGGGGCCCCCTTAATATAGGGGGCTCTCAGATTCTGATAAGCCCCCCGCCCGCATACCCCGACAACCAACGGCCAGGGTTGTCGGGAAGAGGCTCTTGTCCCGATCGACATGGGGACAAGAGTGCTTTGGGGTGGGGGGGCAGTGCCCCCCTCCCCCACAGCACACACTCCCCCATGTCGAGGGCATGTGGTCTGGTACGGCTCAGGAGGGGGGGGGGCGCTCGCTCGTCCCCACCCCCATTCCTGTCCGGCCAGACTGCGTGCCTGGGAGAAGGGTTTGGTCTGGATCTGAGGGGGAACCCCACGCCGTTTTTTGGCGTGGGTTTAACCCCTTATGTTCCAGATCAAATCTAAGAGCCTGTTGTGCACCTGAAGGGGGACCCCCACGCCGTGTTTTTTTTTGTAATTTGGGGTGGAGTTCCCCTTTATCCCGGTCCTGTCAGGGGGGGGGGGAATGCCTGCTCGTCTGTCCCTACAATGTATGAACAGCGATCTGTCATTTCCCCTACACAGTCCCACCCCCTTTACAGTTAGAACACACCCAGGTAACATATTCAACCCCTTCCGCGCCCCTAGTGTTAACCCCTTCCCTGCCAGTGTCATTTTTATAGTAAGCAATGCATTTATATACCATTGCTCGCTACAAAAATGCCAAATCTCACAAAAATGTGTCCGCCACAATGTCGCATTAGACAGAAAAAACAATGATAGCCACCATTACTAGTAAAACAAAAAATTATTCCAAAAAAACCCATAAGACCAACCCCTACTTAGAACTTTTGCCCAAACCAATCAAACGCTTATTGTGATTTTTTGCAACCAAAAAGATGTCCAAGAATACTTATCGGCCTAAACTGATAAACATTTTGAATTTTGAACAACATCAAGACATATAATATGGGGGAGATTTAATACTATAGGGCGAAACATCGGCCTAAACTGAGGGCAAACATTTTTTGAATATATTTTGGGGGAGATTTATTATAGCAAACAGTAAAAAAGATGTTTTTTTAGTTACCAAATTGTCGCTATATTTTTGGGTCAAGCAAAAATAAGAAAAAACGCAGAGGTGATCAAATACCACCAACAAAAAAAAAAAATAAAATTTTTTAGGGGGGGGGGGGGGGGAGGATGAGGACGCCCAATTTTTTTGGGGGCCACGTCGCACAACCACGCAATTGTCAGTCAAAATGACGCAGTGTTGAAATGCAAAAAATGGCCCCGTCAGTGACCAGTAATATGCTCTGGGGCTCAAGTGGTTACAAATTAAGAATACACTAAAGTTAGCCCAATTTATGGCCATAATGTGAAAGATGATGTTACACCGAGTAAATAGATACCCAACATGTTACACTTTAATATTGCACACACTCATGGAATGGCGCCAAACTTCAGTACTTGAAAATACCCATAGGCAACGCTTTTTTATGTGTTTCAGGTTACCAGTTTAGATTTACAGAGGAGGTCTAGTGCTAAAAGTATTGCTCTCGCTCTAACGTACGCTATGATACCTCACATGTGGGGTTTGAACGGGGGTTCAATATGTGGGCGGGGCTTACACATTTAAGGCCCGCCCCCATATATGGAAACATTCTTCAAACCACACATGTGAGGTATCATAGCGTGCGTAACAGCAAGAGGAATATTTATAGCACTAGACCTCATCTGTAAATCTAAACTGGTAACCGGAAACAATAAAAATGCTGCTTGTTCGCTTCTGACTGCGAGCTACTAGGGACAGGGGCTTTTAAATTATTACTATTTAGGTTTGTTACGTAAAAATTCTATAAGACCTCCCGTTCAGCTTGTAAAGCATCACTTCATGGGGACCAAAAAAAAATTTAACACCTCTAATGCTTTCATCCGCCATTGCAGATTTGATTCTGGTACTGCATTTCGAGTGAACTGGGCATGCTCGAACAGTTAGAAAAAGAAGTTGGAAGTTTCATCCTGAAAATGACTTGCATCTTTCTGAGCATGCTCAGAAAGCTCTTTTTTTGGCTTAGTAATTTAAGGACATCCTTAACAGGTGTAAGCAGTTCCAAGTGCACACAAACTAGAGGCTGACATTTCTTCATGTGTTTCCAATTGGTTCATTAGCACACATGTTATAAAAAGCGTGGATACTGCACGTGTCAGCTGCCCCTCAGAGGGGGCAGATTTGCTGGCTGGAAGGAATGGCGGAGTGAAACAGAGATGTTTTGGAGCAAGTTTTGTATTTTTTGATGTTTTCTCTGCTACATAATTTTGCTAAATGTTTCTCAAGATGTTAATGACTAATGTTTTAATCCTGTGGGTCTATCCTGTTATTTCAAAAGCATGATTTATTTTCCAATGACTGTGAAATAAACGTTGGTCTTTTTTGTTTTTAGGTGTTTTTATATATTTTTGGTGTGTTTATTTGTAATTTTTTGTTTTGCTTTCCTTGTTTTGTGGACCAATAAAATTACTTTCAAATTTTGAAGTTTGTTTTGTGATATTTTTTTCCTGCTATGGATTTCAACCGCTGCAGCTGAACTAGTTTGGGCCTAAACCATCAAGTGTGATTTGTCTCTAAGCTCTTTCCTGGTGTGTATGCATGAAATGTTTAGTCACCAGAAAAGGAAGGACAAAGCGGTAAGTATTGTTTCCTAGAACTGATGTCCAGACTGACTTTTTAAAGCACATGTGCAAGATGTAGGAAAAGCTGCAAACAGGGCCTGTTGGAGGGGGGGGGGGGGGGGGGTGGTGTATTGGTGGACAGGCTTGAAGTGCTGATTTACAGCGCTGTGCTTGAAACTAGCACAAGACAATCCTATTCTAATTGTGGGTTGTTTGAGGGAAGCCAATTGAGTGTTAGAACCCCTGCTAGTGTTTTTAGGTTGGGCTTTGTGTCCCTTTTCCTAAAATTGGCTTCACTTCCTGTCACACAGCTGAACAGGAAGTGAGGTTAAAACCCTACCAATGGTCTTTTCTTTGGGACACAGGTCAATCTAACTAGTGTCACCATTAAGCAAATTGCACTGCAGTGTACACCCCAAATGATTAGTTATTTTGGGGTTTAGTAAAGGCAAAGCCGCTCTGCAGTAGAAGCGTAGGCAATGAAAATCAGAAGGGAAGCACTGATGGTTTTTACTTCCAATCCCGCCAAGTTTTGAGTTTTCTTCCTTGCTTGTCCACTTGTAGTGCAAAGTGGATTTGCCTTTAGTAAATGGACCCCAAAGTCCAAGATTCCTACTAATTTGGGGTGTACACAGCAAAATGCCATTTCCAAAATGGGAAACTATTTATATTGATCTGTGTGTCCCCAACAAAACATTACTCAGGTGTTTCCCTCACTTCCTGTTTGGCTGTGTGGCAGGAAGTGAATGAATTAAGTAGAAAGTGACAACATTTGTGAGGTGTCTTTACCCTATCAGGGGTGCAGGCATCCCCAAAACAAACAAGAAAATAGTTGATTTAACATTGGGTGGTGTTTGTGGGGGTCCCTAACACACATTCATACATATTAGCAACGCTGGATCCTGGCCTATTGGCATGGTTATATTTTCTTAAGCCTCTCAATAAAATGATCTGAAATTTGGGGTTAAACTGGAACAATAATCATCACTTTTATTTTTTGGATTTCTTTCATTTTGGATAGAGTTGGGGGGGGGGGGGGGTTAGAAGCTCTGTCAGTTTATTTTGTATTATCCCTGTCCGTTTGGGGAGATTGGCCTTCACTTCCTGCCCCATAGCCAAACAGGAAGTGATCGAAAAACTAGGCAAATTAAGGGCCCCCCCCCCCCCCCCCCACAGAACTTGTGTGTGTCCCCTGAAAATTCCTGGGTGGGTCATAAAAAAACAGGGTGTGGCCTTGACAGGAAGGGTGGGTCATTTTTCTATTAGGGGGGTGCCAAAATTTGGTCAGGCCTAGGGAAGCACAAAACCTAAATATCCTACTGCATATTAGGGCTTATTTAGACAGGATCCAATTTACAGCATGTTTTTAGATTGTGGGAGGAAACCCACACAGGGAGAACATGCAAACTCCAGGCAGATAGTGTCACGGGCGGGATTCGAACCAGCAACCCTTTTGCTGCTAGGTGAACATGCTACACACTACGCTACTGTGCTGAACGAACATGATTGCAGCTGAAAGCATGAGATGTTTTTTTTTAAACCAATTCCATGCTTTCCAGCCTGGAGGACAGATGTGGGGTCTAATTGACCCCGCCTTTCTCTATAAAGAGGACCTGTCACACACTAGTCCTATTACAAGGGATGTTTACATTCCTTGTAATAGGAAGAAAAGTGAAAAATAATACAAACAAAGGGACAAACAAGTGCAAAAATTAAAATATTAAGTAAAAAAATAAAATAACAAAGGAATTTAAATGCTCCTGTCCCTAGTAGCTCGCACTCAGAAGCGAACACGCATGCAAGTCCCACCCACATATGTAAACATCCTTCAAACCCCACATGTGAGGTATCATAGCGTGCGTTAGAGCGAGAGCAATAATTTTAGCACTAGACCTCCTCTGTAACTCAAAAGTGGTAACCTGAGAAAAAAAGTCAAGCGTTGCCTATGGAGATTTTTAATAACGAAGTTTAGCGCCATTCCATGAGTGTGCGCAATATGAAAGCGTGACAAGTTAGGTATCTATTTACTCGGGTAACATCATCTTTTACCTTATCCCTAAAAATTGGGCTAGCTTTACTGCTTTCTTATTTTGTCATTCATGAAACAGGTTTTTTTTTGAAAGCCAAAAAAAAAAAAAAACGTTTGAAAATTTTTGGCACAAATACTGTTGGAAATGTGTCCGAAAAAATGGCCGCCACTTTATTCCCTAGGGTGTTTGTTAATAAAATATATATAATGTTTGGGGGTCCTGAGTAAGTTTCAAGGAAGAAAATATAATTGTTACATGAAGGAGAGAAGTGCCAGAATAGGCGCGGTATGGAAGTGGTTAAAGTGCAACAATAAAAGTGAAAAATTCCTTGAAATTTCGTACCATGGGGGGGGGGGGAGGCAATTAGGGGCGCCATCAGGAATTATGGGGCCCCTTACACAGCTTCAGGCATGGGCCCCCTGGAGCAGAGAATAGGGGGGGGGGTGCCGCCTGATATTAAGAAGGGGGGGGGGCTGCCGCAATTTGATAAGCGGGGGGTTCCTTTACTAAAAAATACATATAGAAAAATATATATTAAAAAGGGTGGTAGCCATCCGGGGGCCCTGGGGACCACTGGGCCCTTTAATAAAAAGAAACTTCTGGGCTCTTTAATGAAAAATAAATTACAATATCTACATATATAAAATAATAAAAAAGGGGGTTGCCTTGGGAGCTCTGGGCCCTTTAATAAAAAATAACTACCAAAAATCTAAAAAAAAAAATAACATTGGGTGGGAGCTGTGGTGGCTCAACGTGAATGGCACTGCGCTGACAAGCCGTTCACCTCTGCAGCCAAGGGTTCGGATCCCGGTCTCGGCTACATGTGAATTGAGTTTGGCTCCCAGTGGGTGTGCTATGCAAGGTACGCCTGTGCTTAGTATGCCCACCCCCCCCCCCCAAAAAAAAAAACACCACACTTGCACACACTTTGGCCATGAGGTCTCCTAAAATAAAGGGAGGCGAAGGACCTACAGGGCTGGCTGGGTGGGCTACACTCCTTCATAGGGGGAGTCCCTCTGTCCCATCGGGGACAGGCCCCCCTCACACCCACCATTGCCACCGGGGGCATGGAGAAGGATGGCGATTGCAAGTCCAGCTCCTCTCTCTCGACTTCACGCACAAAATACACTTTAAAAAAGAAATTAAAGTAAAAAGTAACAAACCTGGGGAAAATGTTTATAACATTTTTAGAAGCAAAAAGGTTGTCATCTGGGGCCCTCTGGGAGCTTTCAAAATTATATTATATATATATATATGTTTAAAAAATAACCAAAAAATATATATTTTTTTTTTTTTGTTTTTTTTTGTAAAGGTGGGGGGTTGTCATCTGGAGCCCTGGGGATCTCCGGGCCACTGGGGACCTCCAGACCCCTAAAACAAAACATTGGCCCTTTAATAACAAAAAATTTGGGGGGTTGCCACCCGGGGCCCTGGGGACCTCCAGACTGCTAAAAAATATTAAATTCCAAAAATTGGCCCTTTAATAAAAAATCCTACAAAAACCAACTAACAAATATATATACAAAAAAAAAAAGAGGGGGGTTACCATCTGGGGCGCTGGGGGGCCTCCAGGCATCTGGGCACCTCCGGACCCCCGGGCCCCTTACAGGTGTACAGGGCCGCCATCATGAATTTTGGGGCCCCTTACACAGCTTCAGGCATGGGCCCCCTGGAGCAGAGAACCGGGGGGGGGGGTGCTGCCGCATGAAATTGAGAAGCGGGGGGGGGGGGTGTTGCCACAAATTGAGGAGCGGGGGGCCCTTTACAAAAATTTTGACAGAAATAAGAAATAAAGAAAAATATATATAAAAAAGGGGGGTAGCCATCCGGGGCCCTGGGGACCTCTGTGCTCTTTATAAAATAAAAATAAAAAAGAGAGAAAATACATATATATATATTTTTTAAATATAACATTTATCGAAAAAAAGTAAAAAAACAAGGGGGTAGCCTTCCAGGGCCCTGGGGACCTCTGGGCCCTTTCCTTAAAAAAAATAAAACAAATATATTAAAAAAATATATATATTTTTTTAAATATATATCTTTTATTTAAAAAAAAAGGGCTTGCCATCTGGGGCCCTTAGTGGCCTCCGGGCCCCTGGGGACCTTCGGAGCCCTTAAAAAAAATAAAAAATAAAAAATATATTTTTTTGTTTTAGGGTGGTTCCCATCCGGGCCCCTGGGGGCCCCTGGGGACCCCCGGGCGGTGTAATGCCTGTACCCCCCTAATGGCGGCCCTGCAGGTGTACTGCCTGTACCCCCCTGATGGCGGCCCTGGGTGTAATGTCAGCATGTGAAAAAATGACATTCTGAAGGAAAAAAGCCATTTAAAACTGACTCGCGGCTATAATGAATTGTCAGCTCCTGGAAATTGCAGGAGAATTCATTCATTAAAAACACCAAAAAAAAAGCGTGGGGGTCCCCCCAAATTCAATAACCAGACCCTTTAGGTCTGGTATGGATATTAAGGGGAACCCCGCCATCAATTTTAATAAAAAATGACGTGGGGTTCCCCCCAAATATCCATAACCAGACCCTTCAGGTCTGGTGTGGAATTTAAGGGGAACTCCACTCCAAATTAAAAAAAAAATGGCGTGGAGTCCCCCCTAAAATCCACACCAGACCCCTTATCCGAGCACGTTGACCTGGCCGGCCGCAGAAAAGAGGGGGGGACAGAGCGCGGCCCCCCCCCTCTCCTGAACCGCACCAGGCCACATGCCCTCAACATTGGGAGGGTGTTTTGGGGTGCCCCCCAAAACACCTTGTCCCCATGTTGATGAGGACAAGGGTCTCTTCCCCACAACCCTTGCCCGGTGGTTGTGGGGGTCTGCGGGCAGGAGGCTTATCGAAATCTGGAAGACCCCTTTAACAAAGGGGCCCCCCAGATCCCGGCCCCCCCCCTGTGTGAAATGGTAATGGGGTACCTTGTACCTCTACCATTTCACGAGTAAAAAAAATGTAAAGGGTTAAAAAAGACAAGAGCCGGTTTTTGACAAGTCCTTTATTATCTTCTTTCTTCTTTTCTTCGGGTTTCTTCTTCCTCCTCCTTCTTCTTCCTCTGCTTCTGTCTTGGGTCTTCTATTCCCGCATCTTGCCCGGCGTGTTCTTCCATCTTCTGTTCCTCCCGCTGTCCTTCTCGTCCGCATCTTCTTCTCCTTCTTGTTCTTCTTCGCCGGAGGCGCCGCTTCCAATTGAAATCCCCGCTGTCTGCCGGACCACGCCCCCCCCTCTGACGCCTCGGGCAAGCTCTTAGGAGTGTGCTGCAAGTGCGTCCGAGGGGGGCGTGGTCACATGTGAGAGGGCGGGCAATTCAATTTGAAGCTCGTGCGCGGCTTTTTCTTTGCAGGAGTCGCCGCTTCCAATTGAATTGCCCGCTTTCTGGAACATGTGACCACGCCCCCCTCTGACGCACAGGCACCACACGGGGACTTTCCTAAGAGCTCGCCCGTGGCGTCAGAGGGGGGGCGTGGTCCGGCAGACAGCGGGGATTTCAATTGGAAGCGGCCGCTCCGGCGAAGAAGAAGAAGGAGAAGATGCGGACGAGAAGGACAGCGGAAGAAGATGGAAGAACACGCCGGGCAAGATGCGGGAATAGAAGACCCAAGACAGAAGCAGAGGAAGAAGAAGGAGGAGGAAGAAGAAACCCGAAGGAAAGAAGAAAGAAGATAATAAAGGACTTGTCAAAAACCGGCTCTTGTCTTTTTTTACACTGACACTTTTTTTTTCTCGTGAAATGGTAGAGGTACAAGGTACCCCATTACCATTTCACACAGGGGGGGGGCCGGGATCTGGGGGGCCCCTTTGTTAAAGGGGTCTTCCAGATTTCGATAAGCCTCCTGCCCGCAGACCCCCACAACCACCGGGCAAGGGTTGTGGGGAAGAGACCCTTGTCCTCATCAACATGGGGACAAGGTGTTTTGGGGGGCACCCCAAAACACCCTCCCAATGTTGAGGGCATGTGGCCTGGTGCGGTTCAGGAGAGGGGGGGGGCCGCGCTCTGTCCCCCCCTCTTTTCTGCGGCCGGCCAGGTCAACGTGCTCGGATAAGGGGTCTGGTGTGGATTTTAGGGGGGACTCCACGCCATTTTTTTTTATTTGGGGTGGAGTTCCCCTTAAATTCCACACCAGACCTGAAGGGTCTGGTTATGGATATTTGGGGGGAACCCCACGTCATTTTTTTTTTAAATTGACGGCGGGGTTCCCCTTAATATCCATATCAGACCTAAAGGGTCTGGTTATTGAATTTGGGGGGACCCCCACGCTTTATTTTTTCGTTTTTTTAATGAATGAATTCTCCTGCAATTGCCGGGAGCCGACAATTCATTATTGCCACGAGTCAGTTTTAAATGGCTTTTTTTTTTTTTTTTTTTTTTTTTTTCAGAATGTCATTTTGTGCAAAGACATATTTCTAACCGCAGGAAAAGTGCGCTTTATTCACCTGCTGACATCCCCCCCCCCCCCCCCATGGTACGAATTTAAAAAAAATTATTCAAATGACGTGGGGGTCCCCCCAAATTCCATTACAGGCCCTTCAGGTCTGATATGGATATTAAGGGGAACCCCGCCATCAATTTTAAAAAAAAATGACGTGGGGGTCCCCCCAAATATCCATAACCAGACCCTTCGGGTCTGGTGTGGAATTTAAGGGGAACTCCACTCCAAATTAAAAAAAAAATGGCGTGGAGTCCCCCCTAAAATCCACACCAGACCCCTTATCCGAGCACGTTGACCTGGCCGGCCGCAGAAAAGAGGGGGGGACAGAGCGCGGCCCCCCCCCTCTCCTGAACCGCACCAGGCCACATGCCCTCAACATTGGGAGGGTGTTTTGGGGTGCCCCCCAAAACACCTTGTCCCCATGTTGATGAGGACAAGGGTCTCTTCCCCACAACCCTTGCCCGGTGGTTGTGGGGGTCTGCGGGCAGGAGGCTTATCGAAATCTGGAAGACCCCTTTAACAAAGGGGCCCCCCAGATCCCGGCCCCCCCCCTGTGTGAAATGGTAATGGGGTACCTTGTACCTCTACCATTTCACGAGTAAAAAAAAAGTGTCAGTGTAAAAAAAGACAAGAGCCGGATTTTGACAAGTCCTTTATTATCTTCTTTCTTCTTTCCTTCGGGTTTCTTCTTCCTCCTCCTTCTTCTTCCTCTGCTTCTGTCTTGGGTCTTCTATTCCCGCATCTTGCCCGGCGTGTTCTTCCATCTTCTTCCGCTGTCCTTCTCGTCCGCATCTTCTCCTTCTTCTTCTTCGCCGGAGCGGCCGCTTCCAATTGAAATCCCCGCTGTCTGCCGGACCACGCCCCCCCTCTGACGCCACGGGCGAGCTCTTAGGAAAGTCCCCGTGTGGTGCCTGTGCGTCAGAGGGGGGCGTGGTCACATGTTCCAGAAAGCGGGCAATTCAATTGGAAGCGGCGACTCTGGCAAAGAAAAAGCCGCGCACAAGCTTCAAATTGAATTGCCCGCCCTCTCACTTGTGACCACGCCCCCCTCGGACGCACTTGCAGCACACTCCTAAGAGCTTGCCCGAGGCGTCAGAGGGGGGGGCGTGGTCCGGCAGACAGCGGGGATTTCAATTGGAAGCGGCCGCTCCGGCGAAGAAGAACAAGAAGGAGAAGAAGATGCGGACGAGAAGGACAGCGGGAGGAACAGAAGATGGAAGAACACGCCGGGCAAGTTGCGGGAATAGAAGACCCAAGACAGAAGCAGAGGAAGAAGAAGGAGGAGGAAGAAGAAACCCGAAGAAAAGAAGAAAGAAGATAATAAAGGACTTGTCCAAAACCGGCTCTTGTCTTTTTTAACCCTTTACATTTTTTTTACTCGTGAAATGGTAGAGGTACAAGGTACCCCATTACCATTTCACACAGGGGGGGGCCGGGATCTGGGGGGCCCCTTTGTAAAAGGGGTCTTCCAGATTTCGATAAGCCTCCTGCCCGCAGACCCCCACAACCACCGGGCAAGGGTTGTGGGGAAGAGACCCTTGTCCTCATCAACATGGGGACAAGGTGTTTTGGGGGGCACCCCAAAACACCCTCCCAATGTTGAGGGCATGTGGCCTGGTGCGGTTCAGGAGAGGGGGGGGGCCGCGCTCTGTCCCCCCCTCTTTTCTGCGGCCGGCCAGGTCAACGTGCTCGGATAAGGGGTCTGGTGTGGATTTTAGGGGGGACTCCACGCCATTTTTTTTTTAATTTGGAGTGGAGTTCCCCTTAAATTCCACACCAGACCCGAAGGGTCTGGTTATGGATATTTGGGGGGAACCCCACGTCATTTTTTTTTTTAAATTGACGGCGGGGTTCCCCTTAATATCCATACCAGACCTAAAGGGTCTGGTTATTGAATTTGGGGGGACCCCCACGCTTTTTTTTTTTCCTTTTTTTAATGAATGAATTCTCCTGCAATTGCCGGGAGCCGACAATTCATTATAGCCGCGAGTCAGTTTTAAATGGCTTTTTTCCTTTGAAAAATGACATTTTGTGCAGAGACAGTTCTAACCACGGGAAACATGCGCTTTTTCACATGCTGACATTAGAGACCCCCATAGTACGAAATTTAAAGGAAAATTACACTTTTATTATTGCACTTTTAGCATTATTAAAATCACTGCTCCCGAAAAAACGGCCGTTTTAAAAAATAAAAAAAGCATTGGTACATGTCCCCTGGGGCAGGACTGAGGTCCCCAAACACTTTTTAGGACAAAACTTGCAGATTAGCCTTTAAAATTCACTATTAAGATTTCCCCCCATAGACTTATACAGGGAGTTCGGCGGCGGCTTTACTTATCAATCACATCGCGCTGCTGCTGCCGCCGGTTCATGCGCCTAATTAGGGATTCATCCAGCGCACCTATTAAGGCATGTACTGGCGCAGCGCAGATTCATTAGTAAATCAGCCCCATTGTGTATAGGCTAAAATGTTGTTATCGAGTAGGTGTGTAAATTGGGGAAGGCTTCTAGGGGCCCCAGTGCATTACTTTATCCAGATCTGAACAAATTAATGGGGTGGGCAACTACATGGCAAATGAGGTTTAACTACATGCTGACCGGGCCATAGCCAAAAGACGGCTACAGCATGGTTGGCTTTTTCTGGGAGGGCTTCCATGGACATCCTCACAGAATTGCGCTCTGCGCTCCCCTGGGAATATCCGGGAATATCGGGGAATGTCGGGTCCTCTGAACCCAGTGCGTCACGGAACAAGGTAAAGGGCCAATGACAGTGGGCCTTTACCATGTGATCGTTCTGTTCAGTAACGGAGCGATCACTTGTTAACAAACCGGACCTTGTCGGGTGCAGCTCCTCCCCTCTCCTTGCAGCTATCGGTACAGTGTGCAAGGAGAGGAAGGAGCCGAGTGAAGCAGAGCTGTGGGCTGTCTCTGGAGTGCCCACAGTGCTGGTCTGTGCCCATCCATGCTCCATACATCCCTGGTTCATCCGTGCTCAATCCATCCCTGGCTCATTCGTGCTCCATCCCTTGCTCTTCCGTGCTCCATCCCTGTATCATCCGTGCTCCATCCATGCTCCATCTATCTCTGGCTCACCAATGCTCCATCCATCCCTGGCTCATCCATGCTCCATCTATCCGTGGCTCATCATCCGTGCTTTTCCATGCTTTATCCATGCTCATCCATGTACATCCATGGCTCATTCATGCTTATATGTGCTCCATCCATGCCGCATCCATGCCAAATCAGTTCTCATCTGTGCCACATCAGTGCTCCTCTGTGCCACATCAGTGCTCATCCGTGCCACATCAGTGCTCATCTGTGCCACATTAGTGCTCATCCGTGCCACATCCATGCCACATCAGTTCTCATCCATGCCGTGTCCTTCACACTACAGTGCCACTACAGCGCCCAATAGTGTCTCACAAAAGTGTAATAGGTAGTCAAATTCATTTGAAATGTATGCCCCTGCATGTTGGGTCTTTGTATGTGGCCAGGCTGTGGAAAAGTCTCTCACATATGGTATCACCATACTCAGGAGGAGTAGCAGAATGTATTTCGGAGTGTCATGTACATGCTATGTGTTAGAAATAACTTATAAATAGACAACTATGTGTAAAAAACTTGTGGAAAAAAAAAATAACATGTTCAAAAGACTCATTATGCCTTAAAGAATATAAATGAAAAAAATACAGCTTAAAAAAAATCACCATGCCTCTTACTAAATACATTGGATTGTGTGCATTCCAAAAATTGGTAATTTGGGGGGAATTTGTACTTTCCTTGCTTGTTAGTGTCTCAAGAAATGAGGCCATCAGTACATCAGGTATGATCAGGTGAGATCAAATTTCAGTGATTGGCACTGTAGCTTGTAGACTCTATAGCTTTCACACAGAACAAATAATATGCACTAATTTGTGTTATTTTTACCAAAGAAATGTAGCAGTATAAATTCTGGCCAAACTTTCTGAAGAAAATGTTCTAACCAAGACAAAAAAATTGCATTCGTTTACAAAATGTGTGTTATTTTTTTCATTTATAGCGCAAAAAAAACAAACAAACCCAGAGGTGAGCAAATACCATGAAAGGAAAGCGCTATTTGTGTGAAAAGGACAAAAAAAAATCACATGGGTAGTATGTTGCCTGACTGAGTAATAGTCATTCAAAATGTGAGAGGACTAAAAGCTGAAAATTGGTCTGGTTAGAAAGGGGTATGTACTGGAATTGGAGCAAGTCTAAAGAAAGGCAACAAAGCTAATAAAGGGTCTGGAGGATATTAGTTAATAAGAAAGGTTGCGAGCACTGAACCTATTCTCTCTGGAGAGGGGATATGATTTAAATTTACAAATACAGCAAAACCCTGGATTGCGAGCATAATTTGTTACAGAAACATGCTTGTAATCCAAAGCACTTGTATAACAAAGCAAAGCTTTCCCCAAAAGAAATAATGGAAACTCAAATGATGCGTTCCACAACCATTTATTCATAGGTCCTTAAGTTTACAGTCCATATAAAAAGATTATAGCAATGTCATAGGTTGCGTAAGCCATACAATGTCCACCCACAAATGGAAGCCTACACAAGGGGATTAGAAGCACAATCCAGCAGGAGCTACAGAGTATAAAAGAGAAGAGAGGCGCCTCTTAGTGTAGCAATATGTTGCTAAATGTTGTACCTTCAATAAATGTAACCATATTGCTACACTGAGGCCACGTACACCGTATCCAGCGGACATGTCTCCTCCGGATTTTCGTCCGACGGTGTGTACACACCATCGGATGAAAATCCCCTCGGCCAGGGAACGCGGTGACGTGCCGCCACTTCACCAAGAGAGGAAGTGAAATACATCCACGCATGTGTCAAATCCATTCGACGCATGCGCAGAGATTTCTGTCCGCTGGTTAGTGTACTAACCAGCGGATATATCCGATGGACATGTCTCTGGCGGACAAATTTCAAAGCATGCTTTGAAATTTGTCCACTGGGAAAACATGTCCGCTAGCCCGTACACACGATTGGAGATGTCTGCTGAAACGGTCCGTCGGACCAGTTGCAGCAGATAAATTTGATCGTGTGTACGCGGCCTTAGGCCTCGTACACACGATCAAATCTGTCCGCTGGAAACGGTCCGCTGGACCGTTTCAGCAGACAGATTCGATCGTGTGTACAGCCGAGCCGACGGATTTGGCCACCCGACAGATTTCAAAGCATGCTTTGAAATCTATCGGGTGGAATCCGTCCGCCCGACATGTCTGCTGGTTAGTACACATACCAGCAGACATGTCGTCCCGCACCGCCGCCGAATGGATTCGGCGCATGCGCGGAAGTGTTTTACTTCCTGGTGCGGTGACGTGGCGGCGTCAACGTCACCGCCACGTCACCAACACGTCAGCACGCCGTCTGCTGGCGGGGATTTTGGTTTGCTCGTGTGTACACGTGAGCAAACCAAAATCCCAGCAGACAGATTTGTTCAAATCTGTCGGACGGACAGATTTGAACAAATCTGTCTGCTCGTGTGTACGAGGCCTTAGAGGCTCCTCTCTTCTATTTTATACTCGGTTGTGACATGAAGCTACTTGTATATCAAGACATCACTATATCAAATCACAATTTTTTTTTAAATGTTGCTTGTCTTGCAAAACGCTCTTAAACCAAGTTGCTCTCAAACCAAGGTTTTATTGTACCATACTGGTGACCCCACAATTGGGATAAAGTTTTTTTGCGGAAGGGAGTTTAATAAGATACATGGCCACTCACTAAAATTAGAAGAAAAGAGGTTTAACCTTAAACTGCATAGGGGGTTCTTTACTGTAAAAGAGACAAGGATGTGGAAATCCTTCCAAAGGGAGGGGGTAAGCACCTGAACTACCGCAACATACAGTTATGTACAATGTAATACTGACATACTGTATAATTACACACATAGGTTGGACTTTATAAACGTGTGTCTTTTTTCAACCTCACCTACTATGTATCTTTACTATGGGAATCCCCCTGGCAATGTTTCCCCCAATTTTGAAGACAGGTGGCCTTGTATTTCATCAAAAGGCCACATTCTTTCTGCCCCTTTCCTGATCTGCCAAGCTGCATGCTCGGATAAGTACCTGGTGTATATATTTTTTCTTGATATTTATGTGGCGTTCCAATCATTCACTGAAAAAGCTGCCATATAAAGTAGCTTCAGAAAAGTCACTTCTATATATGATATTCCTAGAAACTTGTGGCATATCATTAGCAGAGAAAAATGAGTTTGTTTATCCTTCATAGAATACTGAAAATAAGGTTGGAATTTATTTAGTCTCCAGAGAAATGGTTTTCATCTGGTAACAGGAGAGGAGACATTAGTTTGAAACATTTAATGGTCTGACCCTGCACAGGGCCAAATTTGGGAATTTTAAAAACTAGTGTGCAATGAGAAGCTTAAAAGCATATAATCAATCCATGAGGAAGCATTATGATTTGAGGAATGGAATGTATATGACGAGGTTGAGGGTTACCTGCCTCCATGGATTCACCAATCTCAATTATTACAAGTGAGGCTTTCAAATCCTTAGTAACTGCTGGGGATTGTTGAATAGATACCACCATTTAAGATAAGCAGTCCAGAATAGGCTAAATTATAGGGTTAAAAATGCTCTGCAACTATAAGTTGGAGATTTGGGTACATCTTTAGTTTAAAAATAATATTAGTTACAAAAACATGTAGGGCCAGATCCACAGAGAGAGTACGCTGGCATATCTACTGATACGCCGGCGTACTTTCAAATTACCCGCGTCGTATCTTTGAATCCTCAAACCAAGATACGACGGCATCTGGGTTCGATCCGACAGGCGTACGGCTTCGTACGCCTTCGGATCGTAGATGCAATACTTCGGCGTCCGCTGGGTGAAGTTCTCGTCGTTTTCCGCATCGAGTATGCAAATTAGCTATTTCCGACGATCCACGAACATACGCGTGGCCGTCGCATTCTCTTACGTCGTCTCTAGTCAGCTTTTTCCGGCGTATAGTTAAAGCTGGTATTTTGCGGCATATAGTTAGACTTGCCATGTTAAGTATGGCCGTCGTTTCCGCGTCGAAATTTGAATTTATTTTTTTGCGTAAGTCGTCCGTGAATAGGGATGGACGTAATTCACGTCTAAGTTAAAAAAAAGTCGTCGTTGCGACGTCATTTAGCGCAATGCGCGGCGGGAAATTTCGGAACGGAGCATGCGCAGTTCGATTGGCGCGGGGACGCGCTTCATTTAAATGAAACAGGCACCGAGAGATATACTACACGCCGAGAGATATACTACGCCGCCGTAACTTACGGCGCAAATTCTTTGAGGATTGAAAGATTTAAAAAGTAAGTTACAGCGGAGTAGCGTATCTCACATACGCTGCGCCCATCTATTTGTATGTGGATCTGGCCCGTAATGTTTAATAGGGCTAAGTTATTGATTTGACTGGAACACAGTTTTGGACTGAACTTTGCTATGTTCTATGTTCGTATGTCCAAATGTTGGATTTTTAGCTCATTCGAATATCATATACAGTAGTGGCTTTCTAACGCTACTATGCGTGATGACTTTATCAGTCAATAGTCGTTAAGAAAGCATCAGGTGAGTGTAACTGTGTGATATATTTGGATTGAGTTGAAGACACTGACATGAATAAAAGGAAGAATCACTGTGACAATTTCTGAAGATGGACTGAATTATGTTACAATATTATTGTTACATGATAATACATACCTCCTAACTTTTGAACTTCAGAATGAGGAAGGAAGTAACCATGCATAGCGCACCAAAGCAAATGTGGGTGTGGTCAAGTTTCTGACAGTGGGAGGATCTTAAGGTGAGCGATTAAACAAAACTTGGGCTTCCTGTACCTATAAAATATGCTTTTATTATTGATCCACAAGCAAAAGTCTCATGGATACATACACACCCCAGCACATTCATTAAAAGAAAAGCATTAAAAAAATGCAGGGTTTTGGAGTGCATTATGTACAGAGTGCAGGGTTCTGGGATGAGCTATGTACAAAGTGCAGGGTTCTGGGATGAGCTGCGTACAGAGGGCAGGGTTCTGGGATGAGCTGCGTACAGAGTGTAGGGTTCTGGGATGAGCTGCGTACAGAGTGTAGGATTCTGGGATGAGCTACGTGCAGAGTGCAAGGTTCTGGGATGAGCTGCGTGCAGAGTGCAGGGTTCTGGGATGAGCTGCATGCAGAGTGCAGGGTTCTGGGATGAGCTGCGTGCAGAGTGCAGGGTTCTGGGATGAGCTGCATGCAGAGTGCAGGGTTCTGGGATGAGCTGCGTGCAGAGTGCAGGGTTCTGGGATGAGCGGCGTGCAGAGTGCAGAGTTCTGGGATAAGTTACATACAGAGTGCAGGGTTCTAGTATGATCTACTTACAAAGTGCATGGTTCTGGGATGATCTACGTACAGGGTGCAGGGTTCTGGGATGAGCTAGATACAGGATGCAGGGTTCTGAGATGAGCTGTATACAGGGTGCAGGGTTCTGAGATGAGCTATATATGGGGTGCAGGGTTCTTAGATGAGCTATATACAGGGTGCAGGGTTCTTGGATGAGCTATAGACAGGGTGCAGGGTTCTGAGATGAGCTATATACAAGGGTGTAGGGTTCTGAGATGAGCTATATACAGGGTGCAGAGTTCTGGGATGAGCTATATACAGGGCGCAGTAGAGACATAACTAGAACCTTCAGGGCCCTGGTGCAAGAAACCATGAAGGAACCCCTTATCTCTGGCCTGGGCCATATCCTCCGAGCCCAGAGCCCTTCCCACTGATCCCATGACCCTTTACGGTCCCACAGCAGATTCCTTTCACATGTTGTGCAATTCTGCAGTCTTGGGCCCCACCATGGTGGCAGAAGGCTAGGGCCCAGCCGCAAATGCAATCTTTGCTGGTAGTTTTGCCAGTGGTGTCAGTGTGGACTGTGAATGTGTCAGTCAGTAGGGCAGTGGACATGGTCAGTAGAGCAGTGGACGTGGTCAGTAGGGCAGTGGACGTAATCAGTAGGGCAGTGGACATGGTCAGTAGAGATGGTCATAGTCTGTAATGCAGTGGGCATGGTCAGTAGAGCAGTGGACATAATCAGTAGGGCAGTGGGCGAGATCAGTAGTTTTTTAATTTTTGTTATTTTTTTTACCATTATATTTTAGTTTACAATTGTATTTGTTATAGTTTTGTTTTACAATTTTTGATAAGAGGGGGTGGCAGTGGAGGGCAGTATGATGGTAGAAGTTGCAGTGGAGGGCAGTATGATGGGAGGGGGGTAGTGGAGGGCAGCATGATGGGAGGGGGTAGTGGAGGGCAGCATGATGGGAGGGGGCAGTGGAGGGCAGTTTGATGGGAAGGGGCAGTGGAGGGCAGTACAATGGGAGGGGGCAGTGAAGGGCAGTATGATGGGAGGGGTGGCAGTGGAGGGCAGTACAATGGGAGGGGGTGGCAGTGGAGGGCAGTATGATGGGAGAAGTGGCAGTGCAGGGCAGTATCATGGGAGTGAAAGGGGGGTAGTGGAGGGCAGCATGATGGGAGGGGTGGCAGTGGAGGGCAGTATGATGGGAACGGGTAGTGGAGGGCAGCATGATGGGAGGGGGTAGTGGAGGGCAGTTTGATGGGATGGGGCAGGGGAGGGCAGTTTGATGGGAGGGGGCAGTGGAAGGCAGTATGATGGAAGGGTGGCAGTGGAGGGCAGTACAATGGGAGGGTGTGGCAGTGGAGGGCAGTATGATGGGAGAAGTAGCAGTGGAGGGCAGTATGATGGGAGGGGTGGCAGTGGAGGGCAGTATGATGGGAGGGGGTAGTGGAGGGCAGTATGATGGGAGGGTGACAGTGGAGGGTAGTATGATGAGAGGGGTAGAAGTGGAGGACAGTATGATGGGAGGGGGGTAGTGGAGGGCAGTATGATGGGGGGAAGGAGGGTAGTTTGATGTTTAATCCTTGTTATTTTTTTTATTATTTTTTACCATTATATTTTAGTTTACAATTTTATTTTTTTATAGTTTTGTTTTACTATTTTTGATAGGAAGGGTGGCAGTGGAGGATAGTATGATGGGAGGGGGTGGCAGTGGAGAGCAGTATGATGGGAGGGGTGGCAGTGGAGGGTAGTATAATGGGAGGGTGGGAAGTGGAGGGCAGTATGATGGGAGGGGGTAGTGGAGGGCAGTATGATGAGTGAGGTGGCAGTAGGTTCCGATGACTGTTTGCCTCTACAGTGTCTATGCAGCTAGTGGCAGACTGTATAGGAGGGCCTGGTGGGGTGGCTGCTGAAAGTAATCCTCATGTTTAGGACCACCAGCTCCGCCTCCTAAATCTTTCCACGGCTCTGGCTCAACAAGTGCACTCCACTGTGAATACTGGGACCTATGTCTCTCTCCTCCTTATGACATCACTGGTTGCTAGACACCAGGCAGGCTGCGGCTAGCAAGCAGTTTGGGCAGGGAGCCAGGGGCTGGAGAATAATGTAAAAGTGGTCTCCGCCAGCCAGGAGCCCACCACAGTGAGTGACAGCGGCATTGCAAGGGCTTTTATAGGGGTCAGGAAGCAATTATGTATTGTCCTGGAATGAAGGTGTCAGGACCCAGGACTGTTGGGAGGTATAGATAATATGGTGATAGTTAATTTGAGGACATCCATACGTACACAATATGTTAAAGGGTCACTAAAGGAAAACATTTTTTTTTGCTGAAATGACTGTTTACAGGGTATAGAGACATAAAAATGAACTGATTCCTTTTCAAAATGATTAAAAATAGATACAAATCAATCATATAATGTGCCTGCAGGTTAGTTTACTTTTGAACTGGCTTCATGTTTCTGCAAAGTAGAAATAGACACACAGAACAAAAACAAACAAATCCAGGGCAGTGTTTTGTTTTTAAAATGAATCTGATTGGTTCTGGGAAGTTTTAGACACACAGTAATGACAGCTTAAACCATCGTGAGAAAGCTCCCAGTATGGTGGTTATAAGGAAACAGACAAGCAGGAAGTGTGGAGAACAGAGCAGGATTACAGCAACTTCAAAGCAAAAACGAACAATAAGGACATGAAACCAGTACTTCAGTAAGGGTAAAGGAAGCTATTTAGCTAAAAAAAAAAATTCCTTTAGTGATCCTTTAATGTTACTGTTAGGCCGCGTACACATGGTCAGTCCATCCGATGAGAATGGTCCGAAGCAGACTGATGGTCGGATGTGCCTAAACACCATCGGTTAAAAAAATGATCGTGTCAGAATGCAGTGACGTAAAACACGACGTGCTGAAAAAAACAAAGTTCAATGCTTCCACGCATGCGTCGACTTGATTCTAAACATGCGTGCCTTTTTAACCGATGCTTTTGCATACTAACGATGCAAAACCCGGGAGACCCGATCGTCGATCCAACGCCTCCTGCGTCCAGAGAGAGACTGAATCAAAGCCGTAAACAGCTTTGATTCAGTCTCCGCAATGGAGTTTCTCGGCTGCCAATGGTGCCAGATTTAAAAAAGAACACAGTATTGAGAATCGCCGTTTTCGGCGATCTGAATACTTTGAAGTGCAAAGGAGGGATTAGGGGTCTTTTAGACCCCCGATCTCTCCATAAAGAGTACCTGTCACCACCTATTACTGTCACAAGGGATGTTTACATGTGACAGCAATAAAAGTGATCAAAATGAAAAAAAAACAAACACAATTTAATATTATAAAAATAAATAAAATAAATAGGAAAAAAAATTTGAATCGCCCCGGTGAGCTTGCACAACAAAGAAAACGCATACGGAAGTCGCGCCTGCATATGAAAACTGTGTTCAAATCACACATGTGAGGTATCGCCACGATCGTCAGAGCAAGAGCAATAATTCTAGCACTAGACCTCCTCTAACTCTAACCTGGTAACCGTAAAAAAAAAAGTTTAAAGCGTCGCCTATGGAGATTTTTAGGTACCGTTGTTTGTCGGTATTCCACAAGTGCGTGCAATTATAAAGCGTGACATGTTGGGTGTCTTTTTACTCGGCGCAACATCATCTTTCACATTATGCAAACAAATTGGGCTAACTTTACTTTTTCATTTTTTTTTTATTCATGAAAGTAAACTTTTCCCAAAAAGTTGCTTTTAAAACCCTGTCGCACAAATACTGTGTGACATAAAATATTGCAACAATCACCATTTTATTCTCTAGATTCTCTGCTAAAATATATATATATATATATATATATATATATATATATATATATATATATATATATAATGTTTGGGGATTCTAAGTAATTTTCTGGCAAAAAAACGGATTTTAACTTGTAAACACCAAATGCCAGAAATAGGTTTAGGCATGAAAGGAGCAAGTTCTCTTTTTTTTGACCGAAGGATAACTGACCAATGGGGCCCACGCATGATCGGTTTGGACCGATGGAAACGAACCTTTAGTCCGTTTTTATTGGTTTTGACCAATCGTGTGTACGCGGCCTTAGAGTGGTTCCATTGTTATTATTATCATGGCACTAGGGGGGAACATTTTCTAAACATATTCTAAACAAGCAGTGAAATTACCTGCCATCAGTCGCTGCAGGTATTTTGGATTTTTTTTAAACCTGACTTTACAAATCGATGATTCTCTAAAGGATTGTAATAGCAGTGATCTCATGTAATGTTTATCTGGTCTGTGACTCCCAAATCTCCACCAACAACTATAGCATGTTTTCACTATTACTTGTAGCATTACACTGCATTAAATGGTTAATTTCAGTAGTATGAGGATTATTACAGTTGTATGTTTACCAAGTAACTGATTAAACAAAATGTATTTTATTTTATAGATTATGTATACAAAACAGTATACGCAAAGAGAAATATTATTAAAAGGGTGTACATTTTACCTTAGCTCTGCCCTCCTGTAATCTCTTTATGATGTGGTTACAAATGGAGACGTCTCTGTGAAAGTATGGAAATTAATACAACTATTGGTTGAAAATACTTAAAAAAAGGAAAATTAACACAAAATGAACACAAAAGTACTGTAAAAGGACAGGCGCTTTGCAGTCGCTATAGAGCTAAAAATAGCGCCTGTATTGCGCCGTGAAAGAGCCTCTCCTTCCACTTCAGTGTGAAAGCCAAAGGGCTTTTACACTGGAGCAGTGCACTGGCAGGACACTAAAAAAAGTCCTGCTAGCAGCATCTCTGAGGTGCTGTAGAAGAGGTGTATACACCGCTCCTTAAGCCCCCTGCCCATTCAAATCAATGAGCAGCGCAAAATCGCCACTGCAGCGTCTTTAAAAGCGCCCAGCTAGTGATTTTAGGCTATGAATATAACAGAATGTTTATTTTTTATTGTATGTATTCTATTGTGCATGTGCATCATAAATAACTGTATGAGTTATATCAGTACTGCTGATTCCCTCAAGCCTGTTTCAGTCATTTCCTGTCCACATGCACATGGTATGACGTTGGTTGCAAATCATTTGCAATGTGTTTCGGCACAGTGTCTTTTAGTCTCCACTGAGGTGACAATATATGAGCACAGTTAGGAGACCCCATAACAGGACGTACCTGAAAAATGATCTTTGTGGCAGAATCAATATGTTTATTTTTCTTCTTTTTTTTTCTTGAAAACAAAATATTTATAAAAAAAAGTAAAAAAAGGACTTAGATATTAAAAGAGAATTATGGGTTTAATTTTTTTTTGTTGTTGTTTAATCATCCTTGTCAGCTTCCAGTACCTAAAACTCTTTTGCAGCAGAAAGCCGGAACAAGATAAGGGCATTGAGCGATGACTCCCCCGATAGTTCTAATCTCCATTCATAAATTAACTATTGATATAAAAAGCCTGGCAAAATAACGGTAAAGTGCCACTAAAAATAGTGGCGCTTTACCACCGATGTCCCCCCCCCCCCAGTGTGAAAGTGCCCTAAGTTATGGGGAGAAGAAAGTGCAGGAACCAACACGGGTAAAAATGAAACTATAAAAATATAGTATAAATTAACCACCACACAGAGACCCAATCAGATACCAAATATAAAAAGCTTTTACCAAAGAACAGCCAATTATACAGCAGCCTATTGATATCGGAAGGAGTTAGTAACCAGATGAATGCTGATGGGGAGTAGGTGAACAAGGCAGTGAGTATATGGCAAGTTGGCAACCTACAGATATATAGCTGGTTTAGCCCCTTTACTTTCTTTATACCATTTACTAATCACTACTACCTAAAACTCTTTCCTTTCTCTGGAGTGTCATGCTGGTAATGGGGTCTGCATCCGCCCCTTTCCTTCTCCCCTGATTTATGTCAGCTAGAGTTTTTCTGCTCATTCCTGAGACTTCATAGAGCACAGCTCCTCTCCAGTGATGTGCAGTCAGGGGAGGCAGGTGAGGTAGAGCCATGAACATAAAAAATCGAGCTTTGAGGGTCGCAGCTTGGCAACCTGGGATCACAGTCGAAGTCCTACCCCACCACTGGTCAATTTGGGGCTCCAATGGTTTTGGAGATACGGGGCTCCTTGTGCAGCCTTTCAAGAGTTAAATACTTAGCGACCAGTTGCAGCAGACTGAAATGATGAGCTCACTGTGCCTCTCACATCTTGTCAGAGGCACTGAGCTCAATGTACAGCTTGAAGCCTTTGAACAATTGTAAACCATTATTGGTCCAAGCTGCCCAATAAAATGCTGCAGTGGAGTGTCCTCCACTGCAGCATTTTGAAAGAGGATTTTTTTTCAGGGCGCTTTGCAGGTACTATTTTTAGCGCTATAGTGCCTGAAAAGCGCCTCAATGTGAAAGTAGCCTTATGAACAGGGCCATCATCAGGGGGTACAAGCAGTACACATGTAAGGGGTCCGGGTGGCAACCCCCCTTTTTTTCTTTTTCTTTTTTTTATATATTTTTCTTTTTTCTTTTTATCAAAGGGCCCAGAGATCCCCAGGGCCCCAGATGGCTAGCCCTTTTTGATATATATATATATATATATATATATGGGAAGGCCAGTATGGTGGCCTGAGTTTATGGGAGGAGCCCGGAGGGTATTTAAGCAGCCCAGTCACACATGCTCTTTGTCGGTTCAGTGTGCAGTACTACACGTCACTGGGCCGACTCTTCCCAGCTCACCTCATGTCCGTGAGTCTGCGCATTCAATTGCATTCGACATCGCAAGTGCACTGCGGCTTCTCCGTTCATGGTCTTCGACGGCGGTTCCCGCTTACTGTCGCAGGTTGTATATAAACCTTTTGTATCATGTGCAATCTTGCAATTTGTTATGCTTCCTATCCTGCATTTCTTTTGTAAAAATCTGTCTCTGAGTTATTGTTGCTCATGTTCTAACATCTTAGTTACAAGCTTGATACATTTGTAACTTCCTCCTGCCAAACAAACTATTTATTTGTATATTCAGTGTCCATGCTTGCTGTCTCATTCATTTGGAGATTAGCATATATTCTTTGTATGGGTTCTTTGGCAGATTGAGGTGGTAATTGAACTCACCTGCTGCCTTGTCTGCACTTGATTAGCCTGGGGGGGATGGGTGGCTGGTAGGTGTTCGGTTTCACAGCAAGGAGTAGCATACACTCTACAACCAATTCACAGCAGATTTGTTCAACACTCCTTACTTCCGATTCGTATCGGATTTGTTTCATGCATTTTACAACCGTTTTTGTATTAGTAATTTCTCTTTATAACCGTTTTGTATCAGATACATTGCATACTTTCCACCATTGCCATTCTATGTTTCCCCCATGCCGTGCGTTTTAGTTTCCGCAGCGGAACTTACGAATTGTTTGTACACGGTTCTTCTCTCTCATTTATTTACCAAAGTTATTGCCTGTGCGTCATGCATGGCTCCACAGCACACCACGCCAGACTCTTCGGATGTGTTGCACATCCACTCCGGTCCAAGCAAACCCAGTTGCATGTTCACTGTCCCAGGTAGGATTCGTTAGCTTGTTTATCATGTCAAAATTCGTGGCCACTCATGGTGTCACCCGCATCATATTTTCGGTTCCCACAGTGGAGCTTATAAAATATTCGTACGCACTTCTCGTGTTCTATTTTCTACACCAAACCTTGTTGTTTTGCCCCATGCATGGCATCACGATACACCTTTCCTACATGTTTCACTCCAGCCACAGTCTGCCGCAAACTCACTCGCATGGCCCACTGTCGCAAGTAAAATTTGTTATTACATTCTTTATGTCCTATCAATTTGCTACCATTAGTTGTCTCCCATATCGTTCATTAGTGGCCCCTATGGAACCTACGATTCAAACAGGCGTTGTCCTTCTACCTTATACTGCTTGCTTAAGGTACAAACAAACTAGGTGTTTCTATCCTTTCTCAGTAACCCAATTCTTATTGATTGAGACCTTGCAACCATGCAAATCATCTCAGCAGCCTGACACCCTTGTTAAGACCCTTGCAACACATGACCTTTACAAAACGCAAAATAAAATAAAAAATATATATAAAACCGCAAAAAAAAAAAAAACGTTCCCACCACGCAATCTCAGCCCCTCGGAAACCTGACACCTGTTGAGACCATTACAACCATGCAAAATCGTCTCAGCAGCCTGACACCCTTGTTGAGACGCTTGCAAACGCAATATCGTCTCAGCAGCCCCACACTCATTGAGATCCTTGCAACAACGCAAAATCATCCCAGCAGCCTGACACCATTGTTAAGACCCTTGCAACACATGACCTTTACAAAATTCAAAATAAAATTAAAAAAAATATATATATAAAAATGCTAAAAAAAAACAAAAAAACGTTGCCACCACGCAATCTCAGCCCCCCCCGGCAACCTGACACCTGTTGAGACTGCTGCAACTACGCAAAATTGTCTCAGCAGCCTGACACCCTTGTTGAGACCCTTGCAAACGCAATATCGTCTCAGCAGCCCTAACACTCATTGAGATCCCTGCAACCACGCGTATATCGTCTCAGCAGCCTGACACCCTTAAGACCCTTGCAACACATGACCCTTACAAAACGCAAAAAAAATATATATCCAAAAAAAGAAAAAAAAAAGAAAAAAAAAATTGCCACCACGCAATCTCGGCCCAGGAACCTGACACCTGTTGAGACCATTGCAACCACACAAAATCGTCTCAGCAGCCTGACACCCTTGTTGAGACCCTTGCTAACGCAATACCGTTTCAGCAGCCCCACACTCATTGAGACCCTTGCAACCTCCCACTCGATAAAGACCTTTGTGACCACACAGTCTCGCCCCAGCAACCTGGCATTCATTGAGATCCTTGCAGACAGGCAAATTGTCTTAGGCCTCATGTACACGTTTAGGAACAGTCGGGTGTTTTTTCAGCCGCCCCCAATCTCTCCTCTGTTATCTTACCAGTACATCTACACAGGGTCCCCAATCTCTCCTCCATGTTATCTTATCAGTACATCTACACAGGATCATTATAGTCGTTTCTAGGCAGTTGAGTTAGAAACCTTCCTGGGGAAAAAAAATAAAAATAGGTTCAGTCGGATGTTCAGAGGCATTCGAAACACCAATGCCTGTAACGGCTTGTGAACACTGCCAGACGTGGTAACTAATGTTTACCAGCATTTCATTCAAAGTCGTTTTCATAAAAGAAAAAGGAATATTGTCTCTGCAACTTGACACTTATTTGAGACCCTTGCAAATGTAATATCATCTCAGCTATCTCACACTCGTCTAGACCTTTGCAACCACACAATCTCGTCTCAGCAACCTAACACCCGTTCAGACCTTTGCAACCACACAATCTCATCTCAGCAACCTAACACCCGTTCAGACCTTTGCAGCCATACAAAGTCATTTTAGCAAACTGACACTCATTTGACACCATTGCAAATGCAATATCGTCTCAGCAACCTGACACCCGTTCAGACCTTTGCAGCCATACATAGTCATCTCAGCAGCCCCACACTCACTTGAGACCATTGCAAATGCAACATCGTCTCAGCAACCCCTCACTTGTTGAGACCCGTGAAACCACACAAGGCCATCTCAAAACAACCTCATTATCTTCGAGACCTTTGCAACCGTGCAATATCATCTCAGCAAACCAGACTGAGACCCTTGCTACCACGCAATGCCATCTCAAAACAAACCTCATAATCATCGAGACCTTTGCAACCAAGCAACATCGTCTCAGCAAACCAGACTGACACCCTTGCAACCACGCAATGCCGTCTCAAAACAAACCTTCATACTCGAGGCCCCTGCAACCACACAATATCATCCCAGCAACCTGACACTCACTGACACCCTTGCAACCACATAAAATTGTCTGCAGTAGTATAAAACACTTTGCAACATGCACCACGCGCAAACCCGAATACAAACTAAACTTGCAAACACACCTCAATGACAAACAATCAGCCACACACACACAGTGGCACCTAGTGTCAGGGCGACCGCACGTCTCTATTCAGCGCATGCGCGTGCACGTACGCGGGCACGGTCCGGCGGCGCGACGTGTGCGGGAGCGCGCGCGCGGCGCGAACTCACGCGATTCCGTCGGAGCCAATCACAGGGCTCACCACCCTATTTAAACCTGCCTTTGACACATGGCAGGTTGCTGGTTTGTCATCAGCTCCTGTATGTGTCTCATTGCTGCAAACCCGTTTGTCCTGAAAACCTTCTGGCTTACCTGTTTGAATCCTGATCTCGGCCTGCCTTGGACTCTGCTGACCTCTCCAACCCTTGACCCCGGCTTGCACTCCTGGACTCTGCTAACCTCTCCAATCCTCTGATCTCGGCTCGTATCCTTGGACTTCCGCTGACCTCTCCGATCCTTTGACCCCGGCTTGCACTACTGGACTTCCTTTGATCTCTCTGACCCGTGATCCACAACCAGTACCTTGAACTAGTTTTGCCTGTTTGGTCCTCTGTTCCTGTTGGCGCCACGGACTGTCTCCTCGGCCTGTCTGCAGATCCGGTGCCTTCCTTGATCTACACCTTGACCCAGTTTCCTGTTTCCGGTACCGGTGCCTCCCGGTGCTGTCACCTCTCTGTCTCCATCACCAGAGGGCGGTCAGCACTGGTTCGCAAGGGTGAGCCGTCCGCAGCATCTTGGCCTCGGTAAGTTCTTTAGACTCTGACACCTAGTTGGCCATTCATATTTAGTGGCACACGGGCCACTCATCTTTTCCCTGTATTTTTCCCTGCAGTTAGTTCAGGTTTCCATCCAGCACCAGCGAGTGCACGTTGGTCTGCGAGTGCACATTGGTCAGCGAGTGCACATTGGTCAGCGAGTGCACGTTGGTCAGCGAGTGCACGTTGGTCAGCGAGTGCACGTTGGTCAGCGAGTGCACGTTGGTCAGCGAGTGCACGTTGGTCAGCGAGTGCACGTTGGCCAGCGAGTGCACGTTGGCCAGCGAGTGCACGTTGGTCAGCGAGTGGACGTTGGTCTTGTTGAGCACCTGTGTATTGTCTTGATTTTCTCACACCAATGCAAGATCCAGTCCAAGTTCTCAAACTAGACCAAGCATCAGTAGCAGACTTAGCTATGTGGGACAACTTCCCCACCTGATAGAACAGCATTTCAATCTTCATCCCGGCAGTGTCAGCCGAGCCACCACAGGCTTTTGCGTGCATTTTTTGTCCGCCACTGGTTCTCCAAACCTTGGCCCCCAGAAATTCTCTTAAATTTCTGCTTCACCCAGTTTTCATCACACCTTGTGCTGTACCCCATTGTTGCAGCTGCCCAGGTCTGGGGCCACACTTGAACTGGACAGACAGTGTTCTTCACCACAGACAATCAGGCCACAGCCAACTTCATCAATTAAGGTAGATCAAGCCTCTTCCCATCACGTCCTTCCTGCGCAGGCTCGCGCAGCTGTCACTCCGTCACCAGTTTAATATCTTCTGTAGACATATTCCAGGCAAATGCAAAATCGCAGCTGATGCTCTGTCCCATTCCAACCTTACTTTGTTTTTCCAGCAAGAGCCTGGAGCCGACCCAATAACTATTCCTGTCCCACCCTGGTCATTGCTGACTATGGACTGAAGTAGCATCTCACCAACTCAACCCAGCTTATTAACCACTCCTTGGCACGCAACACACTGAAGGCCTATCGCACTGCTTGGAACACTAACCGCAAATTTTTGGCCACTTGCCTCGGAGCAGCAATAGGCAACGTTAGACATGTCCTAGCCTTCATATTGTATTGCCACACGCAGCTGACCCTTTCTCACAATACTATCACGCCATATCTAGATGGTGTCCAGCATTTCCTGTCCCTGCAGGACCCCAGTAAACTGTCAGTATTCTCGAGCCCATGCAGTCAAGTCCCTTCTACAGGGCATACAGAAGCACCAACCTGTAGTCAGTGGCAAGCGCCTACCTTTCAAGAGTGCCCTCTTTAGGGACATATCTGAAATCCTTACTCATTCCCCATTTAGGGCCTTGCCCAGCATAGTCACCCAAGCAGCCATCTACCAGGCCTTCTACGGTTCCCTACGACCTAGTGAATTTACAGTCAGTGGCTCCGGCAGTCAGACACTGCTCCGACGCCACCCGACTCGCTTTCGAACCCCTACACTCTCAGTCTGCAAACGCAACAAACCAGCCCCGGGGGTTGACATCAACCTGTTTCAGACTAACAATGCCTGACGCCCAGTGACGGTGCTCGCCCGACTACTGCTCCATCTACCCAGCCAATCTGATGGTAGCTTGTTGCTACCCTTTCTAAACCAGCTCCCTGAGTGGCAGCCAGTCTGTCAAGCATGTCAGAATCCTAAGCAACTTGGGGCTTCAAGCCCCAGTCAGTTCTCTGGACATTCTTTCCGAATTAGAGCAGCCTCAACTGCCTCCCAACAGGGAGTACCAGACCATGTAATCAAGATACCAGGCTGATGGGAAGTCTCCTTGTGTTGCCACATACATCCCAAATCCTCAGGAAGAAATGGCACAAGCCTTTACCAAGCTGGCTCAATAAATACAAGAAATCAATATAAGTTATTTCCCTATCTGAGTCTTTTGCCCCCTTTTCTTGGCATACTGACCAGACCACCAAGGCACACTTCAGGTCTATTTATGTTGTACGTCTTGTCGCATGTTTATGTGATCCACATCACTCTCAGTCAGAGGGCCACGACCATAAATAAGAAGGCCAGTATGGTGGCCTGAGTTTATGGGAGGAGCCTGGAGGGTATTTAAGCAGCCCAGTCACACATGCTCTTTGTCGGTTCAGTGTGCAGTACTACACATCACTGGGCCGACTCTTCCCAGCTCACCTCATGTCCGTGAGTCTGCGCATTCAATTGCATTCGACACCCTCCCGCCCTCTCCTTTTCAGGGCACTTCTCAGCATATCCTTCTTCAATTAACTACCCAGTACTTACTTTGGGTATGCCCCCTTTTCTTGGCATACTGACCAGACCACCAAGTCACACTTCAGGTCTATTTATGTTGTAAGTCTTGTCGCGTGTTTATGTGATCCACATCACTCTCAGTCAGAGGGCCACGACCATAAATATATATATATATATATATATATATATATATATATATATATATACTTTTTTTTTCGTTCTTTCTTTTTTTATCAAAGGGCCCAGATGTTTCCAGGTGCCAGGAGGTCCCCAGGTCCCCAGGGCTACTCTTTATATATATATATATATATATATATATATATATATATATATATATATTGTAAGGGGCCCAGTGGTCCCCAAGACAACCCCCCAATTCGTGGCACCCCCCGCTTCTCAATTTGAGGCCGCAGCACCTCCCCCAGTTCTCTGCTCCAGGGGGCCAATGCCTGAAGCTGTGTAAGGGGCCCCATAATTCCTGATGACAGCCCTTATTATGAATAACCACAGTTCTATGTAAAGAGATTATTTGTGTTCTTGTGTACTTCTGTGAGTATGATATGTTCACTGACACTGGGGGACTGAGCCCATGGAGGAGAAGAGGAGAGGAACACAGGTTGTAGCTGAAAGTGCAGCCAAGAACACTGGACAGGAGAGTTGCTGGAGGTGAGGAGAGAGCACAGCTTTTCATTTTGCCTTAACGTATTGGCTTTAGTCTGATTACAGGTTGCCATATAAATGGAGGCGCAAGAAAGCATGTGCCTTGGTGGTGTGCCCATTCAACAAGCATGGCCACATGTCTGAGGGAAGGAGGGACTGAAAGAGGGTGTGGATTGCAGGAGTTATATCCCCCCCATCCTAACCCTCAAACACAGAATAGACCGTTGGCAAATTCCTTAAACTTCAAGAGCATAAATTAAAGAACTGAGGAAAGAAAGAAAATGCATGAAAGAATTAGGGTAATACCCTGTATGAACTATTTATATTTGCTTTCTCATACTTCTCCTTTAAAGTATAACTAAAGGCAAAACATTTGTTGTTGTTTTGGATAGAGTGGAGAGAGATTAGAACACCTGTCATGTTTTTATTGCTACATCTGCCACTGTTAGAGAGATTTACTCTCTCTCTCTCTATTTTTTCCTTTTATTATTTTCATTAAAAGTGAAGGAAAAAGCAAATCTCAAATTGGTAAGGCCCCTTTCACATTGAGGCGTTTTTCATGCGGTACAGCGCTAAAAATAGCGCTGCTATACCGCATGAAAAATCATGCCCTGTAGTGTTCAATGTGAAAGCCCGAAGGCTTTCACACTGAAGCGGTGCGCTAGCAGGAACGCTCCAAAAGTCCTGCTAGCCGCATCTTTACCGCGGTATAGGAGCGGTGTGTTTACCGCTCCTATAGCGCGCCTTCCCATTGGAATCAATGGGAAACCGCGGTAATAGCGCGGTAATACCGCGCGCAACGCGGGCGGTATTAACCCTTTTTCGGCCGCTAGCGGGGGTTAAAACCTCACCGCTAGCGCCCGAATATCGCGGTAAACACGACGGTATAGCGGCGCTACAAATAGCGCGGCTTTACCGTCACCGCGGCTCCTCGCCTCAATGTGAAAGGGGCCTAAATCTCCCCAATAAGAGGCAGAAAAACAAACAAACAAGCAAACTGACAGGGGTTATATCCCTCCCTTACTCTATCCACAGTGAAAAAAAAGTTTTGCATATAGTTCTACTTTAGGTGAAAGAGCTAATGATTCTCACATTGTTATATGTAGTTGTTCCCCTGGGCCCTACCTATCTGGGAATTATGAGGTTTGACATGTAAAGCTTTGATATCCAGGCCATTGATCTATGCAAGCTTTAATGGTTTAAAATGAGGTAACACAAAAAATATGGGTCACTTTCTCTTGTTTAATTTCTGGGCAGGAAGCCACCTATTGCTAAATATTTTTTTTTTCTTCTAAGCAACCTAGGATTTAAATATTCTTTGTCATGGTAATTTCACTGTAGCATTATAGGGCAGGAATTAGCATGTTCTATAATATTTTTATTTTCCCCAAAACAACCCAGACTTTAAATATTCTATGTTATGATAACGTCATGATATTTTGTTGTTAATTTGTTTTTGTTTTGTTTTTTGTATTCAAGATGGCCTCACAGGTGTTATAAGTATTATGACTGATATAATATGGAGATATACTGGCAATTTCATGGCTCCCGATATTGTGTGCAGGGTAGTGAGGTATTTGCAGGTGAGTGGAATAAATAATATTGTAAAAACTCTTGTTTACATTATTTCTGTACAAATAGGTAAAGCTATTTGCAGGTGAGTGGAATAAATAATATTGTAAAAACTCTTGTTTACATTATTTCTGTACAAATAGGTAAAGCTTGTCCCAGATATTAAACAGCAGTTAGAAAATAAATGCAAATCGCACCCGCTAGTTAATATTGTAGAAAGCTGTGTACAAGCCAAACACAAAGCTTGGCACAAAGTTGGAAAGTTTGATCATTGGGACCTATCAGGTTTCATACAATTTTCATCCATCATCCTTCTCTTGGATCACAATAAGAAAAAAAAAACTGAACAATCTAATTAGGCCTATAAACCCCTTTCCCCACACATTATTGTTTATGGGATAGAGGTTTTTTAAGTCTGGGTTCACAAGTGATGTGCAAATCGGCTCACATTAGGGGTCCAGTGCATCCCTGTTCTCAATTTCAGGGATGAGGCCTGAACCTTTCCCTAAATTCGGACCTGAAACTAACCTGAAGACGCACAGCACTCTTCTGCAAACTGCTCTGCATCAGAGCTGTGTGAACTGGCTCCATTGAGACAGTTACCGTCTCCTGACACGTAAATGGATGCAGGGAAACGTAGCTGGATATGCTTTATAGGCACAATTTATTCCCTATCACAATGGCTGCTGATAAAGGATGCATGCACTGTACTGTTACCATTTGAGGAGGCCACAAGGATGGTGAGCCGTGACAATACATGCATCAGTGACACAATCCCTATTGTGTTGCTGCTGGAGCAGACTATGCGTGGCATTATGGAGAGGGCACTCGAGGCAGACCAGCGGAAGGAAGAGGAGGACTTCCTTTCCTCTAAAGGCCCACTTGATGCAGACACCATCATTCCTATGCCACAGAATACACAAGAGGAGAGAGAGTAGGAGAATTCTGGCAGTTTTGGAGGCATTGAAGTAGAGAAACAGCAAGAGATGGTTTTCAATCCTCAGAACTCTGGGGAGTAGTATGTGGCTGAGAGGACCCAGTTCCAAATACTATAATCCCCAGTCACCCAAAGGAGCCTGCTTCTCATCCCTCCCCAAATTTGTGGTGCGAAAGGACCCAATAATATGTGGCATAAATGAGAAGGATTAGTATTGGTTGGCAACCCTTCTTGACCACTGTTACAAGGGGAAAGTCTCAGAACTCACTCTGTCCCCACAGAGAGTGCAGAAGATGAAATCTCTTGAGGACACCTTAAAGCAGAGTTTATCAAATGCTTTTCCTGACTCTGGTAGGTTACAGTGTCGTGGAAAATGTATCAAGAGAGGAGCAGTGGATAAGCCATCGCCTAAGTGATGCAATTCACAATTTTTTCAGTCCTCGCCACCCAGGGCTATCAGCTTCTACATCAAATCTGCAGTGTTTGCATCACATGGTGGATGATTATCTAGGCATGAAAACAGAGATGGAGAGCTTTCCAGCCCACTGGCTTACTAGGTCATGAGAATAGACCACTGGTCACAACTTTCCCAGTATGCAATTGAGCTTCTGGGCAGCTATGCACCAGAACCGTCGAACAGACCGACTGTTCGCGTGAACATTTAGAACCCCATTGAAGTCTATGGGACTCGAACGTTCTAATTCAAAAACGATAATTTCAAAGACCAATATTCAAGTTATTGTTGGAAAACGTCTTTGAGAACCTGGGTCTTGCCCCAGGGAACATGTATCACTGGAAATAAGTTTAAAAAACTGTAGTTTTTTCAGGAGCAGGACTCCTGAAAAAATTACCGTTTTTAAAACTTTTTTTTCCATTGATACATGTTCCCTCGGGCAAGACCCGGGTTCTCAAAGACGTTTTCACAGGCAAACTATAGACACCCAGCAGGTACAATATTTAAAGGAATTTTTCATTTTTATTTTTTTTAAGTTAAGCATCATTAACCACTTCAGCCCCGGAAGGATTTACCCCCTTCCTGACCAGAGCAATTTTTGTGATTCGGCACTGCGTTGCTTTAACTGACAATTGTGCGGTCGTGCGACGTGGCTCCCAAACAAAATTGGTGTCCTTTTTTCCCCACAAATAGAGCTTTCTTTTGGTGGTATTTGATCACCTCTGCGGTTTTTATTTTTTGCGCTATAAACAAAAATAGAGCGACAATTCTGAAAAAAATGCAATATTTTTTACTTTTTGCTATAATAAATATCCCCCAAAAATATATAAAAAAACATATTTTTTCCTCAGTTTAGGCCGATACGTATTCTTCTACATATTTTTCGTAAACAAAAATCGCAATTAGCGTTTATTGATTGGTTTGCGCAAAATTTATAGCGTTTACAAAATAGGGGGTAGTTTTATGGCATTTTTATTAATATTTTTTTTAACTAGTAATGGCGGCGATCAGCGTTTTTTTTTCAGTACTGCGATCTTATGGCGGACACTTCGGACACTTTTGACACATTTTTGGGACCATTGGCATTTTTTTAGCGATCAATGCTATAAAAATGCATTGTATTACTATAAAAATGCCACTGGCAGTAAAGGGGTTAACACTAAGGTGCGGGGAAGGGGTTAAGTGTGGTCCTATTTGTGTTCTAACTGTATAGGGGAGTGACCTCACTAGGGGAAATCACTGATCTTCTGTTCATACATTGAACGTGCGGGGGGCGCGCGCGCGGGCCGCCGGCGGTGCGCGCGCGCCCCCTAGTGGCCGTCGAAAGTGCGACGTAGGATGACGGGCTCTCGCCCAGGAGAGCCGACCTGCCGCCGGCTGGTCGGCATGTGGTTAAAATCACTGCTCCAGGAGCAGTGATTTTATTGATGCTTAAATAAAAATAAAAAAATCCTTTAAATATTGACACCTGCTGGGTGTCTATAGCTGTGATAACGTCTTTAAATAGCCCAATCACCTGCCTGCCAGTAAATTAGGAAGAACTGTATCCTCTACACACTGTAAATTAAGCTAAACTGACTAGCCTGCCTGCCTGCTCTAGCTATCTAAAAAGACAATCTCTCTGTCTATCTGACTGCTTTCATTAACAAGCCGGAACACACTACACAAGGCCACCCAGCAGGCGGACTTATATAGTGTGGGGCGTGTGCTAAAGCCCTGAGCCATAATTGGCCAAAGCCACCCAGGCTTTGGCCAATTATGGCTCTTTGTTTTTTGCGCGCTGTGATTGGCCAAGCATGCGGGACATACAGCATGCTTGGCCAATCATCAGTGCGCAATGCCGGTGTGAATTATGGGCCGTTTTGCGTCACTCGAATTTGGCTTGAATGGCCGCTTTTGTTCGAATTTCGTTGAACGTACAAACAGACAATGTTCGAGTCGAACATACGTTCGTATCGAAAGCGAAGCTCATCCCTACTGATAATAGAATGCATCTGTCCACAGACTCCGTGGACAGTCTTACATGTATCAAAATGAATCAGTTCTAGATTACCATCAGCTATGAAGCCCCTGATGCTGATGTCGCTGATTAAGTGTTTTTGGTATTTGGAATCTCTGCAGGACTTCTACCCTGCCTAGCGTTGTGGGTGTCGATTTCATTTAGAAGAATTTGTGTTAGTATAGGTTTCATGGATACAATTAACACCCAAAGACAATTTTTTTCACACCTGATGACAGATTTGCATATAAGCCTTCAAAATGGGCACTTTTCCAATTTGGATCCTGTAGATTTCAATGGGGTTTATTATTTGGTTCCAAATTTTACAATGTTCAAAAGCACTGGTTAGAACAGGGGGTCGTTCGGCCCATCCCTACTTGCAATATCCCATTATCCTTTATCCCATTCTCAGGTGCACTTTATGTTATTGATCTGTTATTGATATGCATGCTATATTTTCCTACTCTGTAATCTGGAGGGACTGGAATGCATAGTGGCTAATATATATATCCCTCCCCCTTCTCCGCAGAAGCCCTCAAGATCTTTGGCAGTTTTCTAGATCATCATCCAAACATCCCTGTAATTTTTGTAGGGGATTTTAATAATTTCATTGATGCTGGAATGGATAAATATTTTTCCTCCCCCTGAAGCCAGCCAGCTGCATGAGTTTTCACTCCTTTTGCTATAATTCTAATGGAGGTGAGCCTACAGGATGTGTGGTGTATCAAGAACCCACATGCCAGGGTCTACTCTTGCTTTTCGGCCTTATCACAGGAGCCCCTTGAGGATATATTTTGGCCTTTGTTCTGAGGAGATGCTTCCCATACTCACTGAGGGTCACTTTTGACCACTCTCCCATTTGGGTGCAGGTCATGTCCTCTGGCATAACTAAAAAGTCCTACTGGAAAATTAACCCATTCTGGCTATCCTTATTTCCAGATCCTGATCTCATTACTATTAACTTGTCCAGTTTTATTCATATTAACAGGGATTCAGTGGGTTCTGGTATGTTCTGGGATGCATTAAAGACCTTTTTAAGGGGCCAGATTATTACAACCATCTCCTCCATAAAGACCAAGACCAAATCCTGGGAAAACTTAGTGTTGCAAGAAGCTAGGAAAAAGAGGCAGTCTATATTCACCCTTGGAACATACCAAGAGGGTGTGGTTAGAGGCACAGAATGTAGTTAAACAAGTGACACTAACAAAAGTGGAGAACAAGAGGTTTTTTTTGCAGCAAAAGTTCTTTGAAGAAGGGGAACATACAAACCACATGCTGGCTATGCTTGTAAAGTCACAGAGATGTACATTTCAGGGTAAACTATTTACACACATTCTGATATACTCCTAAACTTACGTAATTTGTATGCCAATGTGTATTCCTCTAAGGTCGCACCTTCTATAGAAGAGATTCATGCCCTTTTGAGTGCTTGCAAACTACCTAAACTTACAAGAACTGATAGAGTTATGTTAAATGCCCCTCTTGCCATCGATGAGTTGTTAGGCCGCGTACACACGATCGGTCCAAACCGATGAAAATGGACTTAAGTTCAGTTTCATCGGTCCAAACCGACCATGTGTACGGCCCATCGGTCCGTCGTCCATCGGACCAAAGTTTTAAAACTTGCTTTAAAATCGGACCGATGGACGCCTGACCATCGGTCCAAACCGATGGTTAGTATGCAAAAGCATCGGTCCAAAAACCTGCGCATGCTCAGAAACAAGTCGACGCATGCTTGGAAGCATTGAACTTCATTTTTTTCAGCACGTCGTTGTGTCTTACGTCACCGTGTACTGACACGATCAGTTTTTGAACTGATGGTGTGTACGCACCATCAGACCATCAGACCATCAGTCTGTGACCCGATGAAAATGGTCCGTCGGACCATTCTCATCGGGTTGGACCGATCTTGTGTACGCGGCCTTAGAAGCATTGGCCCTCTCTCCATCAGGGAAATCATCAGGGGCAGACGGGTTGACAGTGGAGGTGTATAAGAAATATGCTGATCTCCTTATCCCACATCTGAAAGCTGTTTACAGATGCATTGGAGCTGGGAAGCCTACTGCCCTTGATGAATGAGGCAGTGGTTATCCCTTTAATTAAACCTGACAAGGGTAATGTACTGCCTGATTCACACAGGCCTATATCATTGCTAACATCTGATGTCAAACTTCAGGCTAGAGTCCGAGCTACGCATTTGGTGAAAGTCATCTCTAAAATTAATCAAACAAATAAAAAAAAAATTCACAAACCCTGAACATGCCACCCAAACTCATCTTAGGTCCATGGGAACTAAATATTGTGATTTTTTCCTGGCCAATTTGCAAGCTTTTGTTAAAGATCATGGGGAGCTGAGCATGTACCAATATATATTTAAGAATTAACAGGATTGCTTTAAGACTGAAAAAACATGCTTAGTTATGCCTTAAAGGGGATGTAAACCCAATTCAAGAAATTTGAGCAGGGCACATATATATATGCAGTGTTTTGTTATGTCTCTTCAAAGCAATACGTCCTGTATCTGTCCCCTTCTCCGTTTTTCTGTTATCCGACTGACAAGTTCTCCATCACGTATGATAAAAGCAGCCAGTGTTTTGTGTTGGGGCGGATGCTATAAATAGATTAGCAGAGGCCTGAACAATTAAACAAACAGAGCTAAAAGTTTCTACCTAAGAGAAGAGGGGATGTCTGTGCCTTTCCCCCAATCAGCTGTCTTGGCGTTATGTCCAGGCTTCACTGCAGTGCTAACCAGGAAGAGAAAATCTCAATGTGCATGTTTTAAACAGTATATAAAGATGAAGACAGCAGATATACATCTAAAGCGTATGTAGGGAGATTTGTTTCATCTCTGGGTATCATCTGAGACTGTCCACTGGGTATATTTGAGGGTTTATGGCCACTTTAAGCCTGTATGTAAAGTGAAACACCTGTAGGATGTATGACAGCTTTTGTCATTAATTTACATATCTCAGTCAGCTTTGTTCTTTTTGTAAACAAAATGGCCAGGGGATACTTCTCAAAATCTTTAACCAGACCAAGGATAGGGGTCTGCCATAATTATTAAATTCATTCCCTATATGAAAAAAAAAAAAGTGTCAGGTTCTCCCCTTAACAGCTTTCAGACCACCCCACATACTTTTACTGTGGCAGGGCAATCCTTTAGCGCAAAATCATGTACCTGTACATTGTGGTGATCAAATACTACCAAAAGAAAGCTCTATTTGTGGGGAAAAAAGGACACACATTTTGTGTGGGTACAGTGTTGCATGAATGTGCAATTACCAGTTAAAATATTGCAGTGCCAAATTGCAAAAAAATGCTCTGGTCAGGAAGGGGGTAAACCTTCCGGGGCTGAAGTGGTTAATCCATAACAGAGGGGAGCCCCGTGAAAAAAAAAAAAAAACGAAAAAATTGTATGTGGTTCATCCTAAAAATCATTGTCAGGCCTTTGTAGTCTGGTACAGATTTTCAGGGGGAGTCCTAAGGGGTGCTGAGATCCTAAGACATCATGGGGGATTCATCTCCAGGAGCTGTGGCAGTGGCCAGCGGCATGAAGACGACACAAGCACTGGTGAATGGTCCCCATTGGAAATCAAAAGTGATGCAATGTGTGTCGCAAAGGACACTCGGTGAAGAGTAATCAAATATATGTCAATGTAGATAGTGCGTGTCTAATGATATAGTGAGGACTAAAGCTCACAGCATGGTATCAGTAAGAGTGAACCCAGATGAGGAATCAAAGTTGATAATAACATATAAAATGAAAACATGTAACTCTCACCAAAGGAGTGAGTGGTAGAAAATAAGCACCAAGAAAAAACAGTGAAGCAAAACAGTCAAAATTAGCAATGTAGCCAATAGATGCCTGAATCCTAGATGAGAGAGCATGATCCAAACAGGTGTGCTGTATAACAAGCAGAGCTGGAAACCGGAGTGAGTGCTCAACCTGGAAGTGATATAGTGGGGTCACACCGCTAAGCCTCTCCCTAACACCACGCTGGCATACTCAGCAGGGGGACAGCATCAGTGCCTGAGCAGCAATATTTACTCGGCACTCGGCTCCAAGGAGGTCCCCCCAGATTAAGTAATTAGGTGAGAAACTGCGCGTCGGGCACCACAAGTGACACCATGCCTCTCAGCGCTGAAAGGCGTGGCGTCAATGCACATCGAGTGCCCACCAGTCCCCCTGCGCAAGAATAAAACGGAGGGGGAGAGGAAGGACCATGGTGGGCATCGCAGCTCCCAGAAATGTATGGAAACTTTAATGTTTCCAGCATCCAGTCCCATGTGGAAAGAACAGCTGTTAAATGAAAGTGTTTTTTGCGATTTACGTCGGAAACATGTATTGAATAGATCTCCTGACCCCACAAACTGCCAAGTGGCCACCCCTCTGCCAAAGGGGGGGGGGAAGGAACCTGTTCATGCATGTGACTGTGCATGAGCTAGGTATAGGTAAACCATTAAATAAATAGCCGCGTGCCTCCATCCCTGTATACTGGTTGAGAAATGGGGGTAGGTGGCACTTTAAGTGAGGCAGTGACTGGGTAGAGTCCAGAGGCGACCCGTCCATTAAGGGCACACGGGCAAGTTTGTTACATGAAATAGGGAAAATACGTTGTTGGGACTTTAATTGAAACAGAACACTAGGGCAGAGTGAATCAATCATTATGATAAAAAAATATTTATTAATGGCATGCTAGCGCACAATGCAATGTAGGTAAACAGGGTCGATCAATAAATGAGTTACAATGTATAACAGAAGCATGATTAGTAAATCATATAGCATTCTAATAGTAACATAAATAAACATAATAACACATGATGAACAATGAAACCAGCAATGTGACCTAGAATGACATAAAACCATGATAAATGTACGGGCAGGTGTGTTACATAGCGAATAAATATTCCCTATTGTAACACTGACTATCCTCCTGGCCAATCAGGACGTGGTCTGAGACCCCTCACCCTATTGGCAGAAGGTACAGGTGATCCTATTGGATGCTTAAGAGGAGGGAAGGAGAGAGAGGAGATGCAGGGGAAGCTTGCAGGCTGCCTATTTGTCGCTCACAGGGAACCTAGGAGACCCGCCACTGGAGGAGACACACTAGTCACCCAGAGAGTGTTGTGGCTGCTGAGGGGGGGTTGGAGTCTGGCTGTGAAATATTTGCCCCGCCAAAAAATACCACCAGCTGCCACTGGTAGATTCATATGCCTCCATTCTTGGTACAGATAAAAGAAAAGGGAAATAGCGGGGGACAGAATAGCAGTAAAGATAAGGAAGAAAGAATGGTGGGCACAGATAAGGAGGAAAGAGTGGTGGGCATTGATGAGATAGACAGAATGATGGGCACTGGTGAGACAAACATAATGATGACAGAATAAGAACACAGGATGTGATCTGAGGCGGCGTACACACGACCGAGGTTCTCGCTGAAAACCAGCGAGAACCTCGCTGGAAGCTGCATTCCAGCGAGGACCTCGGCCGTGTGTACGCTCTCGGCGAGCATCCCGTCGGGAAGCCCGTCAAGCAGAAAGAGAGCACGCTCTCTATTTGCTGGACGGCCCGCCTGGATGAATGGCTGGTTGCCATTCCCGACGGGCGGGTCGCCGATTTCGATGGCCGGCAGAGAACCTCGACGGGCGGAACGATCTGTTCTGCCCGTCGAGGTTCTTTGCCGTGTGTACACAGCCTTAGTCTGTGCATAAAAAAGGCATTCATGAAAACTGATGTCAATTTGCATAAAAACTCACTGAAACGAGCATGAAAACAAATGAAAACTTGTGTCTATGCAAGTTAAATCTGCATGTTTTTTCAATCAGTTTGAATGCATATATGATATAAATGCAGCCTTGTGCATGCCAGCCAGGTTCCTAGTATTCCTTAGAGTAGGTTATTGATAAAAACACTGGGCCAGATTCAGGTACAATTGCCCTGGCGTAGAGTATCAGAGATACACTACGCCACCGTATTTTACCTGGCCCTAAGACGAATTCAGGAGGTTTTCGTCCCGTAAGGTACGGCGGCGTAGTGTATTTTTTGCGGCGGAATCGAAATACGCGATTAGGGGGCATGAAGCATTTATAAATTAGGCGCGTCCCCACGGGGATCGAACTGCGCATGCTCCGTTCAGAAATTTCCTGCCGTGCATTGCGCGAAATTACGTTGTTACGTCATTTTTTTTGGAGTAGCGTCGTTTACGTACATTCCTATTCCCGGACGACTTACGTAAAAACAAAAAAAAAATTGAAATTTGACGCGGGAACGACGGCCATACTTAACATGGGCTGTCTAACTATAGACCAGATTTTTGCTTCCCTAACTTTACGCAGCAAAAAGATGACTACAGATGCCGTAAGAGAATGCGACGGACAATCGTAACTTCGTGGATCGCCAGAAAAAGCAAATTTGCATACCCCGACGTGAAAACGACGCAAACTCCACCCAGCGGGCGGAAAAAGATTGCAGCGTAGATCCGATGGCGTACGAAGACGTAAGCCTGTCGGATCGAAGCCCGAAGCCGTCGTATCATGGTTTGAGGATTCAAACTAATGATACGACACGGGTAATTTGAAATTACTCCGGTCTATCAGGAGATAGACCGGAGTAATGGCTCTGTGAATCTGGCCCACTGTATTTATCTCAATACGTTTTTAAAATATTCACAAAGTTTTGAATTGATCTAATACATGACATTACATTGCTAAATATGGCATAGGTAACCTGTTGTTTTTCCTTGTTTAGGTTGTCCTTTTATATGCATCTACCTATGTACTTGTGTCTCTCAGTATAGACAGATACCATGCAATAGTTCATCCAATGAAGTTTCTTCAAGGAGGTAAGATAGACATATACAACTTTTATATGCATATTTTGAGGGATTTTTGTAAATGAAACACTGCTCAGGTCCATATCACAAACTGACCAGAACAGCGGTTTAGTTTTTTAACTATTTTATATATGCTTTAAATGCAATTATGTTAAAAAAATAAATAATGGATTGTATATAAGCTCTGTACCATAATATATTATTATATAAAAAATCTTCAAAAAACTATCTTAGGTCATTAATTTGTTTGTTAGTAGCATTGTAATAGAGATAATGGGAGAGATTTACTAAAATTGGTGCACACAGAATCTGGTGCAGCTGTGCATAGTAACCAATCATTTTTCAGGTTTGATTGTCAAAGCTTAAGCCCTGGTTCACACTGGGCTGAACTTGCACGATTTCACTCCCGCTGGCAGTCCCAATTTCAGCCGCGATTTAAGAGACATCTGTAAGAGACATCGTACCCAGTGTGAACCTGGGCTCAATGAACAAGCTGAAGTTGGAAGCTGATTGGTTACTATGCATAGCTGTACCAGATTCTGTGTGCACTGTTTTAGTAAATCTACTCAGATGTGTAACATGACTTTAGAAATGTGAATGCATTTCTGACCAAAAATTATGAGTATTGTGATATTTTCTATTTCTTGTTCTCACTGATAGTTGGCAGATCAAAAGACTTTTGGCCCGGATTCACAAAGCACTTACGCCGACGTAAATCACTTTACGCCGACCAAGTGCAATTGTGCGCCCGGCGTATGTGTGCGCCAGAGTCACAAACCAACATACGTCCAAAAACAGGCCATCCTACCCCGATGTATCTTGCTTACGCTGGCGTAGCGTGGGCGCAAATATGTTTTGGACGCATGTTGCTTCTCCCATTGATTAGGCATTCAAATATGCAAATGAGGGAAATACGGCAATTCACGAACGTACGTGCGCCGACGCATGCTATGCAATGTTTGCGTGAGTTGTACATCCGGCGTAAAGTTATTCCCCATAGATGAGGCGCAACCCAGCAATAGACATGCAAAGGTCTGCCCCAAAGAACACAGGCCGGCATATTGAGCGTACGTTACGTTCACGGCGTACATAGTGATCCGGCGTAGCTTAGGCAGTTATGCCGGCATAGATGTGAGCATGCGCATAAGGGTGCAGTTTCATGCGTCCACGTCACGACAACGTCACGGCGCATGCGCAGTTCGTGATACGCTGGGCGTAAAACACTGCACCATGCTCAGACCATCTTTTGCATAGGGTCACTCCCCCTTCCACTTACACTGGCCTGCGCCTTCGAAAATACACTATTCTGGTGTATCTTGGTGAGCAATAGCTTGCTGAATACAGTGCATGCCTCTCCGCGCTGCGCCGGCGTAGCGTAATGTGCGCCCACTCTCTGTAAATCCGGGCCATTGAGCTTTAAAAGGTAAAACCTGAAGCAATTGTTCACTGATGCAGAAAAGTTATGTAAAACCTTGTGGTTTTTCACCTCAATGCATTCTATGCATTGAGGTGAAGAACCTTCTATAGTGCAGCACCCCCTCAGACCCCCATCCCCTCTTTTTACTCACCTGAACACGGTCTTTTCCAGTGCTCCAGAACAAGCGCTCCAGCCTGTGTCTCAGGTCCCGAGTCCTGATTGGATAGATTGATAGCAGTGCAGCCATTGGCTCCCACTGTTGTCAATCAAATCCAATGATGCAGGATCCACGGGCGGAGCCTAGTCCTGCTGTCTGTCACGGGAGCGAACGTATGACATGTTCGCTATTTAAAAAAAAAAAAAAAAGTTTAGTTATCCTTTTATATAGGTAAAGAGAATCTATATATAGAGGTTTTTCCATTTGTTTATTGTTTTATGTTAGTTGAAGTAGATGAACTTGTGTCTCTTTTAACTTGACTAACTATGTAACTTTGAATTATTGATGCAGCAAGGCATTGAACTGTATGTTTTTTACATCTATTCTATTTGTCTTTAGAAAGAAATGCAATGAAGGAAATATGATTTCTAAAGCAGCTATGTTCCCATGACCTCCAATAGTCTTGAACTATTGTCTATTCTTTAATAATTATGGATAAAATAAATTAACATAACCTACAGTTTGAAAAGTTCTAAAAGTAACTGCATTGTTGCGTGGTAGATAATACATTTTTTTTTTTTTACAGAAAAACAAGCAAAGGTTTTAATCGTAGTTGCTTGGACACTTTCGTTCCTGTTTTCCATTCCGACATTGATAATTTTTGGAAAGATAGAACTGCCAAATGGAGAAATTCAGTGCTGGGCCCTTTGGCCAGATGATTCTTACTGGAAACCCTATATGACAACCGTGGCCTTGTTGATATATTTTATTCCTTTGATCATTATAAGGTAAATATCCCAATGAACTTTTGTAGATGTATAGAATCCAGACTGTTTATTACAACAGAAGATAGTACAACTAAAAAAATACATTTTTGATTGTTTAGATCAGGGATGGCCAACCAGTGGCCCGGGGGCCACATGTGGCCCACGGAGCCCTCTGAGGTGGCCCGCGACCTCCTGCTCTGGAATGGTGGGTTGGCAAGCCCAGATCTCAGGTTGCCAACCACCATACCATGGCACAATGTTGTGAATGAAGCTGGTGGTAGAGGAATAAAGCGGCTGTGGAGTAGAGCCCCATAAGCCGATGCTTCCTGTACAGTGATGGATTTTGCCACAGATGGAGTCTATGACAAAGTTCAGCTAACCTGTAGGATAGACACAGGAGCACTATGCTGCACCCACGGTGTGGGTAAACTGCAACACATCAGTGTGGAAGCTGTCTTAGGCCCTTTTCACAAGATCAGCACGACCAAATGGGACTCTCAATTCACCTCTATAGAGCGACAGATGGTCGTTTACGCCCCCCTACCTCCAATCTGGGTGGATCGGAGGGCCTATAGAGTAGCCGTGACCTGTCATCTGCCCACTCCATTAATTGTGGCCCACAACTGGTTACCAAATTGCTAAAGTGGCCCTCGTTCTTCAAAAGGTTGGGTACCCCTGGTTTAGATTATGTATATGTGACAATCATCAACCAAAACACTCAAGTAATTTTCTTTTTGTATGAACAAAAGAAGTAAATATGCCTAATGCTGCGTACACACGGTCGTTTTTTGTCTTGTAAAAAAACATATTTTTTTCTCATGAAAAAAAAACAACGTTTTTCAAACTTCATTTTAAAAAACGACGTTGCCTACACATCGTTTTCTGAAACGTACGACGGCACTCTGTTCCATTCAAGCTCGCGTCATAACTTGCTTCTGAGCATGTGCGGGTTTCAAAACGTTGTTTTAAATGTCATTTTAGCATACACACGATTATTTTTTATGACACAAAAAACGACATTCTGAAAAAACGACATTAAAAGATTGAAGCATGTTCAAATTTTTTTTGTCGTTTTTCAGAAGACATAAAACAAAGTTTTGCCCACACACGATCATTTTAAATGACGTTTTTTAAAGCGTTGTTTTATTTAATCACAAAAAACGACCGTGTGTACGCGGCATAACAATATTGACACTTTTTAACATTCAAAAAAACAATGCCGATGTATGTTTTTTAAGGTTTTTGCTTGGCACATTCTCCTTCTAAAACACTATTAGTTTGTAATTCAAAAAGAATGACTTCTAAAAATATGGGCCCGGATTCACAGAGATGCATGCACTGAATTTAGGAAGCTATTGCTCCCAACTCTGCACCGGCGTAGCGTACATTTCGAAGGCGCAGGCTGGCGTAAGTGGAAGTAGGTGGAAGTGGGCTGGAAGTGGGCGTGATTCATGCTAATGAAGCGTGACCTCATGCAAATGATGGGCCAGGCGCCAGACAAGTACTTAAAACGAACTGCGCATGCGTCGAGATGTGGACATATCCCCGTGCGCATGCTCACAACCACGTCAGAACAACTGCCTAAGATACGCCGGATCACTGTGTACGCCGTTAACGTAACCTACACCCAGCCAGACCCACGTTCTACGTAAAATACATAGGTTTGAGTTCCCTGGTGCAGACCTTTGCATGTCTGGTGCTGACTTACACCTCCTTTATGGGGAATAACTTTACGCCGGATGGAAAACTTACACGCTTTGCGTAGAGCCTGCGTACGTTCGTGAATCAACGTATTTCCCTCATTTGCATATTTAAATGGCTAATCAATGGGAGCAGCAACATGCCTCCAGAAGAAAAATGCACCCACGTTACGCCGGGGTAAGTAAGATACGTCGGCGTAGGGTGGCCAGTTTTTAGGCGTATATTGTTTTTTGAATCAGGCGCACAGATACGCCGGCGCACATTTGCACTTACGTCGGCATAACTTGATTTACGCTGGCGCAAGTGCTTTTTGAATCCGGGCCGTAAAGTCTACATTTAGGCTCCATGCACACTGGGCTTAAAATAATTTTTTTCGTTGGCAGGAAAAAATGCTAATATAGAGTGTTTTTGTACAGGGTTTAAGCGAGTTTAGCTTTTTTTCCACAAACCGGCAGGTTTTTCTTTCCCTGCCTTTAAACTCCGAGCTTAAAATATGCTTCTAATCATACTAATGTGCATAGACAAATTGGATAACATTGAGCTGCTTCTACAGGCAAAACACAACACTCCTGTAGAAGTCAATGTGCATGGACCCAAAGCCCCAAGAAGCATGGAGGCTGGCGATTCTGACCTTCTCATCTAAAAATAATAATTCCCTTGTTAGTTTGATGGTCAATTATTTTGTCGGTGTCTTAGAAAGTGCTGCAGAAATAAACAAACAGGCAAATATTATTTTATGCAGGTGATCAGCAAAGAAAGCTTGCATATTTCTTTCTTTACACATATCATGAAAAGCAAACTTGTCATGAGAAAAATATGAGGACTTACCAATTTTAGAAGCAGAGGTCTGCAATCCTTTAGGCTTGCTTTGTGCCAATTTGCACACCTTTTATTATGTTCATTTAAAATTTACATTTGTAGATAAGTTGAAACAGAACAGTTATGGTAATATGGTAAACGAGTAAACTAAGTTGCCTCTTTTTTTAATAACAGTTAAACTTCTAATTAAGTTTAGATAAAATCTCTGTCTCTGTCTCTTTGATGTCCTGTTATGATAATTGAGTATATGAAATTGACATTTTGTTTGTTAAGCCAGTGTAAAATTATTCCTTTATTCAATCATGCCAGTGCATGATGTAGTTATATGTTATCTTTATTAAAACAGCTGTGAAAGTTGTAGTATATAGATAAGTGTGGCATGTCCAAAATTGTAATACAGATCAAAACGTTCTATCTATTCTATTCCATTACTCTAAATCCCACCACTGATTGCTGTACTTCCACACTCAACTCAGGGTCATTGCCATTTTCTAAGATCTACTTTGGACTGCTGTTTATTTTGTTACATTATTGTAAAATACATGTGCACATTATTGAAGGGGTGGCTATAAAATATCTGAAGAAATACAAAACAAAATCTGAAAAAAATACTTTTATTTGCAGGATTTGTTCAATGTGTTATGAAATTTACAACAATTTACAACATTTTTGTTTTTACTATTACTAAGGATCTTCCATTCACAGCCAAGAACAAAGTTATTTTTAATGTGTTACTAAACCCACAACAGTAAAATCAGTCTATCAGTCTGTATATGTAGTAAACCGTGCTAAGTGATAAGTGCCTTTGGAGTCACTGTGCACATGCTCAGTTTGGTGTGTATTGCTAGAGAGGTTTTTTTTTTTTTGGGTGCATAATTGGCACAGGATCAATCAGCACTGTCCAGTCAGAGGGGCAGGGGGTCCTGCAGCTTCATGAGACAGCCAGAGGAATGAAAATTCCTCCTACAAGCTTTAGCCAGACACTTATACTGTAGATATTATCAAATTATGTAGCATCACAGAGTGGTACTGTGAATACTCCATATCGTAGAAAATGCCACGTCCCATTCACATTGATGAGAAAATTGGTATAGAGGAATTGGAATTTTTAGGCACGACAAAAACATGTACAAAAATATAATTTTATTGTTGAAACTGCATTCACTATATCTGGTCTCCCACGGTACACAGAATATGGAAATGCAATTATTTTACTAAATATAAACTGCTAATTACCTTTTCTCATCCGCAGTATATAGCACTCTTGTGACTTCTATCAGTGTCTGAAGAGAAAGGGCCAGATTCACGTATTCCAGAGCATCTTTGCTCTGGAGTAACGCTTCTGATTTGCATTGCGCTGCCGAATTTTTAGGAGCAAGTGCTGTCATTCACGAAGCACTTGCTCCTAAAGTTGCGGCAGCGCATCACAAATGAGCCGGCGGAATTCAAATGTCGCGGGTACGGGGCGTGTAGTATGCTAACTACGCGCGATCCCGCCGCCGACGTACTGCGCATGCGTCGAGTGTCAAAACATCCCCGTGCGCATGCTCCAAAATCTGTGAATGAACGTCAATGACGTCACATTCCCATTCATGACCGTTTTACGCAAGCGACGTTTTTTTTTTTTTTTCCCGACGCGATGACGACGCCTATACCTAACATAGGATACTCCAACCCCATGTAGGTATATCTATGCGCCGCGTATCCCGTCCGGAAACGTCGTAACGTCACTGCGTCGCGCCGGATTTCGATCGTGAATTGCCGATTTCCGCTCATTAACATATTTTTTGAGCGTAAATCGGCGCCATTTTTAAGTTGAAGTAACGATGCGATGGCGAAACTCAGTTACGCTCATGGCATCGGAACTTCAACCCGGCGTTTCTTGTTTTCTGGTTACAGAAAACAGAAACGCCGGCTCAAAGCCACTGTTACGCTGGCGGATCACTCGATCCGCCAGCGGAACCTTTCATGAATCTGGCCCAAAATTGGTATAGAGAGCTTGGCCTTTTTAAGCACGACAAAACATAATGCACAAAAATATTATTTTATTTTAGAAAAGGTAATGTATAGTAAGAAGATGTGAAATGCAGCTAAAAACAAGAAGCAGGGTGGCTGCTGAAGAGTAGAATAGTTCAATCAGAGAGTATAATTTAAATATAGACAATCTAATTCCAAGATAACTGACAAATATGAGGGGGGGAGTGTTTTTTGGGGAGCCAAAGTAAAGATGGTTAATTGCAAGAGGGAATCACTCCTAGAATCTTCACATTATAGTAATTAGAACTGATAATTAGGGGCACAATATATGGCCAAAAAACAGAACCCCCAAACAAGCAGAGTACCAGGTCATCTGATACAGGAGCACCTCAAAGATATCCAACCGCAGCTGCATAGAGACACCAGAGAGATGTTGAAAAAAAAAGGGGAGATGTTTTGTCAACATTTTCCTGATGTCTCTATGCAGCAGCGGCTGGATATCCCTGAGAAGCTTATGTGTCAGATGACCTAGTAGACCGCTTCTTTTGTGGTTCTGTTGTTTGGCCATATATGGTACCCCTAATTATTGTCTTGAATTACTATAATGCAAAGACTATGTGATTGATTTCCTCTTGCCATTAACCATATCTAAACAGAAAAAACGTAACCTAAATAGGTGTAAGAAAATTGCAGCGCTAATTAATATAATACTAAATAAATAAACAATAACATATAAACCCACTAACACCATTTGACAAGTGATATAAAGTCCCTAAAAACATTGATGAACAAATTCGATGAGAAAATTACTTGATAACTCCCCTCTGAAAAACGCAATCACCAGACGGATTTGCCTTTCACTCTCGTGTTAGGCCGCGTACACACGATCAAATCTATCTGCTGGAAACGGTCGGCCCGACCGTCCCAGCAGACATATTCGACCGTGTGTACGGGCGAGCCGACGGATTTGGCCACCCGACAGATTTCAAAGCATGCTTTGAAATCTGTCGGCTGGGAACCCGTCCACCCGACATGTCTGCTGGTTAGTACGCTAACCAGCAGACATGTCTTCTCGCACACGCGCCGAATGATTTCGACGCATGCGCGGAAGTGTTTTACTTCCTGGTGCGGTGACGTGGCGGCGTCAACGCCACCGCCACGTCACCGCGCCGTCTGGCGGCGGGGATTTTGGTTTGATCGTGTGTACACGATCAAACCAATATGTCCCCAGCAGACAGATTTGTTCAAATCGGTCGGCCCGACCAATTTGAACAAATCTGTCTGCTCGTGTGTACGCGGCCTTAGGCTAAATCACTTGTGTATGATCCCACAAATGGATAAACGAATCCCAGCTGGACCACCATGATAATCCCTCAATAATGTACATGAAAACAAAAAAAGTGCTCCAATAGCGTAAAATTCTAGCACCAGTTTAATTCAAAATCACAGCAACACTTCATTCAATAAACTCACATGTAAAAAATTAGAAGTCAGCTTCAAACAAATCACAGCAAACATCAGTGTTTAGTTGGCTCTGAAGTGCTAGGCGGTCACGGCAGACCTGAGGTGTGTGCTCAGTTGGTATAGGCTCACCACACTCCAGATTCCCGGCTCCCAGTAGTGGCAAGTTGTCTAAACAGCAGTGGCGTCTCTGGAAGCTAGTAAAACTGTAGCCAAGTTTCAGACATGTTTCGCAGTAAATGCTTAGTCATGGTAATGGCCATGGCTATGACCATGACTAAGCATTTACTGTGAAACAGCACTGCAATTTTCTTACACCGATTTAGGTTATTTTTTTTTTCTGTTTAATATTCACTAAGCAGCACCTGTTGTTTATTTCACATTTTATATTGGCACAGTGGTGATAGAGGTTACCCAGGGTGTTTGCATCCTATATCAAGCATATATTAACCATACAGTATCTACCTTGTCTCCCCAAAAAAACACACTCCAGATTCCCGGCTCCCAGTAGTGGCAAGTTGTCTAAACAGCAGTGGCGTCTCTGGAAGCTAGTAAAACTGTAGCCAAGTTTCAGACATGTTTCGCAGTAAATGCTTAGTCATGGTCATGGCCATGGCTATGACCATGACTAAGCATTTACTGTAAAACAGCACTGCAATTTTCTTACACCTATTTAGGTTATTTTTTTTTCTGTTTAATATTCACTAAGCAGCAGCTGTTGTTTATTTCACATTTTATATTGGCACAGTGGTGATAGAGGTTACCCAGGGTGTTTGCATCCTATATCAAGCATATATTAACCATACAGTATCTACCTTGTCTCCCCAAAAAACTCTCCCCCTCTAATATTTGTCAGTTACCTTGGAAGTTAGATTGTCTATATCTAAATTATACTCTCTGAAGGAACTATTTAATTCTTCAGCAGCTGCCCTGCTTCTTGTTTTTAGCTGCATTTCACATTTTCTTACTAAACATTACCTTAATGCTCCTAAAAAAGCACATGGCCTGTAACATGTAGAGCAAGATCAAGTTTATGATGCAACACTGCATCATAATGGCACTCTGCCATTCAATTGATGAAATACGTTTTTCTCCTGTATTTCATGTAGTTGCATATGGGTTATATACAGTTGCAATATTTTAACCACTAGCTGGTCTATTAGCGTGGATATTAAAATAAGTTGTTTTTTCTTTAATTTTCTACAATAACATTTTATTTTTGTACATTATGTTTTGTCATGCCTAAAAAGTCCAAGCTCTCTATACCAATTTTCTCTTCAGACACTGATAGAAGTCACAAGCCTACTGATGAAAAAAAGGTATTTATCAGTTTATATTTAGTAAAATAAATTGCATTTCCATGTTCTGTGCACTATGGGAGACCAGCTATAGTGAATGTATGGTCCTGAGTTTAGTAACACTTAAATCAACCTTGTAATATGTCAGTTACAGAAATGTCACATGGTGTCCCTATGAAGGGAGGTGTTACACAGTCAGCAGGGTCAGGGTATTAACACCTTCAGACAATATAGAATATTAATGAAGGCATTCAGATCATTTAATCATCTTGTTGAACTAAATATCATTTGCACATACTGTATAAATCAGTGTAAACACCATTGGGATCTTAGAATTATTGAACTCTTTATCTGTAGTTTATGCAACAAAACAATATATGTATAGGATAAAGAAATACCTCCAAACATTTTAATATTATATATCGTGTTGTGCCATTGTAACCAACTGCCATGCAGTTCAGTTTATTACTTTTCTTCTCTTCACCATATACTGAGCTCATTATTCTTGGGGAAATTGTATTTTACAGAAGGACAAAATACTGGGAGAAAAATAAAAGGAATTGAAGCATGTGAAACGTGTGCAATGCCTTTATAATAGATAAAGAAAAAACACACACAATATATCCTATCAGAAATAATACTTATTTTAGATTGATAAATAGATATGTCACCTGTTCCTATTCACGACTGTATGAATCATGTACCTTGATATTTTGATGGTTTGTGTGCAAGTTATTGATTGATAGAGTAATAAAAGGCAAACATCCTTACAATTATTATAATATTATTATTATTATTTTACAGAATTTGTGCAGTGCTTTACAACATGGGGGCAGACAGTACAGTTACCATACAATTCAAAAAAGGAGGGGTCAGAGGGCCCTGATCATTGGAGCTTAAAGACTAGAAGTTGTAATAAATTAATTAAAAATAGGATATAGAGATGGGCTGAATGACCCCCTGTTCGATTCGTGAAAGAACTTTAAAAAAAACGCAAATGTTCAAAACCGAATAACGAACCCCATTAAAGTCTATTGGACCTAAACTGGAACAATCAAAAGTGCCTATTTTTGAAGGAATATATGCAAGTAAATGGGCATACAATGGTTACGGGGGTCCAGGTATTGCCCTGGGAGACATGTATGAAAAATGAAAAAAGGGGGAGCTAGTCTGAATGATGAGGCCACAATTTAGTGCACTCAAAACTCAGAACAAGTGTAGAATTTTTTTGGATGAATTTTGGTGTCTCTTTCGCAGACTTTGGATAGAAGTAAAAGATGCAGAAAAATTTCCCTTTGGGTGTTGGTGGTGCCTTCACATTGTAACCAAACAATACTGATCGTTCTCCTTGATGCCACATATTCTCAGTTCCTTTTGCAGGCTTTAAAGAATAAGGGAGCCAATGCATCATAAGTTTGCAGAGGTATGAGTAGCAGACTTCTCAGGGTCACTGAGCATTACAGTATCTGTAACTGCCTCCTCCCAGCCACGTACTACTCCCAAGGGTTCTGGGCATGGCAACCATCTATTAAGGGTTACCGTATGTCTTGCTCTGATTTGATGCCTTCAAATCTACTAGAATTCTCCTCCTCCTCTCTCTCCTCTTGTGGTGTGGCAAAAATGATGTCTGCATAAAGCGGGCCCTGAGAGGAATAGATGTCCTCCTCTTCCTCCCGCTGCTCTGCCTCAAATGCCATGCAGAGTAAGCTCCAACCAGAACACAGCAAGAATTGTGTCACTGAGGCATGCATTGTCACAATTCACCATCCTTGTGATTCTTTATCAGCAGCCATTAGGGATGGGCCGAACACCCCTGCGTTCGGTTCGCACCAGAACCTTCGAACGGACCGACCGTTCGCGCAAACATTTAGAACCCAATTGACGTTGATGATTCGAGCGTTCGAATCCAAAAGTGCTAATTTTAATGCCCCATATGCAAGTTATTGTCGGAAAACGTCTTTGAGAACATGTATCAATGGAAAAAAAAGTTTTAAAAAACGGTCGTTTTTTCTGGAGCAGCGATTTTAATGATGCTTAAAGTGAAAAAAAAAATAATGAAAAATTCCTTTAAATATCGTAACTGCTGGGTGTCTATAGAAGTGGCACATGTTTAGAACTGTCCCTGCACAAAATGAGATTACTATAAGAAAAAGGTCATTTGAAACTGCTTGTGGCTTTAATGTAATGTCTGGTCCCTGCAATATGGATAAAAATCACTGATAAAAATAGCATGGGTTTCCCGGCCCCCATACCCCCCAGGTCATTACAAGCCCCTTTGGCTCTATATACTTTAAACAGCAGTATACAGGTGGTGCAAACAAGACAGAGAATGTAGTTTTGTTGTTAAGTAGAATCTGTTTGTAATTTTCAACTGGTACTTCTTTAAAGTGTAGCTTCAGCCATAGAATCTTTTTTTAAGCTTTTCTGAAAACATAGAGAAGGGTTATCACCCCTGTAACATTTGTTTTGCTGTATGTGTGCATATGTTCAGAAGATTGCACCTCACTTTCTGTCCCAAAGACAAATGATTTTTTTTTTGGTGAAACAAGAATTGTGATAAAGCATCAGTGTACAGGAGACACCTTTTACAGAAGATAATTTCCTTTCCTAGGGATAGATTTCCTCTCACTTCCTGTTGTCTCCTTCCGTTTGCAAGTAGGAGTCGTTTGTAAGTTGGATGTTTTAAAGTAGGGGCCTGCCGTATATACGCTGCAGAAATTTGGGCCCTAGGTGTTGGTGTTGCGACAACACTGCAACCCCTCACAGTTAGTCTTGGTGGCCGCTGGAATGCCCTACTGTGAATTATTAGATCAAGAATTGTAATTACACACCCCTGTTGAACAGGGGCACAAAAATTAGGCCTTAGGCTCTGGTGCTGGTGCCACAACACTGCAACCCTCTCACAGATACTCTAGTTGTAGCACAGCAAAGAGCCTGATGCAAACTATTGCATCAAAATTTTTAAAATAACACGCCCCTGTTAAGCAGGGCAGAAAAATGGGGCCTTAGCCACTAGTGGTGGTGCCCAGAACCGACAATGTTCTTACAAGCTATCAGCAAGATCATTGAGAAGGAGAAGGATATTCAGTCAGCATAACAGAATAGTCACTCAGCATCAGCATAGGCAGTCTCCAAGGGATCTGACATTTCAAAAAAATTATTCCGTTACATCAGCATCAGGTGCTCGATCGACTGACCTTCATAAAAATGAATCAGGCTTGGATCACCACAATCCAAGCCTGATTCATTTTTATAAAGATCAGTCGATCGACGGAGTCGGTGGAGAGGAGCACCCTGTGATCGGTCACAAAGCCTCCAGCAGCACTAAATGTGCGTTCTGAAAAAACGCTGGATGCAGGACAAGCCAGTAGCTCAATTGCGTACTGTGCAAGCTCTGGCCACTGATCCATCCTCAAGATCCAGTAAGCCAGAGGATTTTCAGTGGGAAAGGTGTCCAAGTCTGCTCTTGCCCATAGGTATTCCAACACCATGTAAAACAGACGCTGGCGGTGGTTGCCGAAACCGGTCATACCTTGGGGCTGCGGACTAAAAAATTGTCTGAACGCATCAGTCAGATGGCCACCTTCTCCACCGCTCCTTCTGTGACTCATCCAAGCCTCAGCATCATGTTTTCCAGGACCAGGATCTGGTAACCCCCCAGTCTCTGGAAACACGTTGCACTGACCTTTCTGCAAGGCCTCACGAAGATGTTTCATCTTCTGCTCCCTCTGTGACGGCAAAATAAGGTCCGCAACCTTACTCTTGTAATGTGGATCAAGGAGAGTTGCCAGCCAGTAATGATCCCTCTCCTTGCTATCACGAATACGAGGATCCTTACGCAGGCTTTGCAGGATCAGGGAGGCCACGCAGCGTAGGTTTACTGAGGCATTTGGGGCACAGTCCTCTGGGTCACTGAGGACGACAGGATCCGCAGCCACCTCATCCCAGTCACGTAAAAGTCCATGGGTTCCTTGGGACTGTAATTGATCCCTTGAAGACTGCTGCTAATGCTGAGTCAAAAGCTCCACCTCCATGCTGCTTATGCAATCTTCCTCCTCCTCCTCCTCCTCCTCCTCCTTCTCCTCCTCTTCCTGTGTTCTAGGCAGGCAAGCAGGACCACTGTCTGGATAAAAGGGCCCTGAGAGGTAAGGAAGTCCTCCTCTTCCTCCCTCTGTTCTGCCTCAAGGGCCCTGTCCATTATTCCACGTAGCGCGTGCTCCAACATGTGAATAAGAGGGACAGTCTCACTGATGCATGCACTGTCACTGCTCACCATCCTCGTGGCCTCCTCAAATGGTGACAGGACAGTGCATGCATCCCTGATCAAGGCCCACTGGCGTGGGGAAAAAAACTAGCTCCCCTGACCCAGTTCTTCTGCCATATTGACACAGGTACTCATTGATGGCCCTCTGCTACGTGTGCAGCCACTACAGCATGGCCAATGTAGAGTTCCATCTGGTGGGCATGGCACAGATTAGGCAGTTCTTGGGCAGGTTGTATTCCCTTTGGAGGTCTTTCAGCCGAGCAGTGGCATTATATGACCTTCTGAAATGCACACAGACATTCCTGGCCTGCTTCAAGACATCCTGTAAGCCCGGGTACCTGCCCAAGAACCGCTGCACCACCAAATTTAGAACATGAGCAAAACAGGGCACATGGGTTAGTTGTCCCTGTCGCAGGGCAGAGAGGAGGTTGGTGCCATTGTCTCTAACCACCATTCCTGGCTTAAGCTGGTGTGGCGTCAACCACCTCTGAGCCTGCCCCTGCAGAGCTGACAGAACCTCTGCCCCAGTGTGGCTCCTGTCTCCCAAGCACACCAGCTCTAGCACCACATGGCATCTCTTTGACTGCATTCCTGTGTAGCCCCTCGTACGCCTACGGAGCACGGCTGGTTAGGAGGACACATCAGCACAGGAAGAGGCCACAGAGGAAGCAGAAGAGGAGGAGGTGGAGGGGAGAGGTGTGTCACAACCAATAGTAGTGTTTTGGAGGTGTGGTGGTGAAACAACCTCCAGCACTACTGTACCTTGCCCTGTGTCCTTCCCAGCTGCCATCAGAGTCACCCAATGCGCCATGAAAGAGAGGTAACATCCCTATCCTGTCTGTTTTAGATTTACTAATAAAAACCTGAACTTTACCTTGTGTAATGCAGACTTCCCTAAATTTTAAACAAGAATTTCTTTTTTTATGATTTGGAACTAGTTCAGAAATTCGGAGCACTGCAAAGAAGATTAGCACAAAGGCTGTATGAAACAGTAACTCTTCAAATTCTGAACGACACACCTTAGATGTACTTAAACAAATTTATTTTAAAAGCTCTATTGAAATGGGCCTACACGTATCAGGCGTAAAGGTCTGTCTTCTATAACCTTTTAAGGTTTGACAAACTGAAAAGAAACTGTTACATGCCGGAAGCTTGTGTAATTTTAAGAAAAAATAAATACCCGCTATGCTTTTGCTAATGTGATTAAAAGATAACTTCTGTTGCATGAGCGAACAAAGAAAAGCAAGGACCTCAGTAGATGAAAAACCAGATAAACCCAATTCATCGGCAAACAAGAGCCACTTTTTCCATGTGACCGAGTACTCGATCCATGTTTTTGGGGCAATCGAACTCCTGATAGCCAAGATAACAGGGGCTAAATCAGATCCCAAAGATGACTCGGGCATGTGTAGCCAAACTGGTCCGCCTCTGGAAAAAGCTGCCTGAAACGGGCCATCTGAAAACGAGACAGGCTGTCAGCTATTAGATTATTTTTTCCAGGAACATGCTTTGCTTTTACCCAAATGTTAAACATTAAACATAATAAAACAAAATATCTTAGTAGTTTTATAACAAATATGGATTTAGAAGAGAGACAGTTTAACGCATAGATAACACCTTTATTGTCGGAATGTACCAAAATTCTTTTGTTCGCAAAAAATTCACCCCATAATTCAAAAGCAACTACTATGGGAAATAGTTCTAGTAATACTATATTCTTGGTTGCCTTGTTGACAATCCAGAATTGAGGCCAAGAACCGTAACACTAATGTGTGCTCCAGATTGCTGAAAAACCATGAGAACCTGCCGCATCTGTATAAAGGTCTAAATCGGCTGAAAAAAATAAAATCTTCTTGAAAGAAAGTACGGCCATTATAATCAGATAAAAATTGAGACCAAACTAAAAGATTATCTTTTAACTCTGAAGTAAGGCGAATGTGAGCAAATGGGGATTTAAAACTAGACATGGCCATTTGCTGCTTTCATCATTTTACACATAAAGAGCTTATAAGCCGGAGAGCTTGGGAAGCAGGAGAAATCACACACCAAGGGTACCATATACAAATCCTGCCAGATCTCTCTCGGGCCACTCTACAGCGGAGAGCAATGCTGCGTCCAGTACTAGATAAAATTAAAGCGGAATTTCACCCTAAATATAAGATCTCCCATGTGATCCAGCATACTGGCGTCAGCGCCAGTATGCTGGTTTTTTTTTTTTTTACTCGCACACTTACTGTATTATGCCGGAATTTCTTTTTTTCCCCCGTGGTGGACGGCGCCAGTATAGCGCGTCACATCTTCCTAAAATACCCGATATGGACTCGGGTAATCTCGGCGAAAATGCGGCGCCTGCGCACAGACCTAGGAGCTGACTGCGCAGGCGCCGTATTTCTCCGAGTCCTACAGCTATGGTGCGTCACGCCCTCCGAAATAGGACTCTGAGAAATACGGCGCCTGTGCAGTCAGCTCCTAGGTCTGTGCGCAGGCGCCGCATTTTCGCCGAGATTACCCGAGTCCATATCGGGTATTTTAGGAAGATGTGACGAGCAATACTAGAGCCGTCCACCGCGGGGAAAAAAATGAAATTCCGGCATAATACAGTAAGTGTGCGAGTAAAAAAAAAAAAAAAACAGCATACTGGCGCTGACGCCAGTATGCTGGATCACATGGGAGATCTTATATTTAGGGTGAAATTCCGCTTTAAGAAGGCAGGAGGGACATATCGCTGGGGGTACCCGTTAGCGGTAATAATAAAGAAAAATACACAGACATTTTTTTTTACAACAACACTTGGAACTCCCCGATCTGTTCAAATTTATGGAGATGGAGACAATTGAGGTGCCAAACTTGTTGCAGCACCTACCCGGTTCAATAAGAACAACAGTGAACCCCACAGGACAAAGAGGCCCAGTCTCCCCTAAGGATAGGGGGAGGGGGGACCAGGGATGCCCCTTTAAAGAAGTTTGACTGTGATATGAAGTAAGGGTTGAAGGGATGGACCCCCCCCCCACCCCCTTACATTAATAGCCCTTCTTTTTTTTCCCCTCCCTTAGCAAGATTAATCCTCTGCCTCCTCATACTCCCCAAGTCCCCCCTCGCTTGTACTTCCACTTGTATTTGTTTAGGGCCAGCTTAAGGTCCAAGGTCCTAATAGTGTGGTCCTTCATCCCCCCATGCCCCTTTTCTAGCTCTCCTTTTTTCCCCTCTCTCCTCTCAGGGCCCCACCGTCTGATAAGGGCCCCTCGCAATGCACCCCCTCTTTTTTTTTTCGGGAAAGGGTCACCTTTTCTTATTTTTGTAAGATAAAATTCCACTTCACAATGGAATGCACACTTTGTATGGATATTGTAAATGAGTGTATTTATTTATTTATTTATTTATTTTTATGTATTTTTTTTCTTTTTTATTTGTCTGGCTTAATTTTTAGGAGAGGAGATGATATTAATAGGACACAGTGAGTAGCAAAGGCACAGATATTCACTATAGCACAAGGTGATATTTATAACCCACGATTCATATGGATAAGAACAGGAGGCATAAAGTGGGGAAGTAAAGAAATTAACACAGTCAGAGGGGGGAGGTTTGACTCATATACCTCCCTTCTCCTATTTTTTTTCTTTTTTTTTCACACTTAAAAAGCACATTAAGAAACATATATTTTTTGTTTTTTTGTTTTTGTTTTTTGTTGGAAGGCTAAGTAGTCACACAGTACAAGGCCAGAAGACAGGGGAGGTGGGGGGGGAGGGAGGAGATGGGGGGGGACATTGGATGCAGATGGGGGTCGTGGGGAAGTGGGGAGGGGCCAGTAATGGGAAATATCGATGCCCAGTTTGAAGAACTCTAATCCCTACGGTAGAAAGGTCCTTTAGAAATGAAAGTAAAGAGACCATTAGAAATGATCAGCGCAGAGATGCAGCTTAAATATATAGAACTACATAGAATAATACTGAATAAGGAGGTAGAAGATCTGGATACATAGAAGGAAGGTACATAGGGGAAAAGGAGAGGAGAGGTGAGAGGATGAGAAGATACAAATGTAATATCCTTGCTGGAGGGAGGGATGAGGGAAATACGGGTGTAGGGGTGAGGAGGAGGGGGGTAAGAAGAGAAGAGAAGAGGGGAAGTGGAAATGAAGTATATGTGTATCCCTGCAAGCCTGAAGAAAACAAGCTCAAAAATGACCTTGAGAATAATGAGAACAGATGATAAACGGAAAGATAAGAATGTTATGAAGCAGCGAAGTTGTAAGGTAGAAGGCAGATGAAGGGAATGTCTATAGGGAAATAAAATAGTCGGGGGGAGGAGGGAGGTGAGCAGGCTGGGGCTTTCTTAACCTAATTAGACTAGCCCCTAAAATAGGTTAGCACCTGTCGAACCATTGGGGAGGGGGGTTGAAGGTGGGTGATTTCCCTTTGGGGTTTAGAGGAGGGGTGGGGGGAGGTGGGTGGAATTCATAGAAGGGGGTGGGATAGGGTAAGTGAAAGTTATCCCTTTTTTTCCCCTTTTCCTTTCTTCCCATAGAGATGGAGGGAATAAAAATAACTTCCTTGAATGCCAAAGGACTTAATGTCCCATAAAAACGTAGGATGTTGCTGAATGACCTGCGGCGCTCGGGGACAGATATAGCCTACATACAGGAGACACATTTCAGGACAGGGGGACTCCCACTCCTTCAGAATAGATTCTATCCATGTGTATACCAATCCTGATCTCCAAAAGAATTCCCTGGTCATTCCCTGGTCATTAGAGAATAGATACCTAGACCCAAAAGGTAGATTTCGTTTTCTGAAAGGGAGCATTGGAGGAATTAAAGTGACTCTGGCCACGATGTATGCGCCAAATGTACATCAAGATGCATTTATGAGGAAAGTTCTCACGGAGTTGTTGACATTTTCAGAAGGTAAATTAATCCTAGGGTTTCTATTAATCCCTAGACCCGAGAATAGACACCTCCACGGGAACCTCGTCAATACCAGAGGGGGTCAGAAGGGGAGTACTGTGGAAATTACACGAAGCACAGGTGGTGGATGTATGGAGGACGATGCATGGAGAGGAGAGGGATTATACTTTCTTCTCCAATCCACACCAAGTGTATTCCCGCATAGACCTGTTTCTGATCCCCCACTATTTAATCCCCTCTGTGATGGAAGTGTCCATTGGTAGTATAACGTGGTCAGATCATGCCCCGGTCATCTCACTGTCTAGCGCGGTTCTCGCCCAGGAGAAAAGGTGGCGTTTAAATGAAAGTCTGTTACAGAACCCTGAAATGTGGCTCAGGAGATCTTGCAAATGAACAACACACCTGGGAGTGACCCGGGAATGGTGTGGGAGGTGCATAAGACTGTCATCAGGGGTATCCTGATTAAACATGGATCAATTCTGAAAAAGAGACGAGAACAACAGGTTAAAAAATTACTAGAGGAAATTCAGGTACTGGAACTCCAACATAAAAGGACACAAGAGCCCCATATAGGAAGAGAATTAGGTCAGTTGAGAAGACAGATTGCAGAAATCCTACGTTACAAGGCCAAAGCGATAATACAAGGGGAAGAAAAATAAATTATGAACTTGGAGACAAATGCAGTAAAGTCCTGGCTGGGAAGTTGAAAGAAAAAAATATTTCAACGTATATTCCGCAAATTAAGGGGAAGGAGGGACAACTAAAGTGAAAGCCAAAAAATATAGCAGAGGAATTTGGCAAATACTATTCTACTCTGTATAACCTGGTACAAACACCGGTTGCGACATCGAGAATGGAGGAGTACCTCTCCTCAGCAAATTTATCGAGGCTTTCATCACCTGCCCGTGTTAGTCTAGCATCCCCCATCTCAATCGAGGAATTAAACGTAATATTAAAAACCGTGAAAGCTGGGAAATCCCTGGGACCAGACGGATACACAATAAGATACTACAAAGAGTTTGCTACATTATTAGGCAATCAGATAATAAAGGTTTTTAATGCAATGGCCCAGACTGCGGCATTCTTGCCCGATGCGTTGTTAGCATACATTACGGTCATCCCCAAAGAAGGGAAGGACCCGGCGGAGTGCGGTAGTTACAGGCAGATTTTTATATTAAACACAGACCTAAAACTTTTCACAAAAGTATTAGCAGCACGGCTCAAGCCATGGCTCCCGGAGTCATTAACTGATTCAAACAATTGACCCAACATAAGCTGGTTTGCAGACTCACCAGTAGCAGATGCACTTGCTACAGCCTGTAACGCTGAGCTGTCATTGTTCTGTGTCTTGCCTGGAATGTCAGCCGGCCTGGAAGGGGATTCTAGCTGCTACACCGCTGTCACATCGTCCAGCTGAGTCTGTCTGGCAACTAGTGACGCTGTCTGTTCCTCCATAGATGTGGGAACCTGTAAAGAGACCCCTCCTTCCCCTAACTGGTGATTGACGGCTCCTACCCCTCCCCGCAGTGATGCGGACTGGTGATGGAGAGGCCGTCTTCCTCTTCTTTAGGATTTGTAGGCTACTGCGTTGCGGGGTGACGTCAGATGCTCCACCTTGGCTGGTTTTCTCTTCCTCACGGGCTGCAGGGGATGCGACGGGGCGCTCAGGCGGCTGGTTCCTGGAACACCTGTGGGAGAGAGATGATGCTTGAGGTGGATGCAGTTTCTGGAAAGCATCCGATGGACCCGCAATGGCTTCGTCCTCCTCCGCGACGACAGCAGGTTCAGTCTCCATCTCCGCCAGGCACTTCCTCAGCCACTCTTCTCCCCCTTCTTTCGCTGCTCGCTCCAGGATTCGCTTGACGAGGTCCCTCATGACCGACGGTAAGAGAGATAGGGGGGGGAGCACACTATACCATAATTGGTCACTGCTGATTAGGCCTCAGAGCAGTGGGCTTATATAGATCCCTGCACATGCACAAAGCTCCACAAACATGTGAGTTTAAACACCTGCAATAATCCCGGGAAACATGTGACTTTAAACACCTGCATCAGGCCAGGGAAAAAACGTGACTCATCATACTCAAAAAATCAAGTTTTTCCCGCCTGAGTTACACCTGCCAGCTACAGCAGCTTTAAAGTGACCTTTTTTTTTTTTTTTTAAAGGGACAACAATGCTATTAAAATATAAAAATTGTGTAAACAAATGGTAGTCACAAACAATGCGCCCTAATGACTTCCACCGCTGCGCTCAGATGAAAATATAAATATACAGGAGTTCACAGCTGCTGTTTTTTAAAAAGGTAATAGTGATGAAGCATATATAATGTATTAAAACATAGTGATTTGAATATCAAATATATATAAAACAGCGCTAATATGTGGGTGATCCACATACGTGAAAAAATATTGAAAACAAATGGTATGAACCTGTGAGTAAATAAAGTGATTCAAACAAAGAAAAAAGTTCATATGAAGTGAAATCAGACAGAACTCAAATCAGAAATCTTCACAGTATTCTTCCACCACACCCGATGTGCAAGGTGAATCCTCCACCAATCCAATTGGCAACTCACCAGAGCAAGTTGCCTGACACTCTCGTGTTTAGGCAAAATCGCATAAAGTGTAATCCTTGACCAATCAGGTCGAATTCCAAATCCAGTGTTGTGGTATATGAGAAACAAAATGAAAAAAGGGGATATGATAGTGTGATAACGTAAAAATAGTTTAATAACACAACACATAAAATCTACAAAGCTTGCACTCACAAAAGTTAAATAATTCAAAGCCATGAATCAAAACAAAGCAGAACTTCCTCCATATTCAAAAAGCTGATGAACCATGGTCGCGTGGACCTATGTACACAATCAGATGTCTCTCACCGTTCCACCTGCACTGTAATGGTTCCCTTGGTTGGTGAAAAAAACCTCACAAAATGCTGGTAAACTGAGAGCGGTGTCCCCACGTTGATTCAAACATGTCAGATGTTTAAAATGTAGCTATGCCCCGACATGTTTTGTATTAAAACGTATTCATGAGGTTAGCTACATGTGCGTCCTTACATTCTTTATATACCCTCTAGTACACTTAATGAAAAAAGGCTTCCACCTGCCACGATCTGCTCCCTCCAATCAGGCGTCCTGACCGCGAGGTATCAGCCAATGAGCAAGCGCATCACAAATCACGCTCGTCCACTCACGCATCCCCGCAGTATGGGCGGACATGATGACACAACTAGTGTCATAAAAGGGCGGAAGTACTACAGCCGTCACTAGTGATGTGGCTAGGGCCGTCACGCGGGCCAATGAGACGTAAGGGCGAAAGTTTCCGCCCCGTCTATTCACATGGCGCACACGCCCCACTGACGTAATGACACAGCTAGTGTGATAAGAGGGCGGAAGGTACTTAATCCGTCATGAGTGATGTAAGTAGAGATGTCGCGCGGGCCAATGAGACATGCGGGCGAAAGTTCCCGTCCCATCTGGTCACACGGCGCGCACGTACCACCAACATAAACCTTGTAGATATGTAGTGTGAAAAGCATGGAGTTCCGTGCTCATGCGTCCCAAACATATAGTCAGATTCGTCCCATTCCGGCTTCTCACATATTCATCCACGATGAGGGCGGAAATCATAATAGAAGCCGCACTTTAAAGGTGGATGGATGGGCAATAGGAAACATTAATGACTTATAAAGAAATCTTACAGGTATCACCCCCAGGGTTAATCAGCCAAATGAATACCTCAGATTACAAATGCTTCACATAAACATAAACATTGCTGTCTAATGAATAAAGATACATTAATCACACTGATTAGACCTAACTAGTTCTTAGTTGGTGCATGATGATAGAATCTAAAAATAAGTATATATTAAAATATGTTTTAAAAATTATATAAATCATAAATGAACTATACCTTAATAACAAATATTAGTTGGAAAGAGTCACGTAATCGTAAATATAAATAAAAATAACGAAATATGTCCCTTTTTAAAGGGGCAGTACTTCATAATGAACTGCATATGATGCATGTGATAGCAGACAAAAAGGTAAATTTGCCTATATACATAGGCCTTTCCAGTCATCCACTCCCAAAAGAGAAATAGTAATAAATATATTTCATAGATGGATACATTTTAAGAATTATTAATGAAACAGTTCAAGTCTAATTCTATATTTAAACCTTGTGGAAAAAGAAATTTTAATGAGAAAATCCATTGGGTTTCTCTCTGAGACAGGTCTCTAACCCTGTTGGATCCTCTCCAATTTGAGTATACACAATCTATACCACAAAATTCAGCAAATGTGGGGTCCTGATTATGTTTTTCCTTGAAGTGAACAGATACGCTATGATATTTGTAGCCTTTTCTTATGTTGGCCAGATGTTCGGAAATGCGAATTCTTAACAAGCGCTTCGTTCTGCCAACATATAACAAGCCACACGGGCACCACAGTAGGTATACAACAAATGATGAATTACAGGTAGTAAATTCATTAAGTTCAAACACTTGGCCATCACTTCCCCTAATTTCTGTTTTCCCTTTGTTGTGTACTTTAACTGTACGACAGCAAATACATTTATTGCATGGAAAAAAACCTTTTAAACTAATCTGTAATCGTCGGTTAGGGGCATCTAAGATCTTCCGGACGACTTGGTCACCAAAATTGGGGGCCCGTCGATATATAAACCGTGGTTGTTCGGGTAGAATATCACTCAGATGCCTGTCCTTACCTAAGATATGCCAATGAGTTCTTACTCTATTCTCGATGTCTTTATATTGTGCGTGGAAACCCGTCAAAAAACTACACTGATGTTGATTTGTCACAAGTGGTGTTTCTTTCTTTTTAAAACACTCACTTCTTGGCATATCAGAGATTCGTTGGACAATCTCATTCAGCTTAGGTTCGTCATAGCCTTTTTGGACGAACCTGGTCTTTAATACATTAGCTTGTACAAAATAATCAGATTCATCAGTGCAGTTCCGGCGCACTCTCAGGAACTGGCCTTTTGGTATGTTTTTGATCCACGCTGGGTGGTGGCCACTATTAATTGACAGATAGCTGTTACGATCGGTCGTCTTAAAGAAAACTTTTGTTTTTAATTTCGCTTCATCATGTTCAATTGTGACATCCAAAAATTTAACACTATGATTGCTAATAGTATATTCCAGCTCAATATTGTTAGTATTATTGTTTAATTGTTCCAAAAAGTGAATCGCATCCTCTTTAGTTCCTTCCCATATAACCAAAAGATTATCAATAAAACAACGGTAAAAAAATATCTGGGGTTTTTTATTACTGAAGATATGTTTATCCTCCCATTCTGCCATAAACAGGTTGGCGAGGCTGGGGGCAAACTTAGCCCCCATCGCCACGCCAACCTGTTGTGAGAAGAAAAAGCCGTCAAACCAAAAATAATTATGGGACATGCAAAATTCCAATGCATGGCCCAAAAATCGTTTCTGATTGTGTGGAATGTCCTCTCTTCTACTTAAGGCCCAATTAAGGGCTAGTGCAGCATCTTCATGCTGAATAATAGTATACAGAGAGGCCACGTCAGCTGTAATCAAAAAGATTTCTGAATTGGGATTAATAATCACCTTATCCAGCGACTGCAGTAGATCAGAGTTGTCTTTTAAATTGGCCTTCGTTGCCTTAACACTGGGTTGAAGGAACTTATCCAGATATTCACCCAGTCTGGCAGTGACAGATCCTATCCCATTAACAATCGGGCGGGCTGGAGGGGTGGTTGCATTTTTATGGATTTTAGGCAAAGTATAAATTACCGGAATCCTGCAAGCTGTAGGGGCTAGATATTTAAATTCCTTGATGTTCAAAGCTTGGATCTGATAACCCCATTCCACTAGGGCATCAAGCTGAAATTTGTATGTGGTCCGATCTTGTAGTAGTTCAGTAAGTTGTTTATGATAGAATTCTCTATCCAGAACTACTACTCCCCCCCCCTTTATCCGCCGGACGGATAATGACACCTTCTCTTATGTATTCCGGATTGACATTCTTTTTTTGAGGTAGATCCTCTATATCCCTTAAAACTAACTGCTTGAAAACTTCAACAAAATGATTGCTGGAGTTTTGAGGATTAAAAAGTGATCGATTCTTTAGACCACTATCAATCTTGGTATTAACAATCTTACTCCTCATAGAGGATTCAGCAGGATGACTCAGAAAGTACTTTTTCAAATTTAACGTTCTGATAAACTTCTGCGTGTCAATATAAATGCTGAACTTATTCATAGTCTTTCTTGGTGCACATTTTAGACCAGTATTAAGAATATTGAGCTCTTTTGAATTCAAAGTGACTTTGCTCAAATTATAAATACCTTTATCTAGGTTTTTCTCATCCTCTTTTTGGGATTGCTGTTTCCGTCTTCCTGCCCTACAACCCCTTCTTCTTTTTGGCTGTACATTCCATCTTTGTTGTGAGGGGGTTGGGGGCCATTTTTGCTCCCCCCCTGTTGGGCATCTGGTATGATGGTCTCTTCGGGGTTCCCCCCCTCCCCCTCTGTCCTAAAAAAGGTTGATGGTGGTACTGTCCCCTGTATTCATTCCCCTCCAATGGCTGAAATCTGTTGGAGGTAGAAACAGGACCAGCTCCAGGATAGTAACCGAGGGGTGGGTAATGATGTTGATACCATTGTTGAGTGCCCTGTTGGGGGTACTGATTAGAATAATCCATCCTATCTTGCATTTGTTGTCGTCCGGAAGATCTTAGATGCCCCTAACCAACGATTACAGATTAGTTTCCATGCAATAAATGTATTTGCTGTCGTACACTTAAAGTACACAACAAAGGGAAAACAGAAATTAGGGGAAGTGATGGCCAAGTGTTTGAATTTAAAGAATTTACTACCTGTAATTCATCATTTGTTGTATACCTACTGTGGTGCCCGTGTGGCTTGTTATATGTTGGCAGAACGAAGCGCTTGTTAAGAATTCGCATTTCCGAACATCTGGCCAACATAAGAAAAGGCTACAAATATCATAGCGTATCTGTTCACTTCAAGGAAAAACATAATCAGGACCCCACATTTGCTGAATTTTGTGGTTTAGATTGTGTATACCCAAATTGGAGAGGATCCAATAGGGTTAGAGACCTGTCTCAGAGAGAAACCCAATGGATTTTCTCATTAAAATTTCTTTTTCCACAAGGTTTAAATATAGAATTAGACTTGAACTGTTTCATTAATAATTCTTAAAATGTATCCATCTATGAAATATATTTATTACTATTTCTCTTTTGGGAGTGGATGACTGGAAAGGCCTATGTATATAGGCAAATTTACCTTTTTGTCTGCTATCACATGCATCATATGCAGTTCATTATGAAGTACTGCCCCTTTAAAAAGGGACATATTTCGTTATTTTTATTTATATTTAAGATTACGTGACTCTTTCCAACTAATATTTGTTATTAAAGTATAGTTCATTTATGATTTATATAATTTTTAAAACATATTTTAATATATACTTATTTTTAGATTCTATCATCATGCACCAACTAAGAACTAGTTAGGTCTAATCAGTGTGATTATTGTATCTTTATTCATTAGACAGCAATGTTTATGTTTATGTGAAGCATTTGTAATCTGAGGTATTCATTTGGCTGATTAACCCTGGGGGTGATACCTGTAAGGCCTCGTACACACGAGGGGATATGTCCGCTGAAAACGGTCCGATGGACCGTTTCAGCAGACATCTCCGCTCGTGTGTATGGGCTAGCGGACAGATTTCTCCACCCGACAGATTTCAAAGCATGCTTTGAAATCCATCCGGTGGAATCTGTCCGCCCGACATGTCTGCTGGTTAGTACACTTACCAGCAGACATGTCGTCCCCCACCGCCGCCGCGCCGCCGCCGAATGGATTCGGCGCATGCGCGGAAGTGTTTAACTTCCTGGTGCGGTGACGTGGTGGTGACGTGGCGGCGTCAAAGTCACCGCCGCGTCACCGCGCTGTCCGGCGGCGGGGAATTTGATCCGATGGTGTGTACACGCCATCGGATCAAACTCCCGATCGGACATATCCGATGGAAATGGTCCGCGGACCGTTTTCATCGGATATGTCCGATCGTGTGTACGAGGCCTAAGATTTCTTTATAAGTCATTAAAGTTTCCTATTGCCCATCCATCCACCTTTAAAGTGTGGCTTCTATTATGATTTCCGCCCTCATCGTGGATGAATATGTGAGAAGCCGGGATGGGACGAATCTGACCATATGTTTGGGATGCATGCGCACAGAACTACATGCTTTTCACACTACATATCTCCAAGGTTTATGTTGGGGGTGCGTGCGGGCCGTGTGACCAGACGGGGCGGGAACTTTCGCCCGCACGTCTCATTGGCCCACGCGACATCTCTACTTACATCACTCATGATGGCTTTAGTACCTCCGCCCTCTTTTGACACTAGCTGTGTCATTACGTCGGTGGGGCGCGCGCGCCATGTGACTAGACGGGGCTGGAACTTTCGCCCCTTACGTCTCATTGGCCCGCGTGACGGCCCTAGCCACATCACTAGTGACGGCTGTAGTACTTCCGCCCTTTTATGACACTAGTTGTGTCATCATGTCCGCCCATACTGCGGGGTTGCGTGAGTGGACGAGCGTGATTTGTGACGCGCGCTTGCTCATTGGCTGATACCTCGCGGTCAGGACGCCTGATTGGAGGACGCAGATCGTGACAGGTGGAAGCCTTTTTTCATTAAGTGTACTAGAGTGTATATAAAGAATGTAAGGACGCACATGTAGCTAACCTCATGAATAAGTTTTAATACAAAACATGTCGGGGCATAGCTACATTTTAAACATCTGACATGTTTGAATCAACGTGGGGACACCGCTCTGCGTGTCAGTTTACCAGCATTTCGTGAGTTTTTTTTCACCAACCAAGGGAACCATTACAGTGCAGGTGGAACGGTGAGAGACATCTGATTGTGTACATAGGTCCGCCGCGACCATGGTTCATCAGCTTTTTGAATATGGAGGAAGTTCTGCTTTGTTTTGATTCACGGCTTTGAATTATTTCACTTTTGTGAGTGCAAGCTTTGTAGATTTTATGTGGTGTGTTATTAAACTATTTTTACGTTATCACACTATCATATCCCCTTTTTTCATTTTGCTATTTACTCACGGGTTCATACCATTTGTTTTCAATATTTTTTCACGTATGTGGATCACCCACATATTAGCGCTGTTTTATATATATATTTGATATTCAAATCACTATGTTTTAATACATTATATATGCTTCATCAAAATATAAAAATTGTATTTAATTTTATTATTGTTTGGACAGCCACAATCCCATGATGTGGGCACTAATTAATGCCCCCTTTCCAGTAAGTGAGTGTCTACTCTGCAGACCAAGAGCTAGCTTATCAGATTAGTGCATGCCACAGATACAGTAAATGCAGAAAGCATTAACAGGTACGTGTACAGTGTGTATAGAGAAAACATTTTTGCTTTGGATAGAGTAGGGAAGAGTTAAAACCACTGCTTGTTTATTTATTTTTTGCCCTTTGTGTCCCATTTAGGGGATTTCTTTACACTTCTTGACTTAAAGACAATGCTGGAATTGAAAGGTAATCTCTGCAAATTGAGGTCAATTTACCTCATAGACAGTTGCATTTGGAATATCAATTTTGGAATTTGGATTACCCATTCATTTTTGTCTCTGTGACAATGGTCACCAGAACAAATAGAATCCCTGCTGTGGGGGATGCAGACAGCAAAACACTCTTGGCAGGAGTTCTACATTTTTCTGACTCTATTCAAATTTAAAATATATTACTCATCTTGCTGTATGATGCCCTAATAGTAGGACCCAGTACCAAAATCATAGATGAAAATAGATGTTGTAAGATCAAATTTCCCAAGTGCTCCACAACACCTGTATCTAAATAGCTTTTAAGTGTTTGTAGAGTCTTTAGTAGTGCCGAACATGAGAAAAAGAAAGAAAGGGTGCACCAGCCTAGTGCATTATCCTTCGGATGAATTTTATTAGAACAAATAATAAATAAAAATTACTCACAAGTTTAGCTAAAAGGTTCACAATATACAAAGTTTCCGCAGGCAGCAGCAATTGGTCAAGCCCAAATGCACTCCAGATGGTCATAGAGGATGTGATGAGGGCCACTGCTGGCTGACGCGTTTCAAAGGACAACCTTTTTCCTCAGAGCTCAGCAGTGTTACCTCCTCCTGCAGTCCCTATATATGTGTGTTCACGCATATATAGGGACTGCACAAGAAGGGAACACTGCTGAGTTCTGAGGTTATCCTCATAATTCATACCAGGGCCTTCAGGTTTTGATTGATTTTTAAGGGGGACCCAAAACTAAAACTAAATAAAATAGCAATTCTTTGCCATGTTTAAGGGAATTCCACACAAAAATCAAGAAAAAAAAGAAGGTCCCCACAAATTTAAAAAAATAACAAATATGTTATACTTACCTGCAGAGTTACCCTTTATGATCATAATGGACCCCAATACTGTACCTGATATGGATATTAAAGGAAAACACCATACTTTAGTTTTGTAGATTTCCAAAATAGGTAATGTACATCAGTCTTGCACTCCCTTTCTTCCACATGTGCGCGTTTCCGAACACACGGCAACCTGAAAGAAGACGTATGCTTTGCCATGTGTTTTGAAAAGCAGCAACGCATCTCTCACTTGTATTATCATTCATTAGTATCTATGAATTCATGAATGCATGCTGAAATGTAAGAAAATGCACTCTATGCCGTGCATTTAAAAGCCGTGCAGAAACACGCATCATGCTTGCGTTACCTTTTCTTCACATCTGCGCGTAACCAAAACTTACATTTTGCCATGCATTTAAAAAATGCTCATCGCACTTGCCTTGCCATTATGCTGACACATGTGCGATACATGTTTGCAGTGCATTTTTTAACTGTGTTTTCTGTGTGGGTTGCTGCGCATTTGAAAACACAAAGATGCAAATACAGCCTTATTGTTAATGACATCTGCGTGTTTTGTCATATGACAAAAATGTGTTACAAATGTGTCAAAACAAGCACTAAAAAATGTGACACCTCACTGAAAATGTTGTGGTGCTACTTTGGGGCATTTGTCATGTGTAGGGCAGTCCATTCAAGTGAATGAGCTGTCCTGTGTGCAACGCACATTTACACCTGAAGTGAAAAGTGAAAACAATTGTGAGCAGGAACAGAAGTTTCCGCTACACTTAAGGGTGTCATACACGGTTCGAATTTAGAAAAAATAATAAAAAAATCGTAAATCGTATGAAAGAATTTTTATTTGTATTTCGCACCATTAGTGGGCTGCAGCAACAGCCGATTTTTGTGCGGCAAAACATTTCTGATCAATGATGGGAGAATCGTGCGAGAAATGCAATAGAAAAAAAATGTGCAAGAAAAGAATATTCCCAGAGAGAAACGAATATTTCTGGCAACATGAAGGTTTTGTCGGCCGAATTTCGAAAATCAATGGTGGCATCATCGGATCACAAAAAAACGAACTTTCTGATTTTGAAAAAAAAAATCGTTGAAATTTGACCGTGTATGGCCTGCTTTAGGTGTGAATGGAATGTGCTTAGGAGGACATTTTTAGGCAGCAAGGATGACCTGCGAGGAGAGATGTAGATTAAATAATAAAAAAAAAAAAAACACTGATCCACCAAAGTGGCATAAGAAAGGCTTCTTATCAATAAAATAGTTTTAAAGTCACACCTGCTCACAGGGAAGTCATACAGCAAATTTGCACTGGAATCACACAACTTTCATGCCACACTAGTGTGAAAAAAGGACTGATAGTGATTCAATCCCTCCCAGCATCAACATTTTCACAGCAGGCATGTGTATATTATGTGAAGGGGTTTCCTTCTTGAATAATGCTGTGAGGCAGAACTTGGGAGGTTTGGAAGCTTTCTATAGGTGTGACTGTGCGAGATTAAATGCTAATTAGGATGTATTCAATCCCACACACCATAAGAGCTGTGAGGGAAATTACATTATTTACAGAGTCTGAAAGACTACAAAGGGAAGTGTATAGACTCTGATCACTGCATGAAGTGTCTTTGGAAGGAACAGAGTCGATCAGCAACAGGATATACAGAGACACAAAGCCACAACTAAACTCAGAATATCAGGGGATCTGCAGACAAGTGAGCTTCATGGTACAGAGGTTTGATCTATGCTAGAATTGATCATTCCATTCTGTTCTAGTGAACATAAATATGGAATTAACCTTTAACCACAAGCAGACCAGCCGTTTGATGATTTCTTTCTAAATTAAAAATATACTTAAGGATACATATTTTTCAACTGAATGCCAGACAGGCTTAATTAGATAAAAATCTGTTTTTACTACATTATCAACACATGTTGCTAAGTTACAGCTTCATAGATGCCGTGATCCTTGATTTTTTTCCATGGTAACACAACACTTTCTGGGGAAAAAATTAGTCTTGTCTACTGACTGGGTGTTTTGAAATACTTTACATATTTTGTCTGATTGTGAACTTTAATTTGAAAATGAAATACAATTCAGTAAAATATTATGTTAACCACTTCAGCCCCGGAAGATTTTGCTCAATGACCAGGCCATTTTTGTACCGAAACATAATTGATGTCCTTTTTCTTGCGCTATAAACAAAACAAGAATGTTAATTTTGAAAAAAAAAAAAAGCATTTATTTTCCACAGTTTAGGCTAATATGTATTCTTCTACATATTTTTGTTAATAAAAATTGCAATAAGCGTATATTGATTGGTTTGTGCAAATAGCTATAGCGTATAGAAAACACAGGATAGATTTATGGCATTTTTATTATTATTATTTTTTTTACTAGTAATGGCAGTGACCAGCGATTTTTATCGGGGCTGTGAGATTAAGGTGGACAGATCGAACATTTTTGACAAATTTTTGGGACCATTGAAAATTATATAGCGATTAGTGCTATAAAAATGCACTGATTCATGTGTAAATGTCACTGGTAGGGAAGGGGTTAACACTAGGGGGAGATCAAGGGGTAACTTTAATACTTCATGTGTGTTCTAACTGTAGGGGGATAGAACTGACTAGTGGAGATGACAGATTGTTGTTCCTAGAACAGGGATTTGTGTGTCTATACACACACACACACACATGCCCCTGTTCTGGCTCTCGTGCCCACAATCACACGTGGCCGGCAGTCATGTGAAAATGTGGAACAGACTCCCTCCAGAGGTGGTTCTGGCCAGCTCAATAGATTGCTTTAAGAAGGGCCTGGATTCTTTCCTAAATGCACATAATATAACTGAGTACTAAGTTTTGTAGGTAAAGTTGATCCGGGGTAAATCCGATTGCCTCTCGGGGGATCAGGAAGGGATTTTTTCCCCTCCGGTAGCAAATTGGATCATGCTCTGCTGGGGTTTTTTGCCTTCCTCTGGATCAACTGTGGGTATGGAGTTGGGTTTATGGGATGTACTGTGTTTTATTTTGTTTGTTTATTTTTTATGGTTGAACTGGATGGACTTGTGTCTTTTTTCAACCTGACTAACTATGTAACTATGTAACATGAGCATTGGCACCCCTGCAGTGCAGTGGGTGCCTGCTTTTCCCGCTTAAAGGGACCGATGTACAGCTATGGCGGTTCACGGGAATGTGCCGACCTCCCACAATACAATGAGGGCGGCTGGTCGGCAAGCGGTTATAGTATAACTGAAGGATAAACTTTTTCTTAAATAGAGTAGAGAGGAATTAGAACCCCCTTCTTTTTGAGTCACCATTGGGGAGATTTATCCTGGGAGCCATTATCAGTTAAAGTAAAGAAAATCTCAAATTTTAAGTTTTCACCAGAACATGAATAGAATGGAAATCTTCCAATGGGGACACTAGTTCTGGTGATCCTGGTGACTTCCAGGGATTCCCCTTAATTTGAAGTGATTTCTATTCACTTTCTTTTATGGCTATTGTAAGATTGGGGTGATCAGACTCAAGTAGTAGGTGTGGTTTTAATGAGTGTGACAGTCCAAAACTGTATTTTTAAGGGCATCACTTTTATTTAAAAGACCGGAAAAGTTCACAAAAGTCACCAGTAGCCCATGCAGGGGATCCCATCATTACTGTAACATGCACAATCAGAATTATTCAGCCTCCTGGCTTATTCTTTTGCCACATTGCTGCTTCAGGCCTCAAGCCGAGGCCTTAGGCCTGCTCCTCAGACCAAAAGACTTCCTTAGAGTCAAGCTCTCTCGCTGCCCCATGAAGCCTCTCTAACTCCTGGAGAGGTTGGGAGTCCACCTGACTCACCTGCACAGACCTCCTGTCTGTTGGGTGGAGCCCTGAGCCATAGTCAGGTCACAACTAAATGCCCAGAACACAGCTGTGCAATCAGCGTGCCTGCCTCTCCAATATCTGGTGTAAACCAGCAATCCTTTGAACCCTTTCACACTGAGGCCGCCCGTGCATTAGCGTTAAAGAGCCACTGCTCATTTTAGTGGTGCTTTTCGGACGCTAGCAGGGCACTTTTTAACCCCCGCTAATGGGCGAAGAAGGGGTTAAAAACGCCCCTTGTTGCGATACTTCCGAAGCGCTCCCAAACTGCCCCAAACATGCTGCTTGCATCCAACAAGCATCCCACAAGTGCACCACCTGGGTGTGAAAGAACCTATTGCAATAAATAGGAGGCAGTTTTTAGGTGCTATTTCTAGCGCTAAAATGCTTGAAATCTGCCTCAGAGTGATTGGGCTTTTGATTAGCACCAGGTCACACTGCTACACTATACAACAGGAAGTCAACATAAATATCCCCAATGGGACACAGATAGCAAGAAAATAACCCTCCCTTACTTTATCCAAAATGAAAAAAAAGCCTTCAGCTCTATTTTAACCACTTGCTTACTGGGCACCTAAAAACCCCTCCTGCCCAGACCAATTTTCAGCTTCCAACGCTCTCACATTTTGAATGACAATTTCTCAGTCATGCAACACTGTACCCAAATGATTTTTTTGTCTTTTTTTTCACACAAATAGAGCTTTCTTTTGGTGGTATTTGATCACCTCTGGGTTTTTTATTTTCTGCGCTATTAATGAAAAAAGACAGAAAATTTAGAAAAAAATATGTTTTTTTTTCTTAGTTTCTGTGATAACATTTTGCAAATTATTAATATTTCTTCATAAATTTTGGCCACAATTTATACTGCTATATGTCTTTGATAAAAATAACCCCAAATTTTTGGAAATTATTTGGTCTGTGTGAAAGTTTAAGGCCTCGTACACATGAGGCAATCGATTTGTTCAAAACGGTCTGTCCGACCGATTTGAACAAATCTGTCTGCTGGCATTTTGGTTTGCTCGCGTGTACACACGAGCAAACCAAAATCCCCGCCAGCAGACAGCGCGGTGACGTGGCGGTGACGTTGACGCCGCCACGTCACCGCACCAGGAAGTAAAACACTTCCGCGCATGCGTCAAAATCATTTGGCGCGTGTGCGAGAAGACATGTCTGCTGGTTAGCATACTAACCAGCAGACATGTCGGGCGGACGGGTACCCAGCCGACAGATTTCAAAGCATGCTTTGAAATCTGTCGGGTGGCCAAATCCGTCGGCTTGCCCGTACACACGGTCGAATCTGTTTGCTGGGACGGTCGGGCCGACTGTTTCCAGCAGACAGATTTGATCATGTGTACGAGGCCTTAGGCCTGAGGCAATTTATTTGTAGCAGACCGTTTCCAGCAGACAGATTTGATCGTGTGTACGCGGCCTTAGAGTCTACAAGCTATAGTGCAAATCATAAAAATGTATCACACCTGATGTACTGAAAGCCTATCTCATTTCTTGAGACCCTAACAAGCCAGGAAAGTACAAATGCCCCCCAAATAACCCCTTTTTGGAAAGTAGACATTCCAACGTATTTAGTAAGAGGCATGGTGAGCTATTTGAAGTTGTAATTTTTTTTCACAATACTTTGCAAAATAAAGATTTTTTTTTATTTACATTTTTTTTTCAAAATTGTCATTGTAATAGCTTATTTTTCTCACATGGCATGTGCATACCAACCATGACACCCCAAAATACATTCTGCTACTCCTTTTTGGAAAATGTGGAAAAAAAATGAAAACACATTACTTTTGACACAAAGTTTTCCATTGATAAGATATTTCCAACACATGTCATGAACATAGCAAAAATTACACCCCAAAATACATTCTGCTACTCCTCCTGAGTAGAACGGAACGATACCCCATGTGTGAGATTTTTTCACTGCCTGGCCACATACAGAGGCCCAAAATGCAGGGAGCGCCATCAGGGGTTTTAGGAGCATAAATTGCAAATCTAACTAGTTGACTACCTATTACAATTTTGAAGGCCCTGGAACACCAGGACAATGTAATTACCCACAAAGTGACTCCATTTTGAAAAGCTAACACCCCAGCATATCATATATGAGGCATAATGAGACTTTTGAACGGTTTCTTTTTTCCAGCAGTTTTTGGAAAATGTGGAAAAAAAAATTAAAACACATTACTTTTGACACAAAGTTTTCCATTGATAAGATATTTCCAACACATGTCATGAACATAGCAAAAATTACACCCCAAAATACATTCTGCTACTCCTCCTGAGTAGAACGATACCCCATGTGTGAGACTTTTTCACTGCCTGGCCACATACAGAGGCCCAATATGCAGGGAGCACCATCGGGTGTTCTAGGAGCATAAGATACACATCTAACTTGTTGACTACCTATTACACTTTTGAAGGCCCTGGAGCACCAGGACAATGGAAATGCTTACAAAGTGACACCATTTTGGAAAGCTAACACCCCAACGTATAATCTATGAGGCATAATGAGTCTTTTGAACAATTAATTTTTTTGCCAAAGTTTTTGGAAAATGTGGAAAAAAATGAAAACACATTTTTTTTTACACAAAGTTGTCCGTTTATAAGATATTTCCAACACATATAATTTAGATAGCAAAAATGACACCCCAAAATACATTCTGCTACTCCTCCTGAGTACAACGATAAAGCATATTGTCAGCAGTGCCAAAAATATTGGTCCTGGTAGTAGGCAGGTCCATGTCGTGTGGTCAGTTCATGCAACAGGTAAAGGAATAGGTCCTACATGCAGCAGGCAGAAGTAGGGTCTCGTTCAGGACAGAATGGGGACAGGGGTAGAGGCTTCTCCCACCCAAATCTCTTTGAAGCCTCCGAGTCCCCAGCCCTAATTTAGGATGAGAAAACAAAAAAAAGTTTTCTTCATCCAGAAAAACTTTTCTGGAGCCCCTCACATATGTGAGACCCCTGTGTTGAATCCCACTATTCCAGTAGCAGGGTACAAGATCAGTCCATGAGGCAGGCAAAAGGCATGGTCAAACAGTTCAAGGTCGGTTCCAGATCAAGCAGAGGCATTACAGAATCGTAAGGCAGAAGCATGGTTAAATAAAAAGACAGGGTCAGTTACAAAGCAGGCAGTGGCATAAGGGGTGTGAAGGTGTGTGAAGGCAGGGACTTTATCTGGGAATTGACGTTCGGAGAGTCGACATAGAACATCTGATCAGATGTTTTGGGGTAGGTCGTTCTGGAATATCAGGGCAGTGGTTATTTCTTCATGGTAGCCAAGGAAGGGTAGGGGATTTTGGGTGGACTTACGATAAATAATATATGAATTGTATACGGCCAAATTAAAAAAATAAATTGCTACTTATTTGTACCAATGTACCATTGTGGCAAGGTATGGTTCCAACATTTGGTCGTTAAAGTCGACATCCCCATGAAAGAATTGTAGTCCCGGATGCATGTGGGCTTTTGGATGGTGGTGCCATGTGTTCTGCGGTTTTCCACAAAGGAATTGTTGTGGATGGAAGACAACATGTACTGTACACGTCTCTTCTGTACTTCCATTTCACTGCCAGAACCTTCTTGTTTCGCAGACTTGCCAATTCTCCTTTTCTGAACTTATTATTTACAAGACTCTGAGGAAAGCCTTTCCGGTTCTCTCTTACCGTGCCACATGCTGGTGTCTGCTTCCGGTGAAGGTTGTGGAACAGGAGAAGAGAGGTGTAAAAGTTGTCTACGTACATGTAGTAGCCTTTATCCAGTAGGGCAATTGGGGGGATGCAGCTGGGTGTCCTTCACTTCGTAAACCAAGAAGGAATACAGGTACCCTGTGACTCGTTCACATAGTTTGTAAACCTTCACCCTATAGCGTGACCTTTTGGGAATAAACTGCTTGATTTTAAGTCTGCCACTAAATTTTACAAGGCACTCATCCACATATATGTGTTGTTCCGGGGTATATAACTGGGGGAATAATTCCGAAAAATAATTTAATAATGGGTGAATTTGGCGAAGCCTGTCAAAATTTGGGTGATTTCGGGGGAGGCATTGGGTATTATCATTGAAGTGGAGGAACCTCATGATCATAAAGTATCTGGTTCTGGGCATTGTTGCAGAGAAGATTGGAATATGGTAGATTGTTTTTTTTGACCAAAAGGATCACATTAAGTTTTTTGGGTTGAGTCCCATGCAAAATGTGAGGCCTAAAAAAACCTTAAACTCCTCCACCGTTAGGTCTCTCCACTGGAAGGGACGGGCATAAGAAGATGTTGGATTATTGGCAATAAATTGTTCGGCATATAGGTTGCACTGGGCCACAATTCTAGATAGCAGTTCCACAGTAAAAAATAAATCTAAAAAATGTATTGGGGAAAAATTGTCCGCATCCACCTGGACTCCTGGCTGGGCAGTGAAAAAGGGAATGTTGGCTTCTCCTGAATTTGGAGGAAGCCACAAGGGGTTCTGAGGTGGCAGAGATGGGTACTGAGGTAGCAGAGATGGGTACTGAGGAAGCACAGATGGGTACTGAGGTGGTGGAACAGATGTACACTGATGAGGCAGCACAGATATGTACTGATTGCACAGATGTGCACTGATGAGGCGACACAGGTGGCACTAATGAGGTGGCACAGGTGGCACTAATGAGGTGGCACAGATGTGCATTGAGGCGGCACAGATGTGCATTGAGGCGGCACAGATGGGCCCTGATTGTTTGCACAGATGGGCACTAATAAGGCGGCACAGATGGGTACTGAGGTGGCACAGATTGGTACTGAGGTGACACAGATGGGTACTGATGAGTTGGAACAGATGGGTACTGATGAGGTGGAACAGATGGGTACTAATGAGGTGAAATGGATGTGCACTGATGAGGCGGTACAGATGTGCACTGATTGATTGCACAGATGTGCACTAGGCGGCACAGATGGCACTGAAATGGCACAGATGGCACTAATGAGGCGGCACATATGGCACTAATCAGGCAGCACAGATGGCACTGAGATGGGTACTGATGAGATGGGTAGTGATGTGCACCGATGAGGCGGCACAGATGTGCACTGATTGACTGCGGCACAAGTGGGCACTGATGAGGTGGCACAGGTGGGCACTGATGAGGTGGCACAGGTGGGCACTGATAGATGTGCACTGAGGCGGCAGATGGGCACTGATCACAGGTGGGCACAGGTGGTACTGGTGGCACAGGTGGTACAGGTGGGCACCAAGTGTTTCACAGGCAATGAGCACTGATTGGGCACTGATTGGGGCTGTTTGTCACTTTGTAGCAAAACTCACAGAACTTTCTCCCTCCTCATACGCGGTGTCTGTGTGAGGAGGGAAAGACGGCAATGAGAGATGATCTCATATGTTTACATTTGAGATCATCTCCCATTGGCCATGACGATCGCGTTGTAAATAGCCACTGTAATCGGCTATTTACCGCGATCTGTGATTGGCTGTGTCCAAGGGACACGGCCAGCACAGAAATTCCCCGATGCGCGCTCGGGAGCGTGCGCGGGGAACGAGGAAAGAGGCGGCCGTATATAGACGGTCTCCCAGAGATTAAGAACCACCCTGTGGCCGAATATAGTCGTACAGCTGTCAGAAAAGTGGTTAAGCATTTTTTTTTTTTTTTAACACATAATAGGATGGATTTACTAAAGACAAATAGACAGTGCACTTTGCACATGCAGTTGCACCAGAACTTTGTAAATGAGGTTAAGCTTCATTTCACAAAGGAATACCTAATAACATGCAAGGACAATAATACAATGGCAGTTTTGCTTGCACATGATTGCATGATGGAAGTTAGGAGAGTCAAATGCAACTACACTTACAAAGTGCCTTTAGTAAATCCACTGCATTGTCTTAATCATTTTTGCAGTAATGCTCACCAGAGACAAAATTAAAGTTTGCACTGTAGTGTTTAGATACATCCGTTATTATGAACTGTACATTTTGTCACCCCTGATCTTATATTGGTCATTTTAGGCTATTGTAAAATGCCTGTCCAATAGCAAATACCATCGTTGTACTACTGGATTTGCTTTGCTCAACGTCTACATATATCAAAGCAAATTGGTGTCCCGATCAAGCAGTATTGCAAATCTCAAAATCATTAAAATATTATTGTCTTATTGGACAACTTTTGCTCCAAAGTTCATGCAATGTTTCTGAAAGCCACAGGCTGCACCTGCATAGGAACAGATCTAAATGGACACATCGTTTTTGCATCTAATACAGTGGCAGCTGGTGGTTTGTTTTTTTTGAGGGGGAAGGGTGGCAAACAATCCACCTGCTGTCACCCCCCAGTTGTGGATGGCAGCCCCAGATTTACCCACCTCCGAAGTCAGTCAGCTGGCCGGGTCATGTCCGGGCCCCGCACTTACTCTGCCATCTTGCAAGCAGCATGGCGGGCAGACGGCAGCGGCCTCTTTTCAGGCTGTGGGCTGCTTGCTTGATGCTCAGTTCCCCTGCATGCACCTTCTTCCTCCTCTCTTCCGTGTGCAGTGCATCTATCCTACTGGCCAATTGGATATCCTTTTGACCAATTGGGTGACGGGTCTCATGACTCTCATCCTGGTTGGCCGGAGGGAGATTCAGTGTTAGAATAGCAAATATTGATTTTCTATTTTAACACTAACTGTGTGGGCTCAGAGCACAGTGGTCTGCGTCCCAACGCCACCCTTTTTTGAAGCCTATTAGAGCCTCTGGCTCTAATCTAATGCTTCAAATACCCCCCCCCCCATTGGAATCCATGCATCCGGGTGGTATGATTGAAGATGGATGGACAGCTACCTTGTGGTGTGCCCACAAAGCCTTTAGTAGAGGGCTTCTTATACAAGCTGCCGCACGTGATAAAAGGCAGAGGGGGGAACTGTTGAACAATTTACTCACCGATCTTAAAAACCTAGAAAGTTTGCATAAACAAAATCCCTCCCATAAAGTAGACAATGAGTTGTTTGATTGCAGACATAGGGTGCGTTTGTTACTTTTATCTACTCACCAGGCCTTATTAAGACGTACAAGAGCTAAATTTTATGCACATAGTAATAAAGCCGGAAAAATGTTAGCCAATTATATTTCTAGGCGGCAACGCAAATCCAATATCTCTACTATTAAGGACCCACATACGGGGGTAGTGGAACATCACCCGGTTAATATAGCTAACGCCTTTATGAAGTACTACAAAGATCTTTACAATCTGAATTTAGATAGTGATACACCCCAACCCACGGAGCTATCCGTGTCCGCCTTCCTGAACTCATTGTCCCTCCCGTCCGTGACGGAGGAAGACCTGTCTTTACTTAATGCACCAATCCTAGAAAAGGAAATCTCAGATACCATTCAGGCTTTACCAAAAAATAAATCCCCAGGATCCGATGGGTTTTCATCGGAATATTATAAAACATTCTCACAGACGCTAACCCCATACTTAGGAGTATTGTTCAACAGCGCCGCCTCCTTGGCTTCATTCCCTGAAGAGATGTTGCAAGCTACGATTGTTACTTTACCAAAGCCAGGTAAGAAACCGGATTCCCCACAAAACTTTAGGCCTATATCCTTATTGAATACGGACCTTAAAATTTACTCCAAAATTTTAGCAAATAGACTTGCCAAAATCACCCCTACGTTACTAAAGGCTGACCAGGTTGGCTTTGTTCAGGGTAGACAAGCCCCGGACGGTACGCGGCGATTGCTTGACCTCCTCCATGTAGTAGAAACTAGAAAGACCCCTGCTGTATTATTGGCCTTAGACGCAGAGAAGGCTTTTGATAGGGTCCATTGGGGTTACCTCAAAGCGACTCTACAAAAATTCGGCCTTCAAGGGATGATCCTCTCTGCGGTCTTAGCATTATATTCTTTACCTTCAGCCAGAGTATTCACGAGCAATGCCCTTTCCGATAAGTTTTATATTACCAATGGCACCCGCCAGGGGTGCCCATTGTCGCCCATAATCTTTACGTTAATGATGGAACCTCTGGCGGAGGCTATCAGAGCAGATAACAGCATTTCAGGAATCAGAATAGCGAACTGTGATCATAAGATTGGTTTATTCGCGGACGACGTGGTATTAATACTCTCCAATCCGGTTTCTTCCCTTGCTAAGGTCAATACAGTGTTACAGAGTTTCGGAGATATATCTTATTACAAACTGAATGTATCGAAATCTTGCTTACTGCCTATGAATCTCAACAAGCGTCTGATATCTGCTCTGAAGGAGGCCCACCCATTTCAATGGATGACTAAATCTATTCCATATCTTGGTATTAAGCTGTCGTTTCCAACTGCATCCATGTACTCTGTTAATTTCCCTGCTCTAATTGACACTGTTAAAAAGGACTTACAGCATATTGCGTCCTACGAGCTGTCATGGCTGGGTAGGATAGCGGCCCTGAAAATGATTCTCTTGCCTAAACTGATCTACTATTTCAGGACGATTACCATGAATTTACCAGAAGCCTTTTTCAAAACAATCGATAAGATGTTTAGACAATTTATATGGAGAGGTAAACTGCCCAGGCTCACCTACTTATCTATCCAAAAACCTAGAAACTTGGGAGGGACGGGTTTCCCTAATATCCGACACTACTATAGGGCTGCTATTCTGGACCAGCTTAAAGCCTGGTTTGAACCAGAATCTTCTAAACTCTGGGTGCAGATAGAGAAGTCCATTCTTCAAGGTAGGGACTTTCCCTCATTATTACTTGCCAAATTGACTAAGATCCCCTTCAATTCCCCTTCCCTACCCTCCATTGTAGCATCTCTCTCAGCCTGGGAAGAGCTTCATAAGGTGTCCAGCTCCGACTCGAATTTGATCCAAGAACTTACTAATCTCAAAATTTATGAATATCTTATCCCAAACTTTAGTGTTCAAGCATGGCTGAAGGAGGATGTCCAATCTTGGGGCGACTTACTTCTTAAAAATCCCACCTCTAATCCCTACGCGAAATCCCAACTATTGCATTTTCGCTCCAAACATATTAACTGTACGTACAGCTTACATGGCAGTGCATGGAGCTATCTCCAATCTCACTATCTTAAACCTAAAGGTTTATCGAGGTTCTATGCCCTTCTCCAAAATTCTAATACATTTTCTAAAACCTCGGGTATGCTAAATTGGGAAAAAGATTTAAAGTTAACCTTCTCCCCAGAAGATTGGAAGGCGGCAATCCAATCAAGTTATAAATTTTCTCATTGTACTAACCATTGGGACCTAATGTTAAAGATTCTCCACAGATCATATCTCACTCCAGTGAGATTATCTTTAATTTTCCATTCAGACTCCTCCTACTGTTGGAGACAATGTGGGGCCAGAGGAAACATTTACCATATACTTTGGGACTGCAAAAGACTTCGCGGTTTCTGGTACGATATTTTTAATCTACTGTCTTCTATCGTGGGATCTTTCGTGACTCCTACCCCTCAATTAGCCCTCCTCTCCTTGAATATTAACAGTATCCCGAAACAATATAGAACCATAGCCTCTCATATCTTCATTGCTGCTAAATTATCAATTACCTCCAAATGGAAATCTAACCTGATCCCAACCATATCTGAAGTGATCCATAGGGTGAACACACATTATTCCTATGAAAAACATTTTGCCACTCAATCAAATTCGGTTTCTCACTTCCTTGGTCAGTGGTCCCCTTGGTCGTCTAGATTTTTTAATGTAAAATAAAACTCAGAATATCACTTTGATATAGACTCTTTTCGGTACAGCTATTTCTTATTTCTTATTGTTTAAACATACTTATCCTATTTTTGGTACGCTAATGCCTACTTATTTGCTTTTTTTCCTTTACTGTTTGTTCTTTGTTCTTATTTTATTTTTATTTTTTAAATGTTGCCTCTTTTTGAGTTGACCGGTTGTTTATCAGAATTAAGGTTCATTTAATGATATATTTTCTAAAAAATAAAGAAGGATAGGCCTGTGTCATATCCTATCGAAGGACCGACACATCCACATGGTGTAGTAGGATGCTAGGCCCTTTTATGTTATTTGTCAACAGGCATATTCTCCATATCCTTTCCATATCATCTTAAAAATTGCTTATATCAAGGTTTATGTATGATTCTGTCTTATTGTTAGCATTTGGCATGTTGACTCAATGCTGTTATGTATACCTTTGTTTGGTGAATTAATAAAAAATATTTGAAAAGAAGATGGATGGACATCGTGGGAAGCTTTTTTTTTTTTTTTTAATATAGGAATTGTCAAATATTGTCTATTGTGGTTTTTACTTTTTGACCCTTTTTTAGTGAATGAATGAGGGTTCAATGTACCCCATACCCATTCACAAAGGGTGGGGCAGGATCTGGGGCCCTCCTGCTAAAGGGCGCTTCCAGATTCTGATAAGCCCCCCACCTGCAGACCCCCAGAACCTCCAACCAGGATTGTGGGGACGGGGCCCTTTTCCCCCCATTAACATGGGGACAAGGTGCTTTGGAGGGAAAGCAGCCTGGTATGGTTCAGGAGGGGGGCGGGCACTTGCAGCATGCATTAGCTTACTTGACAATAATTATGTAACTAGATGGAAATACCGAAGTACTATTTATAATTTTTAAGAACACACAGGTGTTTGTTTTCCCTGGTCCTACCTTTTAATGCAAATCCAATTGTGTTCTGTCTGGCAAGTAATGTGCTGTTTCTGTGTCTGAGATTTTATCTCAGCATATTGGGTTATGAAGGTTTACTGATTTTGTTAAATTCAAGTAGCCACCAGAGAAAGAATGTGGAATAATTACATTATGGGAAGCTGAGGGGTCTTTTCACAAAGATTACACAACAAAATGACTGCATGCATACAAAATAAAAAGGTCATTTTAAAAATCATTTTTTTTTTTTTTTAACAGCGTCATTTATTTCATTGTGATCAGAACCATATGGGCAAAGAGTAAATCACATTCCGTGATCATTTCCAACTGTACTGGTAAGGAAAATTTCTCTTGTATAATTTATAATAGTCATTTTACTTCATGCTTAGAAATGTTTACCTAATTTTTCTAAACTTTGGGGCGTATTTATCAATAGTTGAAATAATACATTTTATATATTTGTCACCAGAATTTCCCTTTAATCATGTCAGCTCCGAAATATTTTACCCTCCTCATTGGTGGTATTTGATCACCACTGGGTTTTTCATTTTTCGCAATATAAATGAAAAACGAACACACATTTTGGAAACTATAAAAATGTTTTACTTTCTGCTATAAAAGATATTCAATCAAAAAAAAAAGTAAAAATTTTATTTCTTCATAAATGTTGGCAAAAATGTATTCTGCTACATGTTTTTGATAAACAAAATCCCAATAAGTATATATTGATTGGTTTGTGTGAACTTTATAGCAACTATGGTATATGTAGGGGAATGTTTATTTATCTTTTTACATTACTAATGGCGGTGATCAATGGCTTTTATTAGGACTGAGTGGCAGAAAATCTGACACTAGCTGATGCTGGGGAAACCTGACTGCCACTGACATCACCAGTGACATTAATACAGTGATCAGTGATAATACTATTCACTATCACTGTACTAATGACAAATCAATGGGTTAAATGTGTAGTTAATGATGTGCAATGTGTGTAAAGTGTGCTGCTTTTTACTAATTGATCTCTAATTTTCTCATCCCTGTTTTGCACAGAGATCATTTCCTCTGTGCAGAGCTTTGTGTTGATTATGAACAATGGGTTGTGAATGTACACAGCAGATCAGCAGGTCCAAGCCATGAATTATTGGTTGGGACTTGATGACAGGCTCCCACTGTGAACAGTCACAGTGGATGCCGGTGGGGGCATACATATATGCACTCTTAACCTAGAAGTAGGCAGCAGGTACATCGCTTTGCCTATAATGGCCGCTCGTCCACAGTACATTGCTAGCAGCTAGTAAGTGCTTAACAATTCATACAAGATTGCATTATAACACTGAAAACTTCCATATAAATAGTTACTTCTTATTATAAAATAAACTTTATTATCAATAAGAGAATTATCTCTTCTATCTGTCCAAAATTAAAAAAATTAAAATAAATTGTCATTCAGTCTAAAAATGAAGCTTTGATGATTATTAATTTGTTTTTAAATAAATCAAAAAAAGACAAAGAAATACAATTGCATAATATTTAAAGGGGTTGTAAATCCCCTGTGTGTTTGCTCCATCAGACTTTTTCCAACAGAAAAACTGTAGGAAAAAAAATCAGAGCATGATCTCTATTTTACCATCGGGAAAAAAAATCTAGTCTGTATGCAAAAAAAAACCACCTTCCTGTGTCTGGCCCCCCAGCCCTCCCGTTTTACTTACATGAGCCCTAAATTTCAGTGGGCACGATCCCGCTTTGCTCTATTTTTTTCTATTGGTTTTTTAGACTATTGTGAAAAATCATTTTAATAACTTTTGAATTATGTTTAACAGAAGATTATAAATCTTTTTGTTTCTGCTATGGACAGTTTACATAGTAATAATCTATTTCCCAGGTAAAAGTCTGCAAGGACCACTAATGCCCCGTAGACACGAGAGGTTTTCCTGTTGGAAAAAGTCACTGTGTGTATGCTCCATCTGACTTTTTCCAACAGAAAAACTGTCGGAAAAAAATCAGAGCATGATCTCTATTTTCCCATTGGGAAAAAAAATCTAGTCTATATGCAATTTCAACGTACAAAAAAACATGCATGCTCAGAATTAAGTATGAGACGGGAGCGCTCTCTTTCTGGTAAAACTAGTGTTCATAATGGAGATAGCACATTCACCACGCTGCAAATTATTGCATCATTTAATGAAGCGCATTATTTTCTTCTTTATAATGCTACAGTAATGAAGTTGTTTTGCTGCTGATATTCACATAGAGTTCTGAGAAACGTATTTCTTTATTATTTCTCGTGATCTCATGGATATTCTTTTTGGTTTCTAAAGCCAGATCTCCATAATAATGTTTAGAATTATTTTTTATTGTTTATTTTTTTTTTTAATCAAGATCTCCTGTTTTTTAGATTATTTTAAAAATATTTTCTAGTGATCGCCATATATATATATATTTTTTTCATTTTGGTGTGTCAAGTTACCACAACAACATTATTATCTTGTATTTTTTTAACCTCAAGGAGGTTGGTTGGTGTCCCTTATTAATTTGACATTGTATTTTTGAAATGTACCTGCCTACTCACAAACAAACTGCTTTTTTTAAAGAAAAACACATAGGCAAGTATTTACTGAAAAAATAAATATCCATTTATTCTGGCTCATAAACTAAATAAAGAGGAAGGCAACGCTGGAGAAACTGCTGGAATTTGTGAAGCCTTTGGACCACGGGGCAGACATCCAGTATTTTAAAAATAAAATTGGGAGCTTGAGAAGTACATACAATAGGGAGCACAGGAGATCAGGAACAGCAGCAGATGACATATATGTCCCCAGTCTGTGGTACTACAACCGCCTGCATCTTCTGTCAGACCAGACTGAATCCAGGTCATCACTTTCTTGTCTTCCTTGCAGTCTTCCCTGCACCCTTCCTTGAAGCATTCCCTGCAGCCTTCTCTGCATGCTTCATTGAAGGCTGTGGCTCTGGAGATGAACTTGTGGCAGGAAGAGGAGGAGTTGGAGGAGGATGGCCAAACTCATAAAGGTCAGTATTTTGTGTTAGTTGGCCCATCAACCCCATATTTAGGGCTTTTAAAATTTAGGTTTTCACAGAGGAGGCACTGGCCCTTCTCCATTTCCTGCATTTTGGCAGCGACTGGGCAGGCATAGCCCTCTTGAATGATGGGGGTTCTCTGAGGGTCGCATGTGCATCCCGAATGAGGGCAAGTGCTGCCTCATCCATGTTCCTACCCCTCTTGGGCCTTTTTGTTTGAAGGAGGAGGGGGGGGAACCTGGGATTGGGGGAGGCCACTTCACCCTACCTCCTCCTGCCTGCCACTTTCCAGACCCTCATCCTGGCTGAGCTCTTCCTGTGTATAAAAAGGGACATAGTTTTAGTTTTTTGTTCATCAATCACACACCATTTTCAGCTCATGACTGTGGCAAATTGAATGTTAATAAATAGAAAAGACTAGCATTCTGACCCCAGCATTTTTCATTCTTGTCCCAATCATTTTGGCCACTACTGTCTATTAATCACTTAAGCCCCGGACCAATATGCTGCTAAATGCCCAAAGGTGTTTTTACAATTCGGCACTACAATTCGACAATTACGCGGTCGTGCGACGTGGCTCTCAAACAAAATTTGCATCCTCACAATAACCACAAATAGAGCTTTCTTTTGATGGTATTTGATTGCCTCTGCGATTTTTATTTTATGCGCTATAAACAAAAATAGAGCGACATTTTTGAAAAAAATCTATATTTTTAAATTTTTGTTATAGGAAAAATCGAATAAACTAAATTTTAGTCAAACATTTAGGCCGAAATGTATTCAGCCACATGTCTTTAGTAAAAAAAAAATTGCAATATAAAAAAAAATTAGCTACCTAGCAGCAACAGTGACACTAATACAGCGATCAGAAAACCGATCGCTTAGTGACACTGGCAATAGGGGGTGAAGGGGTTAACTAGGGCAGTGATCAAGGGGTTAAACCTTTTTAGGGGGGTACGGGGCTACCCTAGACCTAACACTAACTGCCTGTCACACTAACTGTCACACTGACACTAAATGCAGTGATCAATAAATATATGATCACTGCAATCAGTGACACTGTGACAGGGGGCTGGGGGGGGGTGATCGGAAGGGGTTAAGTGTGCCTATGTGTACTGGTGTCAGTGTACTGTTGGTGCGACTTACTGTGATGTCTTCTCTCCTCTCGCCGGATTGAAAATACCGCCGAGAGGAGAGGTGACATTACTTCCTCTGCCAGTGTTTACATTACACAGGCAAAGGAAGTGCAGGGCGGGGGCTCTGCTGATTTTCTGGGAGCGATCGCGAGGGGGGGGACCCCAGTTGGGGTGGAGGGAAGGCTGGAGGGAAGGGTAGAAAGTGATGGCCTTACTTCAGCCTGTTCGTCTAGAAAGCGCAATTTGTTGTAGTACCACAGACTGGGTACATACACATCCTCTGCTGTTGATCCTGACTTCTGTGATTCCAGGACCTTATTGTGCTCCTTCCTGTATGTGCCCCTCAAGTTCTCAAACTAGATCTGCGTAGGGGACCTCCGTCTTCACAAATTGCAGCAGTTTTTCCAGCACTGCCCTCCTTGCTGTTTTAAATTTATGGAGGGGGGTTTTGACTTCCCACAAAACAGGCAGCTCCCTGTACCTGTCAAGTAACTTGCTTTCATTATGTCTGCAAGACAAAACACAAGCCAGAAATACTAATGTCAGTGTAAACTCTTCTAATCTTATCCCAATATAGGCCTCAATATAGAAGCAGTATGAGCCACTGATGACCCAAGTTAAAATGTTACCTTCGGTCTCACGTTCGAAGCTTACTCCTTGCTCCACACACAGAACATAGCTACGACACTTGCGTATTAGCTTTATCTACAATGTGCATGCGTGAAACTCTGCACATGTCGCCCGCCCCTGACGTTCTTTCTAGTATATTCCCCGCCCCTTCTCATTTGGCATGCAGTGGGAGAGACGTGGTAGAGACACAGCAGGTGGCTGATAATTCCACTAATAACAAGGAAAGAGCAAGAATCGCCCCGATCCAGGAGGAGATAAAAGGCCTCAAATATGACCTTTGTAGAGATGGCGGAGATGGTGGAAATCTTGAGGAGGACTGACTATGATGGGAAGCTTGGACCATACATCAACCTAAATGTGAGAAAGGCCAAGATCATGTCTAAAGTTGTGAGGAGTCTGCACAGGAAGTTTGAGGTATGACGATCCAAAGAGCAATTGGGGAAACGCTGGTCAGACCTGAAATTAAGGGAGCACGACCAGCACAGAAGGATCAAGAAAATGCTTAAAAAAAGTAAGTATTTGTCCTTTGTTCCTATTATTATTATTTGCATGTTGCTCCATGTGCTTTTATTTACTGTTCTACATTTTAAAATGGCATCTTTCAGGTTAGTGGGCACAGTAATCGGTCGTAGTAAAGATTGTTCGTCCACTATACATATCCGCTTTTGGTAAGGGAAAAAATCATGACTTCAGTTTGGAACTCTGCCAAAGTAGACACTTTCAAGCAATATTTCATATTCCTATTTCTGGCCTCAAATATCTGTGTGCTAAGTATACATTTGTGTTTCATTTTACAAGGGAGAAAAGACTCGGGACATCTGAGGACACCAGGAACCCCACACCTCCTAAAGAAGGGGACCAGAGAGAACCCCAACCTGAGGATGTAGAGAAGTGGTTGAAATTGTTACTACAACAGGTCAGTGTCTGACACCAAGGATTCAAGTAAGAGATGTAGGCCTGCATATTTATAATACATGCTTTTTTTGTTTTATTTAGGTAATGTGCTAGTTGTGAAAGAAGAAACTCCTCGTTTCACAAGTGCTAGTGCTTCTAATCCAGGAAATCACGGTGTGTAGTCGGGAACTAGACATCATAAGGAATAATCTCAATGTTCTTGTTTTGCCCCATTCACACTTTTTTCTACATTTAAAAAGCCAAATTTTGAAGATGCACACAGTGTGTCAATCTGCCACCAGGGGATATCAATGTACACGTTTTGTGGGTGCAACCCCTTCCTCGCAACTCAAGAAGGTGAGAGAAAAAGGTTGCACCCCCAAAACATGTCCATTGAGCCCCCATGATGGGAGATATCACATGTTGACACTAGACATTGGATCAGGAAGGAAATCCCCATTTTCCAATTTTTGTCCATCTTCAAAATTTGGCTTTTTCAGGGGTGACATTACCCCATCTAATGAAGGCAAGATCAAGAAAGTTCGGACACACTATAATGTCTGATATTTCCCTCAGACACCTTTCACACTTGTACAACTTCAAAGTCGCGTGATTTTACCACGATTTTGCGGCGGCGATTTTGCCACGATTCTCGGCGGCGATTTCAATGAATGACTGTGTAAGTGGCATCAAAATTGGACCAAAGTAGTGCAAGGACTACTTTGAAGTAGGCACAACTTAGGCTGCGTACACACCATCGAATATATCCGATGGAAACGGTCCTCGGACCGTTTCCATCGGATATGTCCGCCGGGCTGTTTTGGTCCGATGGCTGTACACACCATCGGATCAATATTCCCGCCGGCGGACAGCGCGGTGACGTGGCGGTGACGTTGACGCCGCCACGTCACCGCACCAATAAGTGAAACACTTCCACTTCCAGCATGCTTTGAAATTTGTCCGCCGGACAAATCCGGAGAAATCCGTCCGCTAGCCCGTACAGACGATCATATTTGTCTGCTGAAATGGTCCGTCAGACCATTTCCAGCGGACAAATTCGATCGTGTGTACGCGGCCTTAAAGTTGTGCCAGTATGAATGGAAGTCATTGAAAATAGTGGAGAATGACTTGTCATACAATTTTGCAGTCCAAAATCATGGGACAAGTCGTATAAGTGTGAAAGGGGGCTCCGTTTTTCAATGTTCCAGAGTTGTGTATGTTATGTTTTGAAACATGCCTGTTTATGCAAAAACACCAAATTTAAATGTAAACGTTTATAAAAAATTTTTTTTATAATACTATTGTTTATAGTATTTTGGTGTTTACAGTGACAGTGGGGGTTATTTAACCATTTCATTACTGGGCACTTAAACCCCCTTCGTGCCCAGACCAATTTTCTGCGCTGACACATTTTGAATGACAATTGCGCGGTCATACAACACTGTACCCAAATTATATTTTTATAATTTTTTCCCAACAAATATAGCTTTCTTTTTGTTGTATTTGATCATCTCTGCGATTTTTATTTTTTGCGCTATAAACAAAAAAAGACAGACAATTTTGAAAAAACACATTTTTTTTACTTGTATAATAATATCCCATTTAAAAAAAAAAGGCCGATACGTATTCTTCCACTTATTTTTGTTAAAAAAATCGCAATAAGCGTATATTGATTGGTTTGCACAAAAGTTATAGTGCCTACAAAATAGGGGAAAGATTTACGATTTATTTTTTATTTTTTTACTAGTAATGGCGGCGATCTGCGATATTGCGGCGGACATATCGGACACTTTTGACACAATTTTGGGACCATTCACATTTATACAGCGTTCAGTGCTATAAAAATGCACTAATTACTGTATAAATGTGACTGGCAGGGAAGGGGTTAACACTAGGGGGTGGGGAAGGTGTTAATTGTATTCCCTGGGTGTGTTCTAACTGTGTGTGGAGGTGACCGATGCTGGGGGAGGTGACTGATGCTCTCTCCCTGACAGGACGTGAAGCTCTGTGTTTACACACAGAGCTCCACGTCCCTGCTGTTACCACCGATCGCGGGTGCCTGTTGGACATCGTGGCCACCAGGAATGCGCATTTGCATTCTAGCGATGGGCCGGGCACAGGATGCTCTGGGGGAATGGTGTCATCGGTTGATCATCCAGACCAAAGGCTTCATCTGCGATGAACACAAATGGGAGTCCTTCCACGTTGTCTTCATCAGGTGGCAATGCCAGGCCACCCCTCTAGAGATGTCGGGAAAACTCTGTCTGGGTGAAGACTCCACCATCCGACATCTGGCCATTCTTCCCCATGTCCACATAGAGAAACTCATATTGTGCCGACAACACCGCCATCAACACTATACTATTAAACCCCTTATAGTTGTAATAGTATGAGCCCGAATGGGGTGGTGGCATGATGTGGACTTGCTTCCTATCTATTGCAACTGCGCAGTTAGGAAAGTCCCACCGCTCCGCAAAATGGGATACCACAGTCTGTCATTCCTGTGGTGTTGAAGGAAACCATGGAGTCAAACCAGAAAAGAAAATTAGTACTTTTGCACATAACATTGCAAGCAGATTATCCAAAAACATTCTTGTCCAACATCAGTATAACACAAGGGTGCCTAACCTTTTGAAGATTGAGGGCCACTTAAGCAACTTGGTAACCGGTCACGGGCCACAATGAGTGGAACGGGTGGATGGTAGTCCACTCGGCTCTTTAGAGACTACACTACTCTTTTTTTTTTCGCGGATTGGAGATAGGTGTTTGTAAATGGGCACAAATTAATTAACATCTGCCACTCTTTAGAGGTGAATGTCAGACTGACAGTGCGAAAGGGGCCTAAGGCTGCTTTCACACTGATGCATTACAATGTAGCTGACATAATACATTGGTAAGTGAGTAGGATAAGGGGAAGAACAAACATGACTTTAAATGAATCATGCAACCAGGGAGAGAACATCCCCTTTCCCAAGTTAACAGGGATGGAGGCTATTGTCTATGTACATGGCCTTGTGCAAAGTCCCACTTAGTTTAGCCTCGGCTTTAGTAATTATCAAGTGACTAAGATAGGTGTGTATGGGCCAAGGATAGCATACTGGAGAGGTTAGTGAAGGAAAATATTCATGCAGGCCAGAAACGGAGCATTACAAGTCTACAGCATGTGTGGGGACAAAAAGGACATTCACAGCATATTACAATCATGGTAATTAGGTCATGATGAAAGAAATATAATACATTAGCATACATTAAATACATAGAATGTGATGTTAAAGGAGACAACTTACCTTAATATAGTCCTTCTGCAGGATTTGAATGATGGCAGAACAGGTCTCTGAAATAATGATCCGCAGAGTCTGGGGGGAGATGCCTGTCGAGAACTTGAGGTCCTGCAGACTTCTCCCAGTTGCCAAGTACTGCAACGTGGAGACTAGCCTCTGCTCAGGAGTGATGGCTTGCCACAGGTGTCCTGCTTTGTGATATAAGGGGACATAAAAGCCAACAGTACGTCACCGTGCTTTGCTAGAGCATTTTTTTCACAATCGTGTGTAGGCAAGGCTGTTTAAATGATCGGATTGAAAAAAAATAAAAAAAATTCTAGACCCTTAAAATGTATGATGAGTAATAAATACATTTCTGTCCAAAGCTAGCTTTCACATTACATGAGAGAATGTAGGAGATTAAATAAACTGACAGTAAAGTGTAGACAGAAAAGATTTTAGGAGGTTTTTACTCTAAGTTTGTCATTACTGGTTTAAATTACAGTTCCCTTTTAATACCTGTCAGTGCAGTGAATCGGCAGTCTGACATTTCACTCTGCAAAATAGTATATGATAATCAGCTGTAAAACAACTATACATTTTTACTCTGTCCTAACACAATGCTAGCCAGTTTTATAATTGGATACCTGTCATGACAGGATAACTTTTTAAACTGACTTAAAAATTGTATTTTGAACTTCAATTATTCTTGTAATAACTCCATATTTTTTTTAAACTAAACTGTATCTTTTTGTAAAGGCAAAAGAATAATGAAAAATGAATGCAGTTAAAGAAGAAATTGCAGAGACAAAATTGAGCACAGGAATGTGTTATTTACAGTTCAAATACAAAAAGGATTATATAATATACCCATGGTTTAGCATTCATTTGCATGGGCTGAAATCAACCTGGACCACATCAAAAGTAGTGCACGTACTGCTTTAAAAAATGCACCGCTATTAGATCGCATGGTGCTACTGTACTATGCGACCAAATGTAGGCAAACACACTGTTTTTGTAGCCTGTGTTTCGGGTGTCATTAAAGGGGTTGTAAAGGTTCGTTTTTTATTTTCTAAAGAAGTTCCTTTAAGCTAGTGCATTGTTGGTTCACTTACCATTTCCTTCAATTTCTCTTATAAATGTTTTTTTCTTTGTTTTCCTTGTCTGAATTTCTCACTTCCTGTTCCTCCTCAGTAAGGTGTTCAGTAAGCTGTTCTAAATGACTTTCCACCGCTCGGATGATGGTGGAAAGCTTACTGAGGAGAAACAGGAAGTGAGAAATTCAAACAAAGAAAAAAAAACATTTAGAAGGGAAATTGAAGGAAAACGTAAGTGAACCAACAATGCACTAGCTTAACCACCTCAGACCAGGACCTTTAGTCAGCTAAAGGACTTGGCCAGGTTTTGCAATACAGCACTGCGTCGCTTTAACAGACAATTGCGTGGTCGTGCGACGTGGCTCCCAAACTTTTTTTCCCACAAATAGAGCTTTCTTTTGGTGGTATTTGATCACCTCTGCGGTTTTTATTTTTTGCGTTATAAACAAAAATAGAGCGACAATTTTGAAAAAAATGCAATATTTTTTACTTTGTGCTATAATAAATATCCCCCAAAAATATATAAAAAAAAATATATTTTTTCTCAGTTTAGGCCGATACGTATTCTTCTACCTATTTTTGGTAAAAAAAAAAATCGCAATAAGCGTTTATCGGTTGATTTGCGCAAAATTTATAACGTTTACAAAATAGGGCATAGTTTTATTGCATTTTTATTCATTTTTTTTTTACTACCAATAGCGGCGATAAGCGTTTTTTTTTTTGACTGCGACATTATGGCGGACACTTCGGACTATTTTGACACATTTTTGGGACAATTGTAATTTTCACAGCAAAAAATGCATTTAAAATGCATTGTTTATTGTAAAATGACATTTGCAGTTTGGGAGTTAACCAAAAGGGGGTGCTAAAGGGGTTATGTGTGACCTAATGTGTGTTTACAACTGTAGGGGGGTGTGGCTGTAGGTGTGACGTCATCGATTGTGTATCCCTATAAAAGGGATCACGCGATCGATGACGCCGCCACAGTGAAGAACGGGGAAGCCATGTTTACACACGGCTCTCCCCATTCTTCAGCTCCGGCGATCAGGTCCGTGAGTCCCGCGGTCCCGGTGCTTCGGACCTGGTCGTGGGAGCGTGACGCGGGAGCGCACCCGCGACCCACGGCTGGGTACTAGCACAGGACGTACCTTACGTGCATGTGCTCAGCCGTGCCATTCAGCTGACGTATATGTGCAGGAGGCGGTCCTTAAGTGGTTAAAGGAACCAATTTAGATAATAAAAAATGAACCTTTACAACCCCTTTAAGTTAACACTGAGCCCTTCTGCAGATTGCAAGCGCAGTGTATTTTGAATGTGGTGTGGGAAACATGCACAGAACATGGGTTTCCCACACAGCCTTCTGGTGTGAACTGGCCCTTATGCCGCGTACACATGGCCGTTTTTGTCTTGTAAAAAAACGTCGTTTTTTTCTCATGAAAAAAAAAAAGGGATTTTTAAATACAGCTTACCTGTAAAATCCTTTTCTTGGAGTACATCACGGGACACAGAGCGGCATATTCATTACTATATGGGTTATATGGAGTACCTTCAGGTGTGGACACTGGCAATCTCAAACAGGAAGTCCCCTCCCTATATAACCCCCTCCCCTAGAGGGAGTCCCTCAGTTTTGTAGCAAGCAGTATGCCTCCCAAAATGTTTCCACAAAAGAGGGGTGGGAGCTCTGTGTCCCGTGATGTACTCCAAGAAAAGGATTTTACAGGTAAGCTGTATTTAAAAATCCCTTTTTCTTTCTCGTACATCACGGGACACAGAGCGGCATATTCATTACTATATAGGATGTCCGAAAGCAATGCTTTAATGAGGGGGGGGAGACATCTTCCAAAGAAGGATTCAATTTAGAGGTATACTCAAATAATAATAATAAATCCAACTTAGTCAAGAAAAAAACTTTTTTTTTCTTTTTTACAACCAAGGGTGCTTCTGATCCCGAGGATCTTAAACTGCAGCCTGTAGTACTGCCTGTCCAAAGGCAGAATCCGCATTCCTTCTCACGTCTAGTTGATAAAACTTTGTAAACGTGTGGACTGATGACCACGTCGCCGCCTTGCATATCTGAGCCATAGAGATCTGATGGTGTGCTGCCCAGGAGGCGCCCATGGCCCTGGTAGAATGGGCCTTTACCGACAAAGGAGGAGGCAACCTCTTCAAACCGTAGGCTTGAATGATTAATTGTCTAATCCATCTCGAGATGGTGGATTTTGCAGCTGCCTGCCCCTTCTTGGGGCCATCTGGTAGAACGAATAACACATCTGTCTTCCGGATCTTTTCTGTAGCTTTAAGATAGGCCTTCATGGCCCGGACAATATCCAAGGTATGCAACAACCCCTCCTTTCTAGATGTGGGTTTTGGAAAGAAGGATGGAAGTACCAAATCCTGGTTCAAGTGAAATTTGGATATAACCTTTGGTAGAAAGGAAGGATGGGGCCGGAGAACTGCCCTGTCCTTATGCAGAACGAGATATGGTTCCTTACACGATAAGGCTGCTAATTCTGACACTCTCCTGGCCGAAACTATGGCGACCAAGAAAACCAACTTTCTTGTCAGTAAGACTAAAGGAATCTCAGCAAACGGCTCAAAGGGTTGTTTCTGTAGAGTGGACAGGACAAGATTTAAGTCCCATGGACAAATTGGTGACTTGACAGGAGGATTAATACGCAAGACCCCCTGTAAGAAGGTCTTTACCAGCGAGTGGGTGGCCAGCGGCCTCTGAAACCACACTGACAGAGCTGAGATCTGTCCCTTGATTGTGCTTAGTGCCAGGCCTTTATCCACTCCTAGCTGGAGAAAACTTAACACCCTATCAATAGTATATTTGCGGGAATTCCATCTTTTGGATTCACACCAGCCTACGTAGTTCCTCCACACCCTGTAATAAATCACCCTGGAGACCGGCTTTCTAGCCCTAATCAGGGTAGGAATTACCTGCCTAGACAGACCTCTACCCCTGAGAATCAGGGATTCAGCCTCCAGGCCGTCAAATTTAGACGCTGTAATGTAGGGTGGAGGATCGGGCCTTGTGAGAGTAGGTCTGGTTGTAGAGGAAGAGTCCAAGGGTCTCCCACTGCCATCTTCAGGACTAGTGAGTACCAAGTCCTCCGGGGCCAAGCCGGAGCTACTAGAATGACTGGCTTGTGCTCCACTCTGATCCTGCGCAACAGGCGAGGGAGTTACTGTAGCGGAGGGAATGCATATAGAAGTTTGAATTGATGCCAAGGGCAAACCAACGCATCGGTTCCGCAGGCCATAGGATCCCTCGCTCGAGACACAAACCTGTCTAGTTTCTTGTTGAACCTGGATGCCATTATATCTACGTCCGGCATTCCCCACCTCTGGCAGATTGTCTGAAAGACCTGGGGATGCAGAGACCACTCCCCTGGCAACAGACTCTGGCGACTTAAGAAGTCTGCCTGCAGGTTGTCCACTCCGGGAATGAATATCGCCGAAATGCAGGGTACATGAACCTCTGCCCACTGAAAAATCAAGCTCACCTCCCTCTGAGCGGCCTGACTCCTGGTTCCCCCTTGGTGGTTTATGTATGCCACCGCCGTGGCATTGTCTGACTGGATTCTCACCGGGAACCCCTTTAATCTGGAGGTCCATGCCAGAAGGGCTAGGCGAGCAGCTCTGATCTCCAAGATATTGATGGGGAGCTGCCTCTCTGCTTTCACCCAAGTTCCCTGGCGAGAGAACCCCTCGAAGACCGCCCCCCAGCCTGCCAGGCTGGCGTCTGTGGTAACTACCTTCCAGACAACAGGGCTGAAGGATTTTCCCTTTAGAAGATTCTGGGGGTTCAACCACCAGGCCAGGCTTTGTCGGACCCTTGATGATAGCGTCAAAGGGGACTCTAAGGCATGTGCCCTCTTGCCCCAGGCTGCTAGAATGGCTCGAACGTGGCCACTAGCTTGCCTAGTACTCGCATACACAGGCGAATAGTTGGTTTTTTCTTGTTTAGAACCAACTGAACCAACCCCTTGATAGCCTCGATCTTTACAAGGGGCAGGAACACCCTTTGCTGTTCTGTGTCTAACCTCATGCCGAGGTATTCCAACTGCGTTGTAGGCTGGAACGCTGACTTTCCCCGGTTTAGGACCCAGCCGAATCCTTCGAGGTACCGAACCGTGAGGTTTACTGCCTGTTGCAGACCCGGCCGTGAGTGATCTATGATTAAAAGGTCGTCCAAGTATGCTAGGACTGTGACCCCTTGGATCCTTAAATTGGCCAGAACTGGGGCTAGGATCTTCGTGAATACCCGGGGGGCCGTGGCCAGCCCGAAGGGGAGCGCCCTGAATTGGAAGTGTCGCTGCCCCACCGCGAAGCGTAAAAATCTTTGATGCGACTGAAAGATTGGTACATGAAGGTAAGCATCCTTTATGTCTATGGAGGCCAGAAAATCGTCCCTCTGAAGCGCGGCGGCTGCTGACCGGATGGATTCCATCCGGAAGGAACGAACCCTTAGGTAACCGTTTAACCTCTTTAGGTCCAAGATTGGCCTGACATCGCCGTTGGGCTTTGGTATGACAAAGAGATTGGAATAGAAACCTAGCCCTTGCTCTTGGGCTGGCACCTCTATTATTACGTCCTGGCAAAGCAGGTGATCCAAAGCTGCCAGCAATGAGGCCTTCCTTGCTGGATCCTTTGGTAGCCTTGATTCTTGAAAATGAGGCGGAGGACACCTTAGAAACTCCAGTCTGTAGCCTGTGGTTACAGATGCCCGGACCCATTTGTCGGGGATCTTGGCTTCCCAAACTTCTGAGAAGAAACGAAGCCTTCCCCCCACCCGCGAGAGTGGGGGCGCCCCTTCATAAGGCAGACTTAGGGGCTGTCTTTGTCGGCTTGCGATACCATGGCCTCTTACCCCCAGGGGCCTGTCCCTGCGATCTACTGTTAACGTTGGATCGTGCAGGCGGCCGTCGATACTGCCTGGAATTTGAGGGCCCCGAGACAGGAAAGAGCTGCCTTTTAAATGTAGGACCCCGGAATGTCTTTTTGACCGGTAAAAGGGTACTCTTGCCACTTGAAATAGTCTGAATATATTTATCCAGATCCTCTCCGCAGAGTCGTCCTCCATGGAAGGGAAACCCTGCCAGAAGCTTTTTGCATGGGGGCTCCGCCGCCCAGTTCTTCAACCATAAGAGCCTTCTCATGTGCACCAAAAATAGTGATAAACGAGAGGCCTGCTGGATGGAATCTTTTATAGCATCTACAGCAAAACACAGAGCTCTGGGAATGTCAGAAAACTCTTCTGCTTGTTGGGTAGGCATGTCCTTTAACATTTCTTTTGTCTGGTCTTTTAACGCCTGACAAACTCCAATTGCAGCCACAGCTGGCTGTACCACTGCTCCTGCCGTAGCAAAGGATGCTTTTAAAAGTGTCTCTAACCGTTTATCAACCGGATCTTTAAACATATGTATGTTTTCCACCGGGCAAGTTAGTGATTTATTCACACATGAGATGGCTGCATCCACTACTGGGAGCCTCCACCTCTTGGAGAATTTTTCCTCCATGGGGTAAATGACCGCAAATCTTTTCGGTGGCAGAAAAATCCTGTCCGGCCGTACCCAATCCCGAAAGATCAATTCCTCCAAGAGAGGATGGACCGGAAAAACTGCGTTGCTTAACGGAGCTTTCAAAGAGCCCAGAGAGGATACCGGAGGAACCTGAGGCTCTGGCAATGGTAAACTAAATGCCGAGCGGACCATGTCCGTCAAAGACTGTACCCACAGTCTTTCTGTCTGGGAGTCTGAAAATGGTTCCTCAGAGGCAGATCCCTCAATCCCTGAACCCTCTAGGTTCAGGTCTAGTTGATCTTCCTGTGATTCCAATTCCTCCGGAGAGAGAATCTCAGCATCTGAGGATACACCTCTTGGTGATGGGGATCTAACCCGTTTCTTACCAGGAATAGCTCTAGCGATCAATGCTGCTATTCTCTCTTCTAGCCCCCCTAGGGATACGGCTAGCATCTCCTCTGTGATAAACACAGGGCTGGGCTGATCTGGGCCAGCCTCCGCACCAGATCCCCCTAATGGCTCATCCAAGGCGCTCTTTATGTTAATAAGTTGCGGGGAAAGTATCGGCATATCATCAGAATGAGAGGGGGAACCCCTTTGTTTTTTGGTCCTTTTTTGTACCCTTTGACCCCGAACCTTTGGAAGCCATAATACAAAATCGAGGGACTCCGCCAATAACAACAGACTGTAGTGGCCAGGAGTACAAAACCAGAGCTTAGGGGACAATAGATCACTAATGCCCAAAAACTGATGGGGCCCCGTATGTTTTTCTCTTTTTTTTTTTTTTTTTTTTTTTAAATATATATTATATATATATATATTTTTTTTTTAAAACATACAGTGACCCCAAACTTAGTTTGCCAGCCTCCAACCTGCTGCAAAAAGGGGAATTTCTTGGCTTAACAAAAAAGGCATTGGAACACAGTCCAGCCTGTACTACCCCTCTTCCGCCACCGGGAGTCACTGTTCTGCCGCTCTGCGTCCTCTCCTTCTGAAATCAGCCTCAGACTGAGCACTGACAATGCCTGCTGATCTATAACAGCACAAGGCGCGCCCCTGTATGACGCCGCAGGCACGCCCCCCCCCCGCCCTCCTCTCTGAACGGCGCGGAAAAACGTTTATAAGACGTGCGCGCGCACGCGCGCGCGCGTATGCCGGAACAGGAGGAACATGGAGGAGCCGCGCTGCTGGAGACCCAGGACTGCAGTATCAGGCGGCAGATTCAAACCCCCGGCCAGGTAGGACTCTCCAAAAGGCCCCATAGGGATCCTTACTAGTCCTAGGAAGAAAGCAGCAGGTTAGCTAGCAACACATTCTTAGACAGGGGAACCTAGTGATGGGGGAAAAAAGGGGTCATCCTGTCTTTCTCAGACATAGTGAGCAAGGTTGCCAATGCAGAGCATACTTAGGCTATCCCCCCTTTTAGGTTATCCCGGAGAGCCTGCTGTCGAACCAAGTCCCGCAGGCTCCCCCTTACCTGCTCCATGCTGCAGGATGTTTGTCCAGCAAAACGATCCAATCTTCTCCCATCTCCGTGGGTAGCGTAGTAGACCTTCAGGCCCTGGGGTCCTATGAAGGTACCCACTGTCCTGGACCTATATAGCACCCTGGCAAACAGGCACTTATGGTTTTTACAAACTCCAAGTCCTGGGCCCAGGGTCCAGCCCTCCAAAGAGGAGCCTTATAGGCAAAACCCCACGGTTTGGGGCCCGGGTACTGTCCACTTTGGCACTGAGGCTCCTTGGACAGATCCGGTTAGCCCGCCCTTAATCCCAAGGATGTGGAGCAAAGCTATTCCGTGACCAACACCTAAGACACTGGCGAAAAAACTGAGGGACTCCCTCTAGGGGAGGGGGTTATATAGGGAGGGGACTTCCTGTTTGAGATTGCCAGTGTCCACACCTGAAGGTACTCCATATAACCCATATAGTAATGAATATGCTGCTCTGTGTCCCGTGATGTACGAGAAAGAAAAAACGTTTTTCAAACTTCATTTTAAAAAACGACGTTGCCTACACACCATCGTTTTTTGAAAATGCTCTTGCAAAGCGCGATTATGTACAACACGTACGACGGCACTCTGTTCCATTCAAGCTCGCGTCATAACTTCTGAGCATGCGCGGGTTTAAAAATTTTGTTTTAAACGTCGTTTTAGCGTACACAAAAAACGAAATTCTGAAAAACGACTTAAAAAATTTAAGCATGTTCAAACTTTTTTTTTGTCATTTTTCAGAAGACATAAAATTACGTTTTGTCCACACACGATCATTTTAAACGACGTTTTTTAAAACGTCATTTTATTTCATCCCAAAAACGACCATGTGTATGCGGCATAAGGCTTCATTCATATGTGCTAAACAGACATGGGTCCAGATTCACAAAGCACTTATGCCGACGTAAGTGCAAATGTGCGCCCGTAAGTGCAATTTTGCTCCGGCGTATCTGTGCGCCGGACCCACAAACCAAGATACGCCTAAAAACTGGCCACCCTACGCTGACGTAGCTTACTTATCCCTGCGTAGCGTGGGCGTACTTTTCGTCTGGACGCATGTTGCTGCTTCCATTGATTAGGCATTCAAACATGCAAATGAAGGGGGCGTGGCTAACCGCCGAGCTGAATGGCTGCCTGAGACCACAGCTCCAGCACCGACCGAAGAAATTCTCTCTATTACCGCTGACCCACGCAGCTGAGATGCACCAACCTGCTCTCCCCACACTGGAGAATCAGTCCGGGTCCTCCCGGAAAAGAAAAGAATACCGGACACCAAGGAGGCTCACGGACTTCTTCGCCCTGGCACCAGGAGGACACAGCCAAGATGGCGCCCACGATCGCTCGCCGCGAGGTGACAGGTCCTGCGCCGCTCTGTCTGATGAAGACATCCCATCCATCCTGCCCCAGAACACTTCCGGGAATCACGACGCAGGATCGGGTCCCTCTTCCTCCCAGGGCAGCCCAGCGAAAGCGTGGATGCGCTTAGACACGGAAGACACAGTGCCTGAGGTGAGACCAACACTAGATAGTCTCCTCACGCAGGCTCCCGCACCATCCCCCATTGCAGCTTTCCCCACCGCTAATCAGCCAGTGATTGACACAATGCTGAAAGAGATGCTGGTCTCCTTACATAGCTCTCTACAAAGTGACATATCAGCTATAAGCTCTGCTTTCAGATCAGACATGGTTCATATGGGGTCAAAACTGAACCATCTTGAAAAACAGATGGGCACCATGACAGTCACTGTAAACGACCCGGTGGATGCCCATGAACACACTAGAGATGAACAACAATGGGTGCGAGCCAAGATGGCGGACCTCGAAGACAGGTCAAGACGTAATAACGTCAAAATTCGCGGCATTCCCAAAACAATCTTACCGGTGGACCTGAACTCCTTTGCCAGGAAGCTAATTTCCACGCTTCTGCCTGATCTCTCCCCAATGGAGACTATAATTGACCATATTCATCGCCTACCGAAGCCTCCGCACCTCCCAGCACACGGTCCTACGCTCATGAGAATCCATTTCTTCCACGCCAAGGACATGCTCCTGGCGACAACGAGACGCCTTGATCAACTTCCACCACCGTATGCGAAACTATAGCTGTTTGCCGACATCTCCCAATACACCCGCCAACAGAGGCGTCAACTTCAAACCATTACCAAGCCACTAAATAACCACAAGATCCCTTACCAATGGGGTTTCCCGACCAAACTTCTGGTTACTAAGAATGGAGTAAAACACAGTATTCATTCTGTAGAGGAGGGCATACAACTGCTCAGAAAGTGGAAAATTCTCCCGGACGCACTCGCTCCAATGCAGGTGTCCCACGCTGATGAGAGCCAAACGGTCAATATCGGTCCCCACGCCAGCACCGCCAGATGAATGTGTGGTTAGCGGCTTTCCGATTCTACAGCTCACCTAAGCACTCCGGTCAGTGCCTGCTCGTTGCAGATTACCCACAGACTAATACCTCCGTACGACTTCAGTAGTCCGTTTACCACACTACTGGTCCTCATCTTTCCCATTTGCCCTACTTGTTTCTTTTATTGTTTTCTTTTATTCTTTTATTGTTTTATTTTATTTACTTCTATTAAATTGTCACCCTCCATTTTATCTCCACTCTTGTTCTTGCCCCAGAGTCATCTGAGATCCGAACACACTTGAGGAACACAGCCTCCCTTAATCCTCGCCTTCCAGAAATACCACAGACTTCCGTATTGACCTACAGCCTAACGCCCACGAACTGTAAGTACTACCACTCCTGTATTTTGCCGCACCACACAAGCTACCATGCCGAAATTCATATCTCTAAACGCCAAAGGCTTTAACCACCCAGCTAAAAGATCCTCTTTATGGAGGACGGCGCAAACCTCCCTTTGCGACGTTCTCTGTGTACAAGAGACCCATTTCAAGCTTTCTGCAGAACCCACCTGCACCAACAGGTCCTTTCCCAACATTTTCAAGGCATCGGGCCCTAATAAGAAAAATGGGGTTTTTATAGCCATCAAAAATACAGTGACTTTTACGCTACATAATAGCCTGGTCGATGTTGGCGGCAGGTACCTAGCTCTGGACTGTTCCATAAACAACAACAGGTATACAATTGTAACGGTTTATGCTCCCAACACGAAACAAATTAGTTTCCTAAACAAGATCATGAAGAAGATAACACGCTTCAAACACGGTCATCTTGTCATCTGCGGTGACTTCAATATAGTTCCCGACAACTCCATGGATACTTCGTCCAGATCTAGTAGACTTTGGTCACCCATGGGCTCCTTCATACAAATCAATGATCTGTACGATGTGTGGCGTTGCCACCACACCACCGAAAGGGACTATTCTTATTTTTCACCACGTCATAACTCCTATACCCGAACTGACTATTTCTTGGTGGACAAATGGACACTGCCCAAAATATCAAACTCAGAAATTTCTACCATTACGTGGTCGGACCACGCTCCAGTCGCACTAACCATCAATGACTCATTATCCACTTCCGCTACGCAGATTTGGCGTGCTAATGCCACACTCATCCACTCCCCGATTTACTCGGGCTACGTCCAATAACGTTTAGAGGAATTTTTCTCCCTTAATGATGGCTCTGTGGGGGATAACTCGGTTCTTTGGAATGCCCACAAGGCGTTCATAAGGGGAATTTTTGTTCAATTGGGAGCTAGAGAGAGGAGGAGGAGATCACTGCGTCTGGACACCCTTACATCTGAGATCAAAACCCTTGAGGGACAAAACCAATCCAACCCTAACCACGATACCAAAACCAAACTAGGCCTCCTTTGGCAAGAGCTACGATCCCACCTGTTAGACTCTTTTGAAAAAGCCCATACCCACTTCAAAGCCAAACTATACTCCACTGGCAATAAGGCAGGAAAAGCCATGGCCAATAGACTTAAAGGACATCACTCTAAAACCAAAATCCCCCACCTTTACCACCCCACTTCAAATCAAAAACGTATTGACCCGTCAGACATCGCTGATGCCTTCCGCCACTACTATAACAATCTTTACAACCTGAAAAATGATGCCTCGATGCCACAACCTTCCCCACCGATATAGCTTCGTTCCTTGAGGAGATCAACCTCCCCTCATTATCCACGGATCAACTTGAGTCGCTGAATGCCCCTTTCACCTCCCAGGAAATTATGGACACTATTTCTAAATTACCCTCAAACAAATCACCAGGCCCCGACGGACTCACTAGTTAGTACTATAAAAGATTTGGTATGATCCTTTCCCCTTTCCTGTCTAGGGTATGTAATGACGCCGCCTCGTCCTCCTCTCTCCCTCCAGAAATGTTGTCTGCCCTAATTGTCACACTGCCGAAGCCAGGTAAGGAACCCACGTGCCCGCAAAATTTCCGACCAATTTCTCTCCTCAACCTAGAAAAATTTATGCCAAACTTATCGCCAATCGACTAATAGACCTAATGCCTCCTCTCATTCATAGGGACCAATCTGGTTTCACGAAAGGGAGACAAACATATGATGCCACTCGAAGGATTCTAAATATTATTCATGCTGCTGAGTCCACCCGAATGCCTTCTCTGCTCATCTCCCTGGATGCAGAGAAGGCGTTTGATAGAGTGCATTGGGACTATATGAAAGCAACTCTCCTCAAATTTGGATTTCAAGGACACATCCTGTCCGCTATATTAGCCTTGTATTCCTCCCCCTCAGCGCAAGTCTACACGTCTGAAATGCTCTCTAAACCATTTTCTATTTCCAATGGTACCCGACAGGGGTGCCCGTTGTCCCCGCTCATATTCAATTTAATAATGGAACCACTGGCCGAACACGTCAGGTCCAGCTCCAAGATTACAGGCTTTCAAGTGGGAGCTGTGAACCACAAAATTAATTTATTTGCGGACAACGTAATTTTGATGATCACAAACCCACTTTCCTCCCAGAATCTGGAATATCTTACCTAGGTATCACACTTACCAAATCTCCGAAAGGCTTATTCCCACATAACTACTTGAATCTTAAGCAAATGCTGATATGCGAAACTGCAAGCATCTCCAAACACGAATTCTCCTGGGTAGGTCGCTTAGCAGCTTTCAAAATGATGTTACTACCAAGAATGCTCTATTTGTTTTGGACGCTACCCATACCCCTCTCTAAACCATACCTTAACTTACTGCAATCCATCGTCACGAGATTCATATGGCAAGGCAAGAAGTCTAGATGTAGTCATACTAGGCTTATTAAACATAGACTAGTGGGTGGAATGGGTCAAATTGATGTTAGGGACTACTACCTAGCAACTATTCTAGCACAGACAAAGGATTGGTTCACCGCACCACCCTGTACGCTGTGGAGTGAAATAGAAAATGCTTTGACACCCGGACCGAACCTCGCTAGTTGGCTATTTCATATGACCGCCAACACTAAGCTGCTCCACATTTACTCCCCTAACATTCAGGCCACAGTCAAGGCTTGGAAGACGATCCACCACTCTAAATGAACTGACCTCCTGATCAAACCCATACCTGTCCCCCTTGAGACGTTACAACTAATCTCACCTGACTTACACATTCCGACCTGGATAACTAACCATATGTCCTGTACATCGGACCTTTGCACTGTTGCGACGACCGACTCGTTCTTACGTATCCAAGAACGTTTTCAGGTTGCGACTACCGACTTCTTCATCTACTACAGATATGGAGATGCTTACTAGCTAACCCTTCCCTGGAAGGCTCTTTCCCCATACGTCTATGGAACTATTTCTTCTCAGACAGGCATACCACCAAAGGTACATCAATTATATACTCCACTCTGCAAGACAAAAACACTTTTCAAAAAACAAAACCCCTTACTGATTGGGAAAATGATCTCCAAACTGCATTCTCAGACATGCAATGGCAGAGGGCGATTAAATCTACATACAAGTACACATCCTGTACCTCTCTATGGGAGCTTGCTCAGAAACTGTTGATGCGCTGGTATCTGACACCACACAGATTAGCTAAGTTCTATAGCCACTCCTCGAGCGATTGCTTGAGACAGTGCAATTCTTTGGGTACCCTCATACATATCTTTTGGTCCTGCACTCACATACGACATCTCTGGACTGACGTTGAATCATTGCTGCGGAAAGTACTCCGTGTCCCAGTGATACTGACCCCTCAACTAGCTATTCTCAACCTAACTATTGATGATATACCACCCGACCTCCGACTGGTGACGACACACATCCTCCTAGCAACAAGACTGCTGATCACTAGAAAATGGAAAATGCCAGTACCCCCTACACTTACAGAAGTGGTTACATTGGTACAGACTCACTTTACCTATGAAACTGTTTTATCTCGTGGGAAACCCACTTATGCTAACCTGTTAAACCTATGGGACCCCTGGCACTATTGGTACACCAACACGCACGCCCATTAACCACCTCTTGATTGCGCTCTGATGTTTCCTGACTGATGCCCTCCTCCCCTCCTCCTTCTTTCCCTTCTCCTCCCTTTCTGGTATACATATGTTCCTACCAACTGGTTTGTTGCAGTTGTTCATTTTATCACATGATCTGTTATATCTTCTTTCTTGGGATCACGCATCCCCTAGCCAGTTATGTGTTATGTTATGTGTTATGTTAAGTGTCTCCTACATGGTTGATTCCACCGATTATTATCTTTACAATGTTCATTTCACTGCATTGCTATACCACTATGTATGTTGAAACTTCAATAAAAAAGATTTGAAAGAAACATGCAAATGAGGGAAATACAGAGATTCACGACCGTACGTCGAGGTGCGCATAAAGTTATTTCCCATAGATGAGGCGCAACCCGGCAACAGACAGGCAAAGATCCGCCCCACAGAACACAGGCCGGCGTATTGGGCGTGAGTTATGTTCACGGCGTACATGGTGATCCGGCGTAGCTTAGGCAGTTGTGCCGGCGTAGTTGTGAGCAAGCGCATCAGGGTGCAGTTTCATGCGTCCACGTCACGGCTACGTCACGGCGAATGCACAGTTCGTGATATGCCAGGCGTAAAACACTTCCCCATGGACTATCATTTGCATCTGCGCCTTCTAAAAATACGCCACGCCGACACAACATTGGAAGCAATTGCTTGCTGAATACAGTGCATACTTCTCTGTGAATCTGGGCCATTATGTGTAAGTATATCTGCAGATATATCTGCCATTAGGATACCTGGTTGTTGCAAACAGTAGCGGCTGCTCAGCTTGTACATCTCAATGACAGACTTTTCAGCTGTGCCATAAGCATGTATCTGTATGTACTGTATTTGTACCTTTAGGAATAACCTGCAGTTACAGACATACAGTATGTTAGACACAATCTATCTATTTATAAACTGAATGAATGTTTTTTTTTCACAATTCACAAGAGTAAAAATGTATAAGCCACACCAATGCTCTCCTGCTGTCTATATCATCCGGCGAAACCGGTTATGGGCATCCCTGGAGAACTTAAGTGACCAAGTGAATTTATGGAGTTGGGATTACAGTGGTTGAAGAGTGTAATGTCCACAGAACTCACATCGGTAAGGTGATATAGATAGTTTAGTTGGGCCTCTCTGGATGTATGCTGCAAGTCTCTCTCCCACTCCCGTGTGTAGATTGGCTTACACCTGACTGTGGCATTTCATAGAGAACTGAAATTGGCCAGAGTACCTGAAAGCCACACAAAAGGGACACAATTCTTCCCTGCTATATCTCATGACCTCTCAGCAGCCTCCACTGACAGGGATGTTGGTATAGCAAAGAGAGTCACATGTAATTCAAACACATCTGCCAGCAGCACACCACCACCTGTAGAGTATAGCAGGCAAATTTCTCAACATTTGCAATGATGCAGCGGCTGCACATGCAGCTGAGGGCCATCAACAAGTACCTGAGAGAGTATGGCACAACGACAGGCTCAAGGGAGCTCAGATTTTTTTCCCCCACACCCATGGACCCATGGCTGCTGATAAAGGCAATGCACGCGTCAGTGACACAATCCCTCTCGTGTTCCTGCTGGAGCATACTCTGCATGGCACTATGGACAGGGCACTAAAGGCAGAAAAGGACTTTCTTTCCTCACAAGGACCGCTTTATGCATACACCATTCTTGCAATGCCACAGAACACAAGAAAAGAGGGAGGAGGAGGAGAATTCTATCAATTTTGGAGGCATTGAAGCAGAGAAAGACATACCGTAAAACTGTAAGTGATGGTTTTCAGTCCCCAGAAACCTTGGGAGTAGTACGTTGCTGGGAGGAGGCAGATCCAGATACTGTAATCCTCAGTGAACCCGAGGACTCTCCCTTATTTAGCAAAGCCTGCAAAAGGACCCAATAATTAATGACATCAATGAGAAGGACTATTATTGGCAACTCTCTTGACCAACGATACAAGAGGAAAGTCTTGGAACCCTTCCTACCCTTGCAGAGTGAACACAGGATGAAATATATTGAGGACACCTTAATAAAGAGTTTATATAACAGCTTTCCAGACTCTGGTAGGTTACAGTCACATGGAAATGGTAGTTTGAGGCTTCTGTTGGTCAGGGGAGGAGCGGTGGAGAAGAGGGCCGCCTCAGTGATGCATTTAATTTTTTTTTAGAACTGGTGCCCGGGGCTGTCAGCTTCCATATCCCATCGGCAGTGTCTTTAACCAATACAGTGGGGGAGTTCGGCCCAAGTAACAATGTTGGCTTGTAATTATACCTTGTTCTATGTACTGAACTATTACATAATCTCTCTGCTGCCTGACAGCCCTGACTCTGGGACACAGCAAGGGACAATTGGAGCAGGTAAGTGACAATCCGCAACATGTGACAGGCAACATGGCAAGTGACAATCCGCAACGTGTGACAGGCGACGTGGCAAGTGACAATACGCAACTTGTGGCAAGTGAGGTGGAAAGTGACAATCCGCAACTTGTGGCAGGCGTGATAAACATGTGATAGGTGATGTGGCAAGTGACAATCCTGAATGTGTGGCAGGCTACGTGGCAAGTGACAATCCGCAACATGTGGCAAGTGACAATCTGCAACGTGTAACGGGCGACATGGCAAGTGATAAACATGTGGTAGGTGACGTGGCAAGTGACAATCCGCAACTTGCAGCATGTGATAATCCACAATTTGTGACAAGTGATAAACATGTGGCAGGTGATGTGGCAAGTAACAATCTCAACTTGCGGCAAGTGACAATCTGCAGCGTGTGGCAGGCGATGGTGGTAAGTGACACACTCGGGGTTCCCACTGATTCTGCATTATGGTGAGTTGAACCATTTCATTTTACATACCAATATAATAATATAAATAATGTGATTCAATCATTCTGACACTATAACAACCATGATTCCGGGATGGTTGAAGCTTCAACACCAGCTATTTCTCTAAAAAATTGCCTGCAAAAAAAAACATATTTTCTGGCAGTGCTCTTCATGGCTTTCGGGGGCCCCCCTTCTACAAGAAGAGATCATTGCAGAATCTTAGGGACTGGTGAGAAGGCTATTTGCCCATTGATGATACTGCTAAAAGGGACTGAGCAACCAAGAGTAGCACCAAGTGTACCAAATCCATACCACACCCATACTGCACTCTATACTACACATATTCCAAACCTAGAATGCACCTATACCAACCTTATTATGCATTATACTGACTCTTTACCTATCACACACTTGGTTGGAGGCTAAATGGTGAGAGGAGTTCCCTTGAGGCTAAGGTGAGAACAGGAAGTGCTATGCCTTAAAGAAGTATGGGTTATCTGCTGGAACTGCTTGGTAGGATGTTCTGACTGCAGCATTGTTGGACAAGACGTACAGGTAGTCAGCCAAGCCACTGGAGCAGGTGGCACCCATGATAAGTAGCAGGTCTCAGGCAGAGTGGAAGCCAGAAGAGTAGCCAATTCAAAGCTGAGGTCAGGTACCAGGTGTAAACCCCATTCGGGGTTTGCAGGCGAAGAATGGCAGGGTACGCTAACGTAAAACGAATGCCCCTTCTGTACAACTCAGCACAAATTGGTTGGAATTCCTTATGTTTGTGGGACACCTCTGCTGAATAGTCAGCGAAAATTAAGATTTTGTGGCCCTCAATTTACACCGAACGTGCTTTGCGGAAGCTTTGCAATATGTCCGTACGGTCAGCGTAGTTCAAGTATTTCGCTATCACTAGTCTAGGACGCTTGCGGTCATCTGTCGGAGCTCTGATCCGGTGGGCCTTTTCCACTTTGCATCTGCGGCTGAGGCCTAGAGCCTCAGGGAGGGCAGTGGAACAAATTTCCACTAAGGAGCCATGCTTGTGGGATTCAGGGAGGCCAATGATCCTCAAGTTGTTCCTCCTGGAGCAATTCTCGAGGTCTTCCATCCGATCGTGCTGATCTTGTATGAATTCGCTCCAGGGCAGTATTCATGTTGTACTGGTCATCCTCTACCGAGGCTGTTCTGCTTTCGTTAATCTCTGGGAGTGTTCCCCCATCTCTCTCCGCAGCTGCTAAATCCCCTCTGTAATTGCTCTCTCTACAGCAGCTGTGATGGTGGGGGAGAGCAGCGCTGCTACAGCCTTAGCTATTCTTTCATGAGTGCTGTCCTGCTCTGTGTTTCTGGCCATAATGGTTTCCATAGCCTCATGTGTCGGGTCTCCGCTTGTGAGGGATTCATGCACTGGCATCCACTGAGTGTGCTGTGAGGACGAGGTGGCTCGTGCTGCGGTGGCCATATTGGATGATTCCATGTGCTCCGACTGAATGTCACTCGCGCTGTTTCCTGAGAGTGTCCGCGGCTGAGTGAGGTACCACTCCATTTGCGGCAGCAAGGGGCAGATGGATGCGCTAAAAGCGGATGATCCGGAGCAATGCCGGGTCTTTGTATGATTATATGAGGGCTGAGCGGAGCCTCCGGACTATGCGTCTCCTACATGCGGCACCGGAACCGGAAGTATCCAATCACATTTATACAACAAACAGTGCTATAAATATGCACTTAATACTGTATAACTGTGACTGTCAGGGAAGTGGTTAACACTAGGGGGCGAGGAAGGGGTTAAATGTGTACCCTTAGAGTGATTATTACTGTGGGGGGAGGGGACTGACTGGGGGAGGTGACCGATCTGTGTCCCTATGTACAAGGGACACAGCATCGGTCTCCTCTCCCTGACAGGCTGTGGAGCTCTGTATTTACACACAGAGCTCTACGTCCCTGCTCTGTCACTGCCGATCGCGGGTACCTGGCAATCATTGCGGCCACCGAGCATGTGCATCGGCATCTCGGTGACGCGCCAGGTACATGCGCGTGCCCGCCAGTGGCCGGAGGACCCGAGGCCGTAACAAGATGGCCTCCCGGCATTGTAGAGCCACCTTGTGGCCGTCTTTTTTACAATGGCCCGAGTCTGAAGTAGTTAAAATGTTTCCATTTATTTTTATAACTGTGGTTATTATAAAAAGTCATAAAGTTATTTTTTTTAATCCCATTATTATTCTGCTACTAGTACCACCTTTGATAAAGTTTTCCACATTTTAACCATTCCTACTATATGTCAATCTTGAATGAGCCTCAGATGTGACCTTTATAAACTATTTATTTGATCTGCACATCCGTGAAGCAAAAATGCAGTCATTGAAAATGTCATCCTAAGAGCACAGGGGCAGTTGCAGCATTATAATAAATCATTACTAGACTTTACGTTGTTGTCTACAATAATTTCATATCAAATAATTCACCTTTCAGAGCAACATTTTTTATAGGTCATGTCAACTCAGACAAGCCAATGTAGAGACAATCTTGTCGTGGTGCACTAATCTAATGATTCTCATTAACTAAAAGACAGAATTCAGAGAGTTTTGGTTAATGATTCTTACTCTGAATGGTCCAAGGTTATCAGTGGTGTACCCCAAGGTTCAGTGTTGGGTCCCTTACTTTTCAATATATTTATAAATGATATTGGGTCTGAGATCCAAAGTAACATTTCTGTCTTTGCAGATGAGACCAAGCTATGCCGTGGAATAACGTCCTTACAGGATGTCTCCAATTTACAAGCCAACGTCAATGCTCTGTCTAATTGGGCGACTAAGTGGTAGATGAGGTTTAATGTTGATAAATGTAAAGTTATGCACTTGAGGGCTAAGAATATGCATGCATCATACATGCTAGGGGGAGTTCAACTGGGGGGATCTGTAGTGGAGAAGGATCTGGGGGTTTTAGTTGATCATAAGCTCAATAATGGCATGCAATGCCAAGCTGCAGGTTCCAAAGCAAGCAAAGTCCTTTCTTGTATTAAGAGAGGTATGGACTCCAGAGATAGAGTACTAATGCCGTGTACACACGGTCGTTTTTTGCGATGAAGAAAAACGACGTTTTTTAAAACGTCATTTAAATTGATCGTGTGTGGGCAAAACGTCGTTTTTTGTCTTCAAAAAAACGACCAAAAAAAAATTCCAACATGCTTGAATTTTTTGTGTCGTTTTTCAAAACGTCGTTTTTTGTTTCACAAAAAGTCACCGTGTGTAGCAAAAACATCTTTTAAAACGACGTTTTTCAACCCGCGCATGCCCAGAAGCTAGTTATGAAGCGAGCTTCAATGGAAAAGAGTGGTGAACGTAACCTCGCTTTTTGTGAAAAAACAATGGTGTGTATGCAAAATTGTCTTTGAAAAGTGACGTTTCAAAAACGTCGTTTTTTACTTCACAGAAAACGTCGTTTTTTTTCTTCGCAAAAAACGACCGTGTGTACGCGGCATAAGTTTTGTAGGTAAAGTTGATCCGGGATAAATCTGATTTCCTCTCGGGGGATCAGGAAGGAATTTTTTCCCCTCCGGTAGCAAACTGGATCATGCTCTGCTGTTTTTTTTTTGCCTTCCTCTGGATCAACTGTGGGTATGGAGTTGGGTGTATGGGATGTACTGTGTTTTATTTTGTTTGTTTATTTTTTTTTTATGGTTGAACTGGATGGACTTGTGTCTTTTTTCAACCTGACTAACTATGTAACTATGTAACTATGAGTAGAATATGTTCACTTTGCTTTACCTCATTCAGTAGAATAGATGACAATACACTTTGAAATTGAGCATACTCTACACCACAGCAAACACATGGCCCGCGGGCCGAATACGGCCCTCCATGCCATTTCATGTGGCCCTTGCACCTCTCCTGGGAGCTCCAGTCCTTCTCCAGACGCTTACATTCTGCTTTCAAGCAATGCATCCAGCATCTTCCCAGCAGCAGCATAAGAAAAAAGGGGTGCACTGTGATGTAAGGGAGGGTGGGGGACTCAACTTCTGGGGGGGTGGGGTGGCTCTTGACATCCAATGTAGGGGGGGGGGGATGCGCTGGACTTCTAATCTTGCAGATACAACCGGCCCTTTTGAGGGCAATCATAATGCTGATGCGGCCCACGATGAAATTGAGTTTGACACCCCTGCCCTTAGTAAATCAACCCCAGGATGTTTAAATTAGTATGTTGTCTATTTTTTTACGGAAAATAGAGTTTCCAGCAGTTTTACCCAATTTAGGTTGTTTTTCTTCACATTTTTAAAACAAAACGGTTGGTTTGTAGATTGACTTAACAAATTTATAAAAAATCTTATGTTGCAAAATATTAGTCAGTAGTTTAAACAATACTAAACCATGAGTTACTGATTATTTTTATCTTTCTATAACCACTTTTTCACATACTGTATAATAAATCTAATAACATTTACAACTCAGGGCAAAATTTGCTAGCAAAGTGGGGGAAATTAATTTAAATTATTGTGCATTTTTTTAAAATAAATAAGCCTAATGCAGTATGTTTCGTTTTAATGTAGAATTGGCTACAGCAAGTAAATCAGTTGAGCTGACTTTCCTGCCACATATTTGTATTTCTCTTCAGCACCTGTCAACATAGCTTGGCCTCTGACCTCACTTTTTGTCACTGCAGTTACAGTAAAGCAATACAGTTAAGTCAAAGATGTTTATTTACCATAAACAATAAATATTTACGGCCCCTTTTGATGTTCAGTTATCTTGCATTCATTGGGCCAGATTCAGGTAGATGGGCGAATCTTTATTTTGGAGTAACGCTTCTCATTTAAGTTACTCCGCCGAAACTTTAGGAGCAAGTACTGTATTCACAAAGCACTTGCTCCTAAAGTTGCGGCGGCGTAGCGAAAATAAGCCGGCGGAATTCAAATTGGGCGGGTAGGGCGCGTGTATTATTTAAACTAGGCGTGATCCCGCGGCGAACGTACTGCGCATGCGTCGACTGTCAGTGCGCATGCTCCAAATTCTGTCAGTGAACGTCAATGACGTCAATCCCCATTCACGGACGTTTTACGCAAACGACTCAAATTTTTTTAAATTCGACGCGATGACGACGGCCATACTTAACATAGGATACTCCACTAGGGGGCTGGTTTTTCTTTACGCCGCGTATCTCTTACGGAAACGTCGGAAAGTCACTGCATCGGGCCCGAATACGATCGTGAATTGCCGATTCTCGCTGATTAACATATTCTCGGCGTTAATCAGCGGGAACGCCCCGAGCGCCATTTTTAAAATTGCAGTTCCGATACAACGGCGAAATACAATTACGCTGCTCGTATAGGAACTCCAACCCGGCGTTTCTTGTTTTCTGCTTACTGAAAACAGAAACGCCGGCTCAAAGTGAGAGTTAGGCAGGAGTATCACTGATACTCCAGAGTAACTCTACCTGAATCTGGCCCATTGGGCCAGATTCAGGTAGAGTTAGGCTGGAGTATCTGTGATACTCCAGCCTAACTGTCACTTTAAGCCGGCGTTTCTGTTTTCTGTAACCAGAAAACAAGAAACGCCGGGTTGGTGTTCCGATGCGATCGGCGCAAGTGAATTTCGCCATCGCATCACAAATTTAATTTAAAAATGGCGCCGGGGGCGTTCCCGCTGATTAACGCTGAAAAAATATGTTAATCAACGGGAATCGGAAATTCACGATCGTTTTCGGGCGCGACGCAGTGACTTTCCGACGTTTCCGTAAGCGATACGCGACGTAAAGATAAAGCAGCCCCCTAGTGGAGTATCCTATGTTAAGTATAGCCGTCGTCATCGCGTCGGAAAAATAATAATTTGCGTCGCTTGCGTAAAAAAGTTCATGAATGGGGATGTGACGTCATTGACGTTCACTGACAGAATTTGGAGCATGCGCACTGGGATGCATTGACACTCGACGCATGCGCAGTACGTTCGCTGCGGGATCGCGCTTAGTTTAAATAATACACGCCCCGTACCCGCCCAATTTGAATTCCGCCGGCTCATTTTCGGTACGCTGCCGCAACTTTAGGAGCAAGTGCTTCATGAATAACAGCACTTGCTCTTAAAATTTCGGCAGAGTAACGTAAATGAGAAGCGTTACTCCAGAGCAAAGATGCTCCCATCTACCTGAATCTGGCCCATTGTCTTTATGATTGTTTCTGAGTCTGACCAGACCACCTAAACTCCACACTTCTTTGCAAATTTGCACTGTTAAATTATTTTGGCTCTCAAGGCAGGGGCGTACCTAGAGCATTTGGCACCCGGGGCGGATCCTATATCTGACACCCCCCCCCCCACATTAAAATGTAAAAACACCGCATTGTGCCCCCTGCATACCTCTGCAGCCTTCAATATCTCTTTGTCACTACTATGTACCCCCTCTCCACAGCTGGACCCTTTACTTTACACAGCCGCCTGCACCCCTTTTACATTACACAGCACCCTACACCTCTGGACCCCTTTACATTACACAGCACCCTGCTTCTCTGGACTCCTTTAACTTACACATCACCCTGCACCTCTGCATCTCTTTACATTATACAGCCCCCTTCACATTACACAGCACCCTGCATCTCTGGGCCCCTTTACATTACACAGTCCCCTGCACCTCTAGACCCCTTTACATAACACATCCCCCTGCACCTCTGGGCCCATTTACATTACACAGGACCCTTCACCTCTGGACCCCTTTACATTACACAGCACCCTTCCCTTCTGGACCCCTTTACATTACATAGCACCCTGCACCTCTGGACCCCTTTACATTGCACAGTCCCCTGCACCCCTTTACATTCCACAGCACCCTGCACCTCTGAGCCCCTTTACATTACACAGCACCCTGCATCTCTGGACCCCTTTACATTACACATCCCCCTGCGCCTCTGGGCCCATTTACATTACACAGGACCCTTCACCTCTGGGTCCCTTTAAATTACACAGCACCCTGCCCTTCTGGACCCCTTTACATTACATGGCATCCTGCACCTTTGGACCCCCATACATTACACAGCACCCTGCATTTCTGGACCCCTTTACATTACACATAACCCTGTATCCCTGGACCTCTTTACATTACACAGCACCCTGCAACTCTGGACCACTTTTAATTACACAGCACCCTGCACCACTGGACCCTGTTACATTACACAGAACCCTGCAGCACTGGACCCCTTTACATTACACAACACCCTGCACCTCTGGACCCCTTTACATTACACAGCACCCTGCACCTCTGGACCCCCTGCATTTTGTACATACCCCCTTCAGTGTAGCCCCCTGTTCATTGCAGACCCCTTTACAGTGTAGCCCCCTGTTCAGTGTAGCCTTGTTTAGTGTAGCCCCCCATTCAGTGCAGACCCCCCTTCAGTGTAACCCCCCGTACAGTGCAGCCCCCGTACAGTGCAGACACCCCCTTCAGTGTAGCCCCCATACAGTGCAGACACCCCCCTTTAGTGTAGCCCCCATACAGTGCAGACACCCCCTTCAGTTTAGCCCCTGTACAGTACAGACACCCTCTTTAGTGTAGCCCCATTCAGTGCAGACCCCCCCCTTTAGTGCAGCCCCCATACAGTGCAGACACCCCTCACCCTGCACCCCCGTACACCCCCTCCTCCTTGCAAAACAATTCGGCACTATAGCTCGCCTCGCCTATGCCTGCTGTCACTGTGCCGCTGCGTCTCTGCCAAAACCTGCGACGCTGCCACCACGGTTGTAGTACAATCAGGGAGGGGGGTGCCGGCCTGATACCCCCCAGTGTGTGGTACCTGGGGCGGCCGGCCCCCCCCACTTAGTACGCCTCTGCCTCAAGGGTCGAGGTTGCCATAATTAAAATTAACATAGCACAGAGTCATTAGCTGTCCTTTTGATATGTAGGATATACCTAGTTGAGGTACATCTAATTACCTGCAGCTGCAGCAGGGTTGGGAGTTTGAGTACCTCGGAAGATCATGCACATAACAAACCCAAAACAGGCATACAGGAGTGCCAGAATGCCAGAAGCAAAATCATTACAATAACTATAGCAACATTCTTGATCCAGGTAAAAACTCCATTGACACCAAACCATCCCACATTACCCAGGGAGTTCCCAAGTAATTATTTTGCCTTTTTATTATGTCAAAACCCCCTCCGGTTCCTTTTCCAAAAACAAGGGGGTATCTAGGATGAATACCAGCCCTGAGCAAGTGACATCCCTAACTGTCCCAGAGAATTCCCGTTATCGGAACCAATGAGGCCAAGTAACATCATCCCTGGGGATCACTAGGAATCCATGGATGGCATGTCCATCCGCAACAAATGTATGTGCTGTTGCCCAAGGCTAGTGGCTGTCCACCAAGGAATTGTTGGGCACCTTCAGAGAATCTTGCAAGGGCAAACTGTGAGAGTAGTCTTGCAATTTCAGCATGGGGGTCAGAGACATGCACAAAAGGTATTTTTAATATGAATTTAGGGCACAATCCGAGGTGTGAAAACACTGTGGAGTCCCTTAAGACTCTGAATACACATCCCCTCGATGTCTAATAAGTGTGTTAGTGGTGTTATTGGGTGGGCCACATATAACCTTAAGGGTCCCCAAGACACAGAGGCTGCGGATGACATGTGAATCATTACATATATATATATATTATATATATATATAATACATTGCTCATGCCAGCATCCCTCCAAACATTGTCCAACAGCTGCAGATTCAAGTCATCTTGCACACGAAAGTGGTTGAGCACATCCTGGGCATACTACAACAACATGCCCCCGATCTTCACCCGGACCACCTTCTCACAACCCCACCACTACACTAAACATACAAAAATAGAAAACAATAAAACACATAATCACAGCTGCAAAGCACTTCTCCATGGAATGCAAAGGGGGGACAGTCCATAAAAGCAAGTGGGAGGGGCATGACAGTCATTAGGCCAAAATAAAAACAGTCCCAAAAAATATGCAAAAATAAAGGCCCAGATTCACAGAGCGATTACGCCTGCGCAACTGGTGTTGCGCGTGCGTAAGTCTAAATGTGCGCGTGCGTTTAGATGCGCGCGATTCAGAAAACGATTTACGCCAGAAATCTACTTTTTTTTGTCCGGCGTAATTTCGTTAGACAGACGCATCCGTCCGCGCAAAAATGCGCTAGACACACCATTGATTTGCTAGTCAAATATGCTAATGAGGGAGTTGCGGGGATCCACAAAAAAACGCAGTTGCTGCGCAGGCTACGCGATGTGCGCAACAGCAAAATGTCCTGTCTAAAGTTAGAGCACCTAAAAGCTGGTCTAAATTTTGAAAAAACGTCTACATCTCACAGAAAGCAACACCGTTACTGAGGAGCAGACCACACACACGTGTTGCACTACAATTTGACTGCCAACATGCCAGGGGCATCGTCGCTCATAGCTGCACTAGTGAATTTAGATGACCAAAGAAGGAGGAGGGCACAGAGGATGGCACGGAGGATGGCACGGGAGAGGATATACCGCACACGCATAGACCTCTTTGGCATGAGTGATTCTGAGGTGTATCGCATCTTCAGATTCCCCCCTCATGCCATCCTGGAATTAACCACAACCCTGCAGGAGGACATCACCAGCCCAACACAACGCTCACAAGCAGTGCAGCCACTGGTGAAGGTCCTGGCAACACTCCATGTCCTTGCCAGTGGCTCTTTTCAGCGTACAAGTGGAGTGGTGGCTGGGATGTCACAATCCACCATGTGCAGATGTGTGCACCAGGTTGTCCCTGCAATCCTCACACGCTTGGCCAACCAAATCATCAAACCCACCACTGAGGACCTGCGGCTGAAGGCAATGACAGATTTCTACAGAATTGCCAGAATCCCACGCACCATCGGGGCCATTGATTGCACACATGTGGCACTCCAGCCCCCCCATGAGACAGAGCACATGTACCGCAATCGGAAGCATTGGCATTCCATCAACGTACAGGTGATAGTTGATGCCCAAGGCCTCATATGGCACGTCCGTGCCAAACACCCCGGATCCACCCATGACAGCTACATCTACAATCAATGCCACATCCGAATGGAATTCGATCAGAACGTGTATGGGAACACCTGGCTGGTTGGTGAGTGACATGGGAGTCAGGCATGACTATCCCCTCCCGTGATGCACACCTCACAAGTGGCACATGCATGACTAACATTCTCCTGTCTTTTCCCTTCCAGGTGACTCTGCATATGCACTGGGACCCCATCTCATGACTCCTATCCGGAACCCCCAAACCCCAGGGGAGGAAAGATACAATCAAGCACACATCAAAACCCGAGCAGTGGTGGAGCGCACCTTTGGCCTCCTGAAGTCACGTTTCCGATGCCTGGATAAGTCTGGGGGTACACTGTTGTATTCCCCAAACTTCGTGTGCCATATCATCGTTGCATGTTGCATGCTGCACAATCTCGCAGTGAGGAAGGGCCTTCAGGTTGAGCTACGTGATGACCTGACCCCCCAACCAGACAATCAACCCCTAACCGAGGATACCCCGTCTTCTGAGGGAAGAGCAGTCAGGAGGCAGCTCATATTGGGCATCTTTGCACGTTAAACACACACATTAATCATGGCACAATGAGAATGCATGCATGCACACCACTATGGTCCCTAGCACACACACCCCACATCCTCATCAAATTGGATTGGCACCAGTCCACCATGCAGGACTTGTGAGCAGCAACGCCACGCCAAGGCTCCAATTATGTCACTGTACATTCATACACCATTCACACGGACCTGGGAATCACTTCTCCCTGGTCCTGGGGAACCCTTCTCCACCAAAATTGAGGATGACACCCCTTTTCCAGCAGGAATGTCACCCCCACATTCAAACAGCATGCACAACCCAAAATTTAAAAAAAATGTCAGCAAAAAAAAAAAAAAATGCAAAAAATGTCAGCCAAAAAAAAAAAAAATGCCAAAAATGTCAGCCAAAAAAAAAAAAGGGGGAAAAAAATTATTGCCCTCTGCGTGAGCCACGCCTGGGGCGCCCCCGGCCATGGCCCCGGCCCCTCAGGGGAGACTCATGGGGGAGGGGCAAACCCGGGGAAGGAGGAGCAGCCCCTGATATCTGCCCATCTGGCGGCCTGCCCTCCAAGGCCACGGCAATTCTGTCCAGGGAAGCACCAAGTGTTGCCGTGTCGGCCTGGATAGCCTGGGTAAGGGCCCTCACATCCTGCCCAACGCCTGCTGCTGTAGTCTGCAGTTCATTTAGGCAGGTTGTGAAAGCCCGGGAGTGGGAGTCCAGGTTACCCAGCGTATCCTTCATGGAGGACAGGCTCTCCTCCACCCGCCCAAAAGTCTGGCAGAGCTGTCCCAGATGGCGGGTCTGGAGGGCCTGGTCCCTTCGCAGACTGGCGGGCAGGAGATTGGGCGCCCCCCTGGTGCTCTGGGATGACATCCTGCCTCCAGCTGATGGTTGTGGGTGGGGAGAAGGGGAGGCCCTTGTGAGGGGAGCCATGTTGGGGGAGGAGGGGGGGGGGGCTCCCCCTTAGGGAGGGCAGGCTTCTGCCAGCCACAGGGGAAGAGTCCGCACAAACCACTCATCCAGTGCCTGACTCCTCCTCCTCATGATCGTCCTCCTCCTGATCGTCCTCCTCCTCATGATCGTCCTCCTCCTCATGATCGTCCTCCTCCTCTCGAACCTCCTCTGCGGACTCCGGCCTTGTTGGGGGGGCCTCATTAGGCTGCTGTCCTGGTGTTGGAGCGGTCAGGCCAGATGGCCCTGCACCCTCCTGCACATCTGTGGATGACACAAACCATTCACAGGTTGGAGGATCCACACACTTGGCACATATTCCCTTTCACCCCCTCCCCCACACATGCTACACACCTGATAGAAAAAAAAACCTTACCTGGCACCGCGGGGACCGGACTTGTGTCAAAGCCTGGCAGGCCCTCCACTTCATGCCGGTGAAAGGTCAGGGCCACCACATGCTCCGTCGCTGTAAGCCTAATACGGCATGGTGGGCCCCCTCCTGTGCCCCTGGCATGGGCATGCATTGCGGCCAGTTTTTTTTTCACCAGACGCCGGAGATCATTTATTTTTTTGTCGATCCCAGACCGGGTCCGTGTCTCCCCCTCCCCCGATGAATTCACCTGCTCCGTGATCCTATCCAATATCTCCCTCCTCCTGGCCGGGGTGGTGGTGGCACTCTGCGGGCCGTGGAGAAAACGCCCATACTCGCTAATGGCCCGGGCAAGAATTCTTTTTTCCCCCACAGTAAAATTGAGCTTTCTTTTTCTCTCAGTCATACTTCCAAACAAACTCACTACCAGTCACCAAAAATCAGTCACAAATACAAGCACAACCAATCAGGCAAGAACACACACAAAGAGAAAACGAACACCCACAAATCACACTAGCACTCAGCAAGAAACAGTCACAAAAAAAAATAAAAGAAAAAATAAAGCAAGAAAACAAACGAACAAAAATATATCAAACAAACAGTCTCTCAAACACTTATCAAAAAACACTTTCACAAATATACCAACAAGCACTTGATCACACAGAACACTAATCTGACAACTACAAGACACACTGCAACGAACAACAGGAACAAAAGCACTTGGTTAAATGGGAAGGGACACAAAGGGATGTACTTTTGCAATGCAAGTGCGTTTGTGTGTATCTATTTATGCTGTCTGCGTAGTTCACAAAGTTGCCCTAGTCCATTTCCAATTTCACTGATTGCGCCGCTCCCGAGTTGTGAGCATGCGCACAGCGGAGCTGACATGTTCTCGTTCAAGCGCGCATGCGCGAGCCGGCCGACCCTTCATTTGCATGGGGTCACGGCTCATTTCAATGTAACACGCCCACGTCCCTCCCAATTTGTATTACTCCTCCTTACGCCTCTGGAAAAAACCTTACGCTTGCGCAATTTCCTGCGCAAAAGCTACGTGAATCGGGGGATTACGCGGCTAGATGGCGCAAGTCTAACGTAATGGCGGTGCGCTACGCCGGACCGATAATGCGCCGATGTACGTGAATCTGGGCCAAAGTCTCTTGTATGGCTTCTGAATGTCAATTAACTTTGTAAAAAAGAAGGAAAAGGAAATGTCCACATTACAACTCTCATTCTCCTAAACTTCTTCCAAAACTTTTGGTTAGACTCTGTGATCATCCATACCTACAGACATGAATTCTCTACCCCAAACCCTGCCTCTTTGTAAGGACAGAACTAGATATCCACAGACAAACTGGAACTGCTGCACATCTGGATCTCTCCCTTGTGATGCTAACTGGAATTTCATAGACCTTGGGCGAGCGTCATTTGGCTAACCCTCGAGGTGTTATTCCCAGGAACATTTTCCAGCAGGAGTCTGCCTTTAGTCATCTAAGCACCTTCCATGGCAGTAGAACAACAAAGATGAACAACAAAGATTTCCATGCAAAAGCTGTAGTCATCTCTTCATCCGGATAGAGTATAGGGTAGAGTATGAATGGGGTATAGGGTATGAATGGGGTGGGCCTTTCTTTAATGTGCACGGGTATAGGAGTGACTGCTGGCTTAATGGGGCAGATACAGTACTCCTCATCTGACATGAAAAATCACAGAACCTACTTAATCAATTTATGCCTTAACCATTGGAGGTATTAACCTGTTGAGATCTGCGCTATAGCCGAATGACGGCTTCAGCGCGGATCTAAATATCCAACAAGCCTTCAATTGACGGCCTATCACTAGCACGTTCCCCGCGCGCGCTCCAGAGCGCGCCGCAGGGAAATTCTGTGTCGGCCGTGTCCCTCGGACACAGCCAATCACAGATCGCCATGAACGGCCAATCAGAGTGGCCGTTTGCGATGCGATCTGTGCAGCCAATGAGAGATGATCTCATATGTAAACATATGAAATCATCTCTCATTGCCGTTTTACACAGAGACAGCGTCCTGTCTCTGGAGATTAGGAGACCGATCTGTGTCCCTTGTAGATAGGGACACATTTTTGGTCACCTCCCCCAGTCACCTCCCTTCCTCCCACAGTTAGAACACTATGTAGGGAATACATTTAACCCCTTCCTCACCCCCTAGTGTTAACCCCTTCAATGCCAGTCACATTTATACAGTAATTGGTGCATATTTATAGCACTGATTGCAGTATAAATGTGAATGGCGCCAAAAATTTGTCAAAAGTGTCCGATGTGACCGTCATAACGTCGCAGTCCCGATAAAAATCTCAGATCGCCACCATTTCTAGTAAAAAAATAATAATTAATAATAATAATTCTGTCCCCTATTTTGTAGGCGCTATAACTTTTGCGCAAGCCAGTCGCTTATTGCGATTTTTTTTTTAACAAAAATATGTAGAAGAATACGTATCGCCCTAAACTGAGAAAAAAAAATGTTTTTTTTGTTTTTAAATTGGGATATTTGTTAAAGCAACAAGTAAAAAATATTGTATTTTTTTTCAAAATTTTGCTCTTTTTTGTTTATAGCGCAAAAAATAAAAACCGCACAGGCGATCAAATGCCACCAAAAGAAAGCTCTACTTGTGGGGAAAAAAGGACGTTAATTTTGTTTGGGAGCCATGTTGCACGACCGCGCAATTGTCAGTTAAAGCGACGCAGTGCCGGAAGCTGAAATTTCTCCTGGACAGGAGGGGGGTATATATGCCCAGTAAGCAAGTGGTTAAAAATAATATTCTTCATTGGTTCAAACATACTGTAAGTGAAGCATGCAGAAATAAAAATGTTTCTTAGCAAGAGGTTTTATTAGAAAGATTCAATGGCCCAGATTTACAGAGCGATTACGCCTGTCTAACTGGTGTTAGACAGGAGTAATTTCAAATTTTGCGCGCCGTATCACTAGTTTGAATCCTCAAACCATGATACGGCGGCGTTGGGCTTTGATCTGACAGGCTTACGTCTTCGTACGCCTTCGGATCTACGCTGCAATCTTTTTGCGGCCGCTGGGTGGAGTTCGCGTCGTTTTCAGCGTCGGGGTATGCAAATGAGCTTTTTACGGAGATCCACGAAGTTACGAGCGTTGTTCGCAATCGCGTACGTCATTTTTTTGCTACGTAAAGCTAAACCAGCTTTTAGCTGGTCTAACGTTATGTGGCCCATGTTAAGTATGGCCGTCGTTCCCGCGTCGACTTTCAATTTTTTTTCAAAAAAAAAAATGACGTAACGACGTGATTTCGCGCAATGCACGGCTAGAAATTTCTGAATGGAGCATGCGCAGTTCGATCGCCGCGGGGACGCGCTTAATTTAAATGCCTCACGCCCCCTATTCACGTATTTTGATTCCGCCGGGAGAAATACACTACGCCGCCGTACCTTACGGGCCAAAATCTCTCTGAATTCCTCCTAGAGCCAGGTAAAGTACGGCGGCGTAGAGTATCTCTGATACTCTGCGGGAATCTAATTCTTTCTGAATCTGGCCCAATATTTTTAACTAAGCAATTTTTCAAATCCAGTATTACAGCAAAACTTCAACAAAACTTAAACCCCTTTAGTGTCTTCTATTACCGGCGCCCAAGTGGACCCGAGTAACTCAGAACTAAACATTTTACTAAAACACATATTCTGACTCAAAATCAGCCTCCCAACTTTGCAAATATGCCTGATCATCAGCAACAAACAAAACATTGATGGATAAACATTACATTATTAACACTTCACGATTGACACTCTGGGAATTCAAACGGTAAATATCCAGAATAGTTATTCTGACTGTTATTCAAACAAACTTTCCCATCATATTTTAGTACCTCGTGGACTCAATATATGCAGCCATGCATTTTGATCCTGGTTATTTAATTTCAGTAACTCTTTAGACATTTTTGAATTTCACCCTTTTACCAAAAACCCTTTATCAATTTTAATTTAGCCCTAAACTTTTAGGGAAATATATATTATCAGGGCCTAATGTCCAAGAAAACACAATATGAGACAATTCTTTGTGTATATGTAGCACTACCCCCAAAGGAGTTGCTGGTTTGTTTTGGGTTGCATGTTACCTCTATTTCCTCGCCGTCTAGGGTATCAGATGAGAGCTGAGAAAAAGTTCAATGTCCACACTTTGGACTTATTTTACTTTGTTTTATTTGCTGAACTTGGTAAAAGAATAAATGTAGTAGTTGAAGAGGTGGAAGAGTAACATGTAATAGGTTCAGGTGCACAACTTCTGTCAGGAAACACTCCTGCTTCCAGCAACACAGCCCTCGTCGCCACTCCGGCCAGAGAGGGCACTGCGCAACCGGATAGGCCACTCTCACTAGCCTAGCAGCCAGGATAGCACATGGAAATTTGGCAAAGTCTCTGCCACAGACCTTCCCTCAGATGGAGATATGTTCGGTCCAAAATCCTCTGAAAAATTAGAATTGACAGGCGACCATCTTTCAGCCTTTCAGTAATGGTGCATCCTTCGATGAAGTTCAAGGCCTCTCCTGAGATACCAGCCTTGTGCTCGGTGCGCTCCAAGATAGGTTCTTCGAGTGGCTTCCTCCCTCAGGACAGACATCACAGGACCACTCCACAAACGTAGACCCAGTCTGACTACCAGGCCTAATTAGTAGATCACAACCCCATACCAACGTGGTCCCAGAGCCAGGAACACATGAACATGCAAGCCCGGCCAGGAGGGCCACACACACGGGGGGGGGGGTGGGAACGACCCCAGTACAATGGAGTCTGTCCCTTAAGTACGATCAACCCACACTGATTGGCTGCCAAAGGGGAACAACCAAAACGCCTTGACCTGACTGCTGCCACCCTTGGCCTGGGGTGTTAACGGCACCCCAGACAACAATCGTGGTCACTCACAGTACAGCCATGGCTGGAACAGAGGCCCAAAATTTGGAAAGAATCATACAGTCTGAGTCAACCAGCTCTCAGACTACCCTCTAAATTTAAAGCAGCACCAGCTAAAAAGTAGCAGCCTGCTACATATATTTTAAACACTTTACTAATCAAATAATACCCTGTGCATTAAACACAATACAACCACTTTCTCATTCCACATTCACTTGGCCAATTCATTCACTCTCTATGTAATACCTTGTAACACCTTTGAACACTTTTATTTTTAAATCTATATCTCTCATAATTTCCCCTAGTGCATAGGATTACACAACATTAACACTTACTTTTTTTTTACCAACCACAATTCCTCTGGAATAGTGCCTGGACTACATAACTTCCCTATACTTCTTTAATAATAATATTCTTTAACTTGTATTGACCAAAAAAGGGAAAATGTTATACTTACCTAACGGTAATTTTCCTTTCCTGATGCAAGCATGACAGCATATACGTATGGGAAGGCTCCGCCCCCCTGCCCAATCAGAACCGGTTATACTATAAAAGTAGGTCTCCTCCCCTATACCCGCATTCTCGTAATTTATTATCACTGCGGAAGGCCCTACTTAACTGTTTCAGACCTCTAAGGGTGGGTACTGCTCAAGTGTTTAAGAGGATTAGATCTATCCCCTCTAACGACTGAGATGTATTGTAGTTACAACTGCTGGGTCCGCCAGAATGGACCCCCAACATGTTGAATGTAGACCAGGTCGTATTTTAGATATTAACTCTGGACTAACTATTTTGGAGTTCCGTCAATGGATGCATCACCAGCTTGGAGGAGCTGTCTCTGCCCTCATCAGATGGACTTGTCCTCTCCATCTAGGTTTTGACTAATTGTATCCGTACAACTGCGATGGTCTTCGTTGGACAGCAGGATTGTCCTTTTCCGACGCCATTAAGCCTGATGAGTTTATCGTTTTTCTCCTAGAAGAAGAAGGGCCAATTCTATGTCTCTTCAACCTTGAATCTCTTTTCCAAGTTTGTGGAACTTCAAACACTTCCGTTTGGATCTGCCAAAAGGATGATGATGTTCTAACTCAGGCTGCCACGATACCAACCTTTGTATAGTGTTGAGGAAGAGACTAGAGCCATTTTGCCTGATCCTTTCAGCCACAAGGTAGTTTATGGTATGACACTTGGATGTTTTGAGATTCTTTTAGATCTACTTTACATACTGTATTTGCCAAAAGGAATACTTATTCCCATGTTCCTGGCCATATTTGGGATGTTTTGTCCCTCTAAATGGAGAGTGAGATAATGTGTCTCACACTATTTGGAAGACCCCATGGGGGAAAGCATGACCTGCCTAGGTCTTTCGGACTTGATTGCTGGGATATGCAACCCAGAGAGTGAAGAATAGATACAACTGCGTTTCAGTATCCTTTCATGCCGTCTCTAGGCTCTCCTGTATACAATTCATTCCTTCCAGTAAGGAACAGAGAATTCCATCCTTTAAATTCTGTCGGTTCTTCTATTAGCTAAGGTATTTGAAGTCTGGAGTAGACACTCTGACCTCCATTAGATTTCCAACACTAACGGTGAGACCTCCACATCTTGGTCTCCTGTATCTAGATATAATTTGTATGAATTTGGAAGATACTGGCACGCTGTATGAGGTGTTGAATCTCAGGAAGGAGAATAGGGAATTCTCGAATCTGAGACTGTACCCGTGGGCAATATTGCCTGCAAGCTACAGGGTAATTGTCGTCATCACCACCGAACGGCTGCAAATCCGGATAGGCCTCCTGGAGACTCTTAGGTTTGTTGAATATATACGTATTGGCTAATCTGCCAACCCAGCTGGCTGTCCTTAGTTTATCTGCTTCCACCTCTGGGAAGCCACCCAGGTTACGGTCAGACCCAATAACTTGATAGTCTTGCTCGTTGCCGATCCCTTGACTGCCTTTCGTTTGAGACTGTCCCTTGTCATCCAACGGCTTTTGTATCTTACGCCCTCTGGCTGTAAGTTCTAGAAAACCCTAACATGCTGGGAGATACCTCTGACAGAAGTTGACTAGTTTTGCATTCCGTCTTGCCAGCGAGGCTAGGCTTTCCCCATTTTGCCGAGTCCTTCCAGCATAGTTGAGGCTCCCTCTGTTGTGTTTACGAAAGACTTTAGTCTGCGACCGCTGTAGCTCTGGATTTTGGACACCTTGTCCTTCATTGGCATGCCTACCCCACGAGTGACAACTTGTGATAATTAGTATGCTGAAAGATTAGCTTAGCTACCTCCCCAATCGGGGACTTTTCTCCTCTGTGGAGTCATCGTTTCCCACGTGGGAAGTAAGTCTCTCTTTACTAAGGTTAACCAGTTGTCAACCCTGCTTGGGCCCCCTTCAGACCACAAGGGTTATTATAGGGTACTTTATCGCTTTTCCGATCATGGGATGCAACCAATAGGAAAGAGCATCTCTTCAAATGGGATACTTACACTGTTTCTCTGAGTGTAACTTAATTTTGTTCATTAACTTTTTCCCCATTCAGAATTACTCCCGACTTGATTAGAGTCTGTACTGGGACCTTTCCCAGAACTTGGAAGCCATTGTGCCACAACTCTTCTGAAGGATCAGCACGACTCTGGATACAAAGCGCCTTGAGGCGATTCGGTTCGCATTTGTCAGCACTATACAAGTTACTCACTTTGCTGTTCAAACAAGACTTACCAGTAGTCCTTGTGCCCACAAGTCGGCCTGAACGACCACAACATACAGGGTATACCAAGGTAACTACCCCTATCGCACCACCAGGTTGGGCTTAATGGACTAGGTTTCCAGTATTACGGCATAAAATTGTGCGATTTTACTGCGATTCCTATGCGTCTTGAATCAATGCCTATGTATTCTTAACGCTCACGGCCCCCAGTTAGACCACAGTGGGTTCAAACATAGTGTAGGGACTACCTTGAAGTCGCCGCACTGCTATGAACAATACTCCTTAAAAATCCTGGAGTAGGATTTGTGGAGGTCAGGCTTTACTGACGACTGAAGAGATTAATTGCCACGATGGCCTATGCCATTCTTCTGGACCAACGCCCATGTAATCATAGCCCTTGCGCATCATGGAGGGAATGCAATGAATAGGTAGAGGAATGAAACAATTCCATTGGCTTCCTAATGCCCAGGACTCATGGAATCTTCGCTGAAATTTAAATCCAACTGTCAGCTGACCCTATTGGGCGACTTGGGTTTAGGCTAATAAAGGTTATCGCTTCTTTATTCTCCGCCATAGTTCTCCAACGTTTAACTTGTCAATCTTTTGGCTATGCTATCCTCTGGTCTTTGGTGATTAACATAAGGAATTAATCTTCCTTCTAGATATTGCCAGATCCGACTTGAACAGTCACCATTCTGACTAAAGCGGCATGTGTTCACTTGTGGGAGGGCCATAAGGGTTCACTGGCCACAATGATTTCTGGAGAAACAGCATACAGTCTTGTATCCGCAGTGACTGAATTGCATCATTGACTATTCCCTTTCAATCTAGGATCTGCCATAGAGAGCTCATCACTGACCAGAGCTCAGCTTCCATCCTGCCTCATCGCAGGTGACAACAACACTACTTAACAGTAGTATGAATCTTGTTTTTTGTTTTTTTTGTTTTTTTTAAATCAGAAAAGCGCTTATTAAACAAACAACAGACATGTTGCAAACACATCGTACAGTACAGTTCACACAATCACTTGTACACAGTAACAGAACACCGCCTAGGTAATTATACTTTGTCATGTACATTAACCCTCAATCTATAGCCTCTACATGAATCTTGTTGATCTCCAGATCTACTTGCTGTCACAGGGTCTTTGCAAGGATATTGTTTCCTCTGTTTGGAAGAATGGTACCCTTGGTTAATCTGCTGAAGCCTGTTTGGCTGGCTGCTCTTTGACACCAAAGGAGACAGGAACAACAAGCGCCAGAGGCGATTTTAGTTCGCACGTGCCGCGCTATATAAGTTTTCATTTATTCATGCTCTAGAGGCAGAGGTACCCCTTAGCTGATTTTGCTTGAATAGCTTAGTACCTGAGTTCCACACAGTCAGTCTGGACGGGGTTAAAGTCGCCGTCTCTTGCTTCTGATCTGCCAACTAGTCAGAGCGATTTTCCATAAGCAAGCTCTCAGGTAGAGGTTGCCTTTAAACAAGCACGGTTGTTTGATTAGGCTTGGTATGGAACCATTAGTGACTGTAGGCCTTCTCAGTCTCTGCCCCTTTGTCACTGTCTTTGGCCTGCAACCAGGGCTGGTGCAAGGAGTTTTGACACCCTAGGCGATACCTAATTTTGCGCCCACCCCCCCCCCCCCCCTCACGCACGCACGCTCTGCCCCTCACTAAAAAGCCGTGGTGCGCAGCCTTTTTTTTTTACAAAGGTGGACTTGAACTTCCACACCTCAAATTGCCCCAATTCCTGTATTTTCAGGTCTCAGATCATCACCCCCTCTGTACCCCCCTGCACACACAGATATCTGGTCCCCCTCTTTACCCCCTGCACATCTGCCCCCCCACACATATCTGTTCCTCCTCTGTACCCTCCTGCACACCTGTCCTCCACACACACACATATCTGTTCAGCCGTCACCCACACATATCAGTAACCCCCTGAACATCTGTCCCCCCCCACACACACATATTACCCCCCTGCACGTCTTCCCCCCCCCACACACACACACACACACATCAGTACCCCCCTGGGCGTTTTCCCCCCACACACATATATCTGTCCCCCCCTGCATGCCTGCCCCCCACATATCAGTACCCCCTGAACGTCTGTGTCCCCCTCTGTACACAGTCCAATGCACTATTAACTTAAAAGCAGAGTCAATGTTTTATTGCTGCCTGTGTTTTCACTATACCTGAGCCAGCGGCTGGTGATGACTTTACTCCAGGAGAGTTGCACTGGAGAGATGGATGGAGGGATTGACATAGGAGGGAGGGATGGAGATGGAAGGAATGGGGCTCTGTACAGAGATGGAGGGATGGAAGGAAGGAGTGAGGGATGGAAGGAGGGAGGGAGGGATGGAAGGAGGGAGGGAGGGATGGAGATGGAAGGATGGGGTTCTGTACAGAGATGGAGGGATGGAAGGAAAGAGGGAGAAATGGAGATGGGAGGATGTGGCTCTGTATAGTGATGGAAGGATGGAGGGATGGAGATGAAAGGAGGGAGGGAGGGAGGGATGGAGATGAAAGGAGGGAGGGAGGGATGGAGATGAAAGGAGGGAGGGAGGGATGGAGATGAAAGGAGGGAGGGAGGGATGGATGGAGATGAAAGGAGGGAGGGATGCAGAGGGAGGGATGCAGAGGGAGGGAGGGAGAGGGAGGGAGGGAGATGGAAGAAGGGAGATGGAAGAAGGGAGGGAGGGAGATGGAAGAAGGGAGGGAGGGAGATGGAAGAAGGGAGGGAGGGAGATGGAAGAAGGGAGGGAGGGAGATGGAAGAAGGGAGGGAGGGAGATGGAAGAAAGAAGGGAGGGAGATGGAAGAAGGAAGGGAGGGAGGGATGGAAGAAGGGAGGGATGGAAGAAGGGAGGGATGGATGGAGATGGAAGAAGGGAGGGAGGGAGGGATGGCGATGGAGGGATGGAGATGGAGATGAAAGGAGGGAGGGATGGAGATGAAAGGAGGGAGGGATGGAGATGAAAGGAGGGAGGGATGGAGATGAAAGGAATGGGGCTCTGTACAGAGATGGAGGGATGGAAGGAAGGAGTGAGGGATGGAGATGGGAGGGAGGGATGGAGATGGAAGGATGTAGGGAGGGATGGAGATGGAAGGATGGGGTTCTGTACAGAGATGGAGGGATGGAAGGAAAAAGGGAGAAATGGAGATAGAAGGATGGAGGGAGAGATGGGAGGATGTGGCGCTGTATAGAGATGGAAGGATGGAGGGATGGAGATGAAAGGAGGGAGGGAGGGATGGAGATGAAAGGAGGGAGGGAGGGAGGGATGGAGATGAAAGGAGGGAGGGAGGGATGGAGATGAAGGGAGGAGGGAGGGAGGGAGGGAGGGATGGAGATGAAAGGAGGGAGGGATGGAGATGAAAGGGAGGGAGGGAGGGATGGAGATGAAGGGAGGGAGGGAGGGAGGGATGGAGATGAAAGGAGGGAGGGAGGGAGATGAAGGGAGGGAGGGAGGGAGGGAGAAAGGAGGGAGGGGGGATGGGAGGGAGGGAGGGGAGGGAAAGGAGGGAGAAAGGAGGGAGGGAGATGAAAGGAGGGAAGAAAGGAGGGAGGGAGATGAAAGGAAGGAGGAGGGATGGAGATGAGGAGGGAGGAGGGAGGGAGATGAAAGGAGGGAGGGAGGAGGGATGGAGAGAAAGGAGGGATGGATGGAGATGAAAGGAGGAGGGAGGGAGGGATGGAGATGAAAGGAGGGAGGGATGGAGATGAAAGGAGGGAGGGAGGGATGGATGGGATGATGAAGGGAGGAGGGGGGATGGAGATGAGGGAAGGAGGGAGGGAGGGAGGGATGAAAGGAGGGAGGGAGGGAGATGAAAGGAGGAGGGAGGGAGATGAAAGGAGGGAGGGATGGGATGGAGGGAGATGAAAGGAGGGAGGGATGGAGGGAGATGAAAGGAGGGAGGGGGAGGGAGAGGGAGGGAGGGAAAGGAGGGAGGGAGGGATGGAGATGAAAGGAGGGAGGGAGGGAGGAGGGAGGGAGGGATGGAGATGAAGGAGGAGGGAGGGATGGAGGGAGATGAAAGGAGGGAGGGATGGAGGGAGATGAAAGGAGGGAGGGATGGAGGGAGATGAAAGGAGGGAGGGATGGAGGGAGATGAAAGGAGGGAGGGAGGGATGGAGATGAAAGGAGGGAGGGGGATGGAGGGGGAAAGGAGGGAGGGATGGAGGGGATGAAAGGAGGGAGGGATGGAGGGAGATGAAAGGAGGGATGGAGATGAAAGGAGGAGGGAGGGAGGGATGGAGATGGAGGGATGGAGGGAGATGAAAGGAGGGAGGGATGGAGGGAGATGAAAGGAGGGAGGGATGGAGGGAGATGAAAGGAGGGAGGGAGATGGATGGAGATGGAAGGATGAAAGGAGGGAGGGATGGATGGAGATGGAAAGGAAGGAGGGAGGGATGGATGGAGATGGAAGGAAGGAGGGAGGGATGGATGGAAGAAAGGATGGAGATGGAGGGATGGAGATGGAGGGGTGGAGATGGAGGGGATGGACATGGAAGGAGGGATGGATAGAGATGGAAGGAAGGAGGGAGGGATGGATGGAGATGGAAGGAAGGAGGGAGGGATGGATGGAAGGAAGGAGGGAGGGAGGGATGGAAGGAGATGGAAGGAAGGAGGGAGGGAGGGAGATGGAAGAAAGGATGGAGATGGAGGGATGGAGATGGAGGGGTGGAGGAGGGAGGGATGGACATGGAGGAGGAGGGATGGATGGAGATGGAAGGAAGGAGGGAGGGATGGATGGAAGGAGATGGAAGGAAGGAGGGAGGGAGGGAGATGGAAGAAAGGATGGAGATGGAGGGATGGAGATGGAGGGGTGGAGATGGAGGGAGGGATGGACATGGAAGGAGGGATGGATAGAGATGGAAGGAAGGAGGGAGGGATGGATGGAGATGGAAGGAAGGAGGGAGGGAGGGATGGAAGGAAGGAGGGAGGGAGGGAGATGGAAGAAGGGATGGAGATGGAGGGGGGTGGAGATGGAGGGAGGGATGGAGATGGAAGGAAGGAGGGAGGGATGGATGGAGATGGAAGGAAGGAGGGAGGGATGGATGGAAGGAAGGAGGGAGGGAGGGAGATGGAAGAAGGGATGGAGATGGAGGGGTGGAGATGGAGGGAGGGAGGGATGGACATGGAAGGAGGGAGGGATGGAGATGGATGGAAGAAGGGAGGGATGGAAGAAGGGAGGGATGGAAGAAGGGAGGGATGGAAGGATGGAGATGGAAGAAGAGAGGGAGGGATGGAGATGAAGGCAGTGGGAAGGAGGGAGGGAGGGAGGCAGGCAGGGAGGGAGGGTGAGAAGCGGTAGAAGTCCGGGGGATGCAGTGAGAGGAGCAGGCAGAGCCATGTTGTCTGTGGCCAGGGAAGCTTCCCTCCTGTGTAGCCCAGCATCTCACTCCTCCAGCTCGGCTCCTGTCTCCTCCTCACGCCAGCTCTCCGTGCTGAAATCTGGGCCGTTCCCCCGGGTGTGTCACCAGATCCCGGGCGCCCAGGAGGAGGAGGGGGGAGCGGATATCGCGGCAAGCCCGCCATGGTTACTTACAGTCCATGCAGCTGCAGCAGGGCTTCCAACTTATCCGCTCCACCGATCACGCGGCACCTCCGGCTGGCTGCTCCTCCTCCCGGCTTTCTCCCCTCATCTCCTCAATGCCGCCGCACTGCAGGCTGGGGATAGAGGCAGTCCAGAGCAATCCATCCGGCATGTAGTCAAAGGCGCAACCGCCCCCTAGCCTGGCAGCTGGCGCCAATCCGCTATAAAGCATGTTTTAAAAAAAAAATGCCGGTATTTTAATAATCTGAATCCGGATTTTGCCGCCTCCCCTACCCTGGCGCTCTAGGCAGCCGCCTGACCCGCCTATTGCTAGCGCCGGCCCTGCCTGCAACCTTGTTTTGCATTCTGGCCGTCACACCAGTTACGCCCGACCACTATGATTCCTGTAGCGATTTCTGGCAGTTAGCTACATAGTGGGATTTTTTCAGGGTTAAAGAGGATCTGTCCCTTGTCGCAGAAGCAGGTAGACTGGTGTTTGGTGTTGAGGGCTTGAGATGTACACTCATTATGCCCATAATGTGCACTCTTTTTTAGGATATAGCATATACTTACCTGCCCTCACCTTTATTCAAAGTTGCTGGTCTCTAGGAAGGCTGATTGCTACTGGTTCACAGATGCCTGAGATTATTTTCCCATAAATAGTAACCACTACAAACCCCATATCTTTCAGTGGGGTACCCCAAATAACACAAGCAATTACCTATTGCTAACCAGTACTACGGAGTGTGACTAAACAGATCCTGACATTTTAGCACCCAGGTCAACATGTAAATGCATAGAAGTAAACACATCACAGCCATACCTAGTGTGGAGTTAATGTAATCACAGAAATGCAGCACAAATTAATGATCCTATGACATTAGCACTAGCAAGTTAAACCTACTTAGACATATGTACCAGAAAGGAGGAGACCGATCTTCCATACACAGTGAGCCCACACTGCAGGCCCAAACCCTGCACTAACATGAAAGGGCTCTCAGTATTACCTGATATCAGTTCAAACTTCAGCAATGCTGCAAACACATCCTATAGTCTGTTTAATATTAGTAAACAGAGTGACACTACAGACATCCAGTTACATTCACATGTGTGATATATGCTTTTCAGAAATGCAAATTAACCACAAACCTGCAGAAAATAAATCAAGACTGTAGAGCCAGGCTTATTCAGTTAAAATGGAAGGCTTCAACTTCCGGTTCCGGCGCCGCATGGAGTAGCTGTGCACTCCATCAGCTCCCGCACACAGGCTCCAAAATCGGCCTGTAAAAGCTTGCAGACCCGCCACCGACCCTGGGCTAACCATCCGCCATCCCCCTCCACCCGAGGATGGACAAATTTCTTGAAAAAAGCGGCGCGTGATCGTACGCCGCCGCTGCGGCGCGAACGGGACAGCCGCAAATCGAGGCCCCGGCTTCGGCCTACACGGATCCGATCGTAGATCCGATCGCAGAACCGGCGCCTGCTATGGAGGTGAGTGCAACACCAGCCCCTCCAACTACCCCTCAGACTGTTCACATCTCCTCATCTCCCCCACAAGCGGGGGATATGCATAACATAGAGCTGATGGCCCAGGCCGTGGCTGCTCTATTATCCCCCATGATAGCGACCTCGGTGGAAAAAGCCATCAATGCAGGGATACAGAAAATCCAGGCTCAACTAGGGGAGCATGCATCCAGGCTGAATGAGGCTGAGAATCGCATCGGTCATATAGAAGAGGATCTTTACCAGGCCCAATCCTTTGAACATGCGCAAGACAAGACGAACAAGTATATACTTGACAAACTGGACGACCTTGAGAACAGATCCAGGAGGAGCAATCTGCGCTTTATTGGCGTCCCTGAATCGCTGCAACCTCAGGCACTCTCAGATCTCTGCTCAAGACGCATCCCCGAGGCCCTGAGCCTGCCAGGCCCCTGCACTGTTGAGCGCGCCCACCGCATGGGCCTTTTCAACTCTGATCGCAAATCACCACGTCCTGTGATCGCCAAGTATCTCAACTATTCAGATAAATCCCTCATCCTGCAGAAGTTCAGGCAGTCCAGGACCCTCCAGATAGACGGCATGAATATCCTGGTTTTTGCGGACTACTCCGTGGACGTCTCCAAGAGGAGGAAGGCTTTCCAGCAGATCTGCACGGAGCTCCACCGAATGCAAGTCAAGTTTACTCTGGCTTTCCCGGCCGTGCTTCGACTCCGAGCACCTAACGGAGATCAGCTCTCCTTCCATGACCCATCCGAAGCTGAGGCCTTCCTGAGGTCCCACCGCTCTAGCCCCCACCACAACCTGTCTCCCAGAGCGGCACCTTCCAACCGGGCCCTGGAACACGGAAGCCCACGCAAGGACTCTCCTAAAAGATTCAAGGCATCTGGATCCGACCGACAACACACCTCATCCTCTTGAACTTTTTTTTTTTCTTGAACCTTTCTTTTTTTTTCTTCTGGATGGACACACCATCCCGGTGCAGTTCTGCTGCGCTTTGACCGTCCAGGACCACTCCTGGGCCCCTCTCCTTCAGCGTGCCTCCCCCTTCACCCGGGGGACCACGGTAGGCCCAATGCTATTATGATGTTATGCCAGTTTGTCTTCTTTTCTTTTCTCTTATGCTCCTTAATGCTATTTCATTTCACATTGTTTTATGTTCTCTTGCACAATCGGAAATAGTTGTTTTAGCTCTACTTGTGCCTTAATATTGTGTTGTCCCATACGTTTATATGCCATGTGTAGGCCTTTCCATTCTTCCGCAAGGATACCTGTTTAGCTCTCCCCCCCCCCCCCTCACGCATTGCTCCTGCTGCCTACACCCCCCCCCCTATCGGTCGCTGCGGGTGAAGTGCTGCATAGAGAGCCCTGCGTTGGGAGTTGGCCTATTCAGTGGCTCCATGCGGAAAAAAGTGAAGGTCCCAAATGTTGTTGTTCACCTTGTTTGTCCCCATCATCCTCCCCTCATCTCCCCCTCCCTGTTTCTCAACCCTCCACCCATTTTTAGGGATCCGTTACCACCTCCGCTCTCTCTCACAGCAAACCACCACGACACCTGCTGTCCTTGTACCCCACTTCTACAATGCTCCATGCTCCCATTCTCCTCGCCTCCACATCCTGCCCACACCCCATTGATAGTTTTCCCAACATGAGAATAGTCTCCTGGAATGTTAAAGGGCTCCGCTCCCCCAATAAGAGGATGAAAGTTCTGCGCCACCTTAAAAGGCTCAAGACCGACATTGCCCTCCTTCAGGAAACCCATCTGTCCACCCCCGACTTCCCGCGGCTGCGGAAACTCTGGGTAGGCACAGTCCTCGGCTCTGACTCAAGTGGTCGGAAAGCTGGGGTAATAATCCTTATTAACAAAAACCTTCCCTGCAAGATACTGTCCTCAGATTCAGACTCTGAGGGGCGATTCGCCTCGGCCCGTATCCAACTGGGATCCAGGGTTGTAATCATCACCAATGTCTATGCTCCTAACAGCCCCACAAGTGCCTTTTTTAGCGACCTCACCTCCTGGGCGCTTAGAGACCCAGCCTGCCCACACCTGATAGGCGGGGATTTCAACTCCATCATGCACCCGACAGACGACAGGTCCTCTACCAGACAATCTCGCCCTCCTCTGACTCCTCTCACCCAGACCTTATTGGCGTCGACTGTTGATTCACTGCACCTCCACGATCTATGGCGACTAAAGCACCCTGCTGACAGGGAATTCTCATTTTACTCCCACCCTCACAATGTCTTCACGAGACTGGACTATCTTTTCTGTTCTGAGTCTCTCCACCCACTGATCTCGGAAGCTGACATACACGACATTGCAATCTCGGACCATGCCCCGGTCTCGACCACCCTTGAAGACCCTGACTTAGCCTCCAACCCCAGAATCTGGCGGTTTCCCTCCTATCTTCACAATAACTCCGATTTCCACAACATCTGGAAAAAGCCTGGTTGGGATACGCATCGGATAATGCGCTACACGCCGACAACCCTAACCTTTTCTGGGAAGCGGGCAAAGCGTTCCTCAGGGGCTGCATAATTGCCTACGCCGCCACATTCAAAAAACACACCCTTAGACGCTACAAACAGGCCAGCGCAACACTGCATCAGGCCCAGCGGGTCCTCTATACTGATGACTCCCCCAGCAACCGTAGCGCCTGGTTTGCTGCTAAGCAGGCCTTTGATAGCTGGGCAGCCACCCTCGAACGTACCCAAAAGGCACATCTAGACGCCTCCCTCCACAAGTTTGGTAACAAAGCAGGTAGACTCCTTTCCAGATTAAGTAAAGGACCCAACCGCCCGACGCATATCATGTCCCTCAGAGATCCGTCGGGTTCCATACACTACACCCCAAAAGAAATTAATAATACTATGCGCCAATTCTACTCCTCACTGTATGCCTCAGATCCTATCGATAAGCCGACAGCCCTCAATTTCCTACGACGTATTTCCCTGGATCAGGTAACCCCCACCCAGCTCGAAGCCCTCAATGCCCCTATCTCCATCCTGGAGGTCCAATCCGTAATCAAACAGCTTTCCCCCTCTAAAGCTCCAGGCCCAGATGGCTTCACCGGAGAATTTTACAAGTCCTTTAGCTCGACTGTGTCCCCCCCTCTCCACAACGTCTACCAACACATATGGTCGGGTGGGTCCTATCTACAAACGGGTAATCAGGCCATAGTAAAACTCTTAGAGAAGAAGGGTAAGGACCCCCTAGAACCTGGCTCTTATAGGCCCATCTCGCTTTTAAACCTTGACGTTAAAATCCTCTCCAAGATAGCAGCCACTAGACTGGCATCCATTATACCCTCCCTGATTCACCCCGCACAATCGGGCTTTGTTAAGGGTAGGACGGCCACCATGAATATTAGGAAGGTAATGCTAGCTCTCGAACACGCAAAAAATGATCCGGCAGGAGACCATGCCATCATCACCCTAGACGCGGAGAAGGCTTCCGATAACGTTAGTTTCGAATGGCTCTCCATGGTCATGTCCAAAATGGGCTTTTCGGGCCCCTTCACGCATCTCATAGAATCAATGTACACTGCCCCTGCCGCGAGAGTGGTCGCTGCGGGCCTCCTCTCTGAGGAGTTCAGGCTGCACAAAGGCACGAGGCAAGGCTGTCCACTCTCCCCGCTCCTTTTCAACATAGCGCTTGAACCCCTCTCCCGCCACCTAACCCAGATCGCCCCCCTTCATGGCATTCATGTCGGAGGTCACGACCTTCGCACGTCACTATTTGCAGACGACGTCCTTATTTTCACATCCAGCCCCTCACTTGACATGTCCACGATCAAGACCACTTTTGACGAATTCAGGCAATGTTCTGGGCTACGTATCAACTATAATAAGAGCGAAATACTCCCAATAGGTTCCCTATCTGTCCCCTCTTGGTCCCAGAGCTCCTTATTCACTGTTGCGAAGTCACATATCACTTACCTGGGAATAAAAATAGGTAAACTACCCTCCTCCCTATACCACCTCAACTATCCCCCCCTGCTCACCAAAATATCCCAAGAACTGGCCAACTGGATGGACCTGCCTCTCTCGCTACTGGGAAGGTGCCACCTTGTCAAGATGGTCAGTTTTGCACGCCTACTGTACCCACTACAAACCATCCCTTTACTCTTGCGCCACAAAGACATTAAATCCATTAACTCTGCCATTTCCAAGTTCCTCTGGCGTGGCAAGAGGGCGCGCATAGCATTTGCCAAGCTGCATCTTCCCAGGCGAGAGGGGGGCATTGCCCTTCCCAACATCAGGCTATATAACTTGGCATGTCTATTGAGAACAGGCTTGGATTGGATAACCCAGTCCTCCAGGTGCTCGAACTACCCCCTTGAATCCGCGATGGTCCGCCCCTTCTCGCTCACGGCCCTTCTCCATTGTCTTTGGAAATCTGCCCCCCCTCCCCTCCAACACAATCTCCTTCTCCGGGATACAGTCATTGCCTGGAGAGAGGTCAGGAAGGCCCTCAATGTCCCATCCTCTATCTCACGATACCTCCCTATCCTGGGCAACCCGAGCTTCCAACCAGGCTTAGATAACCAGCCTTACCTCGACTGGGAGGATAAGGGTATCAAATCCTTTTTTTCTTTGTGTGACCCCCTTTCAGGCCGCCCCATAGGATTTAGAGCCCTGGCAGACAAATTTTCTCTCCCTTCGTCACATGTATTCCAGTATATTCAATGCATTAGTTTCCTGAAAAACGCCTGTCGAGATGACAGAAAAAGGTTCCAGAGCTCCCTTACCGACACCCTTATTTCCCGGGCCTCATACAAAATTTCAGACATTTATCGTCCCCTCCTCCTGCACAACATCCCCCCCCTGGCGTCAACGTCGGCGGCCAACTGGTCGAAAGACTTCCCTGACCCTGACTTGGTGGAGAAGCTCCTGCATGGCCTCACCACCATCCACAGACTTATCCCTAACGAAATATGGAGAGAGACGCAGATCAAGATTGTTCACCGAGCCCACATCCCCTTCAGCCGAGCCCATGCCACCCCAGAATGCCCCCTCTGTAAACAACCCAAACCTAACTTGGCTCACAGGTTCTGGTCTTGCTCCCTCATAGCCAGTTTCTGGGACCAAGTCATCCAATACATTTTCGATGTCACCCTGCTGCGCATACCCAGGGACCCGTTACTACTTATCTTTGGGTACTGGGACCCCCTACTGCTCCCCTGGTCTTCTCCCACCACCCCCCTGGGCAGGGACTGGACTCTGATATGCCTCTTGATAGCCCGTAGAGCCATCCTCCAGAAGTGGATATCTGCGGACTGCCCAACCACTGCTCAAGTTAAAAAGGAACTGTTGCAGCTCTTATACAAGGACAGGCTCAACACGGACCTGACCCACGAACGGAGTAAGAACCGCTTCTATCACTTATGGAATCCCTTTCTGTTGCACACTTTCACTCCTACTGAAAGGTTGAACTTTGAGAAAATGTCTTTTCTATACCAGGATCCCCCGCGGGATTGACGTTTCTCCTACCTTCCCTCCCTCCTCCCCTACCCCCCCCCCCCCCTCTTGTTGTTCTTTTTTTTTTTTTGTTTGCAAGGACTACTATTCCACCTACCCCATGTGCCACTTAACCTATGCCCTCCCCCTTAATTGTCTCTCTGAGAATCTCTTCATATACTGTTAATCTACTGGAATGTCCTCAGAAAATGCTTATATGTCCTGTTTTTGTGATTACTCTGTTATGTAACTTCCTTAATAAAAACATATTTAAAAAAAAAAAAAAATGGAAGGCTTCAGCCCAGCACAGCACCTGCTATCATCATTAGCAGTATTGCAGACACAACCACAGCCCTTCAGTAATGCAAGTTTAACCACATCCTTGCCTATACTTGCAGCAGTCACTGAATAGAATTGTGTGCACCATGTGCCTTACCACCTGCATGCTTCATGTCCAAAGTCCAATGAATGTCCATACATGGCGTCATGATAAATGAGCAATCCCTAGAGACCATATGCCTTCACCCCCATCTTCCTGGATCCTGCTGGGGTGAGGCCTCCCCCATTAGGCGTTCAGGTCTGCCTGTACAGCGGGGAGCTTCGTCACAGGAGAGGCTTTGAACCTGTGCGGCTTGGCGGGAAGTGTCCGGCCAGGTGAGGGAAAATAAAAATTCCTGCTTTCTTTAGCAGTAGTATAACCGCCTGTAGCAGTGAAGGAAAAAACAGAGAATGCGGGTATAGGGGAGGAGACCTACTTTTATAGTATAACCGGTCCTGATTGGGTAGGGGGGCGGAGCCTTCCCATATGTATATGCTGTCATGCTGTGTCAGGAAAAAGATAAAATCAAACATTTTAAGATCCCAATCAATGTTAAAACAGCTTAAAAACAATTAACACCATTTGCACAAATAACCATTCCCTTTTTTTTTATATATATATTTCAATATTTTTATTGGAGAAATAATGTTGTATAAGGCACAAGTGACAAAAACAGAAATAACAATCGAGCTCTGTCAGATAATATTACTCATACAAATAGTCATAAGCACAAAACCTATGAATAAAAAACAAAGCAAGCTCAACACAAAGTGCAGTTAGTGGGAGAGCCCTATGACATAAGAATAAAACAAGAAAAAACACAATGTCCCCTTTTTTACTGTATCTTTCCCCTCCTCAGTTGCTAAATCATTCACTAAATGGTGAAAAAAATAAAATAAAAATAAAACTAAAAAGATATGTCCCTGATTCACTAGGGGCCAATTTTTGGTTGTCCCAGGAAGCTATGTTGACATATAGCCTTAGGAACGACTCGCAGAGGGAGAAAGATGCATTCTATAAAGAGCAGGGGAGAAAGAGAAGAAGAAAGAGATAAGAAAAAAAAGGGGGAGTGGGGGATAGGGAAGGGTAGGGGAGGATAAGGAAGGGTAGGGAAGGGGAGACCCTTTTTTTTAACAGGCAATGTCCTTATACAGTTCAAAGCTCCCATTGTTATCAATTTTTTCCCTTCGCTATCAACAAAAGTGCCATCGGCTAACTTCCCCTCACACATACAATCTATTAGTCCGAACTATAGCACACTTGTCGATACCAAAAAAACACCCTTTAATTTCAATAACTTAAGGATACACAACTACACAATTAACCACTTGACGACCACCTAACAACGATATACGTTGACAAAAGGGCACAGGCAGGTAGAGTAAGGCGGCGTACACACGACCGAGGTTCTCGCTGGAAACCAGCGAGAACCTCGCTGGAAGCTGCATTCCAGCAAAGACCTCGGCCGTGTGTACACAGAGCGCTCGCCCCGCCCGTCGGGAATCCCGTCGAGCGAATAGAGAGCACGCTCTCTATTTGCTCGACGGCCCGCCTGGATGAATGGCTGGTTGCCATTCCCGACGGGCGGGTTGCCGATTTCGACGGCCGGCCGAGAGCCTCGACGGGCGGAACGATGTGTTCCGCCCGTCGAGGTTCTCGTACGTATGTTCGCCGCCTTACGTGTATATATATACGTTACCGTCCACCGGCGGGCAGGGGATGGGCGATTGCACCCCCAGTCCCCGAATCGATCGTCATCGTTGCAGGAGGGATCCATCCTGAGGGGATTGCCACTGATTCATGGCTCCCCCCTCACGATCGCTCCTGACGAATAAGAAGCTTCCCCTGCCTGTGAACTGTAAACACAGGCAGAAGAAAGTGATGTCATCTCTCCTCCAGCTTCCTTTTCGTTCGGGAGCCGAGGAGAGAAGACGCCTTACAGTGAGTTGTAGAAGACTACACTGACACTAGTACACATAGGCTCACAAATATACCCCCAATCACCCCCCCCCCCCAGTTAACCCCTGCACCCCCTGTCACAGTGTCATCTATTGCAGGATTCATTTTTTTTTACTGATCACTGCATTTGGTGTCATTTGTGGCTGTTATAAGTGTGAGGGCAATTAGTGGTAGGCCTCGTTAGGTCTAAGGTACACCCAGGGGCGGACTGACCATTGAGGAACTTGGGCTCTGCCCGAGGGCCTCATGCCACTAGGGGGCCCCATCAGGGTTGCCAGGCTCATTAAAACCAGGGACAGTATGTAAAAATCTGTGTGTTTTTTACATCTGTCCCTGATATGTCCAAAACCTACATGCTTTTGATGTGAAAATCCCGAGATTTTAGCTGCCCCGCCTCTGTTCTGCCACCTGGCTTGGTGGCCATCTGTAAGCCTGGGGGCCCCATAATCTTCTATTGCCCGGGGGCCCCATGAGTTGTCAGTCCGCCCCTGGGTACACCCCTAACCCCCTAATAAAGGTTTAACTCCTTTATCGCCCCCAGTTAACCCTTTCACCCCCAGTTGCCAGTGTTACTAATTGTTCTTTTTTCTGATCGCTGTATTGGTGTCATGGGTGACGCTAGTTACCCAGTTAGTTATTTTGGTTCACCGTCAGGTTTTTATAGCATCAGGTACCCCCTATATACTACCTAATAAAGGTTTTAACCCCCCGATTTCCCCCTAGTTGACCCTTTCACACCCTGTCACCAGTGATTACTGTATAAGTGTCACGGATGAAGCTAGTTAGTTATTTAGGTTCATCGTCAGATTTTCATAGCGTCAGGTACCCCCATATACTACCTAATTAAGGTTTTAACCCCCTGATTGCCCCTTATTTAATCCTTTCACCCCCTGTCACCAGTGATCGCCGCATTAGTGTAAGGGTGATGCTGGTATGTTTGTTTGTTTTAATAGTGTCAGGGCACCCACCATTTATTACCCAATAAAGGTTTAACCACCTGATCACCCAGTGGGTGATATCAATTAGGTTTTAGTGTCAGATAGGGTCTGCGTCGCCCCAGGCAGTGTCAGATTAGTGCCAGTAACGCTAAGTAGTATAGTATCTGAACGGATCAATATCTGATCTGATCAGATCTATACTAGTGTCCCCAGCAAGTTAGGGTTTCCAAAAACTGTGTTAGCGGGATCAGCCCAAATACCTGCTAGCACCTGTGTTTTGCCCCTCTGCCTATCCCAGCCCACCCAAGTGCAGTATCGATCTATCACTGTCACTTACAAAACACTAAACACATAACTGCAGCGTTTGCAGAGTCAGGCCTGATCCCTGAGATTGCTAACTTTTTTTTTTAGTAGCATGTGATACAGTTGCTGATAGTCTAGGAGCTTATTTTCCTGTGAGTCTCACTAGTGTACCAGTAAATTTAGAGCCCAAAATGGCAAATCAAAAGGTACAGATAGTGAAGAGGGAGTCACTCATCTGTCAGTTTCAGGCTTTAGAATACGATCCTGTAGACAGCAGCGGCTCCCTGACAGATAACTCTAATGCCGCGTACACACGGTCGTTTTTTGCGATGAAAAAAAACGTTGTTTTTTAAAACGTAATTTAAATTGATCGTGTGTGGGCAAAACGTCGTTTTTTGTCTTCAAAAAAACGACCAAAAAAAAATTCCAACATGCTTGAATTTTTTGTGTCGTTTTTCAAAACGTCGGTTTTTGTTTCACAAAAAGTCACCGTGTGTAGCAAAAACGTTGTTTAAAACGACGTTTTCAACCCGCGCATGCCCAGAAGCTAGTTATGAAGCGAGCTTCAATGGAAAAGAGTGGTGAACGTAACCTCGTTTTTGTGAAAAAAACGATGGTGTGTATGCAACATCGTCTTTGAAAAGTGACGTTTCAAAAACGTCATTTTTTACTTCACAGAAAACGTCGTTTTTTTCATCACAAAAAATGATCGTGTGTACGCGGCATAATGCCGCGTACACACGATAACTTTTTGTGATGAAAAAAAACGACGTTTTAAAAAACGTCATTTAAAATGATCGTGTGTGGGCAAAACGTTGTTTTATGTCTTCAAAAAAACGACCAAAAAAAAATTCCAACATGCTTGAATTTTTTGTGTTGTTTTTCAAAATGTCGTTTTTTGTGTCATAAAAAGTGATCGTGTGTGGGCAAAACGTCATTTAAAACAAAGTTTTTAAACCCGCGCATGCTTAGAAGCAAGTTATGAGACGGAGCTTCAATGGAACAGAGTGCCGTCGAAAGTGTCTTACGTCACCACGCTTTGCTAGAGCATTGTGGAAAAACGATGGTGTGTATGCAATGTCGTTTTTGAAAATGAAGTTTGAAAAACGTTGTTTTGCTTCGTCACATAAAACGACGTTTTTTCAACCCGCGCATGCCCAGAAGCTAGTTATGAAGCGAGCTTCAATGGAAAAGAGTGGTGAACGTAACCTCGCTTTTTGTGAAAAAACGATGGTGTGTATGCAACATTGTCTTTGAAAAGTGACGTTTCAAAAACGTTGTTTTTTACTTCACAGAAAACGAAGTTTTTTTTCATCACAAAAAATGATCGTGTGTACGCGGCATAACAACAGAGTTGTGGTGGTCCCTCCCAAGGTCAGGCGTATCTGACCCTATTCTTCTCTGCTGTTGTTGAGGTTCAAGAACCACAGGGCTCTCATATGGAGCAGAGAAGTACTAATGCCGCTTATCCTTCTGGTGAACTGGCAAGCACCAGCGGCCTGGAACACCCTGGTCGTACATCCAGCACTGCAATATCACGTGGTCATGTGGCAAGTCCCATAAGTGCAGTTCAAGCTGGCGAGGTGGCAAGCATAAGTAGTGTCCCGCTGCTACCAAGAAGACAAAGACGGGCCCGCGTGCCCATAGTACCATTCCTGCAGAATTTGCCAATCCTGATTGGGAGCCCACTTCTGCAGCAACCGTACTTCCCCCATTTACTGGCCAACCCAGAATTCAGGTGGAAACAGTTGATTTTATGGCACTTGATTTTTATTCACTGTTTTTCACGGAAGATCTCTATAGATCTATTGTTGACCAAAGTAATTTGTATGCTGGTCAATTCATCGCCACTAATCCCCAGCTGTCCTTCCTTGCCAGAGATTGGAAACCAATTATGGTTTCCGAATTTAAGACCTTTCTGGGCCTATCCCTCCTAATGGGCATAAATAAAATGAGTATGTTGCAGTCATATTGGTCCATTGACCCAATCTACCATATGCCCCTGTTCTGAACCCCAGTAAAGTCTATGGGACTCGAACGTTTGAAATCTAAAGTGCTAATTGTAAAGGCTAAAATGTATTGTCCTAAAACGTGTTTGGGGACCCGGGTCCTGCCCCAGGGGACATGTATCAATGCAATTTTTTTTTTTAAAACTAACGTTTTTTTTGGGGAGCAGTGAATATAATAATGCTTAAAGTGAAACAATAAAAGTGAAATATTCCTTTAAATTTCATACCATGGGGGGTGTGTCTACAGTATGCCTGTGAAGTAGTGATTGGTTCCCGTGCTTAGAACTGTTCCTGCACAAAGTATAATTTCTGAAGGAAAAAAAGTCATTTCAAAATCACTAGCGGCTATAATGAAATGTCGGCTCCCATCAAAACAGAGAAAAGTCAATGATAAAAACAAAATTGTGGGGTTCCCCCAAAATATCCATACCAGACCCCCTCAACATTGGGAGAATGCTTTGGGGGTCTGTGATGGGGATAAGGGTCTCATCCCCACAACCCTTGCCCGGTGGTTGTGGGGGTCTCCGGACGGGGGGCTTATTAGAATCTGGAAGACCCCTTTAACAAAGGGGACCCCCAGATCCCGGCCCCACTTATGTGAATTGTTAATGGGGTACATTGTACTCCTACCATTTCACAAAGAAAGTGTAACAAATTGTAAAAAAAAAAACAGACACCATTGGGAAAGTCCTGTATTAAAAAAAAATAATAATCTAGTGGTGGTAATCCACTCTTGGATATATGGAAAGACTCCTGCGCTACCAAGGGGGATGGGTGGGAGTGGAATTGGGCTGGAAGGTGGACTGGGGATTCTGCAGCAGACTCCTGACACTCTGTCCTGGGCAGAGAGAAAAATGTATATGTAAAAGAAGGGGGTGTTGTCTGCGCTGAAAGTGAACAGGGGGGGAGGAGGGGGGGGGTGTGGGTGATAGGGGTGAATGGATGGGACGGGTGGCTGGATGGGTGGATGCAGGTGGGTTTAGGACAACATGATAACCAACATAATCGAAACAATGATGTGAATGAATAAACACATAAGGGTGATAACCAATAAATACAAAAATTATTACAATAATTATTACAATAAGGAAAAACCCAACACACTAGCCAGTGTAATGTGAAACCAGTGAAAAACAATCCTAAATCCAAACTATAAGACCAGAGAAAATTCCATGAGGAAATGCCTCTGGATGGAAAAAATATGAAATAAATAAAGTCTCTAGTGAAAAAACCCAAGAGTCCAGATAAGTCCAAATTGAAATGGTGGTGCCAGGAAAGGGTGACAGCAGAAAGCACCTCAGGTGGTCCCCAGCTCCTCACCTCAAGGCTATAGCTCGGATAGCCTGCAACAGCACCTCCCGGTGGAGGACAGTGATCCCTCGGCAGGGCAAGCAGCAGAGGCACTCCTCAGCGGTAAAGGTAAAGCAAAAAAGAAGAAAGCGAGTGAGTGACAATAAAAGACGTCTGGTAGGCAACTAGTGTCACTCGTACATCCACTCACCCCGGGGTGATGGATGATGGGCCTATCTCCCACGAACAGCGAGTTCGTACTTCTAATGGCAGATATCCTCTTCTAAGCTGGCCAGATGGTCACTCACAACAAGGGATCTCTCAGATGGCATACATGATAAAAGAAACAGACCATAGCGCAATCCCGCAAGGTAAAAAACACATTTAATAAAAAAATATAACTCACATTTAAAACGATCCAAAAGGCACAAAACAAACAGACGTCAGGAACACACTGCGTCAGGCGTGTGGACTCTGTGGCTCCTAGGATCCCTACGCGTCTCGTCACACCTCGTGACTTCCTTAGGTCTCCGCTCCAATGCTGTCGGTATCCTGCAATGGGTGATCTCCTCTCTGGGGTCCAGCGATAAGAAGATCTCCACTTCATCCAGGTCCAGGATCCGGCGATGAGATGTCCGCAGCGCATCACCTGTCTCCAGTGACAGCTCTTATTTAGGTGAGGGCGGGCCATCAACATGGCTATCACTGGGCAAGGGTTGTCAGGATGAGGACCTTGTCTCCATCAACATGGGGACATGGTGCTTTGAGGGGTCACACACCCCCAAAGCATCCTCTCAATTTTGAGGGCATGTGACCTGGTTTCCTGCGGCATGTGACCTGGTTTCCTGCAGCCTGCCAGGTTGTGTGCTCAGATAAAGGGTCTGGTATGGATTTTTTAGGAAAACTCCATGCCAGTTTTTTAAAATTTGGGGTGGAGTTCCCCTTTAAAATTCATACCAAACCTGAAGGTTCTGATATGGATTTTTTGGGGGGGGGGACCCCATGTAATTTTTTTATTTTTAAAATTTGGGGTGGAGTTCCCCTTAATACCCATACCAGACCTAAAGGGCCTGGTAATTGAATTTGGGGTGACCCCCACGCATTTTTGTTTCTCAATGACTTTCAATGCCTTTTCTCTGTATTGCCGGGAGCAGACAATTCATTATAGCCGTGAGTGGGTTTTAAATGACTTATTTTCCTTCAGAAATGACACTTTGTGCAGGGACAGTTCTAAGCACGGGAAACATGCGCTACTTCACAGGCATACTATACAACCCCCCGGTTACGAAATGTATTGTTTTATTGTTTCACTTTAAGCATTATTAAAATCACTGCTCCCGAAAAAACGTTAGTTTTAAAACCTTTTTTTTGCATTGATACATGTCCCCTGGGGAAGGACACAGGTCCCCAAACACATTTTATGACAATAACTTGCATATAAGCCTTTAAAATGAGCACTTTAGATTTCTCCCATAGACTTTTACAGGGTGTTCCGTGGCTTTTCGAATTTGCCACGAACACCCCAAATGGTTTGCTGTTCTGCAAACAGGCAATGTTCGAGTCGAACATGAGTTCGACTCAAAGCTCATCCCTAGTAGTGAGGAGTGAAATCAAAAATTTACACCCTTAGAAATCTTGAAGGCGGTGATTGGTTTTTGGGGATCCTGTACACGGCTAGGCTCCCAAAAAATATGACACATGTGGTATCCCTGTACTCAGGAGTAGTAGCAAAATGTTTTTTTGGGGTGTAATTCCACATATGCCCGTGGCATTTTTGAGCAATATATCATTTAGTGACAACTTTGTGCAAAAAATAAATACAAATTTTGTAATTTTTCGGCAACTTGTAGTAAAATATAAAACATTCCATGGACTCAACATGCCTCTTAGCAAATTGCTTGGGGTGTTTACTTTCCAAAATGGGGTCATTTGGGGGGGGGGGGGGTTGTGCAATATTGGCATTTTATGGCCAAAGAAACTGTGATAGGTAGTGAGGAGTGAAATCAAAAATGTACGCCCTTAGAAATCCTGAAGGCGGTGCTTGGTTTTCGGGGGCCCCGTACACGGCTAGGTTCCCAAAAAGTCCCACACATGTGGTATCCTTGTACTCTGGTGTCATTATTCAATCAGTTGGGGCAAAAAAAATATTCAATGGGCTCAACATGCCTCTCAACAATTTCCTTGTGGTGTTACTTTCCAAAATTAGGCAATTTAGGGGGGGAGGGGGGGTGTGTACTGCCCTGCCATTTTAGCACCTCAAGAAATGAAATAGGCAGTCATAAACTAAAAGCTGTGTAAATTCCAGAAAATTTACCCTAGTTGTAGACGCTATAACTTTTGCGCAAATCAATAACTATATGCTTATTGACATTTTTTTTACCAAAGACATGTGGCTGAATACATTTTGGCCTAAATGTATGACTAAAATTTAGTTTATTCGATTTTTCTTATAACAAAAAGTAGAATAAATATATATATATATATATATATATATATATATATTTTTTTTTTACATTTTCGGTCTTTTTCTGTTTATGAATAGTATTTTTAAACTCTATGGGCCAGATTCAGGTAGAGTTACTCTGCAGTATCAGTGATACTCCAGCCTAACTCTCACTTTGAGCCAGCGTTTCTGTTTTCTGTAGTCCGAAAACAAGAAACGCCGGGTTGGAGTTCCTATACGAGCGGCGTAATTGTATTTCGCCGTTGTATCGGAACTGCAAATTTAAAAATGGCGCTCGGGGCGTTCCCGCTGATTAACGCCGAGAATATGCTAATCAGCGAGAATCGGCAATTCACGATCGTATTCGGGCCCGACACAGTGACTTTCCGACGTTTCCGTAAGAGATACGCGGCGTAAAGAAAAAACAGCCCCCTAGTGGAGTATCCTATGTTAAGTATGGCCGTCGTCATCGCGTCGAATTTAAAAAAATTTGCGTCGTTTGCGTAAAACGTCTGTGAATGGGGATTGACGTCATTGACAGAATTTGGAGCATGCACACTGACAGTCGACGCATGCGCAGTACGTTCGCCGTGGGATCGCGCCTAGTTATAATAATACACGCCCCCTACCCGCCCAATTTGAATTCCGCCGGCTCATTTCCTCTACGCCGCCGCAACTTTAGGAGCAAGTGTTATGTGAATACAGTACTTTCTCCTAAAGTTTCGGCGGAGTAACGTAAATGAGAAACGTTACTCTAAAATAAAGGTTCGCCCATCTACCTGAATCTGGCCATATCAGATCAGAGAGTGCAAAAAATAAGCGGCGCTTAAATAACACTTCTCAAGTGATTTAATGAATGCCTATCTCAGCAGATTTATGGAATAAACAAAATGTAAATATACAGTATCACACAAATCACCCCATGACAGTTGTGAAAAAAGAAATCATATAACACAAAGTCAATAGTGTAATAACGTAAAACCAGTTTAATGAACACTTCAACCATTACAATTACATTCATCTCCTTAAAAAGCGAGCAACAAAATACCACAGCAACATCCAGTATGTGCCCAAAATGGTGTATTGCGGTCACGGCGGACCCGGGGTGTGCGGATATTATCTCACCCCCACGCACAGCTCGGGCTTGGATCTTCACTTCCTGATTCAGCTTGACGTGTCGCTCGTCACAAGCTAGCTCTGATGGTTGCCGTATAGCCACGCCCCGACATGTTTCATCACACCAACTTATTCATGAGATTGGCTGTACGGCATGGCAACCCCTCCTCTTATACTGTCCATGCCAGTTATGGGCAGAAGCAAATAGACTGCGCATGCCCTCACCTCGTGTCCCCACGATCGCAATGCCCCTGCTTTTAGGCTGATCGTAAACTATGAGAGAAACTATATACACAAATATACTGTAAGTATAGGTTAATTCACCTCACTCATTATATATTCTAGGTCCTTACGCCCTAAAACAGCTGGATCATAGGTGACAACAACGCCCATCTCCAAATAATAAAATGTAAAACTTAGCCAGTATTATCAATGACTCAAAACAGAAATTTGAGATGGTCTGGTAACCTTGGGCTCAGTTCATGGGTATTTCCTTCTCCCCAGGAACCCTTCCCATTCAAAGCCTGAACCAAAATTGCAGTATTTAAACCTTACATCCCTCCCCCTCCTCTCTCCCCTGGCCCTTTCTCAATCCTTTCTTCCTTCATTCTTCCTGGTGTACTATCCTTTCCCTCTTACAGGGTATCTGATTCTCATGATAGGTAATTTGTTGGGGGTCCACTTTGGAGACAGAAAATTGTAACCTGGTGGGGGGAGGGTGGGGGATCCGCACTCTCTGGCACAGTGTGTTCCCTTTGGGGGTGCCGTGGTGGGTGGGTGGTTCCTCGCTCTTTTCCTGTCTTGGATGGGAAGGTCTCTTTGATTAACCATGGACCTCCTACCTTGGAGATAATGGGCAAACGGGAGGTGGTTATTTTACAAGACAAATACTCCTAGAAGGTGAATTATAGAATGTTATGTATATTGTTTGGCTATTTAGACAATTTGCCCCCTTTTGCCATGTACACACGATCACTTTATGTGATGAAAAAAAACAACGTTTTCTGTGAAGTAAAAAACGACATTTTTGAAACTTCAATTTTCAAAGACGATGTTGCCTACACACCATCGTTTTTTTCACAATGTTCTAGCAAAGCGAGGTTACGTTCACCACTCTTTTCCATTGAAGTTCGCTTCATAACTAGCTTCTGGGCATGCGCGGGTTGAAAAGGTTTTTGCTACACACGGTCATTCTTTGTGAAATGCTTCAATTTTTTTTTGTCGTTTTTTACAAGACATGAAACAACGTTTTCCCCTACACACGGTCAATGAAATTGAAGTTTTTAAAAACGTATTTTTTTTATCACATAAAGTGATCGTGTGTACGCGGCATTAGACTATTTCTGGGCTCCGTCATGTCTCATAACCCGCTTCCCACTTTGTACCTTGATAATGCCTCTCAAACATTGTGGCCCAGATTCATAAAGCAATTACGCCTGTCTAACTGGTGTTAGACAGGAGTAATTTCAAATTTTGTGCGCCGTATCACTAATTTGAATCCTCAAACCATGATACGGCGGCTTCGGGCTTCGATCCGAGAGGCTAACGTCTTCGTAAGCCTTCAGATCTATGCTGCGATATTTTTGCGGCCGCTGGGAGGAGTTTGCGTCGTTTTGATGCGTCGGGATATGCAAATGTGTTTTTACGGCGATCCACGAAGATACGAGCGGTCTTCGCAATCGCTTACGTCTATTTTTTTTTACGTACTGTTAGACCAGCTTTTTGCTGGTCTAATGGTGCGTAGCCCATGTTAAGTATGGCCGTGGTTCCCGCGTCAAATGTAATTTTTTTTTTTTTTTTACGTAAGTCGTTCGGGAATAGAAATGTCCGTAAACGACGCTACTCAAACAACGAATGACGTAACGGCGTGATTTTGCGCAATGCACGGCGGGAAATTTCTGAACGGAGCATGCGCAGTTCGATCGCCGCGGGAACGCGCCTATTTTAAATGCTTCACGCCCCCTACTCACGTAGATGGATTGCGACGGGAGAAATACACTACGCCGCCGTCGTTTACTGGACAAAATCTACCTGGATTCCACGTAGAGCCAGGTAAAAAACGGCGGCGTAGTGTATTTCTGATACGCTACGAGAATCTAATTCTCTCTGAATTTGGGCCGGTGTTGTTAAAGGTACTCTGTACTTCATTAATAGAAATTACATTTTAACTTTTAAAATATTTTATAACTTAACCCCCGGACCATATTGCTGGTCAAAGACCAGAGCACTTTTTGTGATTCGGCACTGCGTCGCTTTAACTGACAATTGCGCGGTCGTGCGATGTGACTCCCAAACAAAATTGGCATCCTTTTTTCCCCACAAATAGAGCTTTCTTTTGGTGGTATTTGATCATCTCTGCGGTTTTTATTTTTTGCGCTATAAACAAAAATAGAGCGACTATTTTGAAAAAAATTCAATGTTTTTTACATTTTGCTATAATAAATATCCATAAAAAAGATATAAAAAAATCGCAATTAGTGTTTATTGATTGGTTTGCGCAAAATTTATAGCGTTTACAAAAAAGGGGGTAGTTTTATGGCATTTTTATTAATATTTTTTTTTTTTACTAGTAATGGCGGCGATCAGCGTTTTTTTTTTCGGTACTGCGATATTATGGCGGACACATCGGACACTTTTGACACATTTTTGGGACCTTTGGCATTTTTATAGCGATCAATGCTAGAAAAATGCATTGGATTACTATAAAAATGCCATTGGCAGTGAAGGGGTTAACACTAGGGGGCACTGAAGGGGTTAAGTGTGTTCCTGGGTGTGTTCTAACTGTATGGGGGGGTGGACTCACTAGGGGAAATCACTGTTCTTCTGTTCATACATTGTATGATCAGAAGATCAGCGTTTCCCCCTCTGACAAGAACGAGAGCTGTGTGTTTACACACATAGCTCCCGTTCCCAGCTCTGCAACTAACGAACGAACGTGCATGCCCGGCGGCGATCGCGCCCGCCGGGCACGCTCGCTGGACTCAGGGGACGAGCTGGGGCGCACGCGGGCCGCCGGCGGCACGCACGCGCCCCCTAGCGGCCGCTAAAGGTAGGACGTAGAGCTATGTGCTTTCGCCCAGCAGTGCCACCGTCCCGCCAGATAACGGCGGTGGGCGGTCTGCATGTGGTTAAAAAACATTATAATTTTAAGTGCATAAATGGACCAATGACTGGACAACCTAATCATTATAAATAATTAAAAACTTGTCCAATAACATAGAAAGTAGATGAGATTAATCTCCATAAATACTCACCCACTGGTAGGTCATATCTAATAATCTCATCAGTCTTTTTCTGTTTATATCGCAAAAAATTTAAATTGCAGAGGCAATCAAATACCATCAAAAGAACGATTTTTTTATGGGAAAAAAGGGCACAAATTTAGTTCGGGTAAAACATTGCAAATTTTATCAAGGGGTCACAGCGCTAGAGGGTTGAGAATCACTGCTTTAGAGGAAGGTTCAGGAGATCCAGTTTCAGACAAAAGCAGTGATAGCCAGGCCTTCTATAATGATGAAGGAATGCATGCATTATCTTGGGGCTCTATAAGTCACAATTCCAGTAGTCCTGTGGGCCAGGTGGTGCAGAAGGAGATTTCAATGCAACTTTCTACTTCAGTGGGATCATCACTCCTTGAATCTGCCAGTTTCCGATAAACTGGTCCCTGGCTTATTTCTACAATAAAAATCAGTTTACTGTCAGTTTATTATTTCAATCGTTTTGATTCTAGATACATTCAAAGAAAAAAATGCAGTCTACAATAATGCTATTAGTGTGTAGATTATAACCACTTTTTATCAACTCCTCTCTCTCTCAGCATTCGCAATGACAATAAAGGGTAAATATCACACTAAAAAGACTACTAGGCAGGACCCTGACCTAAGGCTGCCATTTTTGACAGTTACTGATCTATTTATTTTTCATTAGTGTGATATTTACCTCTATTGTCAAATCTGTCAATGCTAAGAGAGAGAGGATTTGATAAAAAGCGGTGGTTGTTATAGTTCCACATACTAATGGCATTTGTTGTTGTAGCCTGTGAATGTTTCCTATAAATTTAAATTGACAATTAAAGCTGTTGTTGAAAATATTGATTCTTCCTATCGAAATAAGCACAACCCACAAATGCTTCTTATGTTAGAAATAGAAATACCTGGATAATAAAACACTTCCATTTGTTTCAAATTAATTTTAAGAAAAGCCTTTTGTGCCAACATGACCCTTGCTCTATTCCGCCGGTCTCTAGAGAGGTCACCTGTGACACTGAATAACCTCTGTGTGTGTGGGGGGCAATGTGGATTTTGTGGCATACTCCTCTTTCTTTTTTTAAGCAGTTCCTGAATATCCTCATCTGCCACATCAACAAGGGTTTCACAGACAGTAGAGTTGACAAGACACCAGAGCTGTATCCTGGCCTAAGCCAACAAGGCCCAGGCCTAGGGCAGCAGGTTGCAGGGGGCAGCACGGAAAGAGTCTCCGCCGGCTTGCACTTTTAGTGTAGCACTGTTAGGCCGCGTACACACGATCGAATCTATCTGCTGGAAATGGTCTGACAGACCGTCTCAGCAGACAGATTCGATCGTGTGTACGGGCGAGCCGACGAATTTTCCCAGCAGACAGATTTTAAAGCCTGCTTTAAAATCTGTCTGCTGGGAACCCATCGGACCGATATGTCTGCTGGTTAGTACGCATGCGCGGAAGTGATTTACTTCCTGGTGCGGTGACGTGGCGGCGTCAACGTCATCGCCACGTCACCGCGCTGTCTGCTGGCGGGGATTTTGGTTTGATCGTGTGTACAGCGATCAAACCAAAACAGCCAGCAGACAAATCTGTTCAAATCGGTCTGTCCGACCAATTTGAACAGATTCATTTGGTCGTGTGTACGCGGCCTTAGTGTAGCGCCAGTCTTATGGAGCGGACTGGGCAGAGAGGCAAGCATTCCGCAACTGTAGGGGGCGGAGCTTCTAATTTTGACCGCCCTATCATCCTGGACCACAAACCTTCCTCACTGTGCTATATGTTTTCTGCTGTACCATTGGCATGGTTATATTTTTTTAGTCCTCTCCATAAAATTATCAGAATTTTGGGCCTAAAGTAGAACTTTAGGAACACTTTTCTATTGAATTCTATTTAATGGATAGAGTAAGGGTAAGGTAAGGGAAGGGAAGGTCTTTAACAGCAATGGGTGTGGCTATGATAGGAATGGGTGGGTCATATTTAAATTAGGGGTGCACGAGTTTAGTCAGGTCTAGGGCAGCACAAAACCTAAATACATCGCTGCAAAACACGCAGCTGCTGCAAGTGGCGAGAACACATCAATTGGATATAAGAATGACGTAAAATGCTGGTTTCCATTTGCCTTCAATTTCTGTGCAATTGTGGCAAGGTCTTGGTAGCTAGTGTTCTGTTTAATAATTTCATCCTTGGATGGATTCACCCCCTTAATGACCAGGCCATTTTTTGCAATACAGCACTACGTCACTTTTACTGACAATTGCGCGATCATGCGACGTTGTACACAATAGAGCTTTATTTTGGTGGTATTTGATCATCTCTGCATTTTTTCGCTCTATAAAACAAAAAAAGACTGTCAATTTTGAAAAAAAAAACAATGGGGTAGATTCACATAGAGATCCGACGGTGTATCTATGCGGCTGATTCTTCGAATCAGGTTCCGCATAGATCTCCCTTAGAGCCGACTGGTGTAAGTGAGTTACACTGTCGGCTCTTAGGCTGCATTCTCCCGCCGTCCGCTAGGTGGCGCTTCTTTTTTTCTACACGACGAATATGCAAATGAGGAGAACCGCCGATTCAGAACCGAACGCCCGGCCGTCGCTTTTTTTTTACGTCGTTTGCGTTCGGCTTTTTCCGGCGGATCGTTACCCCTGCTATATGCGGGGTAAGTGCGGCGGATCCTATGTTAAGTATGGCCGTCGTTCCCGCGTCGAGTTTTAAATTTTTTACGTCGTTTACGTAAGTCGTCCGGGAATACGGCCATACTTTAATTGCGTTAATGTCGAAAACAATGACGTGCTTGCGACGTCATTTAAAGCAATGCACGCTGGGAAATTTAGCCGCCAGCGCATGCGCAGTACGATCGGCGCGGGGACGCGCGTGATTTAAATAGTAAACTCCCCCTAGCCACGGAATTTGCATTCCGCCGGGGGATTTACGATCCGCCAGGGTTACTTACGAGGCAAGTGCTTTCTGAATACAGCACTTGCCTCAAAAACTGGCGAAGGCGGATCGTAAAAAAGATAGATCACGCGGATCAAAAGATCCGCTGATCTACATGAATCTACCCCAATATTTTTTACCTTTTGCTATAATAAATATCCCTCAGTTTATACCATAATGTATTATTCTACAATAAATGTATATTTGCACAAAAGTTATCGTGTCTACAAAATAGGGGATTGATTTATGGCATTGGCTTGGGCTCAGCTCGGGCTGCGCACACACACCTGCTATTACTCTAAGGCTCCATTCACACCTAGGCGTATATACGCCTGAAGCGCGACGCTCGTGCCGCTGGAGGGGCGAATTTACATTGATGTCTATGAGATGGTTCACATCTCACGCCGAACGCCGAAACGCCATACGCCTGCCGCCTGAAAACAAGTCCCGGACCCTTTTTTTCAGGCGTCTTTCGGCGTTCGGCATAGACATCAATGTAAAATCTTTTGTGAAAAAAAAAAGTTTACAAATCGCGGCAAAATACGCCGCGTATGCCGCGTTATAGTGTGAATGCAGCTTTAAAGAGGCCGGCTGACAGCTTCAGTATTTTGTGCAGCTGTGTCAACCTGCTGTAGTATAATGATGGCGTTTGGTCGGCAAGTGGTTAAAGTCCTTAAGGTGACTTAGTAGATCACAAAGGACAGTGACAGCCAGGAACATGGACATGGTGTTTTAGTATGTTTCGCTTAAGGCAGCAGTAGGTCATGCAATAATATGAGCTTTTACCATTCACGGTAATGCTGCACAGTGCTCTGGACAGTGATCTGAGAAGGCCTGTAATGCTGCCCAGTGCTCTGGATGGTGGTCTGAGGAGGTCTTTAATGCTGCACAGTGCTCTTGACAGTGGCTGCAATGCTGCACACAATGCTCTGGACAGTGGCCTAAGCTGAGGAGACCTGTAATGCTTCACAGTTATCTGGATGGTGGTCTGAGGAGGCCTGTAATGCTTCACAGTGCTCTGAACGGTGGCTGTAATGCGACACAGTGCTCTGGACAGTGGTCTAAGGAGGCCTGTTATGCTGTACAGTGCTCTGGATGGTGGTATGAGGAGGCCTGTAATGCTGCACAGTACTCTGAATGGTGGCCTGAAGGGAGGTCTGTAATACTGCACAGTGCTCCGGGTACACACGATCGAACATGTCCGCTGAAACTGGTCTGCAGACCAGTTTCAGCGGAAATGTTGGATCGTGTGTACGGCCTATCGGACCGTTTTCCAGCGGACCAAAGTTTCAAAACTTGCTTGAAAACCTGTCCACTGGAAACCTGTCCATCGGACAGGTTCGATGGTTAGTACACAAAATCATCAGACCAAAAACCTGCGCATGCTCAGAATCAAGTCAACGCATGCTTGAAAAGCATTAAACTTCGTTTTTTCATCACGTCGTTGTATTCTACGTCACCGCGTTCTGGTCCGATGGGATTTTGGTCCGATGGTGTGTACGCACATCAGACCAACAGACCACTTCAGCGTGGTCCGATGAAAATGGTCTGTCGGACAAGTTTCATCGGACATGTCAGATTGTGTGTACGCGGCCTGAGAAGCCTGTAATTTTGCACAGTACTGGATGGGGGTGTCAGGTCTGAAGGAAGGCCTGTAATGCATAGTGTTCTGGATGCCGGTGGTCAGAGGAGGCCTGTAATGCACACACATGCAGTGCTCTGGATGGACAGTGGTCACTCTGAGGGGAGGACTGTAATGCACAGTGGTTCAAATGGTGTCAAGTGTGTGTTGCGGCAACCAAGTGAGGGGTACAAAGACAAGTGTGTCTTGCCTGCAGTCAAGCATGGTGGTGGAAGTGTCATAGTCTGGGACTGCATTAGTGCTGCCGACACTGGGTTCTTTGAGGGAACCATTAAAGCCAACATGTACTGTGACATACTGAAGCAGAGCATGATCACCTCTCTTCGGAGACTGGGCAGTAGGGCAGTATTCTAACATGATAATGACCCCAAACACACCTCCAAGATGACCACTGCCTTGCTAAAGAAACTGAAGGTAAAGGTGATGGACTGGTCAAGCATGTCTCCAGATCTAAACCCTATTGAGCATCTGTGGGGCATCCTCAAATGGAAGGTGGAGAAGTGCAAGGTCTCCAACATCCACCAGCTCCGTGATGTCATCATGGATGAGTGGAAGAGGACTACAGTGGCAACCTGTGAAGCTCTGGTGAACTCCATGCCCAAGAGGGTTAATTCAGTGCAGAAAAATGGTGGGCACACAAAATATTGACACTTTGGCCCCAAGTTGGACTTTTTCATTTTGGTGTGTACTCACTTTTGTTGCCAGTGGTTTAGACATTAATGGCTGTGTGTTAAGTTATTTTGAGGGGACAGCAAATGTACACTGTTATTTAAGCTGGACACTCACTACTTTACATTGTAGCAAAGTGTAATTTCTTCAGTGATGTCACATGAAAGATATAATGAAATATTAACAAAAATGTGAGGGTGTACTCACTTTTGTGAGATACTGTATGTATGTATATATATATATATATATATATATATATATATAATAAAATAAAATAAAATAAAATAAATCACACCAAAGATATATGGAGGATTGCCTGAACCATTTTCTTCAGTTGGGCTAATATAGTTGCATTGTAATAATCAAGAATACGCACCTGTCCTAAACCGCTAGCCAATCTACGGTATGTTTAATTATTTATAATATAAGCTTAATGTCTTCTTCCCTTGCTAGAAATATTTCAAAGAGATTGAATTGACTTAAGATAAGATTTAGTTAGTGGAATAGGCAGGGCACTAAATAAATATAATAAGGAAGTATTAGCATTTTAAAGGCCAATCTATTTAACCAGGAAAGCTCAGATTTAAAAAGATATGTTAGGTTTTCCCGGATTTTGTTTAGAAGTGGTGAATAATTTTGTTTATAGCAGGTAGCAGAATTGGTGAATTGGTCAAAGTGATACCTAGATATGATATTCTGGTATCTGCCCATATATATATATATATATATATATATATATATATATATATATATATAGATATATATAGATACATAGGCCCGGATTCACAAAGCACTTATGCCGACGTAACTCACTTTTTCCCAGCGTAGCGTAAATATGCGCCCGATGTATCTGTGCGCCACAGTCACAAACCAAGATACGCCTAAAAATAGGCCATCCTATGCCCACGTATCTTACTTACGCCGGCGTGGCGTGGGCGCAAATATGGTCTGGACGTATGTTGCTTCTCCCATTGATTAGGCATTCAAATATGTAAATGAGGGAAATACGACGATTCACAAATGTACCTGCGCCCGGCTATGATATAAGCGGTTTGCATAAGTTTTACGTCCGGCGTAAAGTTATTCCCCATGAGGCCCAACCCATGCAAAGGTATGGACCAGGGAAAACAAGCCTACATATAGTACGTTGGTCTGTGAATATGGGCCAATGTGGGTCTGACTGGGTGTAGGTTATGTTCACGACGTACACAGTGATCCGGCGTATCTTAGGCAGTTGTTCCGCAGTGGTTGTGCGCATGCACACGGGGATACGACCACGTCTCGATGCATGCGCAGTTCCAGCCGGCGTCTTCATTCCAAGTGTGGGCACCCGGTCATAACAGCTTTCGGATCACGGCCGGGCACCCACTGCGCATGCGCGAGCGTCACTGCGCATGCACAAGTGGTGTTGCGCCGTCCGATTGGACAGGCGATCGCCTACAGGGAGGGGCTGCAGTAAGGCGATTAAGCTATTCACCTTACCAGCCCCTCGGCGGAAGGAGGAAGTGGGACAGGATGTCCCACTCCTCCTGAAGCCCCCACTCCCCCCCCCAAAAAAAATTACATGCCAAATGTGGCATGTAAGGCGGCGAGGAGTGGATTTAGCGTAAGTTCCATTTTTGGGTGAAACTCCGCTTTAATATCATTGACCTTATAATAAGAGATAATGTTAAACAATTGAAAGGTGTCATGTACCGCAGCCGGGAAAGTACATGGATTGGCTAACATCATCAGAGAATCACATCATCAGCAAAAAGGCTGATTTTGTGTTCTCTTGTGTTGATTTGAAAAACCAGGTACTATGAACAAGTTAAAGATAATTGGAGAGAGAGAGCATCCATGCTGGGTTCTATTTATTTTAAAGGGTTTGGTAAGCATTTCAGCATTTAGCCATGCAAACCAAATTTGCATTGCATTTGGCTTCTATTGACTGTTGATGTCCTGCAAACCTGCCTTGAATCAATCAAAAGTTCATTTGGCTCATCACTATTGCATAGTTGCCAACATTTGAAAAAAAATTCCAGGGACACTTTGCAGCACAGCTATTAATTAATTGCCACACTCACTTCCCCGAAGCTCCACCCACTCTGCATAATCTTCGCCTACTAATCTTTTCACTGCTAAACAGTGCAAGTATCAATATTTGAACTATAAACACATAGCTGGTGCTATTAGCAATGTGTTTAAGTTAAACAAAAGTCAAAAAACATTTCTCCATTGACATGAAGGTCAGATCACTACACTGGGTTCCCCCCTTACATCAGAGTCTGCAGGGATCCCCCTTAAAGTGAAATGGAACTCTTACGTAAAGGTGAATGCTGCAGATCATGATATAAGGGGGAACTCTGATATAAGGTGGTCTCTGGTCACCAGAACCTTCCCTTACATCAGAGTCCACTGCATTCCCTTTACATCAGAGTCCCCCTTTACATCAGGGCCTGCAGAATTACCCTTTCACTCTAAGGGGCAATCCTGCAGACTCTGATGTAAAGGGGAATGCCAGGAACTCTGATGTGGTAGCCACTCTGGTGACCAGAGACCACCTTCCGAAGAGTGAATGCACTAAGGTAAGGGGAGTTACTAATATAGGGGGAAACCTTTTTATTAGTGCCCCTTACATTATTTTATTCACTCCCCTGCGGGCAGGAGATGGGATGGGCAGAGGCTCAGGGCAGGAGATGGGATGGTCAGAGGCTCAGGGCAGGAGGTGGGATGGGCAGAGAGGCTCAGGGCAGGAGGTGGGATGGTCAGAGGCACAGGGCAGGAGGTGGGATGGTCAGAGGCTCAGGGCAGGAGGTGGGATGGTCAGAGGCTCAGGGCAGGAGGTGGGATGGTCAGAGGCTCAGGGCAGGAGGTGGGAAGGGCAGAGAGGCTCAGGGCAGGAGGTGGGATGGTCAGAGGCTTAGGGCAGGAGGTGGGATGGTCAGAGGCTCAGGGCAGGAGGTGGGATGGTCAGAGGCTCAGGGCAGGAGGTGGGATGGTCAGAGGCTCAGGGCAGGAGGTGGGATGGTCAGAGGCTCAGGGCAGGAGGTGGGATGGGCAGAGAGGCTCAGGGCAGGAGGTGGGATGGTCAGAGGGTCAGGGCAGGAGGTGGGATGGTCAGAGGCTCAGGGCAGAAGGTGTGATGGTCAGAGGCTCAGGGCAGGAGGTGGGATGGTCAGAGGCTCAGGGCAGGAGGTGGGATGGTCAGAGGCTCAGGGCAGGAGGTGGGATGGTCAGAGGCTCAGGGCAGGAGGTGGGATGGTCAGAGGCTCGGGGCAGGAGGTGGGATGGTCAGAGGCTCGGGGCAGGAGGTGGGATGGTCAGAGGCTCGGGGTAGGAGGTGGGATGGTCAGCGAGGCTCAGGGCAGGAGGTGGGAAGGGCAGAGAGGCTCAGGGCAGGAGGTGGGAAGGACAGAGAGGCTCAGGGCAGGAGGTGGGAAGGGCAGAGAGGCTCAGGGCAGGAAGTGGGAAGGGCAGAGAGGCTCAGGGCAGGAGGTGGGATGGTCAGAGGCTCAGGGCAGGAGGTGGGATGGTCAGAGGCTCAGGGCAGGAGGTGGGATGGTCAGAGGCTCAGGGCAGGAGGTGGGGGACCTCTGGTAGAGTCTCTTAGAAAGAGCCCCCAGACATACTACAGGAGATTGTCAAAGACTACAGATATGACACAAAAGGTGGTCTGAGGCCGCAGACATACTACAGGAGATGGTCAGGGACTGCAAAAATTATACAAGAGATCAATGTAGCCTCATCAGTGCCCACCAAATGCAGCCTTACCAGTGCCCACAATATGCAGCCTTACCAGTGCCCACCAAATGCAGCCTTACCAGTGCCCACCAAACAGGGTTGGTGCAAGGATTTTTGACACCCTAGACGAAAACCTCATTTTGCCCAACCCCCCTCCCCCTGACTCTGCCGCTGACTCCACCCCCTTTGGTGGATGCCCGAAGTGCAAAATACATCAGGGCGATTTTATACACCTGATCTGGAGATGTCCAAAACTACACCGGTATTGGGAGTAGGTCTCCCAGTGCATAAGTAGACTTGCACAGACACACATCCCACTGGACCCCCTGGTATATATATTGGGGTCCATAGAGGCGGATACCTTCCCAAAAGGAATTTATATAATGTTAACTAGCGTATTATATCTAGCAAGAAAACTTATAGCACGATACTGGATGGCACCAGAGGTCCCCACGGGAAGGCAGTGGATTCTACTAGTGAATTCCCTACTTCTTAGAGAAAGACTAACATATAGTCGTAGGGGGGAAACTGGGAAATTTGATCAGATTTGGCAAACATGGCTGTGCGACGAGAGACTTTCTCTGCCACAGTCGATGAGGGATAGACTACGGAGATAAATATAAAGAATAGGGAGGAGTAGTGTACGAAAACAAGAAAATAAATGAGAGGTAAAATTAAATGTTCATGATAAGGTGCTGTGGGTAGGGAAGGGAGGGAGGGAGGGTGGTAAATAGAAACACGCACAAAATAATGCACAAAAGGGATATAGACAAGAAAAGGGAGTAAGTCTGGGAACTAGAGTTTTAAGTATTTTATTATCTATATAATATGCACTGTATTTTGTATCTGAATATCCGCACAAAGTGTATGATAAATGACTCCACCCCCTTTGCCCTGCCCATGTATTACGCGTACCTCACAACTTTTAAACTTGAGAGTACGGGGCACTTCAGGGAGATTTGCACCACATGAAAAGTGGGCTTCACCAAACATGATTGTGGGAGGGGCTTAAGGGCCGTGGTTAAACAAAACCTGGGCTTCCTTGTCTCTCTAAATATGCTTTGATTGTGTTCCACAAGCTGGAGTCTCATAGATACATATAAACCTCAACACAATCATTTAGAAAATTACTTCCAATACATCTGGTTTTGTATACATTGAGCATAGACAGAGAGCTTAAAATAGAAAATTATAAAGGATCTGAGGAACCCGGCGGGAGCCAAAGAAAAAAAGTACTTCAGTATGACCCCTTAGGGAGAGAGAGAGAAGGAAGATGGGACACTATGGTACAAGGAAGGCAGGAAGGAAGGATCACTATGGTACAAGGAAGGCAGGAAGGAAGGATCACTATGGTACAAGGAAGGCAGGTAGGAAGAATCACTGTGGTACAAGGAAGGCAGGAAGGAAGGATCCTTGTGGTACAAGGAAGGCAGAAAAGAAGGATCACTGTGGTACAAGAAAGGCAGTAAAGAAGGATCACTGTGGTACAAGGAAGGCAGGAAGGAAGGATCACTGTGGTACAAGAAAGGCAGGAAGGAAGGATCACTGTGGTACAAGGAAGGCAGGAAGGAAGGATCCTTGTGGTACAAGGAAGGCAGGAAAGAAGGATCACTGTGGTACAAGAAAGGCAGGAAAGAAGGATCACTGTGGTACAAGGAAGGCAGGAAGGAAGGATCACTGTGGTACAAGAAAGGCAGGAAGGAAGGATCACTGTGGTATAAGGAAGGCAGGAAGGAAGGATCACTGTGGTACAAGAAAGGCAGGAAGGAAGGATCACTGTGGTACAAGGAAGGCAGGAAGGAAGGATCACTATGGTACAAGGAAGGAAGGATCACTGTGGTACAAGGAAGGCAGGCAGGAAGGAAGGATCACTGTGGTACAAGAAAGGCAGGAAGGAAGGATCACTGTGGTACAAGGAAGGCAGGAAGGAAGGATCCTTGTGGTACAAGGAAGGCAGGAAAGAAGGATCACTGTGGTACAAGAAAGGCAGGAAAGAAGGATCACTGTGGTACAAGGAAGGCAGGAAGGAAGGATCACTGTGGTACAAGAAAGGCAGGAAGGAAGGATCACTGTGGTATAAGGAAGGCAGGAAGGAAGGATCACTGTGGTACAAGAAAGGCAGGAAGGAAGGATCACTGTGGTACAAGGAAGGCAGGAAGGAAGGATCACTGGTACAAGGAAGGAAGAATCACTGTGGTACAAGGAAGGCAGGCAGGAAGGAAGGATCACTGTGGTACAAGGAAGGCAGGAAGGGAGGATCACTGTGGTACAAGAAAGGCAGGAAGGAAGGATCACTGTGGTACAAGGAAGGCAGGAAGGAAGGATCATTATGGTACAAGGAAGGAAGGATCACTGTGGTACAAGGAAGGCAGGCAGGAAGGAAGGATCACTATGGTACAAGGAAGGCAGGAAGGAAGGATCACTGTGGTACAAGGAAAGCAGGAAGGAAGGATCACTGTGGTACATGTAAGGCAGGTAGACTATGGCACATGGAAGTCTAGAAGACTATGGGACATGGAAGGCTATAGCACATGGAAGGCTGGAAGACTATGGCATATGAAAATCTGGAAGGCTATGGAACATGGAAGGCTGAAAGGCTATTTCACTTGGAAGGCTATGGCTCATGGGAGGCTGATAGCCTTCCAGCCTTCCATGTGCCATAGCTGTCCAGCAAAATAGAGGATTATAAAGGATCTAAGGAACCCAGGCTGGGGCCAAAGAATAAGCACTGCAGTATGACACCTTAGGGAAAGAGAGAAGGAAGAGGGGACACTTGGGTACATGTAAGGCAGGAAGAAAGGATCACTATGGCACGTGGAAAGCAGGAAGGATCACTATGGCACAAGAAAAGCAAGAAGGATCACTATGGCACAAGGAAAGCAGGAAGGATCACTATGGCACAAGGAAAGCAGGAAGGATCACTATGGAACGTGGAAAGCAGGAAGGATCACTATGGCACATGGAAGTCTGGAAGACTATGGCACATGGAAGTCTGGAAGACTATGGCACATGGAAGTCTGGAAGACTATGGCACATGGAAGGCTATGACAGATGGAAGGCTGGAAGACTATAGCACATGAAAAGCTGGAAGGCTATGGAACATGGAAGGCTATGGCACATGGAAGGCTTATAGCCTTCCATGTGCCATAGCCTTCCATTGCCATAGCTGTCCAGCCTTCCATGTGCCATAGCCTTCCAGCCTTCCATGTGCCATAGCTGTCCAGCCTTCCATGTGCCATAGCCTTTCAAATTTCCATGTGCCATAGCCTTCCATGTACCTCAGCCTTCCAACCTTCCATGTGCCATAGCCTTCCATATGCCATAGTCTTCCAGCCTTCCATGTGCCATAGCCTTCATTGTTCCATAGCCTTTCAGCTTTCCATGTGTCAAAGCTGCCCAGCCTCCTGTGTGCCATAGCCTTTCAAACTTCCATGTGATATAGCCTTCCATGTACCATAGCCTGGCTGGAAGGCTATGGCACATGGAAGGTTGGAAGGCTATAGCACACAGAAGGCTGGAAGGCTATGGCACACAGAAGGCTGGAAGGCTATGGCACACAGAAGGCTGGAAGGCTATGGCACACGGAAGGCTGGAAGGCTATGGCACACGGAAGGCTGGACAGCTATGGCACATGGAAGGCTATGGCACATGGATAGCTATGGCATGTGGAAGGCTGGGCGGCTATGGCACAGTTAGAGAAGAGAGGGGAGCGATCACTAACCCAGCCAGCATTGTCTTCAGAGCCACAGGCATTTAGGCAGCGACATCAGGTAGGATGAGGATCACTAGCTGGTTTGAAATCTCCCGCCCACACCCCCTTCCCAGGGACCGATTGGCTACACACAAGGGGTTGTGGGCGGGCACAGGCAGGACATGGGGAGGAGGCTGGGCAGACTTAGCCTACCTCCTTCTCGTAAGAAAAATACAGCGGGTGCGAGGCGAGACATAATCATGTGCAGCACTGCAGGAAAGGCACTCGGGCAGAGCGACATCAGGACAGGCAGGATCGCTGGCTGGTTAGAATAGAAATCTTCCGCCCACACCCCCTTCCCAGGGACAGATTGGCTACACACAAGGGGTTGTGGGTGGGCACAGGTGGGACATGGGGAGGAGGCTGGGCAGACTTAGCCTACCTCCTTCTTGTAAGGAAAATACAGCAGGCGCGGGTCGACTGATAATCATGTGCAGCACTGCAGGAAAGGCACTCGGGCAGAGCGACATCAGGACAGGCAGGATCGCTGGCTGCTTAAAAATCTCCCGCCCACATCCCCTTCCCAGGCACAGATTGGCTGCACGAAGGAGTTGTGGGCAGACACAAGCGGGACATGGGGAGGAAGGGGGCAGACCTAGCCTCCCTCCTCCTCACACGGAATGTACTGCAGCCGCCGGGCAAGGAAAAAAATCTTGTGCACAAAGACGCGAGCGCGCCGGGGGGGCAGGCCCTGCAGGGAATGCTAATATATTAATTCTACTGAGTGCCGTGGGCGCGAGGGGGGGGCGGTGAATATGCACACTGCCGCGGGTGGGAGGCAGCACACTTGGGAGTCGGGACTTATGATCAGGATACCCTGGCACTCTGGCGCCTCCCCCTCTGAGGCGCCTGGCTGCAGTGCACCCTGTGCACCCGCCCAGGATCGGCCCTGATGAGTAACATTGGACCAAAATTGTTGTATTCTTTCACAATTCCACAACATATGAAGTAAATTTTCCTCACATCCATGGCACTTATGACAGGCTAAAATGTCCTGCTTGCGCATCTGGAAGTGCCAAAGCGGCGTATAGTAAATTCTGTGAAAAATTTGTAATTGGATCATTCTTTCTCTAGCTGAGATAGTAGTAACAAGATAAGTATCAAGAAGCTCCTCTCAGTTTTCCTCAGAGAGGTCTGGAATATCTGAAGCCCCATACACACTATCAGTTTTCCTGACGGGTTTCTCTTCAGGTTTACCAAAACCATCTAATATGAGGTCCAACCTCAAGAGTTTTAATTTGTATGCAATCAGGCAGGCCCTTGTACTACATGGTTTTGGTAAACCTGAAGAGAAAACCGTCAGGAAAACTGATAGTGTGTATGGGGCTTGACAATCAGCACTCTCTCAAAGATTGCAATCAGGTATGTTTGTGTTGTACTAGAGTATTATAGTAGGTGGAAATTAAGATAGAATTTGTAAGATAGAATTTTAAAAATAGACCTCTCTGTGGCCTAGCTGCGCTCCAGCTGCATATTTTAACTTGAAGTATCTAAAATGTCAGGAATTGGGGATCCCAAACTCTTATTGCAGTATAAAAAGAGTTTCGAATTGGCCCTGGTCATACAATTGCACATATTTCAGTCCCTTCCTTACCCATAAGCAAGCTTCAGGGAGATTAGAAAACTATGGAAGGGACGGATCGAACCATTACAGCGATGTGCACAAGCTCCAGCCACTGTCTTTGTCCTCACTAGATAGATTGATAGCAGCGGGAGCCATTGGCTCCCGCTGCAGTCAATCAAATCCAGTGACACGGGAGTGGGGTCAGGTCTAAGTCCCACTGTATGTGTCAAGGGACGCAGGAAGGGGACTCGGGCGTGTGCCCCCACGGGTGTCCCCATGGAAAGAAGCTCTCCGTGAGAGCACCCGATGAAGGGGAAGAGCCAGGAGCGCCAGCGGAGCAGGAAGAGGAGTATTGGTGCTGTTCTGTGCAAGACCCTTGCACGGAGCAGGTAAGTATAACATGTTTGTTATATATTTTTTTGTATTTGATCCTTTACAGCCCCTTTAAGATTAAACTGGTTAGCATATGAAAAGGGGTCTCTAACTGTTTGCTGTTTGAAATATTTATAGGTTACATTTTACAGTACTTAGCTGACTTCTAAATAAAAAAGTTGTGCTTTATTCCTGATTATAATAATTTAGTACATTCTCTTTACGTTTTCCTTTTAAATGTAATTAATGTACTTTATTTATGATTTGTTTTATTTTTCTTTCTTGTAAGGCTGTGGAGGAATACCCCTCCCCATGGAGCCAATAAATAATACTTTGCTAGTACTAATAGCAGGTCCAACAGTGCTATTTTATATTTAAAGGTTTTCATTAAATTTTAAAGATAAGGTAACAAAGCCAGACAGTGGTAACTATGAAAGGATCATAACAAACGTACAGCACAGGTAACATATGCAGAACAAGAGGCTTCTACAATGAAAAGATGCCGGGATCATAAAACATATATTTAAGTTTGAAAAGTTCAAAAGCCCGGAGGCCCCAAAGGGTGAAGCCCACTCCAACCCCTCCACTACACCCCTTTTGGGAACTAACTGTGCAGGGGGGGGGGGATGGAGAAAGCCTCTAACCATAGTGTATGTCAAAAATACCAGATAGTAGGGGTCACTGTAACTAAGTGCTATTTTAATGGAACAAATGCAATGGGATCCAAAGGACTGCACACTCGAAAACTGCATCCACTTTTGATTATCTTTAAAGCACCATAACAGTCAATATCTTTTGCACTGCTAATGCTTATTCATGATGTACAGAACACAGGAGAGACTGCTCTTTAAGGCTCCATTCACGTTACCTCATCTCCAAAGTCGAACGATTTCCAGTGCGACTTTGAATCGCACCGTTGATGCGTTTTGGATCCAACTTTATACTCAATGGATCTAAGTAGAACCAACATAGGTACTTTTTCAAAGTCGCTGAGACTTAAACCTTACTGTTTTGAATGGGTGACATTAAAAAAATTGGTGTTGAACTTGTCATGAAACTTTGATGTCCACAAATGTAAATGGAGCCTCAAAAGCTGTGTCCTCAGAACATTCATTAATGCAGCCTTGACTGGGCCCTCCTGACTCCACTTCCTTCTATGCATAATTTGTGCACAAACTACAAACAGTATATACATTGTGAGGGATTAGCTCGGTAGCGGGTGTGTGTGACCCCCTGGCCGGGTTCACTACACGCTGAACTGTACAAAAAGGCAGTTGAGGTTGGTTGAAAACAAATGATATGGTTTATTTTTCCATATTGCTGGATACAAGTGCAAGCATCAAAACAGCATAAACAAAACAAAACATAAAATAAACCCTTGCCACTTGGGGCGTCTACCTTCACAACACAGGAACCTACCTATGGGGTCAGGCACAGCCTACTGCTGGGCAGACACTGCTGGTCCTACAGCAGAAAACAAAAAGTCTCTTTGATATTTATCGCACAGAAATATCAATCAGCACCTCACCTCTTCAGTAGTCTTTGTGACTGCTCCTTAACTCACAAAGCTTTAGGATGCAGCAATCAGTCGTCATCCTTAGGCTGTCTTAATAGGGGCTTTAATTGCTTCATTCTGAACAGGTGAAGCCTTCCCACGCCCCAAACCTCTCTGGCCATCTCTGCAGCCGACGCCTAATAGTAATTAGTGTATTGTCTAAACAAGGCAGAAATATATCTCCCGTCTGTGACAACACACAAAGATTTACCTGACTTCCTGTCACAACATATAAAACTTGAACTTAACACGAAAACAAGTTAAAACAAAATTTTACAAAAGAGTCAACAGATCCAGTAGCATGGTATAAATGGAAAATAAATAAATAAATAAACAACTTTATCCCTCCTCACTCTTGATTTCTTAACCAATGTGTTACCAAAAAAAAAAACAACAGCACAAATTCTATACAGGTCTCGCAACTTACTGTGATGCCACGTACACATGATCCGAAATTCCGACAAGAAATGTCTGATGAGAGCTTTTGGATGGAAATTCCCACCGCGTGTATGCTCCATCGGACTTCTGCTGTCGGAATTTCTGCCAACAAAAGATTGAGAGCAGGTTCTCTATTTTTCAGATGGAAAAAGTTCCTATCTCGTCTGTATGAAATTTCAATGCGCAAAAAAACACTCATGCTCAGAATCAAGCAGAAGAGCCGAACGACCTATTGAACTTCATTGATCTTGGTTCGCCGTACATCTTGTTCATCACAGCATTCTTGACGGTCGGAATATCCGACAAGATTTGTGTGACCGCGTGTATGCAACACAAGTTTGAGCCAACATTCAGTCAGAAAAAATACATATTTTTCTTGTCGGAATTTCCGATCTTGTGTAAGCGGCATTAGACTAGATTGCTAGATACATAAGTACACATCTAGTGCAAACAAAAAAATAAAAAATAAAATAAACAACACACAACAGACAGTAAACAAACAATCTCCCCCTAGTGAGTATTCGAATCTGTACATTTTTGCCCAGCTGTCAAAAAGTCAAAAAGTCACAGGACTCACTGAATACCATAGCACAAAAAATCTATAAAGGAAATCAAACATGTTACATATATTAAAATGGTAACATGTAAAATGTTTGATTTAACAACAATGCTGTTGCTGTTGTAGTATGCATTGATGTTTTGTCTTTTGTTTTTTATTTATACCGTGCTACTGGATCTGTTGACTCATTTGTCACATTTTAATTAAAGCCAGTGGGACATGGAAGCGAGAGGAGAGAAGAGCTGCAGATGTACATGGCTCTGGTTCGAATGAGGGTTCTGGTGGGCTGAGGGGATAAAATTGATGCTTAAACATCCTTAACCTTAAAGGAGTAGTAAAGGAAAACATATTTTTTTGCTGAAATGACTGTTTACAGGGTATAGAGACATAATAGTTAACTGATTCCTTTTAAAAATGATTAAAAATAGATAAAAATCAATCATATAATGTGCCTGCAGTTTATTTTCGTTTTTAGACTAGTTTCAGTTTGTTCGGTGAAGTACAGAGACACACAGAACAAAAACAAACACAGGGCAGTGTTTGTTTTTAAAATGAATCTGAAGGGTTCTGAGGAGTTTTACACACATAGTAATCACATCTTCTTGATCATGGACCACAATGAAAAGCTACCATGAGTTTTTTCATAAGGAGCCAGACAAGCAGGAAGTGTGGAGTTCAGCAAGGGATTACAGCAACTTCTAAGCAAAAACGGACATGGAGGACATGAAAGCAGGACTGCTATAAGGTAAAGCAAGCTATTTAGCATTGGAAATGTTTTCCTTTACTGATCCTTTAATGAAAAGAATGCATTAGATAAAAAATGTTTAGGCTTTAGAACCATTTTAACTTCTTATCAGGTTAAGATCATGTTTTATTTGTATATATGTAGTTTGTGCACAAATTATGCAAAAAAGGAAGTGGAGCTAGGAGGGATCAGTCACAGCTGCTGCTAATGAAGGTGCTGAGGATACAGCTTTTTAAAAAGAAGTCTCTCCTGTGCTCTGTGAATCATGAATATGTGCCAGTAGCGCAAAATGACTGTATTTCCTTGCTCCCACAGTATCTACTGTTTGCTTTATATGACGGTGTAAAGATTATCAATAAAGTGGAAGGAGTTTTCAAGTGTGCAGCCCTGTGGATCCCATTGAATTTGTTCCACATGACTGAATGAGCAGTGCTTGCACCTGAATACACTAGAGGTGAAAGGAACTGTGTGGCGGACCCAGCTGGAGCAGAGGCAAACACATTGAGTGTTATTTTGGTAGTTGGAGTTTATTTTCTGTACCATCAATAATATGACCAACTATTTGTTCTTGTCCTTTAAACAATTTGCTGATTTTGTTTTATCTAGATGGAAAGTTCTGTGCAAGTTACAATCATCGAGGCCTCATATCAAAGGCAAAAATGAAAGCTATAAAATATAGCATTGTGGTCATCCTTGGTAAGTAACTACAAATCATTTAGTGTTAAAAATTATTTAAACCAAGCAGCTAAATACTGTATCTCACAAAACTTAGTACACCCCTCACATTTTTTGTAAATATTTTATTATATCTTTTCTTCAGACATGACTGAAGAAATTAGGCTTTGCTACAATGAAAAGTAGTGAATGTACAGCTTGTATAAAAGTGTAAATTTATGACTTTTGCTAAAGAAGCTGAGGTTAAAGGTAATGGACTGGCCATGCATTTCTCCAGACCTAAACCCTATTGAGCATCTGTGGGATATCCTCAAACCTAAGGTGGAGGAGCGCAAGGTCTCTAACATCTACCAGCTCTGTGATGTCATCATAGAGGAGTGGAAGAGGACTCCAGTGGCAACCTGTAAAGCTCTGGTGAACTCCATACCCAAGAGGGTTAAGTCAGTGCTGGAAAATAATGGTGGCCACACAAAATGTTGTCACTTTGGGCCCAATTTCGAAATTTTCACTTAGGGGTGTACTTACTTTTGTTGCCAGTGGTTTAGACATTAATGGCTGTGTGTTATTATTTTGAGGGGACAGCAAATACAATGTTATACCATCTGTACACTCACTACTTTACATTGTAGCGAAGTGTCATTTCTTCAGTGTTGTCACATGAAAAGATATAATAAAATATTCACAAAAATGAGAGGGGTGTACTCACTTTTGTGAGATACTGTACACACTTGAAAATAGATTGTTAGACCTTTCTACTTTCTAAAGGATCTGTAAGATCTGTTGAGTCAGTTTTGTGGTTTTTACTTCTCTATCACACTACTCACCAAGATGGGGGAAGCTAGGGAGGATCTTTGGGTTTGGGTCAGTTTGAGTCTGATATAAACCTGCTCTGTGAATGAGTGATAAAACTGACCATATTTTGCCAGTTCACCTGCGGGAACACCTGGTTGTTTTTTACAATGATGTTTAAATCATAAAAACCTCAAAACCAAATGCTCTGGCTACTTACACAAATATGATGTGGTAAAATAAAATGTATATCAAAAATAAATTTAGGGGATATACATAAAGTTCCTGTGCATAATGTCCATCAATATAATGCCTAAAATATTCAATCTAGCACCATAAAGGTACCAGATAGGATACTCACTGGACTCACTGCTACAACATGTGTAGCCCATATAGCATAATCTCATAAAAAAGCATGTTCTCATAAATAAAAATATCAGCTTCAATATGGCATCCAGGAACTCAGTGATGCCTCACCAAGCTATCACAGAAAGCCTATCAAAAGAGCAAGCCAAATGTATTCATAGTGTAGCCATTTTTGTTCAAATATATTCCATTAAATCTGCAGTAGATATTAAACATACAGCTGCATAACTTACTTAAGTAAAGCAAAAGTCTGCTCCAATGTGGTGTTAGCGTGTAGGCTCCCTGAAGATGTCCCATTGGACGCAATGCATCAGGGCAGAGTCTACATGCTGATGTCACGCCACTGCATCTTTTTGTGTTAAATGTCTCAAGCCGCGTACACACGACCATTTTTCTTGGCAAATATTTTTATTGAGATTTCAATAGGGGAACATAAGTTGGGGGAGGAAAAAAAAAAGGGAAATGTACTGAAATACATAAGTGTATATGCATATATATATATATACATATATATATATATATATATATATATATATATATATATATATATATATATATATATATATATATATTTGGGTTACATTTGCAGTACAACACATTCAATCAATACATATGCAGTTAACTGTTCCCTATAATTAATAAATACACACAGAAATTTAAGTCAGTATATAAACTAAGTTGGAAAAAATAGAAGATGTATCGATCCAACTATTTGTCAAGGAATTATTATAATGTAATAGGACATGAAACCATAATAGAGTTTTGAGTGAGTAACCCTAGGAAAAAAATGTATGTTAAATCGCCTCGCAAATATCCTATTGGTAAACAAAAAAAAAAATAAAGAGAAAAAATAATAAGATAAATAAAAAAAATGTAGATAAGAAAAAAAAAATAAAGGGTACAGGAGAGGGGAAAGTCAAGAATATGAGAGAAATAATAAGCACCCGGATGGTAGTCTGACTCCTGGCCTACATATACATATACTTTAAAAAATTATAAAAGATTCTAGTTTGGTAACAACAAAGACTGGTCAAAATCGGCGGGGAGGTAATGTTCCAGCCAAGGCTGCCACATTTTACGAAATGTACTTATGTTATTTTCTTCAATAGCTGTCATTTTTGCATATAACATTGCTCTATTCACTCTATGTTTAGCCTCTGCCAAGATTAGAGAGTTTGATTTGCAAGATTTGGCAATAGTCTGTTTGGCAGCTATACCCTTTATGTCGGGATTGGTTCTAATTAGTTGTGCTAGGGGTTCAATGAGTAAAGCAAAAAGTAAAGGGGAAAGGGGACATCCCTGCCTAGTACCTCTTTGAATATCAAACACTGGTGACTTGTAACCAGCATATTTAATGTATGGTTTCGGGTTGTTGTATAAGTAGGAGACCCAGGTCAGGAAATTATTACCAAAACCCAATTTTTGAAGAGTGTACTGCATATATGGCCATGAAACAGAATCGAATGCCTTCCTTAGGTCTAGAGACAGTAGGCAAGCCGGGATACGTCTATTCTTGGCCGCATGGATAATTAAGAGTGCTTGTCTAATATTATCTCCCGGTTGACGCTTATGTATAAAACCTGTTTGGTTTCTATTTATTAAACGGCCGATTATATTATTTAATCTAATGGCCAGAATTTTAGCTATTAGTTTGATGTCTAAGTTAAGGAGTGATATAGGGTGATAGTTGGCCCAGGATGTAGAGTCGGAGTGTGGTTTAGGGATCATAGCTATAATAGAGGTCAAAGTCTCAGTTTTGAATGACTGTCCAGTCAGCATCGCATTAAAGGCTCTGGTAAGGACTGGTGTTAAAATATGTAAAAATCTCCTATAATAGGCTGCCGAAAACCCATCAGGGCCTGGTCTCTTATGACGTTTTAGGGTTTTTATAGCATTTAAAACCTCTGTGTCTGTAATAGGGCTTTCAAGAAGTAAACGTTGCTCTTGGTCAAGCGTTGCAAAGTTGAAATTGGAAAACAGAGTGTCAGCTTTTGTAACATCAAAGTTCTGAGCAGGGGAGTATAGTTTTGCCAAATCAGAGCGAAAAATCTCTAAAATCTTAACTGGGTTAGTGGTGTATGCTTCACAAGGTATTTTCAACCTGATGGGTACCTGTGAATGTTGTGTGTATTTAAGGCTTCTAGCCATGGGAGTATCAGGTTTATTAGCCTTGAGATATTGTATATGTTGACGTTTGCGTATAAGTTATCAGCCGAGTCTGTCAAGAAGAGATCAAGATCTAGACGGGCCTTTTTCCAATTTGGAGTTGTTAGTGGCATTCAGGGAGGTTTGAAACGCTAAGTGGCATGAACTGAAAACAGTCTCAAGCTTAGCGAATAATAATTTGCGTTCTGTTTTAAGTTTAGATGCTTGTTGTATCAAACCCCCCCTAATGACAGCTTTATGAGCCTCCCAAAGAGTAATGTCAGAGATATCATCTGTATCATTAGTGTTCAAATAGTCAGTTATCAAATTCTCAATTTCACTGCTATGGAATGGGTGAGTCAAGATTGAGTCATTAATACACCAGGTTTTATCGTGTGATCTGGGAATAGTGGAAGAAATAGTAGTAAATACTGCGCAGACCATGGAAAGGGGATGATTTTGGAAGCACACAACCATTTTTAATGTCCTAGAAAAAACAAAGTTTTTCTCTACTTCATTCTTGTCAAGCATGCCTTGCATACACACGACCGTGAAAAAAAAATGCTCGAGCAATGCACGGTGACGTACAACACGTACGACTGAACTAGAAAGGGGTAGTACCATTTGAATGGCGCCACCCTTTTGGCTGATTTTGCTGATTTTGTGTAAGTAAAACTTTGGTGAGAGACGATTTGCGCTTTTCAGTCTTCGTGCTTTTCAGTCTGTTACAGAGTGACGAATGTGCTATCTCCATTAAAAATGCTAGTTTTACCAGAACGAGTGCTCCTGTCTCATAACTTTCTTCTGAGCATGCACGTTTTTATCTCACCGTTAAAGCCTACACACAACCATTTTTCATGACGTAAAAAATGTCAACGTGAAAGCGACGAGAACATTTTGAGCATGTTCTAAATTTTTAATAACCATTTTTCACGTCGAGAAAAATGCTCTGGAACCTACACACGATCAATTTAAATGACCTTTTTAAGAAACTGCATTTTTCTCTTCATGAAAAATGGTTGTGTGTATGTGGCATCATAGTGATAAATAGACTGCTTCATGTCTAATGCAGTAAAAGAAGAAGCAAAGCTCTCTTTGGACAATGCAGATAGACACCTTTATATTGGATTAATAATTACAAATGCACTTACAATGTTGCTACTGTAATTTATTGGAACATATCACAAGGCAAAAGAATCACATCTAGCATTGGTTCATACAGAAGCTAAAATATCTATTAAGGCTCCATGCACACTTAAAGCGGAGGTTCACCCTAAATATAAGCTCTCCCATGTGATCCAGCATACTGGCGTCAGCGTCAGTATGCTGTTTTTTTTTTAAATCCCCCACTTACTGTATTATGCTGAATTTTAATATCTTTCCCCCGCGGTGGACGGCTCTAGTATAGCGCATCACATCTTACGAAAATACCCGATAAGGACTCGGGTAATCTCGGCGAAAATGCGGCGCCTGCGCACAGACCTAGGAGCTGACTGCGCAGGCGCCGTATTTCTCCGAGTCCTATTCCGGCGTTTTCGGAGGACTCGGAGAAATACGGCGCCTGCGCAATAAGCTTTGGAGTTTATTGGATTTTTTTTTGAACGCCTGAAATTAGTGTTCAAAGTGCCGTTTTTGGCGGGGAAAAAAACACAAAAAAAAGCGAAACGCCAAAAAACGCTCAAAAGTGGTTTTTTTTTGCGTTTTGTTTATCCATTGAAAAAAAAATAATAAAAGAAAAATAAAAAAAAAAGCTAAAAAAAGCTACACTGAAAAACGCTAATAAACGCTATTGCAAAAACGCTACACAACTTTGAAAGGCTCCCTGCAAAGCTACTGGAGTTTTGTTATAGCTTTTTTTTTAGCTTCAGTGTGCATGGAGCCTTAGGGTAGCCAGCGGGAGGAGAAATATAGAGATAGAATGTATTACTGTTGCAGTAAACATGATTGGATGGTTTATCCAATCATATGCAGATGAACAAGGTAATAATAAAATCACTTTTTACATGACTGCATAACTTACCCAATTTATTGTGTAAAGCTTCTTACCTGAAGAGCTAAAGCTTAAGTTAAGGCTGGAGAGTTGTTAGCATGTGGTAACTGCATGCTGATAATTACATGATTACTTTCACCAAGTGGTAACAAGGCCATACTGCTTTCTTCTATGGGTTAGCTCCTCTTGTGGCTGGAGGCCAAATTGCTTCACCAGGCTCCACAGGCTCCACACTAGAGGGATAAAGTATTTTCATTTGCTAGTGACACCTGTAATGACACTGACTACAGACACATTTTGATAGCTACTGCATGGAGCACAGATTCTCTCCATCAGCACTTTCTCACTCTTCATTATACAGAAGGTTAACATGAAGGTTTATAATTTGTTCCCCATTCCCATTGACTGTAGGGCATATTCTTACTGTCTCCAAGTAAAACAGACCGGACAATTCACTTAAAGTCAGAAGTTTTTTTATCTTAATGCATTCCCTAATACTTACCTGAGCCCCATCTCTGTCCAGCGATGTCCACAAGTGTCTTGGCCACCTGGGAGTCTCCTAATTGGCTGAGACACAGCAGCAGCCCCATTGGCTTCCGGTGCTGTCAAAGTCAGTTAACCATTTAGGAGAGAGAGGGGGCAGAGCCAAACCACAGCTCCGTGTCAGAATGGATACAGAGAGCTGCAGCTCAACTTGTGTGCCCCCATAGCAAGTTGATTTCTGTGGGGGCACTCAACAAGAGGGAGGGGCCAGGAGCACCAAATAGGAACCAGAGATGAGTAGGATCTGGGCTGCTCTGTGCAACTCCACTGCACAGAACAAATAAGCATAAAATGTTTGTTATTTCTATAGAAAAAAAAAAACAAGACTTTACGATAACTTTAAAGTGGAGTTCCACCCAAAAATTGAACTTCTGCTTTTCGGAATCCCCCCCCCCCCCTCCGGTGTCACATTTGGCATCTTTTAGGGTGGAGGAGGGAGCAGATACTTGTGTAAACCAGGTATTTACTCCCACTTCCGAGCATAGGTCACCGTGGCGACCTACTCTATGTCCAGTGCCTTCTCTGCCCCCTATGGTCTTCTGGGAGACACACAGGTCGTCCCAGAAGACAGCAGAGACCAGTGGGATAACACTGAAGATGATGGCTTCGGGTGCCAACATCGCGGGGAGCCCAGGAAAGATAAGTGTTCATTTATTAAATGTCAGCAGCTGCAGTATGTGTTGTTGCTGACTTTTAATTATTTTTTGGGGGCGGAACTCCGCTTTAACCAGTAACTTCTTTTACTGAAGAATTTAGTTGTTCATACAGTACATTGTTTACATTTCAGAAAAACTTACAGAATAGTACAATTCAGGCAGTCATTAATTCAGGCTGTGGTGTGGTGTTAAATACCTTTTTGAATAACTTTATTTGTGACCTCACCAGGTAGTTAAGCTAGTGTTTAATCCTGTACTAAACTGATTATATCTCACATGTATGGTCCTGATCCAATTTCCCACCACTATAAAAAGAAACATGATGTCTGGCTTTCTCCTACATATATCTTCTCCAAACAAGAAGAGACACACACAGTGGGAAGCTATACCACAGCAAAAATGAATCCCTGAATAACCACACTACAACAAAGTCAATAAAGCATCTGCCTACAAATAGACCTGCATCCTTGTGACCCGATACTTAACAGGAATTTTTGTGCCTGTTGATATGCTCTGATCAAGTCTTTACTTAGTGAGTGCAATGTAATCATTATTTATGCTATGAACAATACAGCATGATGATCTGCTTGCTTCCTTTTCTTTTTTAACTATCATCATATATCGCCTTCAGATGTACAATACGTGGAGCTAGAAAATAAAATAAATTTGTCTACTCTCCAGTGAAGCGCAGTAAATATGAAGATTCTAATTTCTAAAGCAATATATAGCATTTGCATTAAGCTTCTAACAAATGTTGCTTTTGGATCATTATGTAACCTAAATAAAGAACAGATCCAGCACATTCTTAATGAAGTATAACAAATTCAAAAGGTTAAAGGATGACTAAAGGAATTTTTTTTTTTAGCTAAATAGCTTCCTCTACCTTACTGGTTTCATGTCCTCATTGTTCATTTTTGCTTTGAAGTAGCTGTAATTCTGCTCTGATCTCCACACTTCCTGCTTGTCTGGCTCCTTATGAAAAATCTCATGGCAGCTTTTCACTGTGGTCCAAGCTGTCATTACTGTGTGTCTAAAACTCCTCAGAACCAATCAGATTCGTTTTAAAAACAAAACAATGCCCTGTATTTGTTTGTTTTTGTTTTGTGTGTCTCTCTACTTCACAGAAACATGAAACCAGTTTAAAAGTGAAACTAAACTGCAGGCACATTATATGATTGATTTTTATCTATTTTTAATCATTTTTAAAAGGAATTAGTTAACTTTTATGTCTCTATACCCTGTAAACCAGGGGTCTTCAAACTATGGCCCTCCAGTTGTTCAGGATCTACAATTCCCATCATGCCTAGTCATGACTGTGAATGTCAGTGTGTTACAATGCCTCATGGGATGTGTAGTTCTACAACAGCTGGAGGGCCGTAGTTTGAGGATCCCTGCTGTAAACAGTCATTTCAGCAAAAAAAAAAAAAATCCTTTAGTGACCCTTTAACCCCACTGTTGTTCTAAGAATGGGAATATGGGGCTTTCCTTTGTTAGAACATACTCGGAGCAGAAAACTACAGTACATTATGCACTGGGAACATTTTTTAAAGTTCTGAAAGTTCTACTTTACCCTTATGCCGCGTACACACGATCACTTTTTGTGATGAAAAAAAAACGTTGTTTTATCTCACGAAACAAAACAACGTTTTTCAAACTTCATTTTAAAAAACGACGTTGCCTACATACCATCGTTTTCTGAAAATGCTCTTGCAAAGCGCGGTTACGTACACCAGATTCGACGGCACTCTGTTCCATTGAAGCTCCCGTCTCATAACTTGCTTCTGAGCATGCGCGGGTTTAAAAATGTCGTTTAAAACGCCGTTCCTTAGGGAGGAACGGCGTGCTGACGACACCATTGTTTTTATCCTCACGACCATCCGGAAGGACGGGCGGATTGTGAGAGCCGGCCGGCTTACTATTTATATGCTTCCAAAGGATTCGTTTTTTGTAAGTGCAATCGAATTTCTTTTATTAAACTTTTAAAACGTTACTACTCTATGTTGGCTTCCTTTCTCTTCCCTTGGCTACACTCTGGGAGTGATTGTTTTTCTGGGATCCAGCCGCATTGAGACCAAGCTTGGAGATACACACAGGATTCCACTTTAATACCCGTTAAGGCAATCCAGCCTGCTGTGCTGTTGATGCTCACGATTATTATCTATCTGGTAAGCAGATTTACTATAAGAGGTGGAGGTGGAGGCTCTCTTCTGTCCTGGAGTATCTCAATCCCCTACTTGGGATATTTCTCTGAACTCACTGAACTTTGATTTTTCCCTGGAGCTTTTTACGAACTTTGTCAATTTCGTTTGTTTTCTTATATGATTTTGTCATACATTGGAACACTTGGTGTTGGTTTTTTATATACAATTTTTTGCACTCAATGCACATTTTGTTATCACCTTCACTATTAATGTATTAATTTTAGCAGCGCAGCACACCCTATTTACTGATCATATTCCTGTGTCCTATAAAATCGGTCTGTTTTCCAGTCTCAGTCTGAAGTTGCCTTTTACATTGTATTTATTTGTATTTATTTATTTATTTTCTCTTCAAAGTCCGCTGGTTGGTTTGTAGCATATCCTTAATCTGAGTTCATATGGCTGGTTGTTGTTTGTCATCCTCTTTAATCCGCCGGTCCCCTATATTCTTTCCTGTCCTACTGCCACACTTCTTCAAATAGATTATTTTTATGATCTATTTAGGGAAGGTTGTCCCCAGTCTCATTTCTGCATCTAGTATTGAGGTTCCATTGTCCCCTTAATGTTACCTTTTTCCAAATTCTAACACCCTCACTCAGAAAAAGGAGTGGTGCTTATAAGGCAAATGATCTTGGAAAGCTTAACATAATTGCTCTTAAGGTATATATAACTACCATAGGTTGAAGAGAATCAAATGCTTTGGTCCTGTGGTTGGATATTAAGTCAGCCATTTCCACTGAAATCCTTTTACACCCCAACAAAATAATATCAGCACTAGTATCAATATAGCAAGGGGGCCAGAAGCATAAAGGCCATCTTTTGTCTTAACTTGTATATTTGTGAGTATTAGGTGGAACTTTAAAAAAGGACCCAAAACCAATAGAGATAAATGCAAGGTTAGGTCCAAACACAGGTTTTGAACAAACATTGTCTTTGCCTTGCTGTTTGGGCATTCACCTGAATGTCAAGTATAGTAACGTAATATATGACAGCCTCCTGTCAATGGTTATAAAGGAAGTTAGGGTGCTGGCACCTGCCGTGTCTGTATACATTTCCTAGCCCCAGTCTTTGACTAGCAGGGAATCTCCAGGCATGTAAACAAAAAGCCAGGGATAGTGTTGACATTACTGAGCAAATATTTGGTCAATGACATCATCTAGGAGACCCCACCTTTTTGGTTTGCAGTTAGCAGTGGGGACCAAGATATGTAACTTGCGCTGAGTGAAGTAGCAGGACCCCACCCCCACCCTGGCATATCATTATGGTATTGAAAATGGGGGAAAAACCACACCTGTTTTTTTTTTGTGTGGTGTCCCTCTTGACATCAATACCAGGCCCACATCAAGTTTAAAGTATTGGTATGTGTTTTTAGGGAGATTCCTACACCATTTTTGTTTTATTTGTGTAGTGTCACCCTTTAGCATCTATATTATTATTATTATTATTATTATACAGGATTTATATAGTGCCACAGTTGCTTTACAACAGTACAGTTACAATACAATTCAATACAAAAAGAATCAGAGGGCCCTGCTCATTAGAGCTTACAATCTAGGAGGGAGGGTCAAGTGATACAAAAGTTAATAAGTGTGAGGGATGAGCTGATGGTAAAAATAAAAGTGCAGTTGATAGGATAGGATAGGCTTCTCTGAAGAGGAGGGTTTTCAGAGAACATCAAAAATCAGAGTAGGAGATAATCTGAAAGATTGGGGTAGGAAGTTCTATAGGATGGGAGAGGCTTGGGAAAAGTCCAGAAGGCAAGCATGGGAGGAGGTGACAAGAGTACTGGAGCGCAGGAATTCTTGGGAGGAACAAAGAGAATGATTTGGTTGGCAATTTGAGACTAGGTTAGTGATGTAGCTGGGGGCGGCTTTACATAGCCTATGTAAAGGTAAGCCAATGAGAAGGGAGTTACATTAGTCGAGGCTAGAGATGACCAGGGAGTGAACTAGGAGCTTTGTAGTGACATTGGTTAGAAAAGGGAGTATATTAGAGATGTTACGGAGGTTGAGATGGCAAGTTTTGTACAATGATTGGACATGGGGCCTAAAGGACAGATCAGAGTCCAGGGTTACACCTAGAACATTGGCATGTGGGGATGAGCTGATAGTTGTGTCATCGATCTTGACAGAAAGATTAGGGAAAGGGGCATATGGAGGAGGCATTATGAGCTTGGTTTTGAATAGATTGAGCTTGAGGAAGTGGTGTGATATCCAGACTGATATGTCAGATAGTAAATTGGTGATGCGTGAGGAGGCTGAAGGAGTAAGACGTGGGGTAGAGAGATAAAATGTGCGTGTCGTTGGCATAGAGATGGTATTGGGAGCTATGGAAGGCTATCAGCTTAGGGAGGAAGTGTAGATCTACAATAGGAAAGGTCCAAGAACAGAACCTTGGGGGACCCCAACAGAGAAGGGGAGAGGAAAGGAGAAAGGGACGTAGAATTGTAAGTAACACTAAAGGTGTGGTTGGATAAGTAGGAAGAGAACCAGCAAAGAGTACAGTCAGGCGGCGTACACACGACCGAGGTTCTCGCTGGAAACCAGCGAGAACCTCGCTGGAAGCTGCATTCCAGCGAGGACCTCGGCCGTGTGTACGCTCTCGGCGAGCTTCCCGTCGGGAAGCCCGTCGAGCAGAAATAGAGAGCACGCTCTCTATTTGCTCGACGGCCCGCCTGGAAGAATGGCTGGTTGCCATTCCCGACGGGCGGGTCGCCGATTTCGACGGCCGGCAGGGAACCTCGACGGGCGGAACGATGTGTTCTGCCCGTCGAGGTTCTCTGCCGTGTGTACGCGGCCTCACAGAGACCAAAGTCATGAAGTTATTGGAGGAAAAAGCAGGTAGTCAACTGTATCAAAGGCAACATAAAGGTCCAGAAGTAGGAGTACAGAATAGTGTCCATTGGTTTTGGCCGTTAGTAGATCTTTGATAGCTTTAGGAGAGCAGATTCTGTGGAGTGTGGAGGGCAAAATCCAGATTGAAGGGTATCAAGAAGGTTATTCTCGGCGAGGTGGTCACTCAGTCAGTTGCAGAGACATTCAAGGAGCTTGGATTAAAAGGGGAGCAAGGAAATGGGGCATAGGTTGTTAAGATTGGTGGGGTCCAGTGAGGGATTTTTAAGTATAGGGGTGACTAGGGCATGTTTTAGAGTTGGGGAAGATGCCAGAAGAGAGGGGGAAATTTAAGATGTGAGTTACAGAGTTAGAGACTGTAGAATTTATAACTGGCGGTTGCAGGGAGAGGAGGTGGAGGAGAGGGAGAAAAAGTGATTAGAGAGAGGGAAAGGATCATTGGAGAGGTTACACTGAGTGAATAGGTGGGAGAAAACAAGGCCAAGGGTATTGCAGTCAGAGTGAGTAGAAGCATGTATCCATTGCTTCAGGTCAAATGAGGAGGTTAGACTGAGAAGGTTTGACATTGCAGGAGAGTTAGTATTAACAGGGATGTTGAAGTCATCTAGAATGATTGTGAGGATTTTAGAAGAGAGAAAGTAGGGTAGTCAGGCGGGGAAGTCCTCAAGAAAGGTAATACCAGTCAAAGGTCACAGCGATCCTTGAAGAAAATCGAGAGAAGACAAATACAATGTGCCTCAAATGAGAAGAGTGACAGAGAGGGGGGTTGCTGAAGTACCTGAAAGGTGCTCTGGAGAATATGATTCCCACTCCCCCTCTCTTCCACTAGGTCTGGGGGAGTGAGTTCAGAGAATGCCACCATGGGAGAGGGCAGCAGGAGACACAACGTGGGATTCATGAAGCCAGGTTTTAGTAATGGTAAATAGGTAAATGAGTTAGAGATAAAGAGGTTGTGAAGATAGGTGAGTTTGCTACAGACTGAGCGGACATTCCAAAGGGCACACAAGAAGGGGAGTCTGCTCTTGGGAAGAAGAGGCATCAGAACTAAATTGTGTAAATTGCAGCTGCTGCCAAAGGGGGCCATGTGAAGGGTGTATTGGGTACAGTTAAATGATGGAGGCCCAGGGTTTCGGGAATTTCAAACTCTCCTCTTGGTATAAATGAATAAAATCTCAAACTCGTTACCTTGTTTGCCAATGGTACATGTTTCCCAGGGCAATGCAGCCCACCCCTCCCCCCATGCAATGTGTTTCATACCTATTGGCCTATAAACAGATTTTTTTTTTCATAACTAAACTTTTTGTTTTAGCATTCAGCTCACAAGGACTTCAATGGGTTTTGGATTTGGCATGCAAACTTTGGTAAACTTTGCTGAACTTTGGCTCAACTCTAGTTGGCATTTCCACAGTGAGGGGGGCATATTTACAGCCATTGTGCTTGATATCAGCTATGTACTGGAAATTCTATAATTAAAAAAAGCAAAAAAACAAGTAGAACTAAAAGGTCAGTTTAAATTGACAACAGAACTCCCATACATCTTTAAACCCAGTGAATTTGTGTGCTGATGTTTGGTAAAAATAAACTATGACAATAGACAATAATTAAGGAATATAAAAAGTGGAAAAAAATGGAATTGCAATAAAGAAAATCAACAAACCAGACATAAGAAGGGAAAATAAAGAAATAATAATAGACAGCAAAAAAAAGAAAGAAAGTTAAATCGGTATCACCAACAAACATTTGTTGTTGCTCTTCCTGCTCTTTGTCAACAGAGGTACTGTCAGTGGATCATTCACTGCAGAGCAACACAAGGAAAGGTACAGTTTCTTGCAGTGATACATCACTATTAGGGATGAGCCGAACACCCCTGGGTTCGGTTCGCACCAGAACCTGCGAAAAGACCAAAAGTTTGTGTGAACTTTAGAACCCTGTTAAAGTCTATGGGACTCGAAAGTTTGAAATCTAAAGTACCAATTTTAAAGGCTAATATGCAAGTTATTGTCCTAAAAAGTGTTTGGGGACCCGGGTCCTGCCCCAGGGGACATGTATCAATGCAAAAAAAAGTTTTAAAAAATTTCAGTTTTTTCAGGAGCAGTGATTTTAATAATGCTTAAAGTAAAACAATACAATTGAAATATTCCTTTAAATTGTGTACCTAGGGGGGGATGTATAGTATGCCTGTAAAGTAGCGCTTGTTTCCTGTGCTTAGAACTGTCCATGCACAAAATGTAATTTCTGAAGGAAAAAAGTCATTTAAAATCACTCACCTTAGGGTCTGGTATCGATATTAAGGGGAACCCTGCGTCAAATAAAAAAAATGATGTGGGGTTCCCCCCAAATATCCATTCCAGACCCCTCAGGTCTGGTATGGATTTTAAGGAGAACTCCACCCCAAATTTAAAAAAAAAATGTTGTGGACCCCCACACATTATTTTTTTTGTGAATGACTTTTCTCTGTATTGCCGGGAGCCGACAATTCATTAGTGATTTTAAATTACTTTTTTTCCTTCAGAAATGTCACTTGGAAACAAACGCTACTTTACAGGCAAACTTTTATTGTTTCACTTAAAGGAATTATTAAAATCACTGCTGCCAAAAAAACTGTTGTTTTTAAAACTTTTTTTTGCATTGATACATGTCCCATTGGGCAGGATCCAGGTCCCCAAACAGTTTTTATTACAATATTTTGCATATTAGCCTTTAAAATTAGCACTTTATATTTCAAATGTTCGAGTCCCATGGACTTTAACAGGGTTCTAAAGTTCACACGAACTTGCCGCGAACACCCCAAATAGTTTGCTGTTCGGCGAACAGGCAGTGTTCAAGTCGAACATGAGTTCTACTCGAACTCGAAGCTAATCCCTAATCACTATCCATCTCCTGCATTTGATCATGTGGCATCAGAGCAATATGAATGTAACTGCTTCAACTACTGTTCTTTACTCAGTATTTACAGAGCAAACACCTATGTCAGTCATGAAAAGAACATACTTTATTATTATTAGTCCAAATATGGACAGTGACATTACAAGGAACTTCTCTCCTCTAGTTCCATTGACATTCAAAGGATGAGTTAAATCCTCATCATTTAGCCCTGGTTCACATTGATGCCAAATCTGTGGCAAATGCTGGCAATGGTAGCTTCCGAATCAGTACGATGCTGCATTTGCAGCGCCGCATCGATTCCTAGAAGTATTTTTTGTACTACTTTTAGCGATTTCAGGGTGAGATTTTCATTGACATCTGTGCAGAGACCCGCACAAATGTCACTGAAATTGCCCCCAAAGTCGGGACTGACATGCGGGAATGAAATTGTGCGAGTTTAGCTGAACGTGCACAATTTTATTCCCACAGTCAGTGTGAACCTAGGCTCAAAGGGGTTGTAAAGATTCATGCATCCTATACATTAAGATCTGATGAATAACAACCCCCAGCCCCCCCCCCCCCAATTTTTACTTACTACCTGAGTCCTGAAAAGTCCTGCGTCATGAGGATGCTCGATCTTTGCTTGGGCTTCTTGGCTCTTCATTGGATAGATTGACAGCAGCACAGCCATTGGCTCGCACCGCTGTCAATCAAATCCAATGACGCGGGCATCGGGGGCGGGACCGAGTCATACACTCTGCAAATATGAACGCAGAGTGTATGACATGGGAGCACGCCCGCAAGGTAACTCCCTTGGGAGAGAGATGCAGGTCGGAGCCGAGAGAGCTGCAGAGGAACCTCAGAAGATGGTGGACAGTTGAAGTAAGTATAACATGTTTGTTATTTTTAAATAATAATATTTGAACCTTTAGTATCACATTAAATAGAGTTTGAGTAGTAAGAAAAGGGGATCCTGTGCCCTTCGCTCCCAACCAGCACTGGCTAAGATTCGACAAGCACCTTCAGGCATTTTTGGGGCATAAAAAGTAAAATATAGTAAAAAAAAATATTTTACAAAGGGCATTTTTTAAGTGTTGTGTTTTTGTCTACTTTTGTTTGCTTGTAAGCACCGCAGGAACTGGTTAGGTGTCCAATGGACCACTAAAATTGGTTCACATGGAAGGGGTTAATAACCTAATTGCTAGTTGGTGCGTAAGTCCCCCTCCCCCTTCCCCCATAACAGGCAAAAGAGGTTACTGTATAATTAGTCCAGTAGTCACCAGCATAAGGTAGCTTTGGGAGGCTGAACATAGACAGAAATAAAGCATCCCTTTTTCTAACCCAAACAAAATAAAACATCCTTACTGGATCCGGGTTTTAATTTTTTTTAAATGGGTTTGTACAACCCAAACCTCAACTCAAAACTAAAAGTAATAATTTATCACTGAAATGATCATGTTTTAAAGACATTGCTTTGTGTTTCTTTATACAGCTTTTATATTGTGTTGGAGCCCCTATTTTCTTTTTGACATTCTGGATAACTTTGAGATGTTACCAAAGACTCAAGCGCGAAACTATGCATCTGTAATTATTCAGAATCTGCCAGTTTTAAACAGTGCTGTCAATCCAATAATTTACTGCATATTTAGCAATAGACATTGCAGATTATCCAGGTAAGAAATTAATTAATTTAAGCAATTTATCCTAAAGAGTCAGTGTAAATGCTAAAAACCTGCTGGCTTCAAAACAAAATACATTTTCGGTAAATTACTATGAAATACTGTGTTTTGTATATTATTGATTTATTTGTCAGCACTAACTTTTATACAGTATGAACGCCATGCATATATTTTAAACTGAAGTTTAATTAAAAAAAATCCCTACAGCTTTAAGCACATCACTTACCTGTAATCAAATATGAATTGCAGAATAACTGGCACATCTGCCAACACTTAGCATGGCCACGCTAATGTGCGCAGAAATGGGTGCAGACATTTCATGTGGGTGCTTGGGCACACGCCTGTGTGAATGCACATAAAACCGTGTGCAATGCGTTATAGAGCCTGGCACCCAGTGGCTTATTTAAACGCAGCAGTCTGGTCCACAAGTTGCTGGATGATCTTCAGACCACCCTGTTCCTGTGCTCTTTAGTTTGCTATTATTGAATTCCATGTTACTGACCCAGCTTGCCATTTACCTGTCCAGTCTTCAACCCTGTCCCCAGGATTGTTCTACTGACTCTGCTACTACATGATTACCTGTCAATAGCCTTGGTCTTGCGCTTCCGACTCTGCTGCTGTATGGTCACCTGTGTATGACCCTGGCTTGTTCCTGATTCTGCTTCTGGTTTCCTCCCATGCATGGCTACTAGCCTGGCTCCCAACCTTGCTTCCTGTCTCACCCTTCTGTTAAAGCGGATGTAAACCCAATTCATGAAATTTGAGCTGGGCACATATATCTGCAGTATTTTGTTATCTCTCTTCAAAGAGCTAAGTCCCATTGCTCTCTCCTGAACTGTCCCTCTGTTCACAGCCTAATAACTCCTGACAAATTCTCTGACACATCAGATAAAAGCAGCCTGAAATTTCTGTCAGAGTTTTGATAAATAGATTAACAAGGAGCTGGCCCTATTACAAAACACATCTGATAGTCTTTGCCTATGATGAGAGGGGGTGTGTGCCTTTCCTCCAATCATCAAATTTAGATATCTTGGCTGTATGCCCAGACATCACACTCTGTGTTAACCAGGAAGAGAACATTTTCTAACACAATCTGAACTGTCTAAACAGTATATAAATTTGAAGCCAGCAGATATATAAAACTTACGTAGGGAGATTTGTTTCATCCATGTGCATCATCTGAGTCTGTTTCTCTTCACTGGGTGTATGGAGGGTTTACATTCACTTTAAGTATAGCTTGGTACTTCTGAGAGACACCTGTCCTGCAGCACATTCTGCTCACACGGCCATCATCTGGTAAACATCATCTTAGCCCTTCAGGTAACCACAGCTGGCAACTCATGCTTCTTTGGGAGTAGCTGTCAGAAACCATGAATCAGACTGAGACAGAAATACAGTTAAATCACACTTGTTTAATAATAAAAAGGTAAACAGAGTTAGGGTGGTCAAAATCCTAGTTCAGTAACTGGATGAGGTAGTCGGCCAAGCCAATATCCAAGAGCCAGCAATAAAGGTAGACATACAGCAAGCAGGATCTGTAGCCAGAGGGAACTACACTTCAGCAGGTCTTCAACGGGAACGCAGGAAAAAAGTCTCTCGTGATGTTAACACAGGCGAAGGCAAAGAGCAAATGAACTGGAAGGCTTTATGTAGGCAGAGCTGACAAGCAGGATCATCAACAGGTGGATCACTGTGGAGAGATAGAAGCTGGCAATTAGCTGACAGCTGACCTGCCAGCACAGAGAAGGATAGGGTGAGCCCAGCCCTGACAGTAGCACCTCCTGTTAGCACCTTCAGGGGTGCTCTGCACTAAGCCACAAGGGGAACCCTCTCAGCACTCTGGCCTCCAACCAGGTATGTGATATCCTGTCTCTGAACTTTTGGCTTCAATATAGATAAGTGATGTGATTTAAGCTGTATGATTTTTTTTAGTTGAACTTAGAAAAGAGGATTTTAAAAACAGTTATATCTAACCATTTTTTGTTTGTTGGTGTTTTCAGTGTCATAAAGCAATGTTTTTCCTTACTAAGCCTTTAATGTTGTGCTAGAACCATATACAGTATTCTGCTTGGGTAGCATGGGGCCTGTACAGGGAGCTGTCATAGACAACAATAGTGTGAAATGGCCCTTAACCATATGGGACATTAAACATACAGGGCCAGATTCACGTACATTGGCACATATTATGACCGGCGTAGCGCACCTCCTTTACGTTAGATCAGCGCAATGTAGAGGCGCAATCACCGTATCCTCGTAGTATTTGTGCAGAAATTTGCGCCGGTGTTACGTAAATTCCGAGGCGTAAGGTGGAGTAATTCAAATTGGGAAGGACGTGGGCGTGTTACATTGAAATGAGCCGTGACCCCATGCAAATGAAGGGCCGGCCTGATCGCGCATGCGCACATGAAGCAGACCATGGTCAGCACCTCTGTGCGCATGCTCACAACTCGGGAACGGCGCAATCAGTGAAATTGGAAGTGGACCCGGGCAACTTAGTGAACTACGCAGACAGCTTAAATAGACAGAGACAAACGCCCTTCCTTTGCAAAAGTACATCCCTTTGTATGCCTTCCTATACAGCAAGGTGCTTTTGTTCTGTTGTTTATTAGCGTTTGTTTGTTTGTTTGTGACGTGTCTTTGAAATATTTGGGGACTGTTTTGCAGAGTGATTTTTGTCTTTTTTGTGTTTTTTTTGTTGTTTTTTTTTTATTATATTTTTGCTGGGCATTTTTTTTTTTTTTGGTTCTGTTTGTGAATGATTTTGAAATGTGGGGGTGACATTCCTACCGGAAAAGGGGTGTCACCCTCATTTGTAGTGGATAAGTGATTCCCAGGTCCGTGTGAATGGTGTATGAATGTACAGTGACATAATTGGAGCCGTGGCATGGCGTTGCTGCTCACAAGTCCTGCATGGTGGACTTGTGCCAATCCAATGTGATGAGGATGTGATGTGTCTGTGCTAGGGACCACAGTGGTGTGCATGCATGCATTCTCATTGTGCCATGATTAATGTGTGTGTTTAACATGCAAAGATGCCTAATGTGAGCTGGCTCCTGGCTGCTCTTCCCTCAGAAGACGGGGTAGCCTCGGTTAGTGGGGGATTGTCTGGTTCAGGGGTCAGGTCATCACTTATGTCAATCTCCAGGCCCTTTCTCACTACGAAGTTGTGCAGCATGCAACATGCACCGATGATCTGGTGTACAAAGTTTGGGGAATACAACAGGGTACCATGGGGGGTTCCGTATATAAGTCATGAGATGGGGTCCCAGTGCATATGCAGAGTCACTCTGAAGGGATAAGACAGGAGGATGTTAGTAGTGCATGTGCCCCTTGTGATGTGTGCATCATGTGGGGGGACAGTCATGCCTGCCACCCATGTCACTCACCAACCAGCCAGCTGTCCCCATACATGTTCTGTTCGAAATCTGTGGGGATGGGACTAGGATTGTATATGTAGCTGTCATGGGTGTCATGGGTGGTGTCATGTGTTGGGCTGGTGATGTCCTCCTGCAGGGTTGTGGTTAATTCCAGGATGGCATGAGGGGTGAATCTGAAGATGCGAGACACCTCAGAATCACTCATGCCAAAGATGTCTATGCGTGTGTGATATATCAAGTGAAGAGTGAGGGGCTTGTATCAGATTAGATTATTATATCCATCAAGGTTTTAAAGGGCTATTGAAAGATAGTGAGACTGTGTTTGTAATTTGTATGTATGTTATGTATTGATGTATATATGTTTGTATATTTTTTGTAAAAATGTTTATAAAAGCAAAGAAAAAGTTTTTGGAAAAAAAAATCCTCTCCCGTGCCCTCCTCCGTGCCCTCCTCCTTCTTTGCTCATCTAAAGTCAGTAGTATAGCTATGAGCATGGATGCCCCTGACCTGTTGGCATACAGTTTGTTGTCCAGCAAGTGTGTCTGCTCAGCTCCTCAATAACAGTGTTGCTTTTGCTGACATGTAGACGGATTGTCTAATTTTATACCACCTTTTATATGGTCTAATTTTAGACAGGACGTGCAGCTGTTGCGCAAAGCGCGTAGTCTGCGCTGCACCAACGTTCTTTTGTGGATCCCCTTAACTCCCTCATTAGCATATTTGAATAGCAAATCAATGGTGTGTCTAGCGCAGTTTTGCGCAGACGGATACGCCGGTCTATCGAAATTACGCCGGTCCAAAAAAAGTAGATTTCTTGCGTATCTCGTTTTGGGGATGCAGCGCATCGAAACGCATGTGCAAATTTAGACTTAGGCCGCGCATCTCCTGTAACGCCGGTGTAATGGCTCTGGGAATCTGGCCCACAGTGCCTTGAAAAAGTGTTCATACCCCTTGAAATTTTGCACATTTTGTCATGTTATAACCAACATTTTTTATGTATTTTATTGGGATTTGATGTGATAGAATAACACAAAGTGGCACATAAATGTGAATTTTTTTTTTTGTGCAAATTAATATTTGAAAAGTGTAGTATGCATTTGTATTCAGCCCCCCCCCCCCCCCTCCCGAGTCAATACTTTGTAGATCCACCTTTCGCTGCAATTACAGCTGCAAGTCTTTTTTTGTATATGTCTCTACCAGCTTTGCACATCCATAGAGTGAAATTGTTGTCCATTTTGTCCAAAATAGCTCAAGCTCTGTCAGATTGGATGGAAAGCATCTGTGAACAGCAATTTTCATGTCTTGCCACAGATTATTAATTGGATTTAGGTCTGGACTTTGACTGGGCCATTCTAACACATGCATTTACTTTGTTCTAAACCATTCCATTGTAGCTCTGGCTGTATGTTTATGGCTGTTACACTGCTGGAAGGTGAACCTCCACCTCAGTCTCAAGTCTTTTGCAGACTCTACTGCCACGTACACATGATCGGAAATTCCGAGAAGAAAACAGTGGTTTTTTTTCTGACGGAATGTTGGCTCAAACTTGTGATGCATACACACGTTCACAAATCTTGTTGGAAATTCTGATCGTCAAGAACGCGGTGACGGACAAGACATACAATGAGCCAAAATCAATGAAGTTCAATAGGCAGTTTGGCTCTTATGCTTGATTCTGAGCATGCATGTTTTTTTTTGTGTGTTAGAATTGCATACAGATGAGAGGATTTTCCAATAGGATTGTTTTCTGTCTGAAAAATAGAGAACCTGCTCTCAATCTTTTGTTGACGTAAACTCCGTCAGCAAAAGTCCGATGGAGCATACATACAGTAGGAATTTCCAACCAAAAGCTCACATCAGACTTTTCTTGTCGGAATTTCTGATCATGTGTACATCACAGGTTTTCTTCTAAAATGTCCATGTATTTAACTTCATCCATCTTCCCATCAACTCATACCAGCTTCCCTGTCTCTGCATTCCCACAAGATGATGCTGTCACCACCATTTCACGGTGGGGATGGTGTGTTTAGGGTGATGTGCAGTGTTAGTTTTCGCAACACATAGCATTGTGATTTTAGGCCAAAAAGTAAAATTTTGGTCTCATCTGACCAGAGCACCTTCCTCCACATGTTTGCTGTGTCCCCTACATTGCTTCTCACAAACGGAAAATGGGACTTCTCTTGGCTTTCTTTCAACAATGGTTTCTCCTTGCCACTCTTCCATAAAGGCCAGATTTGTAGAGTGCATAACTAATTGTTATCCTGTGGAGAGATTGTCCCACCTGAGCTAGGTTTGTAGTTGTGCCATACTCTTTCAATTTTCAGATGATGGAACAGTGCTCCGTTAGATGTTCAAAGCTTGGGATATTTTTTTATAACCTAACCCTGCTTTAACTTGTCGACAACTTTATCTCTGACCTGTCTGATGTGTTCCTTGGCCTTCGTAATGCTGTTTGTTCACATACTAATTAGGTGACTTCTGAAGGTAATTGGTTCCACTAGTTTAGTTAGGGGTATCAGAATAAAGAAGGCAAATGCACGCTACACTTTTCACTTATTTATTTGTAAAACATTTTGAAAAATATTTATCATTTACCTTCCACTTCACAATTATGTGCCACTTTGTGTTGGTCTATCACATAAAATACATTCACATTTTTGGTTGTAACATGACAAAATGTAGAAAATGTCAAGGGGTATGAATATTTTTTCAAGGTACTGTATATTCCTCTCTTATTCTCTGAAGGACAAAAATAGAGGGTACATTCTCTGAAGGACAAAAATAAGATGTTTACAAAAGGAAGATAACATTGTATGTGCTTTCAGTGCAGCTCAAAAGAATCTATAAGGTATAAGTCTTGCAATTCTAGTAAGTTCAACATGTCCAAGGTCCAAGGTCCTAGACTTTGGAACGCTTTACCAACCAGCATTCGGTTGGAGGAGAACCACTTAGCATTCAGGAGAAAGATCAAGACTCATCTCTTTTGATACCAAAAGGGACAGGAACAACAAGCGCCCAGAGGCGATTTAGTTTGCATGTGCCGCGCTATATAAGTTTTCATTCATTCATGTATTTTATGTGCTTGCTGAAAATGTTATTAGCCTGAAAAATGAAAACTAATACAGACACCATGACTGATCAGCTGAAATATATAAGATTTCTATTCATGGGTTTAGATATAATTTAAGAGTTTCATTTGTTTTTTTTCCCCTACAGGGACCGAAGCTCAGGAAAATTTCAAGGCACCCTCAGAGACAAAACTGAAGGAGTAGAAATGCAAATTGTGTCCAAGCCAGAGTACATCTAATGCATGGGCTGTCGTCAAGACGAAAGATATAACAAAAAAGTTAATATTTAAATGAGCACTCTTTGGCTCCTTTGATTACAGCACACAATGAGATGCAAATTGTACACACAGGGCATTTGTGATGTTAATAGTTTTTATAGTTGTGAAAGTGTTTCTTACCAGATTTTAAATATAATTGTTAGTTACAGGGTTGTAAACTCATTACTCTGATTGCTAACAAATATAGGCTATAAATGACAATAGTTTAATGGTTATTTAGATGCAGATTAGTGACTTTACCATATTTAGTCAGCCACAGAACCTGCAAAGTTTATATTTATTGATAACCATGTTAAATCTGGGCAATTTAAACTGAGTCTGCTTATATTATACCCTCCCTGATTCCCTGCCCCCTCCTCCTCCATTATCATGCAAATTACATTTTTAAATAAAACCTGTTTTTATTACATAAATATATAATTTAGACCTATTTCTGTCATCAGTAGGTACCTGTGTTTCTCTATGCATTGCAGACAGATTAAAGACTGATGGAAAAGATCAACAGGGTGCTGTTAAATGGGTTGTAAACCCTTGTGTTTTTCACCTTAACTGAGCCCCGAATTTCCGTGGGCGGGATCCCGCGTTACTCTCCCAAAGCTTCTCGGCTCTTCATTGGATAGATTGAAAGCAGCACAGCCATTGGCTCACATTGCCGTCAATCAAATCCAATGACACGGCCACCAGGGGGCGGGGCCGAGCTATACACTCGGTGGCTATGGACGCCGAGTGTATGACACGGGAGCACGCCCGGAAGGTAACCCCCTCGGGAGAAAGCTTCTCAGAGGGGATCATCTATTGCAGGGAGGAGCCACGAGAGCCACCGTGGGACCCCAGAAAAGGACGATAGGCGCCACTCTGTGCAAAACAAACTGCACAGTGGAGGTAAGTATGACATGTTATTTAAAAAAAAAAAACTGAACCTATATTATCAGCTTCCTAAAAACATCAAAGCACTCTTCTCTTCTTAAGCTGGGCAAACACATAGAATTTCATTAAAAAAAAAATCTTAAAAAGAACATAATAGTTTTCAAATAGATTTTTTGTTTTGGACCACAGTAATGAAAAAACTCAAAGGAGTAGAATGGAAAATGTATTTTGAAACAACACATTGCTAACTGTGAATGTGGTTTGCATGTACGATGAGCTTTGAGTTCAAGTCGAACATGAGTTCGACTTGAACATTGGCTGTTTGCCAGTTCAGCGAACAGCGAAAAATTTGGGGTGTTTGCGGCAAATTCGAACAAAAGTCTATGGGAGAATTCTAAAGTGCTAATTGTAAAGGTTAATTTTCAAGTTATTGTCCTCAAAAGTGTTTGGGGACCTGGGTCCTGTCCCAGGGGACATGTATCAATGCAAAAAAAGTTTTAAAAACTGCAGTTTTTTTGGGAGCAGTGATTTTTGTAATACTTAAAGTGAAACAATTAAAGTGAATCATTCCTTTAAATTTCACACCTGGGGGGTGTCTAAAGTATGCATGTAAAGTAGCGCATGTTTCCTGTGCTTAGAATTGTCCCTGCACAAAGTGTCTTTTCTGAGGGAAAAAAAGTCATTTAAAACTAGTGGCTATACATGAATTGTTGGTCCCGGCAATACAGAGTAAAGTAATTGAAAAAAATTACAGCCCCCCAGTCCTTTACCAGGCCCTTTGGGTCTGGTATGAATATTAAGGGGAACCCCAGCCATTTTTTTTTTCAATTCATTTTACCTGAATTGCCAGGACCGACAATTCATTAATAGCAGGTGTATTTTTAAATTACTTTTTTTTCCTTCAAAAATGACATTTTGTGCATGGAACCAAAATTAAAAAAAATATATATGTGTTGGTCCCCCCAAATTCCATATCAGGCACTTCAGGTCCGGTAAGGATTTTAAAAAAGTTGTAAAGGAAAAAAATGTTTTGCCTAAAATTTAATGTCTGCAAGGTAGACAGACAGAATGGTGTAAAGATTCTGTTAAAAAACTAGTAAATACCTATTAAATTCCTTCATCCATCACCTCCGGCATTCTAGTTTCTGTTCTCTTATTCACTACCTGGTTTGCGGCGCTCGTTCATGTAAGAACTACATTTCCCAGTATGCATTGCGGCACACCCAGTAATTCACACCTCCTTGAAGTCTCTAAGGCTGCGTACACACGTCTAAACAAATCCGATGAAAACGGTCGGACAGACCGTTTTCATCGGATATGTCTGCTGGGCTATTTTGGTTTGATCAGTGTACACACGATACGCCACGTCACCACTTCAGGAAGTAAAATACTTCCACGCATGCGTCAAATCCATTTGGCGCATGCGGGAGATTTTTGTCCGCTGGTTAGGCGTACTAACCAGCAGACATGTCAGACTGACGGGTTTCCAGCAGACAAGTTTTAAAGCATGCTTTAAAACTTTTGTGCTGGAAAAACCTGTCTGCTCGCCTGTACACACAATCAGATTTGTCTGCTGAAACGGTCCGTCGGACCGGTTTCAGCAGATAAATTAGATCGTGTGTACGCGGCCTTAGCGTTCTGCCACACAGATGTAGTTCCCAGGAGGGGCCGAGCACATCACTGACCACCGCAGTAAAGCCTCCCTTCATGGGGGTGAGTAACAATCAGACATACAAATAAACAAAGAAGTGTAGCGCTAAATATATGTAACAGTAAATCAAGAGACTTAATAACAAGTCATACATAAGGTAATAACACCGAATCGTGCTCAAAGTTCATACATAAGGAAAAGTAAATTATTAAAAGTTCCAAAACCATAAGATCCAAACAAAATGATTGTTGTAGAAAAAATAGTGATGAGTTGCTAGTAGATCCAACACCAGAGTGAAAAAGGGGAGGCTTACCGGAATGAGTGGACCCAAATAAGCTTATGCTATATGAGTCATATGAGCTTAAGGGTAACGGTGTCCCAACTTTAAAACCGGCTAGATGGTAGACAGGAAGATGGAATTCTGAGGGTTTCCACTGTTGAGACTATACAGATTAGACTGATGGGAAATAGTAGCCAAGGTGGTCAATGATGACCCTGGGCAGTTTCCAAATAGTCTAAAGTCTCAGATTTTGGGAGGTAAAAAGGAAAAGATGAAGATGCATATAGTGTAATTCTGTATATAGAATTTACTCAGCAGCAAATAATACAAGGTTTACACTCACATGTCCATAGATAATACAGGCATAAAAATTGTAGCAGTAGGGTCAGCATGGAGTCCCGACGCATTTCGATCTCTAGATCATCATCTGGGGCGCCCCAATGCAACAGGACTTCCTTCTTGAATGCGGTGAATGCTGTAGTCCCAGCATTCATTGCTCTATCTCACGCATGCGCAGTGTTGACGGTGAGCCGCGCCGCCAACACTGCACAGTTGCCATCACAACAGGCGCGTTTTCACCTGGTTTCCAGCAGTTAAAATGGTGGAATTGTATCCGCCCTTGTCACATGACTGACTGCAAGAGTCATGTGACGTGCAGAAATGACGCAAGACTTCTTCTGCTGTGATCTAGAGAATCCTCTCCTGGGCAGCGTCACGCTGTGATCCCAGGAATCATTGCGGCGATCGCAGACGAAGCAACACGACCAGTCCCGCAGGACTCAGACCAGGAAGTGCCTGGTTCAGAGCACTGAAATAAGGTATGGAAGCGATTTTATTTTTTTTGGATACACTGAGCCCTTGTGTTTAAAGTGGACTTGCGAATTAGGGTGAACCTCCACTTTAAGTTATATTTGGATGTTTTAAATGGGTGAATCCAAGCGTGGCTTTTAAAAAGTTTAGCCTTACATATTAATTCAGTTGCTTGTATATTTTAGTTTAATAATTGTATTTATTTAATTTACCATGTATCTTTCCCAGAGGATAACCCATTTTTTTTTATCTCCACCTCAATTTGGATTGCTCACATTTGTGCTAGGTTTGCTATTAGATGAGTCTGCAGCCCTGGTTAGTAATAATATGTAAATTGTAAAGTAACCTTTATTCCAGGAAAAGTTTTTTGGGGATTTTTTTTTTTCTTTTTTAAATAGCACATTTGTTAAAACGCCATACATTAAATGCTAAAATAAAAACCACAGTAAAAAAAAATAAAAACATGCAACATTTGATTCTATCAGCATCCTCCATAGTTTATGGCTGCTTTATTCTGAAGAGCTGGTCTTAATACGATCTTACAATTATTCATTTATGATGCTTTAAAGGGGTTGTAAAGGTTCGTCTTTTATTTTCTAAATAGGTTCCTTTAAGCTAGTGCATTGTTGGTTCACTAACCTTTTCCTTCGATTTCCCTTCTAAATATTTTTTTTCTTTGTTTGAAATTCTCACTTCCTGTTTCTCCTCAGTAAGCTTTCCACCATCATCCAAGCGGTGGAAAGTCATTTAGAACAGCTTACTGAACACCTTACTGAGGAGAAACAGGAAGTGAGAAATTCAGACAAAGAAAACAAAGAAAAAAAAACATTTAGAAGGGAAATTGACAGATGTCTAAACTCTATTTGAGCTTTATTTGTTGGCTGATCACCATTACCATTATTGCTTCAATTTACTGTAGGGCTTTTGTAGATAATACAATATATAAAACTGAACGGATGCCACAAATTCCTGCTCCCTTTCTCCACTTTTATTTAATCAACTAGCGCAAACACTTTTGTCTCATTATAATTTTGAAATTATATGTCATGTGCAGAGCAAAACAGTTATAAGGGAGGGATTTGCAAGATAATACATAGCAGAGATTAATTTTTTTTGGGGGTAATTGTTCAGATTTGCATGCAATGTTTTTGGTTTCAAAAGTTACCTGTGATACTTCCAAAAATAAGGAATCCTTAACCACTTCAGCCTTGGAAGGATTTACCCACTTCCTGACCAGGCCATTTTTTGCGATACGGCGTCGCTTTAACTAACAATTGCGTGGTTGTGCGACGCTGTACCCAAACACAATTGATGTCCTTTTATTCTACACAAATAGAGTTTTTTCTATGGTATCTGATCACCTCTGCGGGTTTTTTTTTTGCGCTAAAAAACAAAAAGAACGGCAATTTTGAAAAAAAAATAATATTTTAACTTCTTGCTATAATAAATATCCCCAAAAAAACAAAAAAAAAGTCTTTATCAATTTAGGACAATATGTATGCTTCTAAATATTTCTAGTACAAAAAATAAAATAAAAATGTATATTGATTGGTTTTTGCAAAAGTAATAGGGCCAGATTCAGGTAGAGTTACTCTGGAGTATCAGTGATACTTCAGCCTAATGCCGCGTACACACGGTCATTTTTTGCGATGAAAAAAAAACGACGTTTTCTGTGAAGTAAAAAACAACGTTTTTGAAACGTCACTTTTCAAAGACAATTTTGCATACACACCATCGTTTTTTCACAAAAAGCGAGGTTACGTTCACCACTCTTTTCCATTGAAGCTCGCTTCATAACTAGCTTCTGGGCATGCGCGGGTTGAAAAACGTCGTTTTGAAAGACGTTTTTGCTACACACGGTGACTTTTTGTGAAACAAAAAACGACGTTTTGAAAAACGACACAAAAAATTCAAGCATGTTGGAATTTTTTTTTGGTTTTGCCCACACACGATCAATTTAAATGACGTTTTAAAAAACTTTGTTTTATTTCATCGCAAAAAACGACCGTGTGTACGCGGCATAACTCTCACTTTGAGCCGGCGTTTCTGTTTTCAGTAAGCAGAAAACAAGAAACGCTGGGTTGGAGTTCCTATACGAGCGGCGTAATTGTATTTCGCCGTCGTATCGGAACTGCAATTTTAAAAATGGCGCTGGGGGCGTTCTTGCTGATTAACGCCGAGAATATGTTAATCAGCGAGAATCGGCAATTCACGATTGTATTCGGGCCCGACGCAGTGACTTTCCGACGTTTCCGTAAGAGATACGCAGTGTAAAGATAAAGCAGCCCCCTAGTGGAGTATCCTATGTTAAGTATGGCCGTCGTCATCGCGTCGAAAAAAAAAAAATTTGAGTAGTTTGCGTAAAACGTCCGTGAATGGGGATTGACGTCATTGACGTTCACTGACAGAATTTGGAGCATGCGCACTGACAGTCGACGCATGCGCAGTACGTTCGCCGTGGGATCGGGCCTAGTTATAATAATACACGCCCCCTACCCGCCCAATTTGAATTCCGCCGGCTCATTTTCGCTACGCCGCCGCAACTTTAGGAGCAAGTGCTTTGTGAATACAGTACTTGCTCCTAAAGTTTCGGCGGAGTAACGTAAATGAGAAAAGTTACTCCAAAATAAAGATTTGCCCATCTACCTGAATCTGGCCCATAGCGTCTACAAAATAGGGGAGTTATTTTTGTCATTTTTATTATTTTATTTTTTTACTAGTAATGGCGGTGATCAGTGACGTTTAGTAAGGACTGCGACATTACGGCTGACAAATTGGACACTTTTGACACTTTTTTGAAACCATTGACATCTATACAGTCATCAGAGCTAAAGCCACGTGCATCGGCTCCAGCGCTGTGCCACAGACGCACGCCCCCTATAGCCTTAAAAACAGCCACCGTACAGCTATGGCAATTCACACAAGGGAGCCAACCTGCTGTCGTATAATGACGGCGGATGGTTGGCAAGTAGTTAAACTTAACCTTTACATATAAACATAACATTTTAAAGATAACCTACCAAAAATGTAAATATTTCTTAACCCAAACTTTAAATGCACCCTTAACCTCTTGGTGCCGACCGCACGCAAATATGCGGCCTCTCAGCAGGTGGGCCTTGGCGCAGAGCGGACGCATATTTGTGTAAATAAATCTGTGCCGAGAGCACATTCTCTGCATGCTCCTGGAAAAGTTACTGGCAGCAAACGGAAAGCTCCCAAAAGCTACTTGCGATTGCGAGCTTTCCGAACATGTGACCACCATGACAGACAATCACGGCGGGCACATGATCATAAATCCTGCCCCACCTCCCAACATCCCAAATCTCTTACACGGTGGAAGGCGCCTGGACCAAGAGATTAAAGAGACCCTGTCACCTTGTTCATTCAGGGAAAAGTGACAGGGTATGTTTAATGCTCAATCCCCAGCCACCTAAACAGTGCTCTCCTATTAAATTGTTCATCATTACTGCTACAAAATACCCAGTGTCAGAGAATAAAAGGGTCAGTGAGATCACTCTCTACCATGCACAGTGCATGAGTCTAGCAATTGCATCATGGAAGTCAGATGTCCCCACCCTGTGAAAGTGTGCATAGGGTGGTTGGGTGGTGGGCTTTAACCTATACCCTGAATAGGCTAGGTGAAAGGGTCTCCCCAAATTAATCTTAACATAAGGACTTAACAACTTAAAGGGTGTTACCATTTTTGCAGCCAACTTGGAATAACGCATACTTTGATTTGTGACGTGTTCCAATTCACATAGCATAGCTTACCTTTTATGCTATTTTTTTGGACCCTCCAGCAAAGAAAATCCTACACATTTTTTTTAATAAGTGGGCTGAGCAGCTGTTTGCCATAATTAATCATGTCTGACCTGTACAGGTAGAGCTTTGTTATCAATTGTAACTAGACTTAGGCCCCTTTCACATGAGTGGACGAACGGTCCGCTAATTACAAGTCCGTTTACGGACTTGTAATGTGTCCCTATGGGAGCGGATCCGTTAGCGGATGATGCATCCGCTAACGTCTGCCTACGATCCGCGTCCGTCTGGATCCGTTTTGCGGACGGAAGAAAACCCTATTTTTCTTCCGTCCGATGGATCGGATCGGATGCAAACAGACAGACGGTCCGTTTCCATCCGATTCCCCATAGGGGATAGCGGAGGAGAGACAGGGCGGTCCCTGCACAGTGTGCGGGGACCGCCCTGTCCGCCGACAGCTGAGCGGGGATCCCCGCTGAGCCGACGGACACACACGGAGCGGACCGAAAAACGGACCGCTCCGTGTGAAAGAGGCCTTAAACACTATCTATCCCAACAAAGGTTAAAGGTTTAGAGACTGGGCTTATTACATTGTATAAGGAAAAAATTGGCACACGTTCACTCTGACATTGCTAAAAATAACTCTGCAGTGTGCCATGACACCTTTTCCTCTAAAAGGTAAGAAATTATATATATATATATATATATATATATATATATATATATATATATATATATATAGGCAATTTTTTTGTTTTATTTAGGTGCTCTGTGAAAATGGGAACATATAAAAAATAAAGAGGGTTTTCTTAAATTTGACTGCAAAAGCGGAAATAAGAATGAGAGCGGTCTGATGGATTTTTCCATCGCTTAACCGATGAAGCTGACTGATGGTCAGTTGTGCCTACACCATCAGTTAAAAAAACGATCGTGTCAGAACGCGGTGACGTAAAACACAATGACGTGCTTAAAAAAATGAAGTTCAATGCTTCCAAGCATGCGTCAACTTGATTCTGTGCCTACAAACAATCGTTTTTTTTTTTCCGGTTAGGTATCCATCGGTTAAATTTAAAACAATCGGACCAAAAACCCGCGCATGCTCAGAATCAAGTCGACGCGTGCTTGGAAGCATTGAACTTCCTTTTTTCTGCACGTCGGTGTGTTCTACGTCACAGCGTTCTGGTCTGATTTTTGGTCCGATGGTGTGTACACACATCAGACCATCAGACCACTTCAGCCTGGTCCGATGAAAACGGTCCGTCGGACCAGTCTCATAGGACCAGTATGATCGTGTGTACGTGGCCTAACAAGACCTGCCTGCATGGTGATTTTGGGAACCGCTTGGTGATTTTGGGTTCTCTGATTTCTGCCTCAACTCCAAGAATGGCCTCAGCCCCTCTGGCACACCTGGTTAGCTAAATTCTCTTAAAACACATATTAAGGACACAAATAGAAAATACTGTTAGCCTGGTTGTGGAATAATACCAGAAACAGACAGAGATACCAGTAAAGATAAACAAGTTAAATATATTATCATGGTTAAAATTATGAAGACACTTACAACACTGTTAAACCTTACTGCAGAGTATCAATACAATAGAAGTAACAACCTTCAATATTTAGCAACTGTGAGGCCCTGTACACACGATCAGACCGGTCAGATGAGAATGGTCCGACGGACCGTTTTCATCGGACCACCGCTGAAGTGGTCTGATGGTCTGAAGTGCGTACACACCATCAGTCCAAAATCCCATCGGGCCAGAACGTGGTGACGTAGAACACAACGACGTGCTAAAAAAACGAAGTTCAATGCTTCCAAGCATGCGTCGACTTGATTCTGAGCATGCGTGGGTTTTTGGTCCGATGCTTTTGTGTACTAACCATCGTTTTGGTCCGACGGTCAAGTGTCCATCGGACAGATTTTAAAGCAAGTTTTAAAACTTTGGTCCGATGGACAAGATCAATTTGGTCTGATGAAACTGGCCTTAAGGCCAATTTCATCGGACCGGTCTGATTGTGTGTACGCGGCCTAAGTATATTAAAAAAACAGTAATCTATATACCCATAACATGGGTGTTGAGAGGGAGGAGAGAAGGTGTATCAACTTCTCATCTCCTTCTGTGCTATAAACACTGTTGAAATGTAAACAACAAAAAATTATTAAACAAGTACGGTGAACCAAGTTCTGTAGGATTACAGGTCCTGGATTGAAGAGTACTAGCGTAGCACACTGTACCTTAGGTAGGTGCTAAGTGTAGGGTTTGTGTGTGAGCTGGTAGTGTAGGTAAATGTAAGCAGACCTATTCTGCAAGCTAGGCCTGTTTGTTTTTGATCTGGGGGCAGGGGAGAGGTTTTAATGTAGCAGTGGGTGACTGACATGTACTTTGGTGCCTCCTCTGTTTCCAGGGAGAATGTTCTGGAAAAGGAGCAGGGCTGAGAGCTAGAGTGACATGGGGTACATGTGAGGAGCTCTGGCCAATCCCCAATTAGGATTGGTAGGGGGCAGGCCTCCTACCTATACCAATGGTCAGCCTTCTGGGGGGGAGTTGTTGGCTGGGTGAACTGAAGGATGGAGTGCTAGACTGTCATGCAGGAGGGACACCCCCATCTGTGGGGTGTGACTCAGGCAGAGAAGCTTGGGATCTGGGAGGGAGCCCCTCTTTACACAGTCATGGAGAGGTGTCATGAAACAGGAGCTGGAAGAGGCAGTTGGTCCGCATGTCTGGAGTAAGTCCTTCAGGAAGGATCCAGGGCAGGTGTCAGTGAGTGAAAGCACAGTGGAGAGATCTGGAAGAGGCATGCCAGGGGAGCTGGATGCAGAGCCAGAGGCAGAGACTGAGGAGTTTGCTTCAAATCGATGTAGCCTTGAGGGCAGGCAGGATATGCAAGTTGGACTTGCTGGGATCAGTAGTCTATCACCATTTAATCTTCTTAAGTAAATGGTTGCAGGCTGCGGCCTACAAAGTGTCATCAACTAAATTAACTGGGACTTATTCAGACTAAGGGCTATTCAAGTTCTGATGGTGTGACAGGATTACTAAGACTTCGAAAGGAAGAAGTGTTCTGAGGTAAAAGACTATCAAGTTTAGGGGCAGCCATCTTGTCCTTTCTGAGAAGTGTGACGCATTTACTATAATCTTCAAAGTACTAATTTGTTCTATGGCCATCCCATGTCCCTTTCCCCAACCAAGTTCAATCCCCTAATAAAATAACAAAAACAAGCAAAATACTGGTTATTGACTAAAGGAGTGTGTTTAATGGATGTCTGGCAGCAGGATGGAATGTGTGAATGTTTTAACTCGTAGCAATCAAGCGCTACACTAGTGTCTTCTGCTAGCAAACATTGGGGCCCTTTGTAAAGAAGGTGGCTCAATCAAGCAAAATTGAGACAGTAAATATCTAGGATATTCCTTTAGGTAGTGGTTTGTAAGAACAGACTGGCTAAAGGTGGCAGCTCTAAACAAGCATCCTCTGACACCAGAAAGGGGAATTGGTGGTCTGCATGCAGTGTCTGTACTGTGTTAAGAAGGATGTTTGGGTTTTCACGCGCTCACCAATCCTCTGTGCGATGACACAATGGAGATTCCAAATTCAGGCTCCTGCCAATGTTGTTAGGCACCAGATCCCCTCCTGTCAGCCGCTTAGGATGTCTGGAAGCTAAACTGGCAAGGTGACTGGACACCTGGATGGGTATTGCGATCCCTGGAGGGGTTTGGGTCGTCACCCAGCCTGGTATGGCTCAGGAGGGGGGCTTTCTCATCCCCTCTCATTTCCTGCGGCCTGCCAGGTTGTATGCTCTAATAAGGGTCTTGTATAGATTTTTGGGGGGACCCCTATGGCATTTTCTTTTATTTTGGTGCAGGGTTCCCCTTAAAATCTATACTAGACTTAAAGGGCCTGGTATGGATTTTGAGGGTGACCCCCTACCCCATTTAAAAATAAAAATTGGCACAGATTCTCTTCTTTTATTTTGGTGCAGGGTTCCCCTTAAAATCAATACCAGACCTGAAAGGCCTGATATGGAATTTGGGGGGACCCCACACTTTTTTTTTTATTTTAGTTTGGGGTTCCCCTTAATATTCATACCAGACCCAAAGGGCCTGGTAATAGACTGGGGGGACCCATGCCATTTTTTTACAATGACTTTTATCTGTATTTCCGTGTCCCAATAATTCATTATAGCTGCGAATAGTTTTAAATTACTTTTTTTCCCTTAGAAATGTCATTTTGGTGCGAGACTGTTCTAAGCACGTGAAAAATGCAACACTTTACAAGCATACTATATAGACTAAACCCCAAATAATAAAAAAAGGGCATGGAGTTCCCCCAAAAAATCAACACCAGACCCTTTATCCGAGCACGCAAAATGGCAGAGAGTGACCCCCTCAAAGCACCATATCCCCATGTTGATGGGGACAAGGGCCTCATCCCCACAACCCTTGCCCGGTGGTTGTGGGGGTCTGTGGGCGGGGGGCTTATCGGAATCTGGAAGACACCTTTAACAAAGGGGACCCCCAAATCCTGACCCCCCTTATGTTAATTGGTAATGGTGTACATTGTACCTCTACTATTTCACAAAGAAAGTGTAAAAAAAAAAACAGACACCTTTGGGAAAGTCTCGGTCTCCGCTCCAATGCTGTCAGTATCCTGCGACTGGTGATCTCCTCTCCGGGTCCAGCGATGAGAAGATCTCCTCTTCATCCAGGTCCAGGATCCAACGATGAGATGTCCATCCAGTGCACGCATCACCTGTCTCTACCAGAGACAGCCCGGCGAATGATGCGGGTGACCCCGCCCCTTTCTGATGTAACGCAGGTTTGCCATTACATCAGAGCGGTTGGGGTCACCCGCATGTCACTGAGAAAGCCTGGGCTTTCCCTTGCATCAGAGGGGGACGGGGTCACATGACGCCCTCACCTACATAAGAGCTGTCACTGCTGAAGCCGCGTCATTCGCCGGACTGTCTCCTGGTGGAAACAGGTGATGCGTGCGCAGGATAGACATCACATCGCTGGATCCTGGACCTGGATAAAGAGGAGATCTTCTCATAGCTGTATCCCAGAGAGGAGATCACCCATCACAGGATACCGACAGCGTTGGAGTGGAGACCGAGAGTGGATTACCACCACTGGAATTTTTTTTATTATTATTAAAGGACTTTCCCAACGTTGCCTGTGTTTTTTTTTACAATTATTTACACTTTCTTTGTGAAATAGTAGAGGTACAATGTACCCCATTACCAATTCACATGGGGGGGGTCGGGATCTGGGGGTTCCCTAAAAACGGGGCCTATTTTGGCACTTCTCTCCTTCATGTAAAAATCACAATTCTTTTGCTAGAAAATTAATGAGAACCCCCAAACATTAAACATTTTTTAGCAGACACCCTATATGTAATAAAATGGCAGTCATTGCAACTTTTTTTCTCGCACATTATTTGCACAATAATTTTACAAATTTCTTGAATTAAAAAATAACAAAACAGTAAAGTTAGCCCAATTTTTTGGTATAATGTGAAAGATGATGTTACGCCAAGTAAATAGATACCTAACATGTCACGCTTTAAAAATGCGCACACTCATGGAATGGTGCCAAACTTTGGTACTTAAAAATCTCCATAGGCGACGCTTTACATTTTTTTACAGGTTAGTATTTTCGAGTTACAGAGGAGGTCTAATGCCGCGTACACACGGTCGTTTTTTGCGATGAAAAAAAACGAAGTTTTTTAAAACGTCATTTAAATTGATCGTGTGTGACTACGTTTTTCAACCCGCGCATGCCCAGAAGCTAGTTATGAAGCGAGCTTCAATGGAAAAGAGTGGTGAACGTAACCTCGCTTTTTGTGAAAAAACGATGGTGTGTATGTAACATCGTCTTTGAAAAGTGACGTTTCAAAAACGTCGTTTTTTACTTCACAGAAAACGTCGTTTTTTTTCATCACAAAAAATGGTCGTGTGTGCGCGGCATAATGCTAGAATTGTTGCACATGCTCTAACGCACGCAATGATACCTCACATGTGGGGTTTGAACGGCGTTTACATATGTGGGCTAGACTTGCACGCATGTTCGCTTCTGAGTGCGAGATACCGGGGACAGGGGCATTTCAATTTTTAGGGCCAGATTCAGGTAGATGGGAGCATCTTTGCTCTGGAGTAACGCTTCTCATTTACGTTACTCTGACGACCCTTTCAGCGCAAGTACTGTTATTCACATAGCAGTTGCGCGTAAACTTGCGCCAGAGTAACGATAATGCGCTGGCGTAACCCGACGCAAGTGGAAGTGGGTGTGATCACATGTAAATGATGGGCGGAGCCCAGCGCAGAGGCTTACGTTCAGCGCATCATCCACGGAGCATGCGCAGTGAGTGCGGCTCCACTCGCCCCCTTGTGCGCATGCTCACAACTTCCGTCGGCACCACTTCACGGGAAACGTCAGCGCAATGCCTTCCGTTGGGCGCTTAAAAGCGCAGGCGGAAACGCCATTCCGGCGCAAAAGTATTTCCGTTTCCCCCCACCCCAGGGAAGATACTTTTGAGCTGTGATGGCTGCTCCCGCTACCCCCAGAGAGAGGGGAAACCTCAACTTTAACGCCCAGGAGGTCTCAGTGATCATCTCCGCTATGGAGACATTTAATCATTTCCTCCATGGGAAAAAAAGCCGTAAGACCAGCCGGGAGAGGAAGCAGGGCATCCTGGACACCATTGCTGGCCGGGTCAATATTTTGGGGTACTCCACCCGGACTGCTGCTGACATCCAAAAAAAATTCAATGATCTGCGGCGCAAGGTCCGTGGCAAGGTGGCCACCATCAGGAGGCATGAGAGGGGCACAGGTGGTGGTCCCCCATGTCCGGTCACCCTGACCGCGGAGGAGGAGGTGGTCTCGCTGCCTGGAGAGGGAGCAGGTGGAGGGGGTCCCTGGCTATGACTCTGTGGAGGAAGGCTCCAGGACAGGTAAGTGTTTTTTATCCCCTATTTAATGTGTTGCATTTGGGGGGGGGGGAGGGTACATGTGCCAAGTGTGTGGGACCACCAACATGTGTCTGCTTTGTGTCATCCACAGATGACGGAGCTGGGCCATCATCTGTCGGCGGCCAGTCCACCCCATCCCCCCCACGCCATCCTGTGCACGAGCCCCTGGGTGGTGAAGAGGTGGAGGAGGAGAGTGGCCACACCACACCTGCCGAGGTGGTTGTGGAGGATCCTGCTGTGGCAGAGCAGGACTTTTCCTTAGTGTTGGAGGTCTCCTCCCCTTCTCCTGGGCCGTCTGTCATCCCCTCCCCCATCCTTGGAAGCCCCTCAAGGGCGACTCCATTCCCCCGGGGACAACTATCTTCTGGCCCCAGGAAGGCGACCCAGAAGACCAGGGGGGTGTCGGATCTTGTCCAGGGCCAGTTGGCGAGGGATCACGCCAGACAGACCCAACAAATGGGGGACATAGTTGGGCACTTGGAGAAAGTGGCTGACAGCCTGTGCTCCGTTGGCCAGATAAGCAACGCAGTGCAGGATGTGAGTTGCAACTGCGCTGCAGTGGTGACCAGTTTGGGGGAGGTGCAGGGGGATATTAGGCACCTCACTGCAGCCGTCCAGGCCAACACTGCTGCCATCCATGGAAACAGTGCTGCCATCCGGGACCAGGGGAGGCTGAGTGGGCGGGCCCAACACTACCAAGTGACCCGGCAGCTCAGGATGCAGGCCCAGCAGCTGAGGATGCAGGGCCAGACAAACAATTACCTCGGCCGGATAGCCATGGCCTTGGAGGGCATGCAGGCCACACCTGCCAGGAGTGGCCCACCCGGGGATCAGCCACCTCCAGATGCCCCCCCACCCCCACCCACTCCATCCAGGCAGCTGAGGAGCCAGAGAGGTTTGGCAAGCAGGAGCCCCCGACATCCCCGATGATTTTTTAATTTTTTTTGTCTGATTTTTACTCAGGATATGAGATTTTTATTTTATTTAGATTTTTACTCAGGATATGAGATTTTTATTTTATTTTGATTTTTACTCAGGATATGAGATTTTTCTTTTATTGATACTGCACACGTTGCAGTGTGAATGGTGTGTGAATGTGAGGGGGTGGCACTCCTGCCAGTAAGGGGTGTCACCCTCGGCCGTGGTGGTGAAGTTAACCCCACGGCTGTATGAATGACGTGTGAAAGGTGTATGAATGGACAGTGACATCATTGGGGCCTTGACGCTGGCGTTGCTGCTCCCAAGTCCTACATGCTGGACTTGGGCTAATCCAATGCGATGTGGATGTGGTGTGTGTGATCTAGGGACATCAGTGGTGTACACGCGTGCATTGTCTGTGTGATTAATGTTTTGGTTTAGTGTCCAAAGATGCCTACGGCAAGGACCCTCCTGACTGCTCTTCCATCAGCAGACTGGGTGTCCTCTGGCAGGGGGGGGCTGTGTGGGTCGGGGGTCAGGTCATCACGCATTTTAATCTGCAGGCCTTTTCTCATAGCAAAGTTGTGCAGAATACAACATGCACCGATGATCTGACACACAAAGGTAGGGGAATACAATAGGGTTCCCCCAGACTGATCCAGGCAGCGGAAACAAGACTTCAGGAGCCCGAATGTTTGCTCCACCACTGCACGGGTTTTGATGTGTGCTTCATTGTATTTTCTCTCTCCTCTGGTTTGGGGGTTCCGGAAAGGAGTCATGAGATGGGGTCCCAGTGCATATGCAGAGTCACCTGTAAGGTAAAAGACAGGAGGATGTTAGTCATGCATGTGCCACTTTTGATGTGCATCACGGGAGGGGATAGTCATGCCTGACTCCCATATCACTCACCAACCAGCCAGCTGTCCCCATACATGTTCTGTTCGAATTCTGCTGGGATGGGGCTCTGATTGTATATGAAGCTGTCATGGCTGGACCCGGGGTGTTTGGCACGGACGTGCCATATGAGGCGTTGGGCATCGGCTATCACCTGTACGTTGATGGAGTGCCAATGCTTCCGATTGCGGTATATGTGCTCTGTGGCACTGGGGGGCTGGAGTGCCACATGTGTGCAATCAATGGCCCCCACAGTGCGTGGGAATCTGGCAATGTTGTAGAAATCTGTCATTGCCTTCAGCCGCAGGTCCTCAGTGGTGGGTCTGATGAACTGGTTGGACATGCGTCTGAGGATTGCAGGGACAACCTGGTGCACACATCTGCTCACGGAGGATTGTGACATCCCAGCCACCACTCCACTTGTACGCTGGAATGATCCACTTGCTAGGAAATGGAGTGTTGCCAGGACCTTCACCAGTGGCTGCAGGGTTGTGGTTAGTTCAAGTATTGCATCTGGGCTGAATCTGAAGAGGCGATACACCTCCTCATCCCCCATGCCAAAGAGGTTCATGCGCGTGCGATATATCCTCTCACGTGCCCGCCTCCTTCGTTCCGGGGGACCCATCAGTAGTGCTAGGACCACGATTGACCCTGGCATGTTGGCACACAGAGGTGTTGTCCTTGCAAGTGTGGTTGTTCAGCTAGCTCTTATCATCGGTAACGCTGCTGTAGCTGCTCTCCTGCTGACCTGTGACCGTCTGGAGTAAAGATAAAGCAGCCTTTTGTAGAAATAACTTTGCGCCGGACGGACGAGATACGCGCGGCGCATGTAGCCAGCGTATGGTGCTAATCCGTTTGCGAATCGGGAAATCTCCCTCATTTGCATATTTGCAGGGGAAATCAATAGGCGCGACTGATGCGCCAAGCGAAATTATGCGCTGACGGGACTCTGGCGCCGGAAAGTTAAGCCGATCGGAAAAGGCCCGTTTTCGGGCGCATCTAGTTTGGTGGGTACAGCCACATAGAAACGACGGCGCATATTCACAGTTACGCGGCGCATATCGAATTACTCCAGCACAAGTCTTGCTGAATCTGGCCCTTAATTTTTAATTTTTTTTACTTTATTTTTACACTTTTTTTTCCATTTTTTGTATCACTTTTATTCCTATTACAAGGAATGTAAACATCCCTTGTAATAGGAATCACTGTGACAGGTCCTCTTTATGGAGAGATGTGGGGTCAATAAGACCCCACATTTCTCCTCCAGGCTTATAAGCATGAGATCGTAAAAAAAAATTCAGGATCTCATGACCGATAGCCGAAGCTAACGAAGACCCTTATGCCGCGTACACACGATCATTTTTTGTGATGAAAAAAAATGAAATTTTCTAAAACATCATTTAAAATCACCGTGTGTGGGCAAAACGTTGTTTTATGTCTTAAAAAAAACGACCAAAAAAAAATTCGAACATGCTTGAATTTTTTGTGTCGTTTTTCAAAACGTAGTACTTGTGTCATAAAAAGTGATGGTGTGTGGGCAAAACGATGTTGAAAACTATGTTTTTAAAGCCGCGCATGCTCAGAGGCAAGTTATGAGACAGAGCTTCAATGGAACAGAGTGCCGTCGAACGTGGTGTACGTCACCACGCTTTGCTAGAGCATTTTGGAAAAACGATGGTGTGTATGCAACGTCGTTTTGGAAAATGAAGTTTGAAAAACATCGTTTTGTTTCATCATTTGAAACGTCGTTTTTTTTCATCACAAAAAATGATCGTGTGTATGCGGCATTATAACTCTTTTCCTTTCCTAAACTAAAGATACATCATGATTCATGTCTCCATTAAAAGTTAATTTTTATGTGGCTAATGCAGGTATCTATGACTACATCACAAGGGAGAGATGTGTAAAAATAGAGCTGTTTAGAAAGTGCCATTAAACTAAAAGTATTTTATTGCACATAATGTGTCTGAGAAAAAAAACTTGTGTTCTTATTTTATATGCTCAAGACTATGGGAGATTCTCCAATTTGAACAGTAGCATATGATAAAAGGATATAACAATTTAATGACTGTTTCCTTGTGCATGTCCCATTATTTTGGAGATCATTGCATTATCTGTAAGGCTACATGCGCAAGGACATAATTAGGCACAAAATATTCCTAGTATCAAAAACACATAATTGTTCTGCAGCCAAGGAGCTGCAAGTGGGGTGTACAGCTGGCCATACAAATAAATGTCTGTACACCCCTGTACGTGTGTAAATGCTGATGCTTCTTTGCATCAGCATTTACCCCAGCTTGAAGTGTGGCATTAGGGGAAATTACATCTATATCACATGCATGGGTAAATGCTAAGGCACAACTGCATTTTTATTAGTGCAGGGACATACAGCCATTTATTTTTATGACTGGCTGTGTGCCCCACCTGCAGCTCTCTGCTAGGCATATTGTATGCCTAATCACATCAGTGTGCATGAGTCCTGATTGTTTTAATCTACATTTATATTCTTTTATTATGCATGTGTCAAAAATATATTGATGCTAGGGATGAGCTTCGAATTCTAGTAGAACTCATGTTCGACTCGAACATTGCCTGTTCGCCGAACAGCAAACTATTTGGGGTGTTCGCGGCAAGTTCATGTGAACTTTAGAACCCTGTTAAAGTCTATGGGACTCGAACGTTTGAAATCTAAAGTGCTAATTTTAAAGGGTAATATGCAAGTTATTGTAATAAAAAGTTTTTGAGGACCTGGACAGGGCCGGACTGGGAATAAAATCAAGCCCTGGAAAAAATGTCATACCAGCCCCATAGCATAACGTCATTATTTTCTTGTTCATGAAAGGGAAAACTATGCACATTTGAAGAGTGTATTATATATACAGAAGACAGGTATAAAAATCACATAGGTCTTTATATACAGTATATATATATAAGCAAATGCCAGTTAAAAGTGGTCAATCATCAAGAGGGAACCCAGGAAATCTGAGAGCGTGTCGGAATCAGCAGCAGCACTTTTTGGGGGCGATTTTAACCATGTTAACTTTTTCGGCCACTAGTGGGGGTTAAAGGTGCCCCACTAGCGGCCGAAAAGCACTGCTAAAAATTGCAGCGCTTTACCGCCGACACCCCCAACGCCTCAATGTGAAAGCAGCCTAAGGTAAGGTGGGATTACTGATATAAGGGGGAAACCTTTATATCAGTGTCCCTTTACATTATTATATTCACTCCCCCTTACATCAGTGACCCCCCCATTAGGCTGGCCTTGCGGCGCTGTCACTGACCTCCTTTTAGGTGCACCTTGCAGCCGGGATCAGTCAGTCGGCTCCAGCTTGGTGGCTCTGGTTTTCCTATAGTTCACACACCTCTGACTTCTCTCCCATGATCCCCATCCCAGCGACACTCCCACTTTTGACTCCTCTCCAAATTCCCTCAGAGACTGCAGACTTCACATGATACAAGAGATGGTCAGAGATGGCAGACATGAAACAAGAGATGATCAGAGACTGCAGACATGAAACAAGAGATGATCAGAGACTGCAGACATGATACAGGAGATCAATGCAGAGAGAACAGGCAAAAAAATATATATATAAATGCACATTTTTTTTTACCTGAAAATTTCATTTATTATTATAATAAATACATTCACATTTTATTATTAGTTACAGTATATTATTTTATTATAATACATAAGTTAGTTTTTTTTTGTTTTTTTTTTAATCCATGAGAGAGGGGCTGAAATGGTGAGAAAGAGGGGCTGCAATGGTGAGAGAGAGGGGATATAATGGTGAAAGAGAGAGAAAGGGGCTGCAATGATGAGAGATAGAGGGGCTGCAGTGGTGAGAGAGAGAGAGAAACGGGCTGCAATAGTGAGAAAGAGGGGCTTCAATAGTGAGAGAGAGAGAGAGAGAGAGAGAGGGGGGCTTCAATAGTGTGAGAGAGAGAGAGAGAGGGGGGGGCTTCAATAGTGAGAGAGAGAGAGAGAGAGAGAGAGGGGGGCTTCAATAGTGAGAGAGAGGGGCTGCAATAGTGAGAGAGAGGGGCTGCAATAGTGAGAGAGAGAGGGGTTGCAATAGTGAAAGAGAGAGGGGTTGCAATAGTGAGAGAGAGGGGTTGCAATAGTGAGAGAGAGGGGGGCTGCAAAGGTGGGGGGGAAAGAGGGAGCTGCAAAGGTGGGGGGAGAGAGGGAGCTGCAATGGTGGAGAGAGAGAGAGAGAGAAAGAGAGAGAGAGAGGGGGGGGCTGCAATAGTGAGAGAGAGGGGCTGCAATAGTGAGAGAGAGGGGCTGCAATAGTGTGGGAGAGAGAGAGGGGGGCTGCAATAGTGAGAGAGGGGCTGCAATAGTGAGAGAGAGGGGGGCTGCAATGTTGGGGGGGAGAGAGGGACCTGCAATGGTGGTGGAGAGAGAGAGAGAGAGAGAGAGAGAGAGAGAGGGGCTGCAGTGGTGGGGGAGAGAGAGAGGGGGGCTGCAATTGTGGTGGGGGAGAGAGAGGGGGGGCTGCAGTGGTGGGGGAGAGAGAGAGAGGGGGGGCTGCAGTGGTGGGGGGGAGAGGGGGCTGCAGTGGTGGGGGAGAGAGAGGGGGGCTGCAATGGTGGGGGAGAGAGAGAGAGGGGGGCTGCAATGGTGGGGGGAGAGAGAAAGGGGGGCTGCAATGGTGGGGAAGATAGAGAGGGGGCTGCAACGGTGGGGGAGAGAGAGAGATATAGAGGGGGGCTGCAATGGTGGGGGAGATAGAGGAGGGGCTGCAATGGTGGGGGAGAGATGGGGGCTACAATGGTGGGGGGAGAGGGGGCTGCAATGGTGGGGGAGAGAGAGGGGGGGCTGCAATGGTGGGGGAGAGAGAGAGGGGGGCTGCAATGGTGGTGGGGGAGAGAGAGAGGGGGGCTGCAGTGGTGGGGGAGAGAGGGGGGCTGCAGTGGTGGGGGAGAGAGAGGGGGGCTGCAATGGTGGGGGAGAGAGAAAGGGTGGGGAATGATAGAGAGGGGGCTGCAATGGTGGGGGAGAGATGGTGGCTGCAATGGTGGGGGGAGAGAGAGGGGAGCTGCAATGTTGGGAAAGAGAAAGATTAAAATGCTCTGCAGACCAGGGGGGGCCCGGGGGAGTGCACCGTTATATGATATATAGTGACCCCCCCTTCTCTCTGAGATTATTATTATACAGTTTACAACAGAGGCAGCAAAAAGGTAGGTGACTTACAGAGAGAGGAGGGGGGGGCCCGGGGGAGTCACTCTGAGAGAGGGTCGAGATTAGAACAGTCGAGATCCTAGCCTAGGAATTCCTAATTCTTCTTGTTCACCTCCTGGCTTGCCTTGATGACCGCTTGTCCTCTGCCTTGCCACTGCACAGCTGCCAATCGTGTCTGGACTCCAAGGGTGGCACGGTGAACTAACTCCTTCCTTCATGTCACCCTGCAGGAGAAAGTGGGCGGTACTGGCGCGCACCGCACGGGTTGATGGGAATGGATGACGCTGGTCACGTTCTGTGTTCTCCTGCTCGGCTCCTCCCCTCCCTCAGACTCGTGACGTGGCATGATCTCTCCTCCAGCCTCCAGGCAGTCAGTGAGTGAGTCGCGGGAAGGAGCTTGCGGCACTGCAGCAGCGACCGGCCGCAACCCGCCGGCGGGCGGCCTGCCACTGCTTTTTACAGTGACGACACACTGTACATGTGTGAGGTGTGACAGTGACACTATGCATAATTGCAAGTGTGGTCGCCACGGCCGCGATGGCGGCCGCGTCTTCGGCCTGGTAATTGATTTTTCACTGACAGGCAGCCGGCCTACCGGGAATTTTCCCGGTATCCTGATAGGCCAGTCCGGCCCTGGACCTGGATCCTGCCCCAGGGGACATGTATCAATGCAATTTTTTTTTTTAAAAACTGCATTTTTTTGCCAGCAGTGATTTTAAAAATAACTCCTTAAAGTGAAACAATAAAAGTGAAATATTCCTTTAAATTTCGTACCTGGGGGGGTGTATCGTATGCCTGTAAAGTAGCGCTTGTTTCCTGTGCTTAGAACTGTCCCTGCACAAAGTGTAATTTCTGAAGGAAAAAAAGTAATTTAAAATCACTCGCGGGAGGCGCATGCGCGGCGGGCTCCATGATGGATGCTTGAATCCGGAGCTCTGCACTACCGCGGCTGAACGGACCACCTAGCAGGGGACACAGGAGCCTGTTTCCCACTCCCACAGCCCTAGCCACCCGGCGGAGCATCTGGGGAACCCGCAGATGTCCGGCGGTTCGTCCCGGAGAGACCTGAGGCTGCAATTCAGCAGGGAAGAGGAGCGCTCCAGATCCAAGATGGCAGGCGCCATGCTACCACACACCCCGGGACCTGAGGAGACTCCCAGGGTAAGACATCCTCTAGCCCCAGCCACATTGATCTTCACACCGAAGACATCTAGTGAAGCCCCGATTGTACCCCCGCATTCCCCTGACTCTACCGAGTTCCTCCTTGAGCAGACTCTAGAGGAACTTGCAAACTAGGGATGAGCCGAACACCCCCGGGTTCGGTTCGCACCAGAAGGTTCAAACAGACCGCGGGTTCGCACAAATATTTCGAACCCCATTGAAGTCTATGGGACCCGAATGTTTGAATTCAAAGGTTTTAAAGACCAAAATTAAAGGTTGGAAAACGTCGTTCAGAACCCGGGTCTTGCCCCAGGGAACATGTATCAATGGAAATGTTTTTTTTTAAAACGGCCGTTTTTTGCGGAGCAGCCATTTTAATGATGCTTAAAGTGAAAAAATAAATAAAAATCCTTTTAAATATCACACCTGCTGGGTGTCTATAGTAGTGGCACGTGTTTAGAAATGTCCCTGCACAACATGAGAGGACTATAAAAAAAAGTAATTAATGCTACTTGCGCAAGTTCTGTGTGGCAACATTATGTCGAATATTTTGCGGCGGTGGGGGGCCATTATTGTTTTGTGAACTACATTTTTTAGAAAAAAGGGCACCATTGTCCAGGAAACAATACCATACATCTCTTCTCAAACACCTCCTTAATGCCGCTCGGGCGTGCATCCCGCCTTTGTGGAAACAACAGTCTGCCCCAACGGTGGCCCAATGGTTCGCGAGAGTGAAAGACATAGAGCAGATGGAGGAGCTGACAGCGGAATTGCAGGATAAGTCTGAGGAACACAAGTCTAGATGGATACACTGGGACCTGTTTCGCTTTTCGGATGAATACCTCCAATATACCTAGTTGAGTCTTTCCTTTTATTTTTTATGGGAGCTTCTGCTGCCTGACTGATGCAGGGGACGCCTTCCTCTGGTTGGTGACCACCCATTCCCCCCCCTTTTTTTTTTTTTTTTAATTTTTCTTCTTTTTTCTTTCTTCTTTCCTGTTTCTCTTCTAATTCTCCTCAGATATATAGAAAAAGGAGAGAGTGGGAGTAGGGATACAGTTGCTGAAGTTATATCCCATATGGCCCACTCTGTTGGTTGGAGGGGACTGTCTTGGTACTAATAAAATAACAATAAGCAAAATAATATAAAAAGTTTATTTGAATCTAAAATTGCAAAACAATTGTACAATTCCAGGATTGGTCGAAGTCTACTAGTTTCGCGGGGTTTCCGCTTCGTCAGGACAGCCAATCTATACAAAAAATGATGCAATAGAAACATGTAATATACATCAGCAGTGCATTACGCAATAAAATAATTAGAAATATATATAAACTTACCCAATGAATCAATTGTATAGGTGCGGAACCAGGCAACCAAAGGGGGGTTCCCCCGGCGGCGGACAAGGGGATAGTAAGCCGTGGAGTTCTAAGTGTAAACAGAGATAAGTGTATGGTACTAGCAGTGTATATAAATATATGATGTATACCATATAACAGATACACTTGGGTCTATAGCATCATGTCATGGCAGGGTGGGGGAGGGAGGGGAAAGGTAAGGAAGCAGGGGAGTGGAAAGAAAGTAAGGGAAGGAGGGGAAAGATTGAAGGAGGAAGGGAAAGGAGAGGAAAGGGAGAAGGGGGGGGGGGGGGGGGGGAAGAGAAAAAAAGGGGGGGGAGAGAGAAAAGGGAAGGGGGGGGGGAAAGGGGGAAAAAAGGGGGGGGAGATACAGGATGGCCAGGTGTAGTGTCAAGGAGGGGGGGGGGGGGTTTAGGTAAGCTTACCATGATATGGTTCTTAGGAGATGAAGCCAGGTCAGGATGGAGGTTGATCTGGGTGGCGTAGGTAGATACAGGGGAGACCGTGGAATGGAGCATAATTGTGGGGAAGTACAGCGATGCAAAACTGGGGGTGTCCAACAGTGCTGGTGAAACCAGCGATGTGTCATCAGACGGAGGTATCCGTATGTCTGACAATTGCAGGGTAATGCAAGGACTAGGGGTAAAGAAGAGTGCACCTGTAAGGACCCCAGAATGCTGCCAAAGCATGTCCCGATCTGCAATCAACCCGTCCACCAGACCGCCAGGAGGCAGGTCCACGCTGCTGAACAAAGGGCCAAGGGGTCCTTAGTTAAGCTATCCCAACCCGGAAATGCCGTAGACGCCGCGGGAAGGCCGCGTCATGACGTCACCGGGTCCGTCTCCCCGCACAACGCAAGTGCGACAGCCGCACTGTTCTGCGTGTGCGATCAGTCTCAGCGAAGGGGCGGGGAGCCCCAAACCGAGGAGGAACCAGGGGGGGTGTAACCTAATTGAGGCACCCCCACCGGGGGAGACACAGGTCCGCCGCAAGGGGGAGTAGAGGTCGCCAGGACTGCACCAATTGACTCACGGGGTACTAGATTAAAAGGGAGATAAAATTCAGTAGACATGGATTAAATACATTGAAAATAAATGGTAATAGGTGGGGGAAATAGGTCCCACTAGATAGATTGCTAGCATATGGTGACATAGAATACCGTTACCTCACTCATGACTGCAAAACAGACAGTAGGGAAAAGAGGGGCATATCGGTAAGGAATGAATTAACCCATAGAGAGAATTCATGCCAATGATCAGGTGATCGTAAGATTAATGAGGTGGGGAGGATGAAGGATGAGGGGAATAGGTGATGCGGGAAGCGATAGGGAGATAGGTCAGAAAGGGGACCCTAGAATGGGTGTACCCCAAGGCGCCAAAGTCAGCGCTCAGGTAAAATCATTAAAGAAGGAAGTGAACAAAAAATAATAAATAAAAAAGAGGGGCTGTATTTGCGACAGCAAATGGGTGCAAGGAGGTGAAAAGGAAAAAAAGTGACAGTGTAAAGGAATAGATATAGAAAATGTAAAGAGGTACGAACCAAGGACGTGTGGTCTGTAATGAAGATGAATGTGAGTGAAAGTGAAAGAACCCAATGTAGGGGCAAGATAGTGCTGATAGAAAATGACATGGTGCCAAAAGGTAGAAAGAAAGGAACATGAGAGTAAATTAGAATAGAGTAGATAAATAATGAATAATTAGATAATAAGCCCTAGAGGTATACCCCTAAATGATATAATCAAATGTTGGCCAAGCAGAAAAATGTGGAGGAACCTAGCTTGATCTACCATAATAGGATTAAATGTGCGGGTAACACATAATAATACCAATACGGCTGGGGGTATCCAGTCCGTATGGGCGTCGAAGACCCCAAATAGAAATGTAGTGGGTTTTTAGATCAAACAACCCTAAACGGGAAGTGGTTAGTCTAATTGGGGTGTACCACATAAAAGGGCCATAGTTATCATTATACAAAAGTACATACAATGAGAATGTAATAAGTTGCATGACATAGATACAGTCTAGCCAGTCAGTGCCAAGACAGTCCATTATCCAGTCGATGGTGAGGGAATATCAATGCTAAGGTCACCGGGCAATCAAGAGAGTAGTTAATCATGAGAAAAAAAGGGTACAAATTAGAGGCACTCAGGGAGAGAGAGAAACGGGTGTGTTATCCACCCAATAATATGACAAAAGGGCGAGTATAGCCTCATTTAAGGGGAGTAGTAAAGTTAAAAGTGTACCATCATCCCAGTTACAGTAGAAAAAAGAGAGAGTGGGAGTAGGGATACAGTTGCTGAAGTTATATCCCATATGGCCCACTCTGTTGGTTGGAGGGGACTGTCTTGGTACTAATAAAATAACAATAAGCAAAATAATATAAAAAGTTTATTTGAATCTAAAATTGCAAAACAATTGTACAATTCCAGGATTGGTCGAAGTCAGATATATAATTGAAAATTTGGTGTGTTCAAGATAACACTTTTTACCCAGTTTTAGGCTTCCCTCTATGATATGGTGAAACTTCCTGACGGTTTAAGGGTACCCCGCCCCCCCGAGTGGGCTCACCCCAGGTGGACCTGCCTGGGGGGTTATCCCCCAGGGAAATGGGAATGTCGTGTATTTGCATATCTGTATTTTTTCGGCCATTCTTTTTCCTTTTTCTTTTTGTAGCCGTTTTGTGATTGGGCAAAGAGTATAGATAATACCTCGCAAGTTTATTGTTGATTCTGTGAAGTTACCGCTTTATTGTATCTGTGACACATCTTTAAATAAAGAATAAAAAAAAAAAAGAAAAAAGGGCACCCCTCAAACATACTGTAATTGGAGCGCAACAAGGAGCCACGTGCAAAGTATTGCATCAAACATTGTTATTAGGCGCCCCTGTTAAACAGGGGCTGAAAAATTGTGCCTTGGGCACAACACAACACTTGCAACCCCTCACAATAACTCCAATTGGAGCGCAACAAGGAGCCACGTGCAAATTATTGCATCAAAAATTGTTATTAGGCGCCCCTGTTAAACATGGGCTGAAAAATTGTGCCTTGGGCACAACACAACACTTGCAACCCCTCCCAATAACTCCAATTGGAGCGCAACAAGGAGCCACGTGCAAATTATTGCATCAAAAATTGTTATTAGGCGCCCCTGTTAAACAAGGGCTGAAAAATTGTGCCTTGGGCACAACACAACACTGCAACCCCTCACAATAACTCCAATTGGAGCACAACAAGGAGCCACGTGTAAATTATTGCATCAAAAATTGTTATTAGGCGCCCCTGTTAAACAGGGGCAGAAAAATTGGGCCTTGGGCACAACACAACACTGCAACCCCTTACTATAACTTCAATTGGAGCGCAACAAGGAGCCACGTGCAAAGTATTGCATCAAAAATTGTTATTAGGCGCCCCTGTTAAAACAGGGGCAGAAAAATTGGGCCTTGGGCACAACACAACACTGCAACCCCTCACAATAACTCCAATTGGAGCGCAACAAGGAGCCACGTGCAAAGTATTGCATCAAAAATTGTTATTAGGCGCCCCTGTTAAACAGGGGCAGACAAATTGGGCCTTGGGCACAACACAACACTGCAACCCCTCACAATAACTCCAATTGGAGCGCAACAAGGAGCCATGTGCAAAGTATTGCATCAAAAATTGTTATTAGGCGCCCCTGTTAAACAGGGGCAGAAAAATTGGGCCTTGGGCACAACACAACACTGCAACCCCTCACAATACCTCCAATTGGAGCGCAACAAGGAGCCACATGCAAAGTATTGCATCAAAAATTGTTATTAGGCGCCCCTGTTAAACAGGGGCTGAAAAATTGTGCCTTAGGCTCTGGTGGCGGAGCCCAGAAACACAACATTTCTTACTAGCTATCAGCAAGAAAAGTGAGGAGGAGAAGGATATTCCATCAGCAGCATAAGAGGACAGTCACTCAGCATCAGCAGTCTAAAAGGGATCCGACATTTCAACAAAAAAATATTATTCAGTAACATCAGCATCAGGTGTTTGGTAGCTGGTGTTGATCCAAGCCTGATTCATTTTGATGAAGGTCAGTCGATCAACAGAGTCGGTGGAGAGGCGCACCCTGTGATCGGTAACAAAGCCTCCAGCAGCACTGAATGTTCGTTCTGAAAGAACACTGGATGCAGGGCAAGTAGCTCAATTGCGTACTGTGCAAGCCTTGGCTAGTGATCCATCCTCAAGACCCAGTAAGCCAGAGGATTTTCGGTGGGGAAGGAGTCCAAGTCGGATCTTGCCCCTAGGTATTCCCGGACCATATAAACCAGACGCTGGCGATGGTTGCTGGAACCGGTCAGACCTTGGGGCTGCGGACTAAAAAACTGTCTGAAGGCATTGGTCAGACGGCCACCTTCTCCACCGCTCCTTCTGTGACTCACTGAAGCCTCAGCAAGACATCGCCCAGAGCCAGGTTTTGGTAATCCCCCCGGTTCTGGGAACGCATTGCACAGACCCTTCTGCAAGGCCTCCCGCAGAAGTTTAATTTTCTGCTCCCTCTGCGATGGCAACATAAGGTCCGCAACCTTACTCTTGTAATGTGGATCAAGGAGAGTTGCCAGCCAGTAATGATCCGTCTCCTTGATAGCACGTACTCGAGGATCCTTACGCAGGCTTTGTAGGATCAGGGAGGCCATGCAGCATAGGTTTGCAGAGGCATTCGGGGCACAGTCCTCTGGGTCACTGAGAACGACAGGATCCACAGGCACCTCATCCCAGCCACGTAAAAGTCCACGTGTTCCTTGGGACTGTAAATGATCCCTTAAAGACTGCTGCTGCTGATGCTGAGTGCTAGGCTCCACCTCCATGCTGCTGATACAATCCTCCTCCTCCTCCTCTTCCTGTGTGCTAGGTGGGCAAGCAGGCACACTGTCTGGGTAAAGGGGGCCTTGAGAGGTAGGGAAGTCCTCCTCTTCCTCCCTCTGTTCTGCCTCAAGGGCCCTGTCCATTATTCCACGTAGCGTGTGCTCCAACATGTGAATAAGAGGGACAGTCTCACTGATGCATGCACTGTCACTGCTCACCATCCTCGTGGCCTCCTCAAATGGTGACAGGACAGTGCATGCATCCCTGGCGTCAACCACCTCTGAGCCTGCCCCTGCAGAGCTGAAAGAACCTCTTCCCCAGTGTGGCTCCTGTCTCCCAAGCACACCAGCTCTAGCACCGCATGGCATCTCTTGGCCTGCATTCCTGCATAGCCTCTCATACGCTTACGGAGCACGGCTGGTTCTGAGGAAACATCAGCACAGGAAGAGGCCACAGAGGAAGACGAAGAGGAGGGGGTGGAGGAGAGAGGTGTGTCACAAGCAGTAGTAGTGTTTTGGAGGCGTGGTGGCGGAACAACCTCCAAAACGACCGTACCTTGCCCTGCGTCCTTCCCAGCTGCCAGCAGAGTCACCCAATGGGCCGTAAAAGACAGGTAACATCCCTGTCCATGCCTGCTGGACCATGAGTCAGCGGTAAGATGCACCTTACCACTGACCGCCCCATCCAGCGAGGCATGGACATTGCCTTCCACATGCCGGTAGAGAGCCGGAATAGCCTTCCGTGAGAAAAAGTGGCGTTTTGGTACTTGCCACTGAGGTACTGCACATTGCACAAACTCACGGAAGGGGGCAGAATCCACCAACTGAAAAGGTAGCAGTTGAAGTGCTAGCAATTTCGCTAAGCTAGCATTCAACTGCTGGGCATGTGGATGGCTGGGATTGTACTTCTTTCGGCGCTACAGCAGCTGGGGAAGGGAAATTTGCCTGGTACTATCAGTAGATTGCCCGCTACTACTAGCTTGTGATACACCTATTTCTACACCTTCACTGCAGGCTTCAGAGAGGACTGGGGGTCTAGTGGGGTTGGAGGTCCCAGAAGGGCAAGGGGGGTACGCTTTTGTCTTTGGTGTGGGTCTTTCTGGTGTGCTTGCCAACGAGCTGCATGACAAGTCGACATATGTCTGGACTTGCATGTGGTACCCAGGCGGTTGATGTTTTGGCCACGCGAGATACGCTTGCGACATATGTTGCAAATAGCAAAGGTACGATCTTGTGGACATGTTTCAAAAAAGGCCCACACCAAAGAACTTTTGCTGTACCGGTCAGACACAGCAGCGCCATGCACAAGTGCCGTAGATGTGCGCTGTAATGCAGTTGGTGTGCCCTTAAGCTGACCCCTGGAGGGCATCCTGCCTCTTTGGAGATGTGCCTGTGCCTCGTCGTCCTCCTCCTCTTCTCCTCCTCCTCTCTCCTATCAGGCACCCAGGTAGAGTCAGTGACCTCATCATCCCCTCCCTCCTAATCACTGTCAACGACCTGGCAGTATGCACTCCCAGATTGCTGTCCCTCTCGGCCACCCCCTCTCCCTGGGCTCACATAAATGCCTTCCTCTATCTGTGTTCCATCATCGGAGTCTTCAAAACGCTGCGCATCTTCCTGCAGCATGTACCCAACACTGTGTTGAAACAGTTCGGGGGACTCCTCAGGAGGACATGGTGGGACTAGGGAAGTATTGTGTGAAGCCATTGTGCAGAGGGAAGAGGACGCCTTGGCAGCTGCTTTGCCAGATGAACTTTGATCAGTCTGTGTGAGAGAGGATGAGGAGGATGAGGACGGCTTGGTCATCCACTCTACTAATTTCTCAGCATGTTGAGGCTCAACACGGCCAGCTACCAAAAAGAAGGACGAGCGGCCACAGCCACGGCCACGTGCTGAAGAGGATGCACCACATCCACCACCAGCGTTATCTCTTTTTTGAATATTCATTCTTTATTTCTTTTCATATCATACAAATTTTCAATTGTTCATTTAAAAAAAAGCAAGAGGAGATTGTTCATTATAACTATAAACACATAATTGAAACATTGATATACATTGTCATATCATAACTCTTAACTTATCATATCTGGAGGTGAGTAATCTCTTAGTTAAGGGGGGAATACCCAGTCTTCTCGTTCTTGTTGATATTATCGGTTTTACTACTTGGCCCCTCTCCATTTAGCCCTTTCCAACCAACATTTCTCTCTCCTCAGGTGATGTACCCTTTTTTCTCCAGCCATGGCTTCCACGTGTCCTCGAAGTCTCTAAGTTTTCCCCTTTTTATATAGACTGCTCTTTCTTTACAGAGGGACTCATTGACTGCCTCAGTCCATTCACTTACTGCCGGTGGTGAAGTTGCCTGCCACCTCATGGCTATTAATTTTCTAGCTTGGAATAAGCATCTTAATATTACAACTGTGGTATTTCTTTTCTCCTTCCGTTCCTGCCTATAACCCAGTACACACAGTGTGGCCTCCATTTCCAATGAGATTGTAAATATATCTCTCAAGGTGTCAAGCACACCCTTCCAGTACCGAGCCTGCTTTGGGCAGCGCCACACCATGTGTACTAGGTCTCCCTGCCCCTGACATCTAGGACATTTATCATCTGGTCTTTTGCCGAATTTAAAAAGTCTCTTTGGCTTATAGTAAGCTCTATTTATCAGCATCAGGTGGGAGATTTTCTGGGGGGGTGAAAGTGACACCTTTGATCCCATCTCTAGTATTCTCTTCCACTGTTCTTGAGATATTTCCCCTATATCTTCCTCCCACCTTTCTCTTACTTTGAGTAAATGTGCCCCTGTGTTGATCTTTTTGATTATCTGCGTGTATATTTCAGATATGAGGCCCTTAGTTGGTCCCCCTTTAGCTAGCTTTTGAAACAGGAGCATTTTGGTCCACACTAGTTTTTGTGTCCTAAACTGGGCTTCAAGAGCGTGGCCTACTTGTAAATAGGTAAAGAATGAGTGTTGCGGGACGTTAAACTCCACTCTCAGATCCTGAAATTTCCTATAGGTATCGCCCTCATACAGGTGTATCAGCCTTTTTATACCGCATCTTTCCCATTCCCCCACCTTTCCTAGCCTTAATATTTCTTGTAACTTAGAATTGTTCCACAGGGGAGTATACTCAGTAAATCCAGTGTAGCCCATTAGCCTCTTAACTTTTTCCCATATTTTAATTATCATTTTAATTTTTGGAGTCCTATATCTAAAGGAGTTTGCTTCTAGTAGTTCAATAATCGAGTCATGTGGGGCCCCACTCAGCATTACTCTCCCACTAGAGGTCTCCCCTCCCCGGGTGTTACATCCCATTAGTTGTTGCAATTGTGCTGATAGATAATAAGCCTCAGGATGGGGGACAGCCAGTCCCCCTTCCAATACTGGAAGCTGCAGTGTACGTAATCGAATCCTGGGTTGTCCCCCTTTCCATATTAGTTCTCTAAAAAGCGTTTCAATTTTATTGAACCATTTTCTACCAATCCAGACTGGGCTATTATGCATTATATACAGCAACTGTGGCTGCCAGATCATCTTAATTAAGCTACATCTGCCAGCCACTGATAACGGGAGCCGTTTCCAGATACCATTTTTTTGTTTAAATTTAGTCAGTAGTGGGGTTAGGTTTTTATCTATGTATTGTTTGGGGTCTTTCGTTACTCGTATCCATAGATATTTCAATGTATCCACTACCTTCACTTGTGGTATTCCCACTATCCCAGCTTCTCCAATTGGATCTACCGGTAGTAGCTCTGATTTTCCCCAATTTATTTCCAATCCCGTAAAGCTACCAAATTCCTCCACTATGCTCATTGCTCGTACCAGGGAATGTTCCGTGTCACCCAGATAGAGAAGGATATCATCGGCATAGAGCGCGATTCTTTCGTCCCCCGTCTTTCTTTGGAATCCAACTAACTCAGTACTTGACCTTATGGCAATCGCCAGTGGTTCCATCACTAGGGCAAAGAGCAGGGGTGATAAAGGACACCCCTGTCTCGTTCCCCTCTCTAGGAGAATCTTTTTTGAAAATTCGTTATTAATTTTAATTTTGGCACTAGGGTTATTATAAAGCATTTTTATCCAGCCAGTAAATTTCGGAACAAATCCGAACTTTCCCAGCACCCTCCAGATATATCCCCATTCTACACTGTCAAATGCTTTTGTCACATCTAGTGACACTACAGCTCTCGTTCCCTCTGATTCTGTCGGGGTTTGCAAATTTAAAAAGGTCCTTCTTATATTTGTACTGGTGGATCTATTAGCTATGAATCCCGTTTGATCTGGATGGATCAGTTTTGAAATCATCCTATTAAGTCTCATAGCCAAGACTTTAGCCACTATTTTGGCGTCCGAACACAAGAGGGAAATTGGTCTGTATGACGCTGGGTCTAAGGGGTCCTTGCCTTCTTTTAATATAAGTATTATGGTTGCCTCCATCATTGATACCGGGAGTCTCCCCTCAATGTCTGCTCCATTCAATGCTTTTAACAGCTCAGGTAGTAATATTTCTCCATAGTACTTATAGATTTCTGTCGGGAGTCCATCTGGGCCAGGTGACTTTTGATTTGCCATATCAGACACTGCTTGCTGTATTTCTATCAGTGATATCGGGTGTTCCAACTCGTCTCTTTCTACTTGGGTGATCGCTGGAATCTCTAACCTCCCCAGGAACTCCTCCATCTCTGCCTCCATCCCCACCTTCTGTGTGGTGTACAGCTTTTCATAATATCCCTGAAATGTCCGCACTATCTCTGTTGTATCTGCTGTTATTACTCCTCCTGCAGTTCTGATGGCCTGAATATCAGAGGGTGGGGAGTTTGATTTCACCAATTGCGCGAGCATCCTTCCAACACTCTCACCCTCTACAAAGGATGATTGTCGCACAAAGATTCGTCTCGTCTCCACCTCTCTCATAATTACCGTCCTATACGCTGATTGTTTTTCTAGCCATATTGCTTTTTTCTCTAGCGTTGGGTCAGTAACATAGTTATTTTCTGCCACCATTGCTTCTCTACGGGTATTTTGTTCACCTTCTCTCGCCTGTTTATTAATTTTGGCCACCTGTTGGATCAGGATACCCCTCAGGTACGCCTTCAGGGTATCCCATATTATTCCCGTCCCTGTGGAGCCTTCATTTAGATCCGCAAATTCCCTCAGTTTGGGCAAAATCTCATCTGTTTCTTTTATTATCTCTAACCAGTAGGGGTTAATTCGCCATTCTTTCCTACTTTTTTGTCCTTCTAGATTTATTACTACGATCATTGGGGAGTGGTCCGAGACTCCTCGTGGCAAATACTCTATCTTTCCTATGCTCCTTAGTGCTCTCTCATTCCCCAGGGCCATATCTATCCTGGAGAGTGTGGAGTGCGTGCTTGAATAACAGGAGTATTGCTGGATGCCCGGGCTCCTCACTCTCCACATATCTACTAGTCCAACTTCTTCCATATATTGACTCAAACGGCTTTTTCCTATGGAGTCTGAATATGACGGTACCGGAAACCTATCGGCCCCTGGATCTAAGACCTCATTGAAATCTCCTACTGCTACTACCGGTATATCTTCCTTCCCTTGCATAAATTCATTTAATCTTAACATTATATCCATTTTAAAAGGCGGAGGGATATAAACATTCGCTATTACATAAGTTCTACTATGAATTGTACAACACAAAAAAACATATCGACCATTCTCATCTATGCTGATCTGCCTGCAGGAAAATGCCACCCCAGCCCTAACCATTATACCCACCCCTCTCGAATAGGAAGAGTGAAATGAGTGAAACTGAGTTGGAAATTTTCTGCTATAGAGCTGTTGGATTGTATCCCTTGTTAAGTGTGTTTCCTGCAGGCAGATCAGGTCCGCCCCGTATTTTTCCATAGTGGAGAGTACTGCTGCTCTTTTGGCTGCTGTTCCCAGTCCCCTAACATTCCATGAGCCTATCTTTATTATCCTTTTCTGCATTCAGCAACAAGGAGTATATTGATAAGAGTCTTGACTACTTCACCCATGGAAGTTGCCAAAAAAAAAAAACACATCTGGAATAGTGAAAGAAAAAAAAAGAAGTAAATAATAATAAATAAATATATATAAAAAAATAGCAAGCTCAAATACATAACTCGTTGCTATCCCTATTTCATTATCGTGCCCAGTGATCCTATACCTACTACTCATTAGTCGTGTTGCTCAATCATTGTGACACGAATGTACATATATGTGTATATATCATAAAAATTATTTCTGTGCAAATTTCAATCTCTATTTTTGTGTAACAATCTTCTTCCAATTGTGCATTACCTTGCCATCTTACAGTGTATTTCACTATTTGTGCAGTGACAATGATTTTCGTGTTCTCTGTATCGTAAAAAAAAATATTTCTATACAAATTTCAAGCACTATTTTTGTGTAGCTTTCTCCTTCACATTGTGCATTAACGAAAAACAACCTTCCATTATTATTTGTTATTTGCGCAGCACCATTAACTTCCGTACTCTCCTTCAGATAATTTTTTCCATATCTTAATGAACAATTCTCCCCTGACTGACTTTTGATTCCCCATTCCCTTCCCCTCCCTCCCCCCTCTCCCCTCCTCCCTCTCCGCCCCCCTCCCTCCTCCCCTCTCCACCCATCCCTCCCCACCCGCCCCCCCACCACCTTCCTGGTGTACCTCTAAGGGGCCTATGGTGACCGTTGCTCTCACCACCACAAAAAAAAATAGATAAACAAAACCCAAGGTATCTTTCCTCCCCCTCTCTCACTCCTCGCCCCGTTCATGTCGCTTCCTCCTTATCTCCACCCCCACCTACCACTTATCTTTATTTTCTTCCAGCCACCTCTCTACACTTGCTGGGGTGTCAAAGATCTGAGATCCTCCCAATGCCACTATCCTTAACCGTGCCGGATACAACAGGGCATATGTCAGCCTGTGTCTCTGCAGTGTACACTTAACAGCCATAAACTCTGCTCTGCGTCTTTGCAGTTCCGGCGAGAAATCAGAGTAGACTGATATTTTAGCATCCTTAAAGGTAATCCTCCCCGCTTCTCTAGCTATCCTCAGTAGTGTCACTTTGTCCCTGTAATTGAGGAATTTTAATAAAAGAGGCCTAGGGTGCCCCCCTATTGGGGGAGCTCTAAATGGTACTCTATGTGCTCTTTCTATTGCAAATGATGCTGAAAATGTTTCTCTTCCAAAAGTTTCAATGAGCCACTTTTCCAAGAATTCCACTGGATTAGCACCCTCGCTCTTTTCCGGCATTCCAACCAGTCTAACATTGTCTCTTCTGAGCCTGTTTTCCATCTCATCCATTTTTGATGCAAATCTGCCCATCTGTTCCTTCAGGTGTTTCACCTCATTTATTAATGGGGATACATCATCTTCCAATTGGCTAGTCCGTTCCTCCAGGGCAGTTGTTCTTTCTGCTGTTTTTTGTAACTCTGACCGAACCACTACTAGATCCTCCTTTACTTCCTTCATCTGGGTTCAAAGTTCTTTTAATGTGTTTTTACATGCATTCACTACTGTAAATACGTCCTTTATTGTTGGTTCCATTTCTGCCGGTATGCACGGGTCGGTCGATGCCGCAGAGTTTTGTTCTGTGGACTCTAGGGTTTTATTACTTAAAGCTTTATTTGTTGAAGACCCTACTGTACCCTGCAGGGCTGTGGGTGGAGGTTGCCCCAAGCTTTTTCTGTCTGCTGCCCCTCCATGCTGTGCTTTGGGCTGCGTCCCCCTTTTGGCTGACGTTGGCGACTGCGCGGAGGAATGGGCATATTGCTCAAGTTTTGCCGCTGCTGCTGCCGCCTGTTGCAGATTCTTCTCCTTTGCTGAGCGTAGCTGCTGCATCGCTACAGACTCGCAGACAGAACTCAAATCACAAAAAGGAAAGGGAAGGGAAGAGATAAGCAAAATATGCAATGTGGTCTCCTGTATGTTTGCTACTTGTTGCTACTTATCTCCCATTACCCCTCCTAACGCTTTGGCATTGCTTATTGAGCTTTGCTTATTAAGCAGAAATAACACTTATAGTCTCTTATATTCCCTTTAAAGTAAAACAATAACTAAGGGAAAAAACAAAACAAAAAAAAAACACAGCAACCGGACTGTCCGCAGTAGGGCAAAGGGGCAAAAGAACAGTTTTTAGGATGGTAAGTAGCAGGAACTACATATAGCGGTTGGTCAAGATTGATAGCAGTTAGTAGTATTCAGTGACTATCGTTATCGTTATCCTTCAGAAAGAAATGCATACCGGTTTGTACCCAAGCCAACAGCCTGCAAGCAGCCAAAAAAAAAAGTCCACCGGCTTCTAGCTATGGGTCAGTTTAACCTTCTTACAGTGCCTGCGATACCATGCGCAGACATACGCATCCGCTCAGACATACGGAGGGCAGTAAAATAGGGATCCGCAGCGTTTGTATATAATGATGTTATAATGACTTAAGAGCAGTAATCATATCAAGCGTGTAGTACCAGCCAATAGCAATCAATAGCAGCACTTTAACATCAGACTATTACAGCCTGTTGCGCACCCTCCAGGAGATAAACAATGGGCAAGTATACAGTTCTTAAGAAAAAAAATAAAGCTGTGCAGTGTTCAAATGGTACTAACATTCCAATGCTGACATTCCAATGATGTTCCTATACAGCAAACTGTTTACAAGCCGTTACTCACGTGCCCCATCAAAGAGTCAGCGAGGAGGAAAGGAAGCCCAAAGAAACATCAAATACGGATCAACGCTGACCCTCTTAAGGATACTGTTCCCTTTAGTTTATGCTGCTGCTGCTATCAAAGGGTCGGGGCTCATCCTCCCTTCTTGTTTTTCTTGCTTGCTGGTAGCAAATAGCACCTGGTTCCGTGGGCTCCGTGGGGATCTCCCTCAGACTGCACTTCACTCCACCTTCTCCCTTCCTACTAGCTCCAGGCTTTACATGCCGAGCAGCGTGTATTCACTCCATTCTCCCCGTGAGCAGACAGCAAGAGACAGAAGGGAGCCAGAAGCAATGCTCAGGCTTAGATTACAGCGCACACGGACAGCACCTTAGTCCCGGGGTGTCAGGAGCAGCATCAGCTGTGGAAACGAGGGCTGCCAGGACGACTAGAGGTGTCATCCACCAGATACCTCCTGCAGGGGTCGAGGATCAAAGACGCCCGGGCCGACATTCAATCAGACAGCATGACGCGTGGAGGAGAGGAGACACACACAGCTGCACACACACGCTCACTCCTCACTCCTCCATCCGGTCACGCCCCCAGCCCCCGCCCACACCAGCGTTATCTCTAGATGCAGAGCTTGCTTGCCCTCGTGACTCTCTGCCTCTCTTTGTTGTCCTTCCAGACATATTGTTCAGGTGATAAGTAAAAGCACAAGTGCAGTGACACCAACTGCGCTCAGGTGGTATGTAACAGCACACGTGCAGTGACACCAGATGCGCTCAGGTGATATGTAACAGCACGCGTGCAGTGACACTAACTGCGCTCAGGTGGTATGTAACAGCACATGTGCAGTGACACTAACTGCGCTCAGGTGATATGTAACAGCACACGTGCAGTGACACCAAATGCGCTGAGGTGATGTGTAACAGCACACGTGCAGTGACACCAAATGCGCTCAGGTGATATGTAACAGCACACGTGCAGTGACACCAAATGCGCTTAGGTGATATGTAACAGCACACGTGCAGTGACACTAACTGCGCTCAGGTGGTATGTAACAGCACACATGCAGTGACACCAAATGCGCTCAGGTGATATGTAACAGCACACGTGCAGTGACACCAAATGCGCTCAGGTGATATGTAACAGCACACGTGCAGTGACACCAAATGCGCTCAGGTGATATGTAACAGCACACGTGCAGTGACACTAACTGCGCTCAGGTGGTATGTAACAGCACACATGCAGTGACACCAAATGCGCTCAGGTGATATGTAACAGCACACGCGCAGTGACACTAACTGCGCTCAGGTGGTATGTAACAGCACACGTACAGTGACACTAACTGCGTTCAGGTGGTATGTAACAGCACACGTACAGTGACACTAACTGCATTCAGGTGGTATGTAACAGCACACGTGCAGTTACACCAAATGCGCTCAGGTGGTATGTAACAGCACACGTACAGTGACACTAACTGCACTCAGGTGGTATGTAACAGCACACGTGCAGTGACACTAACTGCGCTCAGGTGGTATGTAACAGTACACGTGCAGTGGCACCAAATGCGCTCAGGTGGTATGTAAAAGCACATGTACAGTGACACTAACTGTGCTCAGGTGGTATGTAACAGCACACGTGCAGTTACACCAAATGCGCTCAGGTGCTATGTAACAGCACACGTACAGTGACACTAACTGCGCTCAGGTGGTATGTAACAGCACACGTGCAGGGACACCAAATGCGCTCAGGTGGTATGTAACAGCACACGTGCAGGGACACCAAATGCATTCAGGTGATATGTAACAGCACACGTGCAGTGACACCAAATGCGCTCAGGTGATATGTAACAGCAAACGTGCAGTGACACCAAATGCGCTCAGGTGATATGCAACAGCAAACGTGCAGTGACACCAAATGTGCTCAGGTGATATGTAACAGCAAACGTGCAGTGACACCAAATGCGCTCAGGTGATATGCAACAGCAAACGTGCAGTGACACCAAATGCGCTCAGGTGATATGTAACAGCACACGTGCAGTGACACTAACTGCGCTCAGGTGGTATGTAACAGCACACGTGCAGTGACACCAAATGCGTTCAGGTGATATGTAACAGCACACATACAGTGACATTAACTGCTCTCAGGTGGTATGTAACAGCACACGTGCAGTGACACCAAATGCACTCAGGTGATATGTAACAGCACACGTGCAGTGACACCAAATGCGCTCAGGTGATATGTAACAGCACACGTGGAGTGACACCAAATGCGCTCAGGTGATATGTAACAGCACACGTGCAGTGACACCGAATGCGCTCAGGTGATATGTAACAGCACAGGTGCAGTGACACTAACTGCGCTCAGGTGGTATGTAACAGCACACGTGCAGTGACACCAAATGCGCTCAGGTGATATGTAACAGCACACGTGCAGTGACACCAAATGCGCTCAGGTGATATGTAACAGCACACGTGCAGTGACACCAAATACGCTCGGGTGGTATGTAACAGCACACGTACAGTGACACTAACTGCACTCAGGTGGTATGTAACAGCACACGTGCAGTGACACCAAATGCGCTCAGGTGGTATGTAACAGCATACGTGTGGTGACACCAAATGCGCTCAGGTGGTATGTAACAGCACACGTGCGGTGACACCAAATGCGCTCAGGTGGTATGTAACAGCACACGTGCAGTGACACCAAATGCGCTCAGGTGGTATTAAACAGCACACGCACAGTCAGAGCGACTGCGTTTCTGTGCAATTCAATAGCCCACTTGCATTAACAGCAACTGCCTTTCTGTGCAAATAAATAGCACACTTGCAGTAACAGGTAATGCGTCTATGTGCAATTAACTAGCACACGTTGACTAACACGGAGTACTATGTTTAGGGTAAACCCTAATGTAGGCAATATAACACGTTAGAGCACTGCATCAAGCACAATCTCCTGCCTGACAGATTCTAATAGCAGATCTAGCTAAGCTATACAGTTTATAAATATATTGACAACTCCTAGGGATGCCAATATATTCTCTACAAACTGTAAATTTAACTATACTGACTACTAGCCTCCCTGATCTATCTATCTATCTATCTATCTATCTATCTATCTATCTATCTATCTATCTATCTATCTATCTAAAAAGACACTGTGGGCCAGATTATCTAAGAAATCCGGCGGCATATTGTAAGCCATTTACACTACGCCGCCGCAGCGTAGTGTAAATCGCAAAGCGTAAGGCCGTAATTCAAAGGGGGCGGCTTGTATTTAAATTAAGCACGCCTCCGCGTCGAACGAACTGCGCATGCGCCAGCCGGGGAAAAAGCCCATGCTCCAGCTCACGTCGGAAAACGTGAATGAAACCGAAGTCAAAACGAAGTGATCGTCACTACGCAATGCCCTATTCGCGAACAAGTTAGTAAAATGACGTAATCGACGGAAAAAGCCGACGCTGACCCGACGCCATACTTAACATGGCATCCGACGGTACTTCGTAAGGTTACTCCTCATAGAAGCAGGGGTAACCTTACGCGAACGAAAACGACGTACGCGACGACGGTGCGGCGTAAAAGCGATCGGGAATCGGCGTAGTAGCCTCATTTGCATAGGCAAATGAGAAAACAACGTAAAGGCCACCTAGTGGCCGGAGTTGTCATTACAACTACGATCCGCAAGTGTAATGGTATTACACTTGTCGGATGTTCAAGCGTATCTATGCCAAAGTGATGCTAGGAATCACTCGCATAGATACGAGCCAAAAAAAACGGCGATACAACGGGGTATCTGAGATACTCTGTCGTAGCGCCACTGAGAATCTGGCCCTGTGTCTCTATCTATCTCTCTCTCTCTAACTCACTGTCTGTCTGACTTCTCTGCAAAGCAAGCCGGAACACACTACACGAGGCCGCCCGGGAGGCGGCCTTTTATAGTGTGGGGCGTGTGCTAAAGCCCCGAGCCCTAATTGGCCAAAGCAACCAGGCTTTGGCCAATTAGGTCTCTTCTTTTTTTGGGCGCTGTGATTGGCCAAGCATGCGGGGTCATGGTGCATGCTTGGCCAATCATCAGCGCGCAACGCCGCAGTGAATTATGGGCCGTTGCGCGTCATTCGAATTTGGCGCGAATGACCTGTTTTGTTCGTTGCAACCTGCGACCTGTTTTGTTTGCATCGAACACAAGGCTCATCCCTAATGACATGTTTGTATAATATTTTTTTCTCTTTTAGTATGCAGCTATCTAATAAGCTGCTTGTGATACTTTGTATGTTTTGCTTTAACTATTTAAAACTTCACTTGACCTATATAAAGCTGTACTCTTGGCAGATATATAAGCACAAATTTATTCAGTTCTTTAAGTGTTAATGCATCATTACACATATTTTTTAAAGGCAAGCAGTGTGAATACCTGAAATAGACCTGGTATTGGCTCCTTGAAGTCCCTGTACAGTAGGCCTGGTGTGTTAGGCCTTGTACACACGATCGGACATATCCGATGAAAACGGTCCGCGGACCGTTTCCATCGGATATGTCCGATCTGGAGTTTGGTCCGATGGCATGTACACACCATCGGATCAAATTCCCCGCCGGCGGACGGCGCGGTGACGTGGCGGTGACTTTGACGCCGCCACGTCACCGCACCAGGAAGTAAAACACTTCCACGTATGCGCCGAATCCATTCGGCGGCGGCGGTGCGGGACGACATGTCTGCTGGTAAGTGTACTAACCAGCAGACATGTCGGGCGGACACATTCCCACCCGATAGATTTCAAAGCATGCTTTGAAATCTGTCGGGTGGACAAATCTGTCCGCTAGCCCATACACACGATCGGAGATGTCTGCTGAAACGGTCCATCGTGTGTACGAGGCCTTAGAGGAAGAAGCAGAGCCAGGAACCAATCAGTTCACATGAGCTGAAAGGCATGCTACTGATATAAACATAGAAACATACATGAAGTAATGGTAGCTGCAGGCTTTGACGCATGTACCTGCTGCAAAACCTGCAAACGAAAAGCCAAGGGCACAAAAAGCCTACCAGAGGGAGTGGAAGGGGGGGCTTCAGCCTGTGCAGGTAACAAGGCCTCAGAGATGTCAGTCTGGGTGAAAGCCAAAATCCTGTCCTCAGAGATAATGGATTGTGGAGGAAGCGGAGGTGGGGATTCTGATAAAAAACTGCGAGACAAGGCATCGGCCTTAACATTTTTTGGCCCTGGTAAATAAGAAATTGCGAAGTCAAATCTGGAGAAGAACAATGACCACCTGGCCTGACGTGAGTTCAGTCTTTTAGCAGAACGGATGTATTCAAGGTTTTTGTGGTCAGTCAGAACTATGAATGGATAGCGAGCTCCCTCCAGCCAATGTCCCCATTCCTCCAAAGCTAGCTTTATGGCTAACAGTTCTCTGTTGCCTATATCATAGTTGCGCTCTGCTGGGGAATATTTACGGGACAGGAAGGCACAGGGGTGGATGGCAGCAGTTAAAGGGTCCTTTTATGACAGAAGCGCCCCACCCCTACATCGGATGCATCTACCTCCACAATAAAAGGCAGCTCAGGAACAGGATGGCGTAGAATTGGTGCAGAGGTAAAGGCTTTCTTCAACTGAGTGAAGGCTGTCTGGGCTTCAGTAGTCCATTTAAACTTAGCCTGAGACTTCCTGGTGAAAGAGGTGATGGGATGTGCAATGGTGGCAAAATTCTTAATGAATTTCCGATAGAAATTTGCAAAGCCCAGGAAGCGCTGAACTGCTTTCAGGTCTGAAGGTGATGCCCAGTCTAGAATGGCCTGAATCTTGGCTGGATCCATGGTTAGGCCTGTGTCAGAGATCAGGTAGCCCAGAAAAGGTACTTGTTTGACATGAAATGAACATTTTTCAGGCTTAACAAAAAGGGAATGAGCCTTTAATCGGGCCAACACTGAGCTGACGTGCCTTTGATGCGTTTCAAGATTGGGAGAATATATCAAAATATCATCCAATTATACAAGCATAAAGCGACCCAACAGATCACGGAAAATGTCATTCTTAAAGTTTTGAAAGACAGCTGGTGCATTCCTGAGACCGAAAGGCATGACAAGACATTCGTAGTGGCCATCCTTGGTGTTAAAGGCTGTCTTCCACTCATCTCCTTCACGGATGTGCACTAGATTATAGGCTCCCCTTAGGTCTAGTTTGGAGAAAATCTTTGCTCCCTGGATTTGGGAGAACAACTCTGTGATGAGAGGGAGAGGGTACCGATTGGGAATGGTTATTTTATTTAGACCTCTGTAGTCAACACAAAGTCTTAGACCCCCGTCCTTCTTTGGGACAAAGAAGCAACCTGCGCCTGCGGGAGAAGTAGAGGAACGGATAAAACTTTTAGCTAGGTTTTCCTGGATGTATTCTTGCAAAGCAAGGTTCTCTGGTTTGGACAATGGAAAGACTCTCCCTCGTGGAGGTGTAGTGTCAGGCAAAAGGTCAATGGGACAGTCATAACTGCGATGAGGTGGTAAGGTGTCAGCACTCCCTTTAGAAAACACATCCTGAAAGTCCTTATAACAAAGCGGAATCTGTTCCATTCCCACTTGACAAGCAGCAAGTCGAACAGGGTGCTGGATGCAACTTTCTTTACACTGATTGGACCAAGCCAGAATATTTCCTGTTCGCCAGTCAATTACAGGATTGTGCTTCTGAAGCCAAGGAAGGCCTAGGATCAAAGGAGTGGATGGAGAGTCAATGACAAGACATGAAATCTTCTCCCAGTGCAGGGCCCCCAATTGTAACTGGAAGGGATTGGTGGACTGAAGCACAAGGTCTTGTGAGAGAGGCCGGTTATCCACAGAAATTAGGCGGACTGGGCAATCTAGCGTATGAGTTTCCAGGGACAAGGAGGTAATCAGAGTCTTATCAATAAAATTCTCAGCAGCTCCAGAATCTACCAAGGCCAGCAGTTCATGAGTCCCTGTCCCAAAGTGAATAACACTGGGTAGAAGTATACGACTGTCCCCCTGGGGAGATGAAAGCAGACCTAAGGTGACCTCCCCATAATCACCTAGGTCCTGGAGTTTCCCGGACGTGTAGGGCATGAACGGAGCATGTGACCCCTGAGGCCACAATACAGGCAAAGTCCCATATTACGCCGGCGTGTGTGTTCCTGGGCAGATAGCCGGGTGGAGCCTAACTGCATAGGTTCTTCCACTAAACTGGCACTGGAGGTGGGATGGTCAGGTGGTAAGGGAGGTATACAGTTTGCCACAGCCATATTTTTTTCTCGCCCCCTCTCTCGCTGACGGCGATCAATTCTAATGGCTAGACACATAGCTTCCTCCAGTGAGGCTGGATAGGAGAAGTTGACCAGAGCATCCTTAACTGCATCTGAAAGACCTATTCTGAACTGGCTGCGGAGAGCTGCATCATTCCAGCCAGATTCTGGGGCCCACCTGCGAAACTCTGAGCAGTACCTTTCAGCTGTGGTGGTTCCAGGGGCGGACTGACAACTCATGGGGCCCCCGGGCAATAGAAGATTATGGGGCCCCCGGGCTTACAGATGGCCACTACGCCATGAGGCAGTGTAGAGGCGGGGCAGCTAAAATCTCTGGATTTTCACATCAAAAGCATGTCAGTTCTGGACATATCAGGGACAGATGTAAAAAAAAACACAGATTTTTACATACTGTCCCTGGTTTTACTGAGCCTGGCAACCCTGATGGGGCCCCCTAGTGGCATGGGGCCCTCGGGCAGTGCCCGAGTGACTCAATGGTCAGTCCGCCCCTGGGTGGTTCCTTGCTTTAAGTTACGCAGGGTTGATTCTGCAGTAGCCACACGATCTGGATCATCGTACAGCAATCCAAGGGCTTCAAAGAAGGCATCTACAGTTAGCAGGGCTGGATGGTTTGGTTCAATTTTAAAGGCCCAAGCCTGGGGGTCGCCCTGTAGCAGAGAGATAATGATCTGAACTCTCTGAGTTTCAGAGCCAGAAGAGGATGGCCTTAATTTGAAATATAATTTGCAGCTGTTTTTAAAGTTGCAGAATCCCTTACGGTCGCCAGAAAAACGGTCAGGCAAAGGAATTTTTGGTTCAGATAAAGTTTTTGTAACAGTTGTAGTAGGGGATTGCACCTTGGTGAGCTCTGTGGCCATTTGCTGAACTTGATGGGATAAACGGCAAAGTTCTTGTGCAAACATCTGAGCCTGCTCAGAATCCATGATGGGTTTTCCCTTTTTATGTATGGCTCGTGATAATGTCAGGTTTCATATCAGGCTAGCAGCAGACAACAGTTCAGGTGTGCTAATATGCCTATAGTTCAATAACAAGAGCACATACCATGAGCAGGTCTTGAGAAGCAGGTCAGCGCTGGGACTTGTAGTTCACCACGGATGCAGGGTTGAGACGAGCGGGACAGCTGGCACTTGTAGTTCACTGCTGAAGTAGGTGTTGTGATGAGCAGGAAAGCTGGAACTTGTAGTTCACCGCAGGTGTGGATGTTGGTGGTGTTGCTGGTGCTAGTAGTGCACCGCTGCAATAGATGTTGCTTACAGGAGTCAGGCAAAGTGTGGTCTAGGCAAGCCGGGTCATACACAGATAAATCAGAGTTCGAAAGGTACCAAATCGGAAGCAACAAGCAGGGTCAAACAAGCCGGGTCATACACAAAGTTTACAGATAAACAGGTCAGGCTGGATCACACAAGGCAAGCAGAGTAACTCTATCACGAGCACTGATTGGGTGAAAACACAGGTGTTTTAAAGGAGAGCTGGCCAATCAGTGTTTCCCAGCCAAGGCTGTGTCAGGTGAGTGCGCTGGGTCCTAGAGGGATCCAGTACTGACAGGTGGCACTAAAAGGCAACACTGATGGGCACTGATGGGCAGCATTGATGGGCACTTGTAGACGGCACTGATAGGTGGCACTGATAAGCACTGATAGTTGGCACCAATGAGAAGTAACTGATGGACACTGACAGGCATCACTGATGGGCACTGAAAAGGCATCACTGATGGGCACTGACAGGCAGCACTGGTGCACATTGATTGGCAGAACTGGTGGGCACTGTTGGGGCTACACTGATTATCAGAACACTAATGATCAGTGCCCTGATTGTCAGTATGGATGTCCTTGCTGAGCAATTGATAAAGATGAGGTCCTGACTCAAAACAGGGAAACCTGTACTGCCTACTGGGTCAAATTGTAAGAGCAAGAATTGACACAGTCTGCTTGCTTCGTTCCCAATGCCAAAGAGGAAGAGGTAGAGCCTGTGAGGCTCCCTTTATTAACAATATGACATCACAAATACATGCATTCACATTGGTCAGCTCATATAATTCACTCCCATTTTACACACCCCCCTATGATGTCCTTTGCACACGGCACACATTTTCCTTGTAAGTCCATATATGGTATGGGGCTTGTCACAGCACATGGAGCCTCATGTAATATCCATTGTGGAATGTTCATATACAGGGATCTCAAACCCAGGTTTTCATGGGCAGAGCCATATTTGGCATAAACAGTTCTCTTGTCACGAGACATAAAGTTTCTTCAGTAAAACAAGCACAAATAGGGGGGGGGGGGTTGAACACATCTGGAGCAGGGGGGGGGTGACAATTGAATAGCTCTTTGTCCTTCCAAGCAGACTTGTAATTATAACTTTAAAACATATCTATAACTTAATTTAAGGAATATAACACTTGGAGTATAAATCTTTACACATGCTTATATAGATAAAGAAAATAAAAACAATATAAGAATATAAAAGAAATAGAAGAATATAAGAACAGAAAAACATTTCAGTGGTTCTAATAAAATAATTACCGTATTTATCTGACTATAGCACGCACCGGCGTATAGCGGGCAACCCTAATCTAGAAGGGAAATTCCTGGAAAAAAATAATGAATTACTTACAGTTTTGGTGTCTTGCCCAGCGTCCATCCACGGCATTGTGCGGTCCGGCATCCATTTGCGGCCGTGCGCGGGGTCCATCCAGCCTTCCTCGCAGCGTTCGTCCAGGTGTCCGTCTGCGGCTTCCCCCGCGGCGTTCGTCCAGATGTCCGTCTGCGGCTTCCTCGCGGGGTTCGTCCAGGTGTCCGTCTGCAGGGTCCATCTAGTCCTCCATCCGCACGTTGCCTGGGGTTGTGGCAGTGTTCGTTTTTTAATTAGGCGCTGAGCCGAGAGGAGCCAGAGTTCCTGTTTGTTCGGCTCCTCTCGGGTTCTCTCGGCTCCTCTTGCGTGGCTGCCGAGTAGTTTAGCCGAGCGTAGCCGAGCCTAGCCGAGTGCGCAGTACACTCGGCTCGGCTCTAGGCTGCGGCGCTCGCCGCTTAATTAAAAAAACAAACACCGCTGTAACAGTATCAGCGTATATCACGCACCCACGATTTCCCCCTGATTTTAAGGGGAAAAAAGTGCGCGGTATATGCCGATAAATATGGTAGCTTAACACAAAATATGCATTTTAGTACTTCTATCACACAATGCCACTTACCGGCTCTCCTTTCCTCATGGGCTGTCAGCCTGAGGAGAGGATATCCGATAACCGGCATTCCCTGTTTACACTGTGATCAGCTGTGATTTGACACAGCTGACCACATGGTAAAAAGCCTACGTCATTGTCAGGGAAATTCTCATGGTGCACGCAGTATTGGCCGCCTTGGCGCATTGTGCACACTGATGCATGCGCTGGTGTGCATGGTGGTCTGCGGGCATGTGCGCCTGTGCGTGGTTGTTGCGCCTGTGCACGTGGGTGCTTGGCACCAATCAGTCTATTTAAACTGACATATTTATTGATTCATTCAATGAAATAAAACCTTCTGATTTTGATCTGTTAACCCCTTGCCGACCGCTGCACGACTATATACGTCGGCAGAATGGCAAGGCTGGACATATGGACGTATGGGTACGTAACCTTTAAGACGCGGAATTGTGAGCATGCACGCGATGCCGACAGCACGCACTCACGCCCGTGGCGAGCTCCGTCCCCCGAGAGTCTTGTGATCATCTCACGGAGAGGCTGAACAGGGAAATGCTGATGTAAACAAGCATTTCCCTGTTCTGCCTAGTTACAGGATACTGAACACTGCTCCCTGTGACCGGGAGCAGTGATCAGTATCATGTCACAAGTAGCCCATCCCCCCACAGTTAGAATACATCACTAGGACACACTTAACCCCCTTCAGCACCCCCTACAGGTTACCCCTTCACCGCCAGCCACATTTATACAGTAATTTTTACAGCACTGATCGCTGTATAAATGTGAATGTTCAAAAAATTGTTTCAAAAGTGTTCGATGTGTCCGCCATAATGTCGCAGTCACAATAAAAATTGCTGATCGCCGCCATTACTAGTACAACAAAATGATTAATAAAAATGCCATAAAACTATCCCCTATTTTGTAGACACTATGGGCCAGATCCACATACTATTGCCGCCGACGCGGCGTGACCCATTTACACTACGCCATTGTAAGTCACAGCGGCGTATCCTTATCCTCAAAGAAATGCCGCTGTAACTTATGGGGGCGTAGCGTAAATAGGCCGGCGTACGCGGGTGTAATTCAAATTTACTAGGGGGGGCGTGTTTTATTCGAATTATGAATGACCCGACGCAAACAACGCTTTTTTTTTAACTGCGCATGCATCGGCCGTGGACGTATCCTAGTGCGCATGCGTGAAATCACGTCGCAAATAGTCAATGAAAACGACGTGAACGTAACTTACGCCCAGGCCCATTCTGGATTGCCATACGCAAACGACGTAAACGACGTCCAATACAACGCTGTCAAGATGTCCATACTTAACATTGGCTGCGCCTCACTATAGCAGCTTTATCTTTACGCCAGAGATACGCTTACGCAAACGATGTAAAGGGAATGCGTCGGCCGCTCGTACGTTCAGGAATTAGCGTAACTCGCTCATTTGCCTATTTTACGCTGGAAATAGACGGAAGCGCCCCTAGTGCCCAGCGTAAATATGCATCTAAGATACGATGGTGTAAGAAACTTACGCCAGTCGTATCTTAGTGTAAGTCTGGCGTATCATGTTTTCTGGATAGAAAACAATGACACGCTGGCAGAAAATTCGAATTACGCCGGTGTATCTATAGATACGCCAGCGTAATTCCTTTGTGGATCTGGCCCTATAACTTTTGCGCAAATCAATCAATAAACGCTTATTGCGATTTATTTTTTTTACCAAAAATATGTAGAAGAATACGTATCGGCCTAAACTGAAGAAAAAAAAAAAGTTTTTTATATATATTTTTGGGGATATTTATTATAGCAAAAAGTAAAATTGCCTTTTTCCAAAATTGTAAAAAAAAAATATCACCAAATGAAAGCTCTATTTGTGGGGGAAAAAGGACATCAATTTTATTTGGGAGCCACGTTGCACGACCGTGCAATTGTCAGTTAAAGCGACGCAGTGCCGAAATGCAAAACATGCTCTGGTCTTTGGCCAACCAAATGGTCTGGGGCTGAAGTGGTTAATTATAAACCTCTCTGATTTCTTCCTCTTGAATTTGGGCTTTTGTTTTATTTTATATATATTTGTATAACATTATTTTTATTTTCAACATTACTTTAACTTTGTGTTAGTTGCACCACCTTAAAGGGTCACTAAAGGAAAAAATGGAAAATTGTATACTCACCTTTCCGTAATTTTCCTTTCCTGACGCATCTTCATGGCAGCACACACTGGGTTGTGACTCCACCCCCACAACCTGACAGGATTGGTTAGCTATAAATCTGAATAGGAGACACCCGGCATCATTCTCCGTATATATCATCATTGAACAACAGGGTGGGCAGTTGTGTGCTGCCATGAAGATGCGTCAGAAAAGGAAAAACTCGCCAGTCGGGAGGGTTCAATGCAAAGTATTTATTCCCTAGAGAGCAAAAGAATTGGCCCTGAAGATAGATCTGCAAATTTCAGCTGTAGCCAAAAGAGCGGCGTCCACTCTGTAGTGGGAGATAAAGGTATGCCTGGAGGACCAGGTTTCTGCTCTGAAGATGGTCTCTGGCGAGACCCCGCAATATGCTGCCCAAGAGGTCGCCACTGCCCTGGTTGAATGCGCCCTGATGCCTTCCGGGATCTCCAGCTGTTCAATAGAATATGCCTTTTCTTATAGCCTTGACTAGCCAAGAGGCGATGGTCCGGGAAGTGGCTGCCTGGCCTCGCCTGGCTCCGTGAGGTATAATCAGGAGGGCGTCCGTTGACCGAAGGTGGATGGTAGCCGACAGGTATCTGGAAATTGTAGACTTAATGTCCAAGGCTCACCATTTTCGTTAGTATGGCATGGCAAGATGATGTCCTGACCGTAGTGGAAGGCTGAGGTAACTTTGGGGAGGAAGCGATCAGAAGGCCTCAACACCACCCTGTCTGGCAGAAAAACTAAATATGGTTCTTTAGACATGAGAGCTTGTAACTCCGACACTCTCCTAGCTGAAGCTATAGCGATGAGGAAGGACAATTTTAGGGTCAGGTCCCATAAGGAGATTGAGATGAGTGGGAAGAAAGGTGGATTGGATAGTGCTTCTAGAACCAGTGAAATATCCCAGGCCGGAAAGGATGGTCTTCTTGGAGGCCTGATCTTTATACAGGCCTGCGTGAACTGGATAATCAAAGGGTGCAGGGCCCATCTAGTGCCAGTTTTTGCAGACAGAGCGGAGATCTGTACCTTTAGGGTGCTTGAGCTTAGGCCTTTGTCAACTCCCGTTTGTAGGAACTCTAGGACCTGGTAAGGATCAGGCGAGATGTGATTCCAACCTCTAAGTTGCGCCAAGTGGGTGAACCTTTCCCAAATTCTGGTGTAAACAGTGTTTGTAGAGACCTTCCTGGCTTGCATTAAGGTTGCTATAACTGCCTTGGAACACCCCTGTTCCCTTAATCTAGCCCTTTCAACCTCCAGGCTGTTAAGTGGAGCCTGTCGGGGGCCGGATGGAGGAACTGACCTTGGTTTAGGAGGTCTGGTGACGCTGGTAGATGGATAGGAGTTCGGGTATTAAGTTGTAGGAGAGTTGTGAACCACGGCCTCCTTGGCCATAATGGTATTACCGTGATTACTGTGGCTTATGATCTTCGGAGTCGGCATAGGAATCTCGCTATCAGGGGAGTCGGGGGAAAGACGTATCCCAGGTTGAAGTCCCATGGGTGGAGAAGGCAATCTGTCCCTTCCGCTGTCGGAAAGGGTACTCTGGACAGAAATCTCGAGCACTTGGCATTGGCTGGTGTTGCTGCCAGGTCGATCTCTGGAATCCCCCAGGCCTCCGTCAGAATAAAGAACTCCCGGAGGTTCAGGAACCACTCGTTGTTCGACCGAAGTTCCCTGCTCAGGAAGTCGGCTAGCGTGTTATGAGCCGCTGGGAAGTAAACCGCTCGCAGGTCCGATAGATGTGCTTGGGCCCATTTCATTATGGGGTGAACCTCCTCTAATAGTGTGCGGATTCGGGTACTGCCTTGCCTCTGGACATAGGCCACCTTGTTGGTCATCCGGATTAGGACGGACTTCCCTTGCAGCAGAGGCGCGAAAGCTAAGAGGGCCTGGAACGCAGCTCGAAGCTCCAGAATATTTGAGACCACTCCCCGAGCAGGAAAGTGCCACCGTCCCTGGGCTGTCTGATCCCGGTAGTGAGCCCCCCAGCCCTTCTCGCTGGCATCTGATGTCACGACCTCCAGACTCGGAGGAGCTATAGGTCTGAATCCCCTGAGAATGGGAGGCTGAGTCCACCAAAAAAGATCGAGTTTCACCTGGCTGGGAATATTGATGGGTTGGTGCATTGAGGCTCCGTCCCATTGTTTGAGAAAGGTGTTTTGTAAGGTTCTCATTTACCACTGGGACCACTGGATCATGGGTATATAGTTGAAGACATAGAGCCCAGCATGCTGAGGCAGGTTCTGGCTGACGTAGATTTGGAGGATAGTAGATTTCGTACCTTCCGAGCTAGAGGTTCCACCTTTTCAAGGGGCAGCTGCACCCTGTTTTGTTTCGTATCCAACTCTGCTCCGAGGAATGCCATCACTTGTGAGGGTTGAAGGCTGCTCTTCTGCCAATTGATTAACCACCCGAAGTTCTGAAGGGTCGAGATTAGGATTTTTCGCTGGAGGAGCAGAGTCTCCCGATTTGCTGCTAAGAGCAGTATGTCGTCCAGGTAATAATGAACCCGCAAGCCCCTCTCCCTGAGGAGTGCTATGAGAGGGAGGAGGACTTTTGTGAACGTCCTGGGTGCCGAAGAGATGCCGAAAGGTAGGCATCGGAATTGGAAGTGGTGTTGGCTGATGGAAAAGTGAAGGAATTTCTGAAAAGCGGGGTGAATTGGCATATGAAGGTAAGCATCTGATAGGTCGATAGACAGCATCCAATCTCCTAGGTTCACTGCCAGAAGGATAGACTGGAGACTCTCCATCTTGAAAGCTTCTATCTGGATTCTTTTGTTGAGGCATTTGAGGTCCAATACGGGCCGAAGATCCCCTGACTTCTTTCGCACCAAAAATAGAGGGGAATAAAATCCCCTGCCCCTTTGGTGAGAAGGAACTTCCACGACTGCCTCCTTCTGAATTAAATCCGAGACGTATTGAATGAGAAGCTTCCTCTTGTCTAGGGAAGAAGAAATTTTGGTGGGTTGGAAGACCGTGTGAGGCAATGCCCCCATAAAGTTCCACCTGTGGCCTTGTTTGATCGTGGAAAGGGTCCATGGGTCTTTTATGTGCTCTGACCAAACTTGCGCAAAATACCTGAGCCTGGCGCCCACCTGAGCTGGGTGGGCAGGCAAGCTTTCAAAAGGACTTTTGTTGGTCCCCTGTGGTAATGGCCTTGGTCTTTTTTTTTTTTTTAATTCGTTTTTATTAGGAAATTTTTTGTATACAAACTTTATACAGAAGTGTATAAAAGAAAACAAAACATGAGAAAACAAGCATTACTGTGAAAGTACTTCAAACCTTTAACCTTCCCACAAACCCAATGAGAAAACACAAAACCAAACAGGGAATGAATCCATGAAACATCATTGAACATCAATCAACCAGTAGTATCGCACCGTTTGTTCGTGGGAAAGTTGTAGGGGATAGAAGTAGGGGGAGGGAGAGGGGGGGGGGAAGAAGAGAAGGCGGGAAGGGAAATAGAGACAAAACAGGGGGGGGGGAGAGAGAAGAAGAAGAAGAGGAAGGAGGAGGTGTGCATGCTAAGTAACCATTTCTAAGCACATCAGTCATCAATAAATGAATTTTACACTTTATACCAATTAGTCCAAATTTTCCAAACAGAGTCAAACCTGTCTCCACCACCACGACGATAGGCCAGTAAGGATTCATGAACATAGTTCACCTGAGTCATTCGTAGAACCTCAGACACGTTAGGAGCCCTATCAGCTTTCCATTGCTGTGCAATGAGTGACCTGGCCGCTAGGAGGACATGTGTGACAACTACCCTGAAGTTAGGGGGGAACATGTCAATGCCAATATGTAGGACTGCTAGTCCAGGGTTAGGTTGTATCAGAATACCAGTCATCCCTGAGATGCAAGAAAACACTGAATTCAGGGCCGATCCCAGGCGGGGTGCAACGGGTGCACTGCACCCAGGCGCCAGAGGGGGGGAGGCGCCAAAGTGTGAGGAGCACCGTTTGTTTCCTCCATCTAGTGTGCAGTGTCATCCTTACACTGCATCGCCGGCGCCGATGTCCCTGGCTGCAGTGTGAAGACCCACTTCAAGGGTCTCACTAGGGGCCCATGCTTCCCTGCACAAACTGGTTGCTAGCCACGAGCCGCTTTGTGTCTAGCAACCAGTGACGTCAGGAGAGGAGAGAGCGGCTCCACAATGCACTGCAGAGGAGGATTTAACTTCCTACTCCACCCTAGCTCCACCCACTTCCTCCCTGTAATGTTAGGAGTGATGAGCGTCCGAGGAACGAGATTCAGATTCAGAAACTGTGCTGCCTGCCTCCTCTCCCTCGAGGTGCCTCAGATTCAGAAGAGGTTAGATCGTTTCAATACTTTTGTAGGCAGCAGCAGAACAGCCTGAGATCGGAGCAGCTGTGTGTGTGTGTGTGTGTGTGTGTGTAAAGAGAGAAGCTGCAGGCTGTCCCCCCTCCCTCTCCTTCTCATGCTGCTGTTCCCAGAACAGCCACCCATTATGTTTCTTCCTCCTTTTCCTCCTATTGGCCAGGGAAAAAACAAAAAAGAGAAGAGGATTCTGGGAGATGTAGTCCCAATAGCTGTCTGGCTGGCCCTTTGCAATTCTGGGGGGGGGGGGGGGGCTAGGGGGGAACTGCCTGAAGGGGAGGGAGAGAGAGCCAGGCTATGAGTGACAGGCTGTATCTGGTGACACTCATTGGTGACAAGTGGCAGGCTGTATCTGGCAACAGGCATGGTGACAAGTGACAGGCTGTATCTGGTGACACTCATTGGTGACAAGTGACAGGCTGTATCTGGCAACAGGCATGGTGACAAGTGACAGGCTGTATCTGGTGACAAGTGACAGGCTGTATCTGGTGACACTCATTGGTGACAAGTGACAGGCGGTATCTGGCAACAGGCATGGTGACAAGTGACAGGATGTATCTGGTGACACTCATTGGTGACAAGTGACAGGCTGTATCTGGTGACACTCATTAGTGACAAGTGACAGGCTGTGTCTGGAAACAGGCATGGTGACAAGTGACAGGCTGTATCTGGTGACACTCATTGGTGACAAGTGTCAGGCTGTATCTGGTGACACTCATTGGTGACAAGTGACAGGCTGTGTCTGGCAACAGGCATGGTGACAAGTGACAGGCTGTATCTGGTGACACTCATTGGTGACAAGTGACAGGCTGTATCTGGTGACACTCATTGGTGACTAGGCATGTGCAAAAGTGAAAAATTTGTTTCGTTTCGTTTCGTTTCAATTCGTCATTTAATAAATTTCGTTAAGTTAGGTTCGTTACATGTGTTGAATTCGTTTTCGGAATTCGTTCGTTTTCGACCGAATTTCGAAAAATACGGTCGAAATCGAAAATATTTCGACCGTTTTTCGAATTCGTTCGTTTTCGACCGAATTTCGAAAAAAACGGTCGAAATCGAAAATATTTCAACCAGATTAGAAAACAAATAGTCTCTTTTCGAATAGAATTTTTTTCGAATTAAATTTGAATTTTTTTTTTTTTTTTTCGAATTCCGATCGAATTTAGTCCGCGTGTATTCGATTCGGAATTCGAAAAAAAAAATTCGATTTCGACCATTTTTTTTTTTCGAAATTCGGTCGAAAATGAACGAATTCCGAAAACGGTCGAAATTTTTCGCTATTATAGCAATTCGGAAATTCGTATGCATCCGAATGTCCGAATAATGGAAAATTCGTCCGAATTTCGATTCGGAACGAAACGAAATGCACATGCCTATTGGTGACAAGTGACAGGCTGTGTCTGGCAACAGGCATGGTGACAAGTGACAGGATGTATCTGGTGACACTCATTGGTGACAAGTGACAGGCTGTATCTGGCAACAGGCATGGTGACAAGTGACAGGCTGTATCTGGTGACAAGTGACAGGCTGTATCTGGTGACACTCATTGGTGACAAGTGACAGGCGGTATCTGGCGACAGGCATGGTGACAAGTGACAGGCTGTATCTGGTGACACTCATTGGTGACAAGTGACAGGCTGTATCTGGCAATAGGCATGGTGACAAGTGACAGGCTGTATCTGGTGACAAGTGACAGGCTGTATCTGGTGACACTCATTGGTGACAAGTGACAGGCGGTATCTGGTGACAGGCATGGTGACAAGTGACAGGTTGTATCTGGTGACAAGTGACAGGCTGTATCTGGTGACACTCATTGGTGACAAGTGACAGGCGGTATCTGGCGTCAGGCATGGTGACAAGTGACAGGCTGTATCTGGTGACACTCATTGGTGACAAGTGACAGGCTGTATCTGGTGACAAGTGACAGGCTGTATCTGGTGACACTCATTGGTGACAAGTGACAGGCGGTATCTGGCGACAGGCATGGTGACAAGTGACAGGCTGTATCTGGTGACACTCATTGGTGACAAGTGACAGGCTGTATCTGGCAACAGGCATGGTGACAAGTGACAGGCTGTATCTGGTGACAAGTGACAGGCTGCATCTGGCGACAGGCATGGTGGCAAGTGACAGGCTGCATCTGGTGACACTCATTGGTGACAAGTGACAGGCTGTATCTGGCAACAGGCATGGTGACAAGTGACAGGCTGCATCAGGTGACACTCATTGGTGACAAGTGACAGGCTGTATCTGGCGACAGGCATGGTGACAAGTGACAGGCTGTATCTGGTGACAAGTGACAGGCTGTATCTGGTGACAAGTGAGAGGCTGTATCTGGTGACACTCATTGGTGACAAGTGACAGGCTGCATCTGGTGACACTCATTGGTGACAAGTGACAGGCTGTATCTGGCGACAGGCATGGTGACAAGTGACAGGCTGTATCTGGTGACAAGTGACAAGCTGCATCTGGCGACAGGCATGGTGACAAGTGACAGGCTGTATCTGGTGACAAGTGACAGGCTGTATCTGGCGACAGGCATGGTGACAAGTGACAAGCTGCATCTGGTGACACTCATTGGTGACAAGTGACAGGCTGCATCTGGCAACAGGCATGGTGACAAGTGACAGGCTGCATCTGCTGACAGGCATGGTGACATTCTGCATCTGGCAACAGGCATGGTGACAAGTGACACACTGCATCTGGTGACACTCATTGGTGACAAGTGACAGGCTGTATCTGGTGACAAGTGACAGGCTGCATCTGGCGACAGGCATGGTGACAAGTGACAGGCTGCATCTGGTGACACTCATTGGTGACAAGTGACAGGCTGCATCTGGCAACAGGCATGGTGACAAGTGACAGGCTGCATCTGCTGATAGGCATGGTGACATGCTGCATCTGGCAGCAAGGCATGGTGACAAGTGCCCCTCTCTGTTCACTACCCTCTCTCTCAGGCCCCTCTCTGAGCCCCCCTCTCTCACTCAGCCCCTCTCTCACTCAGCCCCCCTCTCACTTAGCCCCCCTTTCTGAGTCCCTCTCTCAGCCCCACCTCTCTCTCTCAGCCCCACCTCTCTGAGCCCCCCTCTCTGTCAGCCCATCTCTCTGCCCACTACCCTCTCGCTGAGCCCCTCTCTCTCAGCCCCTCACTCTCTCAGCCCCTCTCTCTGAGCCCCTCTCAGCCCCGCCTCTCTCTCTCAGCCCCACCTCTCTCTCTCTCAGCCCCATCTCTCTCTCAGCCCCCTCTCTGAGCCCCCCTCTCTCTCATCCCCTCTCTATGTCCGCTACTCTCTCTCTCAGCCCCTCTCTGTCTCTCTCAACCCCTCTCTGAGCCCCTCCCTGTCCATTATGCTCTCTCTGAGCCCCTCTCTCTCTCAGCCCCCTCTATGAGCCCCTCTCTCTCTCTCAGCCCTCTCTCAGCCCCACCTCTCTCAGCCCCTCTCTCTGAGCCCCTCTCTCTGTCCACTACCCTCTCGCCGAGCCCCTCTCTCTCACTCAGCCCCTCTCTCTCTCAGCCCCTCTCTCTGTCCACTACCCTTTCGCTGAGCCCCTCTCTCTCACTCAGCCCCTGAGCCTCTGAGCCTCCCTCTCTCCCAGCCCCTCTCTGTCCACTACCCTTTCTCTCAGCCCCCTCTCTCTGTCCACTATCCTCTCTCTGAGTCCCTCTCTCTCTCTCAGCCCCACCTTTCTCTCTCTCTCTCTCTCAGCCCCACCTCTCTCTGAGCCCCTCTTTCTCTGAGCCCCTCTTTTTCTGAGCCCCTCTCTCTATCTGAGCCCCTCTCTCTCTCTCTCTGAGCCCCCCTCTCTCTCACCCTTAACCCCCTCTCTCTTTCAGTCTCACCTCTCTCTCTCTTTCTCAACCTCACCTCTCTCTCTCTCTCTCTGTGGTGGGCACTAATAGGCTGCATTTGGTGGACACTAATAAGGCTGCATTTGGTGGGCACTGATAAGGCTGCATTTGATGGGTACGGATAAGGCTGCATTTGATGGGCACGGATAAGGCTGCATTTGATGGGCACTGATAAGGCTGCATTTGATGGGCACTGGTGAGGCTGCATTGATCTTTTGCACCATGTATGCAGTCTCTGACCATCTCTTGTATCATGTTAGAAGTCTCTGACCATCTCCTGTATTATGTCTGGGGGCTCTTTCTAAACAGACTCCCTAACAGAGGCCATCTCTGTGTCCACTAGAGAGACCCCCCTCCAGCTCTTCCTGTATTTTGTTTATTGTTAAGAGATCATGGGAGGATCCCAGGGTTACGATGACTCCTTAGGGGAGCATCTCTGTGTTTGAATCGTTGCCTTAGAAACATGTGTAAAGGGGGAGGAGTTAGTAAGGTGACCACGCCCTTGTAGGGGCGCCATAAATAATTCTGCACCCAGGCGCCTGTGACCCTAGGATCGGCCCTGACTGAATTCCAGAAGCTGGTCAAATTTTTGCACGACCAGAACATATGTAGTAGGTTCCCCACCGCTCCACATTGTCTCCAGCATAGAGGGGAGCCGTCGGACCCAAACTTCGAAATTCTATAGGGCGTGAGGTACCATCTGAGAGCTATCTTCTGAGACAGCTCCCAGTGGTTAACACACCTAGAGGCCCCATAGATCGCCCGAAACTCCCGCACCCACTGGTCATCAGTATAGGTCGTCTCCAGATCCCTCTCCCATTTAATAAAGGGACGAGATTTCACAAATGTCAGTTTTTCTTGAAAAAAGTTGTAAAAAAGGGCGATGCCTTTCTGGGGGTAGGGGGTAGTCGAGTAAAAGCACCAAATACCTTTTGGTAGAAAAATGCAATGTGTAGTGAGAGAGCCAAGGAAATGAGAAATTCTCAGGTAGTTAAAATGTTCGGAGGAAGTTAGAGCAAACTTTTCCTGTAGGGATTTGAAGGGGTAAATTGAACCATCCTTAAACAAATCACTAACTAAGCGTATTCCTCTACCCTGCCAATTGGTAGTGGAGAGGTCGGGGACGGCCTGGGAAAGGATGCTGATAGGAACTGGAATCTCCACAAGGTCAGAACTAGGGGATATTGCTTTACGGAGGTCTCTCCATGCAAGGATGGAGGCCCGGAGCGAGGGAGGTAAGTCGCACAAGGAAAAGGGCTTCCAGACGTCCAGAAGTAAAAAGTTGCTAGGCATGTGCAAAAGTGAAAAATTTGTTTCGTTTCGTTTCAATTCGTCATTTAATACATTTCGTTAAGTTAGATTCGTTACATGTGTTGAATTCGTTTTCGGAATTCGTTCATTTTCGACCGAATTTCGAAAAAATCCGGTCGAAATCGAAAAATATTTCGACCGTTTTTCGAATTCGTTCGTTTTCGACCGAATTTCGAAAAAAAAACGGTCGAAATCGAAAATATTTCAACCAGATTAGAAAACAAATAGTCTCTTTTCCAATAGAATTTTTTTCGAATTAAATCCGAAAATATATATATATTTTTTTTTTTCGAATTCCGATAGAATTTAATCCGCGGGTATTCGATTCGGAATTCGAAAAAAAAATTATTTTCGAATTTAATTCGAAAAAAATTCTATTCGAAAAGAGACTTCTAATCTGGTTGAAATATTTTCGATTTCGACCATTTTTTTTTTTGAAATTCGGTCGAAAACGAACGAATTCCGAAAACGGTCTAAATATTTCGCTAATATAGCAATTCGGGAATTCGTATGCATCCGAATGTCCGAATAATGGAAAATTCGTCCGAATTTCGATTCGGAACGAAACGAAATGCACATGCCTAAAAGTTGCTAAGGTTAGGTGCAGGGCACAATTCCTGCTCAATTCCCTTCCATATCGGATTGGTCCCCGGGTCTAGCCAGCACTTCAGTTGTGTTAGAATGGAGGCACGCAGGTAGTCCTGAATATCCACTAAACCCATACCCCCCGCCCGCCTATGTTTAAGTAGCAATATTCTGGAACATCTAGGCCTACTAGTTTTCTAAATAAATTTAGTGAGTAGTGACTGCAGGGTTTTAATGTGAATAGGCGGGACGGGGACTGGGAGGGTCCTAAAGACATAAAGGATCTGCGGGAGGAGTAACATTTTAAAGGTAGCCAGGTGGCCGGCCCATGAAAGCTCCACATTGGAATATCTAGCAACATCCTTGCGCAGCTTTTCAATCAGTGGGGGGTAGTTAACGTCAGCTAAGCAATTGGGGTCACACGTAAGTTTCAGTCCTAAATATGTGATGGTGGACTTACTCCATGAGTATGGAAAGGCCGCTTGTAGCTGGGATTTCAATGAGGGTGGGATCCCCAGGTCTAAGATAATAGATTTTGAGAAGTTAGCTTTATAATATGACACCTGGCTGAATTCCGTCAGGGTGAGGTGGGTATTACGTAAGGAGGTTTCTGGGGAGGTCAAAAAAAGGATTATGTCGTCCGCAAACAGGTTGACAGAATGGGCCTCGCCTTGAATGTTAAATCCCTCAATACCCGGGTGGGACCTGATCCTCTCCGCCAGAGGCTCTATTAATAGATTGAAAATAGAGGGGGACAAGGGACACCCCTGCCTGGTGCCATTCGATATTGTGAACGTACTAGACAGTAGATTGGAGGTAAAGACTTGAGCACAAGGGGAGGAATAAAGAGCTAGCACGGCAGAGAGGATAGGCCGGGTAAACCCAAATTTCTGGAGAGTGTTCTTCATGTAGCCCCAATGTACCCTGTCGAACGCCTTCTCCGCATTCAGGGACAGGAGCAGAGAAGGCGTCCGAGAAGCCCTAGCCTATTGCATCACCCCAATCACTCGTCCTGCCTCCCAGGAGTAAAGCCAGACTGATCCGCACGAACAAGAGAGGGCAGAATGGGCAGAAGCCTGTGGGACAATATCTTCGCATACAACTTGACATCAGAATTCAACAGCGATATTGGCCGAAAATTTGCTGGACTATCAGGAGTCTTACCCGGCTTGGGGATAGTAACTACATAGGCCTTGAGCATTTCGGAGGGAAAAGAGGCAGAGGACACCGCGGCTTTGAACACATCCCCTAGAGCTGGTATTAATTTGTCTTGAAAGGACTTGTAGTAGTCATTAGGTAGACCGTCAGGTCCCGGGGACTTACCCGCTGGCAATAGCTTAATTACTCGTCTGATCTCTGGCTCCGATATGGGTGCATTTAGCAAGTCTAATTGGGATTGTGATAGAGACGGGAGCTTAATCTGGGACAAGAACGCCTGAATACTTTCCTCAGAGGGCTGAGGCGTGTTGGCATCCGTTCTCAGGTTTTATAAGTCTGAGTAATAGTGGGCAAAAGAAATCAGCTATTTCTTTAGGATTAATGATTTTGTGCTTACCTACAGGGTGAAGGAGATAGGGGATCCTGGACTTAATTCTAGCAGATTTGAGTATTTGGGCCAAAAATTTACCTGCACTGTTTCCCGCAGAATAGTGGGTGAGCTTCAGATTTTGGATATACTTATCGTGCTGCTCAATCAGCAGGAGCCTGAGATCAAAACGACACTTAGAAAGTTTCTGAGCTAGGAGTGTAGTAGGATTGGCCTTGTTTTGAGCTTCTAGTGTTTTGATGTCGTCAAGTAGCCGATCAATTTTTTGTGTCCTCCGCCTCCTCTCCCTTGCACAAATTTGTAGGATAATACCTCTAATAATGCCTTATGGGCACACCATAACATGGCAGGGTCGGAGACCGAGCCCACATTCTCAGCAAAAAAGTTTGATATGGAATCATTAATAGTAGCAGCATGTGGAGGCATATGGAACACCCAGGAGTTTGCCCTCCATATATAGGCGGGACTGGGGGTGTGACCCTCCATCACCACAATTGACACAGGAGCATGGTCAGACCATGAGATATTATGGATGGTGGAGGATGACACCGCCTGAAGCAAACCTTTGTCAACAAAAACAAAATCAATCCTTGAATAAGAGTTATGTCTGGCAGAGTGAAAGGTATAGTCCCTTTCCACAGCGTGTTGGCACCTCCAAACATCATAAACGTCCTCAGAATGTAGCAAGTGTTGAAGTTGGGAAACAGGGCGCCTCGACACAGACGAGGAGTCCAAGGAATGATCCACTGTCAGGTTATGATCACCACAAATCACTAAGGAGCCTTGTCGAAGGGAAGCGATTTTGCAGTACAACTTCCTCAAAAAACCAAGATGGTGGGAGTTCGGTGCATATAAATTGGCAATGATGAAGGGCTTGTTGTTGAATTCTCCTACTAGAATAATGTACCTTCCTTCTGGGTCTGTGTGAGCTTGTGTCAGCTTGAATGCAACCGAGTCTCTTATAGCAATCAAGACTCCCTTGCGCTTAATAGGGGCAGAGGCCATGAAGATGTGTGGGAAGTGCTTGTTCTGGAACCTGGGCGGGCTATCAGCCAAAAAATGTGTTTCCTGGATACAAAGGATGTCCGCCTGGAGAGTCTTAGCCTCTCTCCAAACCGAAGCCCGTTTAGCAGGGTGGTTTAAACCGTTAACATTAAAGGATACTATTCTCAGCGCCATAACACAATCAGGCCTTGGTCTTTTGAGCCTTAGCAAAGGGGGGGGGGCGAGTAGTTCTCCCATCGCTTCTGAATTCCCTGCCTGGACGATAGGTTCTGGCTTCCCTGTATCTATCGGGAAGGTTACGCATAAAGGTAGGCCCTCTCTGGGGCTTGGGCCTCCTGTCAGAGGGGATACGCTCCGACTTTCCTCCAGTAACTTTGGAGATTGCCGAATCTAATTTCGCGCCGAAAAGGTTTATGCCATCATACGGTATCTTGCACCAGTTGGATTTAGAGGTCGTGTCGGCGACCCAGGGCTTCAGCCATAAGGCTCTGCGGGCCATTACCGAAGCTAACATGGAACGAGCCAAGGAGCGAATGACATCTACTGAGGCCCCTGCCACAAAGTCCCCTGCTAGCCTGATTTCTTGCAAAGAGGATATCACTTCCTCCTGGTCCGTGCCCTCTAGGAGGGCCTTCTCTGCGTTGGCTGCCCATGTGGACATGGCCCTGGCAACAGAAGCTGTGGCAATAGCTGGTCTACAAGCTCCCCCTGCTGAAGAGTATGCTTTCTTCAACTCCAAATCCATCTTGCGGTCAAGAACATCTCGGAATGAGACCGCGTCCTCTATTGGTAAAGTGACATGCCGGACGAGCCGCATCAGGGATGAATCAACAACGGGAGCGTTAATGAGGGAAGAAACTTTAGACTCCATTAGAGGGTATAGCTTAGCGAGTTTATTAGAGAGACCAAGCCGTTTATCAGGTTTTTCCCACTCATCTTTAATGAGATCCTCCAATTCTTCTATGAAAGGAAATAGTTCAGGATCCCTCCTTAATTCGGGGAAATACTTCCCAACTTTCAGTTCTGCTACGGGTTCCTCCCAGCCTATAGCCTCTTTAACAGAGCGTGCAAAGGGTTCAACTAGGCTAAAGTCAAATCCCGATCTCATCTCATGCTCCTCATGGTCGGACAGGGTCCCCGCTAGCTGGGCGTAAGGGCCGAAAACCGATGAGGTGCCTGGGGTGGGATCATCACAGGCCAGAGAGGACATAGTCCAGCTTGATTTCCATACTGGCTCACTAGCAAGATCTGTAGCTGTCCTGGCGTCCACCTCTTTTTCTCCGACTGCTTCATTAAAGCAGGTGCGACAGGCTAATTTTTCTGGCAATGCAATAGCACCGCACACCCAGCAGGCATTAGCCACAGGACTGGTATGGTAACGCTTGCGGTGCGATGAGGGAGACCGTCTCTGGTGAGACCTGCTGTGGCGTGACCGGCTACGCCTAGACTGATGGTAGCGGGAGAAGGCTCTTGACCGGCTTCTGCGGGATCCCCTTGATGTATGCCTAGATCTCTCCCTGCGCCGTGGGCTTGCATCTTTGGGCCTGGTGGGACTGCAAAAAAAGGGCAGTGTTTAGTGGCCGGCTTTCTTTTGTCTCTTCACTACTTACTTATTTCTATGACGGCATCCATACCTTGTTTGTTGGCAGTGGTCTGCTAGGGCAGTGGGCTCCATGAAGTGCACAGAGACAGCAGCAGAAGCAGCAGCTGGAGGAAGGCAAAAAGGTGGATAAAAAGGTTAGGCAAGGTGAAAAAATAGATGTTCCAAGAAGGGAGAAGGAACTGAGTTACCTGGGGCAAAAATTCCTGGTGGAATTGGGGCAGAGCAGCATCCTGGGGCGCTGATGACGCAATCGCGCATTCGCAGTAGCGCCGCTCGCGGCCCGACGCCATATTGGATGAGGGCAGAGGAGACCGCCGACGTCATTGCTCCACTGCGCGCATGCGCAAAGCGGCCAGGGGGGCGCGGCGGAGCGGAGGGACGTGGAACAACATAGCCCAGCAAGCCTGCTGGCTCTAAAGGTAACCACAACAAAAAACACCAAATAAGGCATGGAAGGGGGAAATTAACAAATACTGACAGCAGACTGGAGAGATGCTGAAAAGAAAGGTAAGGGGAGCCACTGCCGAATATAAGCTCATTTAGAGCTTGTAAGATGTCAGGTATTTGCCGGGATTTTAACCCCCGAGACCACCAGAGTGGGGTTCCCCCCATAAAGCTCTATTAGAGATTGTACAGGGGGGACTTCCAAACAGGAGAGGCTGAACCTGCTGGGGCGATAGCGGTAGGAGGCAAGCTGTACATCCGCGTCCTGTTCAGGTGAGGATAAAAAAAGAGAATGATGCCGGGTGTCTCCTATTCAGATTTATAGCTAACCAATCCTGTCAGGTTGTGGGGGCGGAGTCACAACCCAGTGTGTGCTGCCATGAATGCGTCAGGAAACTATTTTTTGCTGAAATTACTGTTTACAGGGTATATAGACATAAAAGTTAACTAATTCGAGGCGCATGCGCGGAGGCGTCCAAGATGGCCGCTTAAGCCGGGAGCTCCGCTCCACCACAGCCACCCATCGGCCATAGCACCGGATTCACGGCGGTGCAGTATCTCATTTTGGGAGGATTAGACAGGGGAAGACTCGGTGATCACCCTGATGTACAGCAGTGTGGTTAGAAGGGGCCTGGAACCGACATTCACAGCGATGGAAGCCCAGGCCGAATCCAAGATGGGGGCTGCGCCTCAGCCGCTGGCGTCTTATACTGAAGGAGACATTATGGTGAGGCAAGTTCTATCTACAACCACACTGCATTCTCCCTCACAACACCTCGCCCAGGATACCTCAGGCTCTGTGTCAGGAACAGTATTTGCTTCAGAAACCAAACTTATTGCTACATTGCCCCAATATGCTGTTTCACCTCAGACCTCCTCACCTGCTTACCATACAGCCATTTTCCCCTCAGGAAACACTGATCTTATGGCCCCTCAGAACGCAGGGGAGCTTTTTCAGAAGTTCTCTGAATTGCTTGAAAGGGGTCTTGCACAAACAGCAATGAAAATTACTAATGACATACGTTTGGATTTTCAGAATTTAGGCTCCAGGATGGAAATAATAGAAAATAAACTTGACATCACTGTATCTAGAGCCAACCAAAACACGGACCAAATACAATCTCTTCAAGAGCAATTGGATGTGGCCCTTAGCAGAATAGACGACCTTGAGAATCGTTCCAGAAGGGACAATATTAGGGTTAGGGGCCTTTCTGAGTCTATATCAGACATTCCAAGAGCCATTCAAGACCTCATCAAGAGCTTACTCCCATCTATAGCTCCACATAAGCTAGAGCTGGATAGAGCTCATAGATCGTTGGGCCCTTTGAGAAAGGATGGTTTACCCAGAGACATAATTGTGAAACCGCATTATTATTCTGTGAGGGAGGAGGTTATGAAAATCTCTCGTCAGCAGTCCCACATCGCTTTCCAGGGCCAGGATATACAAATATTCGCAGACATCTCCCCCTTGACTATACAAAGACGCAGAACACTGAAACCACTGCTGGTGGTTCTGTCACAGAAAGAAATCAAGTACTGGTGGGCATTCCCTTTTGCTCTGAAATTTACATACAAAGGCAAGACGCACACCTTCGCCTCCCTGACTGAGGGAGAAAAGATCCTTCGTACCCTACGGTTCATCTCATTGGAGTCATCAATGGACACTTCAAACCCACAAGCAGGGTCTTCCAAGCGACCCACTCCGACCAGCCCTATCTCCCCCACATGGAAGATGGCCAAAAGCAGACGCACCAAGGATCCTGCAAAAACCTGATATGGGGATTGAAATTGTGCAACTTAATTCCTGTCACGAGTAAATGCCCTTAGGGTATTCCTGACCTCTATCTCCTTTGTGTGGTGGGAGACACAAGTGCCTCTGTATTTCGTCCATGCATCTATTTTTTTTTTTTTATTGACGGCCTTTTTTTCCGTCGCGTGCCACCTTTCCCTCTCCCCCCCTCCCACCCCTTTTTTTTTTTTGGGGGGGGGGGGGGTGGGGGCCGAGGGGGTCGGAGGGCGGGGGGGAGTGTGTAAAATTTTCTCTTTCCTTCAAGTGCTAATGAGTTAGCACCGACCGTGATCCGTATTATTCCTTTGTATGTACTATTATAGTTTTAGATTGAGTATGTTCATCTTTTTTTTTTTCTCTAAAATAACTTTTGACATTAATTTGCTTAAACTGAAGGCTGATGGGAGCTGGGGTGGCTGCCCTGTGCCTCTGACCGCTTCTGGACGGTGGATCATTCACTGTTTGGAGGTGGCCCTGTAGCCCATTTTGAGGGCTACGTTAGTGGTTTGAATGACAAGAATAGGGGAATTCCTTTTTTCTCCTACCCTTTGTTCATACTGTCTCTTCTCTTAAGATGTTTCTTAAGATGTTTTCATTTTTGTGTGTCTTACCCTTTGGTTCTTCTGATACTTAACCTCTTTTCTTCGATTGTCAGCCAGCTCCAGCAATACCTTACTTGTCATTCTCCGGACTTACCCAGGGTCTGCAGTCTGTACCTCCCTCTCTCATGCCTCGTGTGGATCAGGGTAAGTGAAATGTTGATCGCCTTGTTACTCCACCATTATAGCTGCATTCTGAATCTCACTTCCTCCTAGTATTATGAAAATAGCCTCACATAATGTTCAGGGCTTGAACTCGCCTATTAAGAGGAGGAAGATCTTTCAATCTTATCATTCCCAGAAGATTTCAGTGATCCTTCTACAGGAAACTCATTTTCCTACTAGTTTCACCCCCACTTTTCTGCACGCTCAATATCCTCAATTTTTTTTAGCAAATGCGGAGGACAAGACTAGAGGGGTGGCGATTCTTGCAAGTTTAGCCCGATTTTAATACACAGAGACCCAGAAGGCAGGTTTCTGCTGGTTAAAGGAATGATGAATGAACAATTAATGTCATTTGTCTCATACTACGCCCCCAATAGAGGCCAGAAAACCTTTTTTCAATCCATGTTCACTGCTTTGGAACCACTTCTTGAGGGAGCGATTGTCTGCGCCAGTGATTCAAATATAGCTTTTGATCAGAGCCTGGACAAATCCAAGCCTATGGGTAGCAGACTTACCCGCCCAACCAAAGCCAGCTTGCACATAGCGAAATTAATTTTCCAACAAAATCTAGTGGATATATGGCGGGAACTTAATCCGACAAAAAGGGATTATACCCATTATTCAAACCCTCATCTTTCCTATTCTAGGATTGATCACATTCTGATTTCTACTAGACATGTCCCATTGGTGAATAAAGCCATCATAAAAGACACATCACTCTCAGATCATTCAATAGTGATCTGCTCGATACAAACGCAAAATTTAGGCCCCCTCAAATCGCATTGGAGATTGAATGAGACCCTTCTTGATGACCCCGGTGTAGTCGCGGAAATTAACAAAACGATAGAAGAATATTTCACGCTAAATAATGTTGAGGAAACCTCGGCTGAGACTTTATGGGCCGCTCACAAAACTGTTGTCCGCGGGAAACTAATTCAATTAGCATCTAAACGAAAAAGGGAGAAAAATGCGGAGATAGCTAAACTCGAGAGAGAATTTGAGCTACTACGCAAGAACCATAAGAAGGACCAGAAGAAGGTACTTACCTCACAGCTAGACTCTGCTAGGCTAGCATTAAACTTATCACTCACAGTCAGGGCTGAAAAATCTCTAAATTGGAGTAACGCAAGATTTTATTTGCAGAAAGACAAAATGAATACGATGTTGGCAACTAAGCTCTCCCCGAGGTTCCGCGCGTTTTCACTCCCAAAAATTAGGTCACGCGATGGGACCACCACCCTTAACCCTATGCGCATTTTGCACGAATTTGAAACTTTTTACTCGTCCCTTTATCAAAAGTCGGGAACGACCGGACACTCTGACATCAAATCTTTTTTAGATCACCTAGAGATCCCGTCTTTACAAAAGGGCCATATTGACCTAATGGGTGCCCCGATCTCGGTGGACGAAACATTAGAGGTTATCAAACAACTTAAAGGGGGTTCAGCGCCAGGACCTGACGGCTTCTCTTCCCCTTATTATAAAATTTTTGCGGAAACATTGGGTCCTCATCTCACAAAATTTTATAATTCAAAGCGAGGGGGAGAAGGCCTACATCCACATTTGAATGAGGCATACATTACGGTCATACCCAAACCAGATAAGGATCCAGAGCTAGTGGAGAACTATAGGCCCATCTCCTTAATTAATAATGACTTAAAGATACTAACCAAAATCCTGGCCAACAGAATGAACTCTTTTATTCGCCTTTACATTCATAAGGACCAGGTTGGTTTCATCCCAGGGAGGCAGGGTCCAGACCAGGTAAGGAGAGCGGTGGACATTCTCTCGTTACTCCAGTCAGGCTGGTTCGGGGACCCCCCTCAGGAGGGAATCTTCCTGTCGTTGGATCTCCAGAAGGCATTCGACTCCCTGTCTTGGGAGTACCTTTTTGAGGTCCTGCAGCGGTGGGGCTTCGGTGAAAGCTTCCGGGGTCTTCTAAAATCCCTTTATTCAACACCCAGGGCGAGGGTTAAGTTGCAGGGTTGTTTCTCAGATTTCATTAGCATCTCAAGGGGTACGAGGCAGGGATGTCCCCTCTCCCCTTTAATTTTTGCCATAGCGATCGAAACTTTGGCTATAGCCATTCGATCTGAGCCTGACATAAAGGGGGTGACCTGTGGACCTCAAATCCACAAATGTGCACTTTTCGCAGATGATCTCCTCCTTTTTGTCACCTCTCCTGTTACCTCCCTCCCCATTATTTGTAACTTACTCGGGTCATTTGGAAAGATATCGGGACTCAGGGTCAACTTTAATAAATCCCAGGCATTAAATATTTCCACACGCCCCTCAATAATCGAGGCCCTGAAACCTCACTTTGACTTTAAATGGGCGGAGACGTCTATTCGCTACTTAGGTATTAACCTGACCTCCAGGATCGAACGGCTTTATCAGACCAACTTCCCCCCCATGTACCGTAAATTGGAAAGTGATCTTCAGTTGTGGGCTCGACATACAATCTCCTGGGTGGGTAGGATCAATTCGATCAAAATGACCCTTTTACCTAGATTGCTCTACTTATTCAGATCCCTCCTCATTCCCATCAAAAAAGATCAACTGAAGTCATTCCAAAGTAAAATTGTCAAATTCATCTGGGGAGGTAAAGGCTATAGATTGGCCCAAAATGTCTTGTTTGGACTCAAGACACGGGGGGGACTTGGTCTGCCTAACCTATTTAAATACTATCAAGCAGCCAGATTAGCCCAATTGTCCTCCATCTACTCTAAGGCGGCGTACACACGATCGGATATATCCGATGAAAACGGTCCGCGGACCATTTCCATCGGATATGTCCGATCGGGAGTTTGATCCGATGGCGTGTACACACCATCGGATCAAATTCCCCGCCGCCGGACGGCGCGGTGACGTAGTGGTGACGCGGCGGTGACGTTGACGCCGCCGCGTCACCGCCACGTCACCGCACCAGGAAGTAAAACACTTCCGCGCATGCGCCGAATCCATTCGGCAGCGGCGCGGCGGTGGTGGGAGCCGACATGTCTGCTGGTAAGTGTACTAACCAGCAGACATGTCGGGCGGACAGATTCCCACCGGATAGATTTCAAAGCATGCTTTGAAATCTGTCGGGTGGAGAAATCTGTCCGCTAGCCCATACACACGAGCGGAGATGTCTGCTGAAACGGTCTATCGGACCGTTTTCAGCGGACATATCCCCTCGTGTGTACGCGGCCTAAGGGTGAGAAACCTGAGTGGCTAGACATAGAGGGGATGGCAGTCCCCGGTCTAAAACTGGAAAACATGCTTTGGATGCCCCAAAAATCTAGGCCTGCTATAATGTCCCCAACACTGTCCCAATCACTGAAAATCTGGGATGATATGAGACACCTTCCTTCTTTGATCTCGGAAACTAAGCCCCTAACCAGTATCTTCCACAACCCTCAATTCGCAGCAGGAATGGACATTAAAGCATTCCAATGGTGGACGGACAAGGGGATTTATAGAATAGGAGATTTCCTTCTAACCACAGGACCCCTCTCTCTGACGCATTGTGTGAAGAAATTGGGTATGCCTGACCAAGAGAAGTCCCGATACTCTCTAATTTTCAAATTTGTTTCTTCATTTTGGGATAACAATATTGGTCCGCTGGCTTTCACCAATTACGAGCGCTGGTGTCACCGGATGGAAGAACACAGAGGAGGAATCTCCGTAATATATACTGCCTTATCCGAAGTATTCTCTAAGTTCGCTTACATGGAGGTATGGGAGAGGGATCTGCAAATGACTTGGGACCTGGAGGAGTGGCATAGGATGGGTACGAGAACCTTTAAAGGTTTAAACAATATATCCTTGATAGAAGCCAATCTCAAGGTTCTGATGAGATGGTATCTGGTTCCCAGTAGGCTTGCGTCAATGTTCCCAACTGCCTCCCCATTGTGTTTTAGAGATTGTCAAGCTCAGGGCACTATGCTCCATATTTGGTGGGAGTGTCCAAGAATTAGAGGATTCTGGAATAGGATTTTTAGTCTCATCAGAAAGGTCACGGGGGTGACTGTGGAGAAATCCCCACAGGTTGCACTGTTAGGGACTACTATATCCCAGGCTTCTAGACACAGACAAAGATTGATAGACTTTATGCTTCTGGGAGCAAAAACTACTCTAGCAGGGGCGTGGAAACAACCAAGAGTCTCCTATCTGGCAGCCAAAAGGAAGATTTCGTGGGTTATGACCCAGGAAAAAATGATCAGCTCCATTTCAAACAATTCTGACCTTTTTGAGGCTGTTTGGGAACCCTGGGCCAGATATGTGGGAATCTACCCATCAACTGGAAATGTGGCGCCATCCATGGGCACTGGGTAGATAGGCTGACAATCAACTCAATTCTGTTTCCTTCTTTCCTTTCTCTGTCCCCTCTCCTCTCTTTCTCCATTTCCTTTCCCACCTTTTATTTCTCTAGGTGCTCGATATTCATGCGCACCCTACCAGTTCACTAATTAACCTTTTTCCCTCTTTTTTTTGTTTTTTTTTGATTGGTATGTTATTGTTGTTGGAACTTCTCTGGAGGGAGAAAGTAATCCCTTCACAATCAATTCATGGGAATGAAGGGGACTTCCTGTTTGCTGATTTATTATTAGTAAGATGATCCTGGATTCTACCCGGTCTCCATTACCATCTTGATACCCTTCGTTACCCTGGTTTTTTCTTTTTTTTTTTTTTTTGATTTTGGTTACCCATGCGGCTCTCGGATCTTTGATCCTTCAGGGCATCTGTAGGGATATTCCGGGAGTTTTATGACTGTGGTTAAAGACCAGGAGGTAAGTTCTCTTTCGGCACAGTTTGTTCCCAATAGGGGTGTCGAAACAGTACTTTAGGTCTTTCTCCTGTTTCAGGCTTCCTCTCTCCTATGGAACTCTATTTACCTGGTAGGGCAGATTGAACTGTTTTATACTGACTGTTAGGCCGCGTACACACGAGGGGATATGTCCGCTGAAAAAGGTCCGATGGACCGTTTCAGCAGACATCTCCGCTCGTGTGTATTGGCTAGCGGACAGATTTCTCCACCCGACAGATTTCAAAGCAAGCTTTGAAATCTATCCGGTGGGAATCTGTCCGCCCGACATGTCTGCTGGTTAGTACACTTACCAGCAGACATGTCGGCCCCCACCGCCGCCGCGCCGCTGCCGAATGGATTCGGCGCATGCGCGGAAGTGTTTTACTTCCTGGTGCGGTGACGTGGCGGTGACGCGGCGGCGTCAACGTCACCGCCGCGTCACCGCCACGTCACCGCGCCGTCCGGCGGCAGGGAATTTGATCCGATGGTGTGTACACGCCATCGGATCAAACTCCCGATCGGACATATCCGATGGAAATGGTCCGCGGACCGTTTTCATCGGATATGTCCGATCGTGTGTATGGGGCCTGAGTTGGAGGCTTAGCCTCCTACTTCTTCTCCTCTGCAACACTTAATTATAATTATATTCTTATGATTTAACTATTTGTTATTTATCACTATCCACCTGTTTATATTAGATTGAGGAGGAGTATTCTATTTTATTTTTTTTCAGGATGAATTGTACTATTTGTACTCTGTCAGTATTTGTCCTCTCACTTGTTTATTCGCTCCAAAATTGTTCTGGGAGCATTGATTGTATTCCTTTGATATTTATTTAAATAAAAATCTTAAAATAAAAAAAAAAAGAATAAAAAAAAAAAAAAAAGTTAACTGATTCCTTTTAAAAATGATTAAAATAGATAAAAATCAATCATATAATGTGCCTACAGTTTCAGTTTAATTTTTAAACTGGTTTCATGTTTCTGTGAAGTAAAGAGACACACAGAACAAAAACAAACAAATACAGGGCAATGTTCGTTTTTAAAATGAATCTGATTGGTTCTGAGGAGTTTTAGACACATAGGGCCAGATTCAGGTAGATGGGAGCATCTTTGCTCCGGAGTAACGCTTCTCATTTGCGTTACGCTGCAGAAATTTTAGGAGCAAGTGCTGTCATTCACGAAGCACTTGCTCCTAAAGTTGCGGCAGCGCATTGCAAATGAGCCGGCGGAATTCAAATTGGGCGGGTACGGGGCGTGTAGTATTTAAACGAAGCGCGTTCCCGCCGCGAACGTACTGCGCATGCGTCGAGTGTTAAAACATCCCCGTGCGCATGCTCCAAATTTTGTGAATGAACGTCAATGACGTCACATTCCCATTCATGAACGTTTTACGCAAGCGACGTTTTTTTTTTTTTTTTCCGACGCGATGACGACGCCTATACCTAACATAGGATATTCCAACCCCATGTAGGTATAACTATGCGCCGCGTATCCCGTCCGGAAACGTCGTAACGTCACTGCGTCGCGCCGGAATGCGATCGTGAATTGCCGATTTCCGCTCATTAACATATTTTTTGAGCGGAAATCGGCGGGAACGCCCCCGGCGCCATTTTTAAGTTGAAGTAACGATGCGATGGCGAAACTCAGTTACGCTGCTCGCATCGGAGCTTCAACCCGGCGTTTCTTGTTTTCTGGTTACAGAAAACAGAAACGCCGGCTCAAAGTCACAGTTAGGCTGGCGGATCACTGGATCCGCCAGCCTAACTGTTCCTGAATCTGGCCCATAGGGCCAGATTCAGGTAGATCAGAGCATCTTTGCTCTGGAGTAACGCTTCTCATTTGCGTTACTCTGCCGAAATTTTAGGAGCAAGTGCTGTTATTCAGGAAGCACTTGCTCCTAGGGCCAGATTCAGGTAGATGGGAGCATCTTTAAGCTGGAGTAACGTTTCTCATTTACGTTACTCTGGCGAAATTTTAGGAGCAAGTGCTGTTATTCATGAAGCACTTGCTCCTAAAGTTGCGGCAGCGTATCGCAAATGAGCCGGCGGAATTCAAATTGGGCGTGTACGGGGGGTGTATTATTTAAATTAAGCGCGATCCAGCGGCGAACGTACTGTGCATGCGTCGACTGTCAATGCATCCCAGTGGGCATGCTCCAAATTCTGTCAGTGAACGTCAATGACGTTAAATCCCCATTCATGGACGTTTTACGCAAGCGACGCGATGACGACGGCTATACTTAACATAGGATACTCCACTAGGGGGCTGCTTTAACTTTACGCCACGTATTGCTTACGGAAACGTCGGAAAGTCACTGCGTCGCGCTCGTGAATTGCCGATTCCCGCTGATTAACATATTTTTTCGGCGTTAATCAGCAGGAACGCCCCCGGCGCCATTTTTAAATTAAAGTTGCGATGCGATGGCGAAATTCAATTACGCCGATCGCATCGGAACTCCAACCTGGCGTTTCTTGTTTTCTGGTTACAGAAAACAAAAACGCCGGCTTAAAGTGAGAGTAAGGCTGGAGTATCACTGATACTCCAGCCTAACTCTACCTGAATCTGGCCCATAGTAATCACACCTCTTTGATCATGGATCAAAGTGAAAAGCTAGCATGAGTTTTTTCATAAGGAGCCAGCCAAGCAGGAAGTGTGGAGATCAGAGAAGTATTACAGCTACTTCAAAGCAAAAACAAATGATGAGGACATGAAACCAGGACTGCAGTAAGGTAAAGGAAGCTATTTAGCTTAAAAAAATATTCCTTTAGTGATCCTTTAAGCAATTGTTGCTCAAAGTCTGTTACAAAGCTGCCTTTATTCCCCCAGCACCCCAATTAATTATTTTAAACTCCCAAAAAATATAAAACATTGTGCATTTAAAACACATCCTCACCCCAGTTAATAAATATATCTAATAGATTGTGAGAATCTTGCAAGCTACCTAATACAATATATATATATATATATAAAGAATAAGTGATAACAGATGACAGCTGCTAGCACTAATCACGTCTCATAAAACAATTTGAAACCAATAAGAATTAATGAAAATTTCCCAACATAAAAATAAAATTAAGATTACAATTAAATCATTGATGTCTGTGAGACATAATCTGTGATAAGTGTCACACTCCACAATAAATATATGTTTTACTATATATAGAGAGGTAAAATTAAAATGCAAAATTATAGTAAATAAAATTATTAATTAATAGGTATATATGGTGCCACAAACGTGGATATAATAAATAAAGTACTAGAAAAAACAATTAATATAAAAGTTATAGTGCCACAAACGTGAATCATAGCGTGCTATAGTGAATGAAACAGTGACATTCTGATCAGAGATAGGAATCTGTCCAGTATAGCTGATGTATAGTCCTTGTTAAATTTATAGTAGTGACTTCAAAGTAACGTAAAAAACTATGTGTTGCAGTGTCCACACTCTGGTGCTCCTCACCCTCCGGTAATGGCCGCTCACCTCAGAGTGTGTGACCTCACAACTAAGTTTGGTTAAACACGTTTATGAACCACCTTAAGGATTCTAGCTGTCTGGTTCAAAGCTGCTCACTGATGCTGTCTGCTAATGACAGCCCATCTCTCCTCTGGACAGTTCTATACACCGCTCTGCCTGACCTTCTACACTCTGTGTCTGGCCATCTGAAGATGATAACTCTGGGACAAACTCCTCCAGTAGCACACGGAAGTAAAGCCGCTGTCTGAGCCTGTCTTGCTGGTGGTTCTCTCACTATGATCCAGAACACTGTTGGAAAAAAGAGGGGAGAAACTTTTCCTTGATACAAAGCCAAGGTCCGGTAGATCAAGAAAGATTTAAGCCACAACTGTCACAGGAACTGTTTGGGATACAAAGAAAACCCCACAGGTAACCTCAGGAGAAATACAGGCTTCTCTGGAAAAAGATGGTGTGATTGTTTTTAATAAGCACAATACAACAATACTTGGACAAAAAAGAGCTGCATGGTCAAGTTGCCAGAAAGAAGCCTTCAGTAGCGGTGCAACTATAAGGGGCACACAGCGCCGCCCCTCTCTCCTGCCACTTCTCTATCACCATAGATAGATTCATGCATTGCATGCATGAGCATCTTAGCAAACACATTATTCAAGGATATGGGAATCACAAGTTAAACTGGATGGACGTGTGTCTTTTTTTTCCCCCACTTTGTCAACTATGTAACTATGACTATGGATTTATAGCATAAGGATGAATGCAATCAACCTGGTCTGCTGTTCCACCTTCTGCTTTACACCAGCGGCTGCAAAATGTTTAAAATGTATGCAATTTGTATATGCTAATTATTTAATATTTTTCTTGTTGGAGGAAATATAAATATGTTTGAAAACATTGACTGTCTCACTACCTCTGTTGGTAGTTTATTCCAATCAGAAACCATTTTTAAAAGGATATGAATGAGTGGATATGAACACAACTTTTTTCACTTATGGCTAGTGTTTGGCTGAAGCCATTTATTATCAATAAACTGTTTTTACTCTTTTTAAATCATAATCACAACATAAATTACCCAAATGACCCTGATTAAAAGTTTACCTACCCTGGGTGATTTTTGCCTGATAACATGCACACAAGTTGACACAAAGGGGTTTGAATGGCTATTAAGAGTAACCACCCTCGCCTGTGATCTGTTTGCTTGTAATTATTTGGTGTGTATAAAAGGTCAATGAGTTTCGGAACTCCTGACAGACCCTTGCATCTTTCATCCAGTGCTCCACTGATGTTTCTGGATTCTGAGTCATGGGGAAAGCAGGGAAAGCAAAAGAAATGTCAAAGGATCTGCGGGAAAGCGTAGTTGAACTGTACAAAATAGGAAAGAGATATAAAAAGATATCAAAGAAATTGAGAATGCCAATCGGCAGTGTTAAAACTCTAAACAAGAAGTGGAAAATTAGGGGTTCTGTTGAAACCACGGTCAGGTAGACCAACTAAAATTTCAGCCACAACTGCCAGGAAAATTGTTTAGGGTGCAAATAAAAACCAAAAAATAACTTCAGGTGAAATACAGGACTCTCTGAAAAACATGTGGTGTGGATGCTTCAAGATGCACAATAAGCAGGCCCTTGAAGAAAGATGGGCTGCATGGTCGAGTTGACAGAAGAAAGCCATTACTACGCAAATGACAGCACAGAGACAAGCCTCAAACCTTCTGGCACAAAGTCATTTGGAGTGATGAGACCAAAATGTAGCTTTTTGGCCACAACCATAAACGCTACATTTAGAGAGGAGTCAACAAGACCTATGATTAAAGGTACACCATTCCTACTATGAAACACGGAGGTGGATTGCAGATGTTTTGGGGATGTGTAAGCTACAAAGGCACAGAAAATGTGGTCAAAATTCATGGCAAGATGAATGCAGTGTGTTATCAAAAATTACTGGGGGAACATTTGCATTCATCAGCCAGAGAGCTGCCCATGGGTATTACTTGGACATTCCAACATGAAAATTATCCAAAACACAAGGCCCAGTCGACTTGTCATTGGCTACGGCAGAATAAAGTGAAGGCTCTGGAGTGGCCATCTCAGTCTCCTTTTTGCCAAAATAAATGGGCAGCTTTACCATCTGATAAGATAAAGAGCCTAATCCACAAATACCACAAAAACTGTCATTGATGTTAAAGGGGGCAATACACAGTATTAAGAACTGGTGTATGTAAACTTTTGATTAGGGTCATTTAGGTAGTTTCTGTTCTGATTATGATTTAAAAAGAGTAAACACAGTTAATTTATAATAAATGGCTTCAGCCAAACACTAACCATGAGTGAATGAAAAGTTTTTGTGTTATCATTCATATTCTCTGGAAAATGGCCAAGAAAACATAAATTCTGCCAGGGTATATAAACTTATGAGCACGACTGTGTGTGTGTGTGTGTGTGTGTATATATATATATATTAGGGCTGTGCAAATTAACTTTTAATTAATTGATTAATCTTTAATTTTTTTGATCGATCAAAATCTTTTACATTTTTTTGGATTGGTACTCACCTCTCGACCGGCTTCTGGGCCTTCAGGGAGTTCTGTCGGAGATCCGGTAACGTCATGGACACCGGAGGGGCTTGCCACGTCCATCTGAAGGGCTCCTTTGCTGTATCTTCATATCTGCATGCCGGCGGGACCTTACTGTCTGCCACACACAAGGGCTGTTACACTTCCCTCTATCATTTCTCTCTATCAACCTGGGATTCTACAGCCATCCACTGGGAGTTGTGATAGTTCCCTTCATGGGACATCTACATGCTGACGGACTGATGTTAACCTCTCCTCATCTGGATTTAGCAGTGGTATCGTTGTACACATTTTAATACCAGTATCATACTTAGCTACATGTTTTTATGACTGCTTTTGGTACCGTTTGGTATTACTCGCACCAGTTTTACAGTTTATGTAGCTACATCGATTTTATCTCCGCTGCTATATTTTTTTGGCTACCTACTTGAAGACTATAAAAGTTTTAATGGTATTCCCATCGAGCACTGCCATTGTGTGTGTTTTGTATCCTGCTATCCATTTTTCTAGTGGTTGGTGGCTGCACTGGGAATCAGCCTGCAAGGAGATCAGCTAAAAGTAGTTGGATATGTATGTGCGTTATAATAATCGAAATTAGTCGAATAATCGATTAAAATAAAAAACGATTAATCGAACACAACATTTTTGATCAGTAACAGCCCTAATATATATATATATATATATATATATATATATATATATATATAATATATATATATATATATATATATATTGTGACAGGAAGTCAGGTAAATCTGTGGGTGTTGTCACAGACGGGAGATACATTTCTGCCTTGTTTAGACAATTCACCAATTACTGTCAGGTGTCGGCTGTAGAAATAGCCAGAACGGTTCAAGGGCGTTGGAAAGCTTCAGCTGTTCAGAATGAGGCAGTTAAGTCCTCTATAAGTTATCCAGAGGATGACTACTGATTGCTGTATCCTGAGGCTTTTTGAGTTAAGGAGAGCAGTGAGCTGAAAAAGATTTCTGAAGAGGTGAGGTGGTGTTGATTTTTCTGTGTGATAAAAATCAAAAAGACTATTGTTTTTCTGCTGTATGACCAGCAGTGTCTGCCCAGCAGTAGGCTGTGCCAGACTCCATAGATTCACAGGTTCCTGTGTGGTGAAGGTAGACGCCCCAAGTGACCAGGGTTTATTTTATGTTTTGTTTATGCTGTTTGGATGCTTGCACTTGTTTCCAGCAATATGGAAGAATGAACCAAAATCTTTGTTTTCAACCGTCCTCGGCTGCCTCTCTGTATAGTTCAGTGTGTAGTGAACCCACCCCACACACACCCGCTACAGAGCAAACCCCTTAATATATATATATATATATATATATATATATATATATATACACAGTATCTACTGTAAATAATATAATTGACTATACCACATTTTTAAAGAAACTAGCAGTGAGAGAAATATGGGAGATTCTCATGTGCCTGCTTATTCTTTGTTAGTGGCTTAGAAAGCATTGAAGCCAAATGTCAGTATTAAAGCCAGATGACTAAATTTTTGAGAAGAAAAGGTCAGCAATATTAGCCTAGTTACCTTTCTAATAAAATGCTTAACTAAAAAATATTTTCATGCTTTAAAATACATTAAATTGACATTTAATACCTGCTATGGATTACAGCAACTTGCACATAATCATCGCATCATCCTATTAATTACCGTATTTATTGGCATATAACACACACTTTTTTACCCTTAAAATCAGGTGAAAAATGTGGGTGCACGTTATACGCCGATCCACTGTCTCTGAGCACCGCCGCCGACATATACCGAGCGCAGTACACTCGGGTACACTCGGCTATGCCCAGCCGCGCTCGGCTCCGCTCGCAGTCACACCCTGTGCCGCCTCCTAGCCTTTATGCGAGAGGAGCCGAGCGTGGCCGAGCATAGCCGAGTGTACCTGAGTGTACTGCGCTCGGTAAATGTCGGCGGCGGCCCTCAGAGACAGCGCGGGAGAGCTCAGAGACAGCGGGGAGGACACTACCGAGGCCGCAGACAGACGCCATACGGGACAAGGCCGCCGATGGACGCCGGGCAAGACACCGACAAACTGTAAGTAATTCATTTTTTTTCCAGGAATTTCCCTTCTAGAGTATGGGTGCGCACTATACGCTGGTGCACGCTATAGGAAGATAAATACGGTAACATCCGTATTAGTAAAGACTAATGCCGCGTACACACGTTCAAAATTTCCGATCAAAAAAGTCCAATGAACTTCAGAGTTTTTTCATCAGAAATTCCGATGAATACCATCGGAGTTTAGATATAGAACATGTTCTATTTCTTTCCGATGGAATTCCGTTGGAATTCAGATGTGATTTGGCTGGGCAAAAGCCCGATCATGTGTACGCGGCATAAGTGAAATTGGTATAAATCAGTAAATTTGATATTCATCAAGCATTCACTGCATGTTTTAAATGACAATGACAGATTTCCCATTTGTGAATGTTTGGTCAAATTTACTGCTTAATGCTAGGGGTGCAACGGATCGTCACCGATCTGTGATCCGAACGGGTTACCCCGTTCGGATCGGCACACCCCACGATTCGCAGAGTGCACCGGAGCCTCGGCCTAGGAAAGTCCCCGGCTTCGGCCTAGCTCCAGGGCGGCAGCCATCTTGCTCCACCCAGTGTGCTTGCCAGAGCCCAGTCCACAGCGTGACACGCCTCCCCGCCTCAGCGCGCTGAGGCAGGGAGGCGTGTCATGCTGCGCACTTGGCTCTGGGCTCTTGCAAGCACACTCGGTGGAGCAAGATGGGACCACAGACATGTGGAGAGGAGACAGTAGATCAACACCTGCCGGTAGGAGATGCATAGCTGTCTGTACACCAAAGGGGGGGCCCTGTGACACCAGAGGAGGGGGTTACACCAGAGGAGGGGGGGCATGTGACACCAGAGGAGGGGGTGACGATTGAGAAGTGGGGGGCCCTGTGACACCAGATAGTGATTAGGGGGCAAGCGGACATCTTATTACACCCAACAGAGTTTTAGATTCAGTTATTTTCATCGCAAAACGGAGCTTATTTGCTTAAATACAGTACATGTAAATCTGACGGACTGTTTACATGTTACATTTTATTTAACATGTAAACAGTCCGTCAGATTTACATGTACTGTATTTAAGCAAATAATCTCCGTTTTGTGATGAAAATAACTGAATCTAAAACTCTGTTGGGTGTAACAAGATTAGTCTTTTTTTTCATTATTGCTGAAAAATGATCCGATCCGTAACTCCTGATCCGAGGATCGATCCGATCCGTGAGTTTTTTGATCCGTTGCACCCCTACTTAATGCCCTTTTACACTGCCTAATACTTACCTTGAAATCCTAAGTTGTCCATTGAAATCCAAAGGACAGTAAAAAGCTGTTAATACTCAGCAAAGAAATGTGAATAAGAAATTTAGAGATAAAATATTTGTATTTGTTCATGAATTTGTTCATGAATTTATACATACAGCCCCTTAATAGCCCTTGTTTGCAGATGCGAAGAATACTTATTCCTGTATGCTTACAGATGAATTTACACAGCACAATCAAATATTAACAGCAAACATTGTACTTGAATGGACTCAAATGCATTTATGCTTCAAAACTTGATATTTTTACAACATGAATGATTTAATGCTTTAATGTTCCTTGTTGTCATGTTGGGCTTTTTCAGGAAGCAAGGTTAGACTATAAAAGGCAAAATAGATCTGACAATGTTCACAAAAAATCTATTGGTTCTATGATCCCTGCTTTTTGTCGTTTGATGATGATGAAAGCAAGAAGCGTAGGCTATAGAGCGCTTTAAAGTCAAGCAAATGTAACTTGTTATGAAAAAATATAAAGTAATACAGTAACAGTAATTCATTTTAGAATGTAAATTCCATAGAAAAGTATATACTATGTATGTGATTTGCAGAGCAGCCATCAGATATGTTGGGGCCCCTCCCACAGGCATGGGCCCCCTGGAGCAGAGGACCAGGAGGGTGCCGTGTATTGAGAACGGGGGGGGGGTGCTGCCATGAATTGAGAAGCGGGGGGCTGGTAAATTAAGAACCGGGGGGGCTGGGGTTGCCGAAAATAACGCTGGCATCTTACTCACCTCTTCCTCTGGCCGCGAACTGAAAGTAAAAGTGTTTTCTCCACACGCCGCAACATGAGAGGGGAGGGGGGACTACAGACATTAAAGTTTCCTCCTCTCAATCGAGGAGAATGGAACATTCGGTAACATTGGGGCCCCTTACAGGTGTAATGCCTGTACTCCCCTGATGGCAGCCCAGTTGAGTTGTATGATTAATAACATTTTTTACAGAACAACTTATTGAATGAATGAAAACTTATATAGCGCAACACATGCAAACTTAATCGCCTCTGGGCGCTTGTTGTTCCTGTCTCCTTTGGTATCAAAAGAGATGAGTCTTGATCTTTCTCCTAAACGCCAAGTGATTCTCCTCCAACTGAATGCTAGTTGGTAAAGCGTTCCATAGTTTGGGACCTTGGACAGCGAATCTCCTTTCTCCTTTGGACTTGTAATTGGCCTTCGGTATCTGGAGTAGATTTTTATTGGTGGATCGCAGAACGCGATTGGGATTATGAGCTTTTATTTTTTCGCATAGATAATAGGGAGCATTCCCATGGATACATCTATGCGTTAGACAGAGTGCTTTAAAAGTGATTCTGTCTTTTACTGGTAACCAGTGAAGGGATCTTAGTGAAGGTGAGATTGATTCCAAGGTTTTTTCCCAGTCACCAGTCTAGCGGCCATATTTTGAACGACTTGTAGACGAGCGATTTGGTACTTTGGGGAGTCCGAGGTAAAGGGCATTTGCATAGTCCAGTCTGGAGTTTACAATTGCTCCCACCACGACCGCCAAGTCTTCCTTGGGAATAAAAGGAGTAAGTCTGCGTAGTAGGCGCAGCAGATGGTGAGATCTGCTGACTACTGACCCTATTTGTGCGTCCATTGTCATGTAGGTGTCGAAGATGACCCCAAGACTTTTGACTTTGGCGCTAGGGGTGATGATTTCACCCAGAATGGGCGGGGGGGTCCAGGTTGTTGCAGGTGGATTCTTACGCTTGGCGTGAAACAGGAGAAGTTCTGTTTTTGCTCCATTGAGTTTAAGATAACTCTTTGTCATCCAGTCCTTTATCAAATAGAGGCATGTCTCTAGATTGAGGTGATGATCCTTTTTATTGCAAATGCGGAAATACAGTTGCGTGTGGCGTCTGCATATGAGTGGTAAAGCAGTTTTTGGCTGCTAATAATCTCAAAAAGAGGACGAAGATAGATGTTGAATAACACCGGTGACAGGGGGGATCCTTGAGGGACTCCGCATGATACTGTGCGTTTCTCAGAAGTGAAAGGTCCTAACTTCACTATTTGCAAAGACAAGAAGACAAGATTCTCCTTCGTCTGCGGCCTCGAGAGCGTCGTCCCATATTTTGAGCAATGCGGTTTCCGTCCCGTTTGTGGGGCGGAATCCCGATTGAAATGGATCAAGTAGGTTGTGGGTATCTAGATGCTGTTGCAGCTGTTGTACCACTACTTTTTCCATTATCTTTGAGAGTACATTTAGGCCTGTTATGGGACGATGGTGAACTGGGTCCTTGGGGTCCAGGTTGGGTTTCTTCAAGATGGGTCGAATTATACCCTCTTTCAGCTGGGAGGGCACTATGCCTTCCCTGAAAGATTGGTTGATAAGCTGCGTGATAGGAGGTGCCAGGATGTCGGCGCATTCCTTCAGCAGTTTAGTGGGGATGCTATCATTCGGCGCGGTGCTGTTACGCAAAGTACCGATGATATTTTTAGTGGCATGGATAGAGATAGGTTCCAGCGTGAACTCACCTGGTTGTGGTGAATTACTGCAGGTGTTGGGTAAATAATTACGGGGGGGGGGCTAGGTGGGGAATTGTTTTGCTGAATGCTTTGCCGGATTCCCTCAATTTTATTAATGAAGTAATCCGATAATTTACTGCAAAATTCTTGTGTGTCCGAATTGGGGGCTTCAAGACATCCTGGATTCATGGTCTGAGTGACCAGCTTAAATTGCGTGGGCAATTAAAGGCGCTGTTGATAGCCTCAAAAAAATAGTTTTTCTTGGCTTTGAAAATTTCAATGTGGTATTTTCTTGTTGTTGCTTTGTAGACGATGAGGTTCTCATCTGAAGAGCTTCTTTTCCAGGCGGCTTCCGCCCTTCTGCGCTCTTGCTTCAGTAACGCCAGTTGGTTGCTGAACCAGCTGGAGCTATTTTTTCGGATGCGGGTTTTGCGTTTCGGCGCTATTAAGTCAGCTGACTGTAATAGTGCTGTGTTTATGGTATCCAGTGTTTCTTCAGCCGTTTGATGTGGCTGAATTGTATTTATTTTTTTCCTTAACGTGGTTTTGAAGAGTTCCGAGTGGAGCTTCTTCTGACATCTAGTCCAGTGTGTTGTCACTCGATTTGAAGTTTTAGTTAAGGGGGGGAAATCGGAAATAATGAATTTAATTGCATGGTGATCTGTCCATGGCAACGGTTCATTTTCCAAGATTTTTATTTCCAGATCTTGTCTGAAAATAAGATTGTGTGTTTGACCTGAAGCATGTGTGGGCCCACATACTAGTTGTTGTAGCCCTAATCCTTCAAGGTGATCGATGCAGGCATCGGCAATAGGGTCTTGTGGGGAGTTGGCCCAGAGGTTGAAGTCCCCGAGCAGCAAAAGGTGTTTGCTGTTAAGGGTATAGGTGGAGATAAAGTCCGTCAATGATGGTAGAAGCTGCAATTTTGGGCCAGGTGGCCTATAGCAGAGTAGAATCCGGATGGTCTCCTGGGAGTTTATTTGTAGTTGCAGGGTAAGGGTTTCCATGAATGGAAGAGGGTTTTAAAGGACTGGTTTAGTGATCGCAAGACGAGTCTTATGAATCACTGCCAGTCCTCCTCCTCTTTGCCCTATTCTGTTTTCGGTTATAATACAATCGTTTCTGGCACCAGTTCTCCTAGAATGGTGTTGCAGTCGGCGGTGAGCCAGCTCTCTGTAACAAACAGGCAGTCTAAATCGTATTGTAGAATGAAATCATGGATTTCCAGTCTGTGTTTTACTGCCGATCTTGTGTTGATCAAAGCACATGATATGTGCTTAGGCTGGGGTAAACGGCTGAGATTTTTGATAGTCGATCGTTGATCGATTCTCAAAAGTCGTTCAGTTCTTAGGGCTTTTTTAGTGATGGCTGGTAGTATTGCGGCAAATTGCCTCAGATCCCCAATGGTTTCTGCAGAATATTGCAGATTAACCATAGTCGCCAAACACCAGGGGGGAAGAGGGGGGGGGGGGGATTTTCAAGGATTAGTTTAATCCTCGATCCTGGCTTGGTCCAGAGGAAGGCAAAAAAACCCTGGCCGTGCTACGCCAATGTGCTACGACAGGGAAAAAATTTCCTTCCTGACCCCTTAAAAAGGCGATCGGGCGAACCATGGATCAAGTTCAAATGGTATTGAGAGAGGGGGGGATGGGGCTTGGGTGTTGCAAGATGGCCACCACTCCGGCTGCAAAGAGTCAGGAGCGGGTGGTAGGTGATCCAATTACAAAGAGGTGGCAGGCTGGTATCTGGAGGGGAGGAGCGGGGGCCACTCCGTTGCGGCGATGAGCCAGGGGGGGTGGAAGGGGCCCTACCTACCTACATCCCGTGGGCCACACGTCCTACTCCTAGGAAGCGTGCGCCGGTAGCTACCGGGATGCAGTTCTAGCCCTAGGGAAGAGGGGGGTCCTGCTGGGGGCCAAGGGGGGGATAGATGTGCAGCTGGCAGGTCGCAGCAAAGAAGCAGGGGGGGGGGCCTACCTATCTACATCCCGTGGGCCACACGTCCTACTCCTACGAAGCGTGCGCCGGTAGCTGCCGGGATGCAGTTCTCGCCCTAGGGAAAGAGTCTCACTTCCAGACAGGCCTGAAGTCAGGAGCACAAGATATGACACCAAGTCTAGGTGTGCCAAGATGGCCACTAGCTGGGATCCGAGTCTGGGGCTATGAGTCTGGGGGTCTGCAGCGTCTGGGGGTCTGCAGCGTCTGTCATAGGAGGCTCAGGGGTAACTGGGGGGTACTATGGATCCTTCTGGCCGTGGGGTTTGAGGCGGGGGGTTGAGTGGATGTAATGTGCGGCACGCCGATAGGCCATGGCTGATGCCGCGGACTTTCCTAACGCGGCCGCTGCAAATCGTTCCATGCGGCTGGGCTGGGGTTGCGGTGCAAATGGGTGGCTAATGGATGGCTGGAGCTGCTGGTGGGATTAGCGGTGGGGGGTAGCGAAACACTGCTGCTTAGGCCGCCGTCAGCGCCGCTGTGGCTTGTCCTAAAAAGGACGGCCCCAAGCGGTTCCAGGAGGGGGGGAAGAAGTCCTATAATGGCACTGTGAGTCAGAAGCTTACCTTGACCCGCACCCGGGGGGTAAAGCTGCGAGGCGAGGTGAGAGAGGGCGTCCAAACGTCCAAACGGGGAGAGGGAGAAGCGCTGGTCCTCTGACAGGGTTTTGGAAAAGCCCTGTCTGTCTGTGAAGCACCCAGTGAGAGCAGACTCGCTGCGGAGCGTCCTGCCTCACTGAGAGTCACTGAGAGTGAGAGAGACATTATTTTATGATTATTGACTCTCTTTGAACCGTTTTAATTGTTACTAGTTAGGAATACCTTAGATCCAAATAATCAGTACCTGCCAACACTTACGACCCATTTACACTTGTGCGTGGCAGCAGAAATAGGTAGCAATGACAACCCAACACATTGTGCAGCAGAATACAGAGCATAAAAAGGGTCATATATATTTTTTCATCCAAAGTGTTGTGTTAGCAGCCTTAAAGTGTTACTGAACCCACAACAGTAAAATCAGTCTGTATATCCAGTAAATAATGCTCGCTATATTCACTGTGGTACCTAAGGGGTTAATCCTCTGAATTGAAATTGAAGGCTGTTTGATCCTGTCTTTTCTGATCCTCCTCTGCTTGCATTGTCCCCAAAACATCTCCGGATAAGACAGAGTTAGTGGTGTCAGCCTGCACATGCTCAGTTTGATGTGTATTTCTAGAGAGTATTTTTTCTTGGGAGAGTGCATGTGATCAGCACAGGACCATTCAGCACTGTCCAAACAGAGGGTCATGGAATCTGCAACCTCATAGGACACTCAGAGGAGAATGAAAACGACTTCTCCTATAAGCTTTAGCCAGACTCTGATAAAAGTCACAAAACTGCTCTAACTGATGATGGAAAAGGGTAATTAGCAGTGTATATTTACAAAAATAATTGAATTTCCATGTTCTGTGTGCTGTGGAAGACCATATATAGCAAATGTAGGGTCCTAGGTTTAGTAACACTTTATTGAATGGGCTGCCATAATGCAACACACATTATCACTCAAAGTAATGCATGTTAAAACACACACATTAACACATTGCAACACATTGCAAAAGTGTAAATCATCCCTGAAGGTCAAAGTTGTAGTTCACTTGTTTATTGGCACATATAAACAGTATTTTGCAGCGTGAATCTATGGTAGTTGTTAGCAGCTTTTCCACTTTTCGCTGCCTTGGCCAACTGTAAAAGGAACTGGGATGGGCCTAACATGACTATAACCACAGTTTCTCAGCTTTAATGCAATAGATGTGCGTTTTCCATCCTTACCCTAAAATTGCATTTAAATGTTTACCAAACCATTCATTATGTTTTAACTAATTTAAGGTTCAAACTTTATTCTGTTGTATTCAATTTACTATAGGAGTAGAGAAGAACCCCTCCACTCCACTTTTTCCTATGCATACCCCTCCACTACAGTTTTCCTGGACTGTATGTGCAATGACTAACCAATTGTCCCAGGACCAATTCTTAGCAGTCCTTCCCTTCCTGGACTCAGTAAATGAAAATTGCCACACAACGGCCTTTTCTCTCTATACCTAAGTGAGCAATATATCACATGTAAAAAAATATCAGTATCTATTGCATGCCATAAAAATCTTTAATCTGTGATATGCACCTCAATAAATCACCATGATTAGTGTGTGAAAACATATACCATACTGTATGTAATACATCATTTAATATACGATCTGAAAAAGAATGAACAGACATGATAGACTTTCACGGTACCAGAGAGGAACTTGTGACAAATTATTTTACTAAATATTTTTATTGACCACTTAAGGACCGCCGCACGACTATGTACGTCCACAGAATGGCACATACAGGCAGATGGGTGTACATGTACGTCCCTGCCTTCTAGCGGGTCGGGACCCCCTCCACTGCGTGCAGCGGTCGCTAAGTGTCTGGGAGCAATCCTGGACGAGGGGGCGGCTGTTCGTTTTTGTCCGCCCCCTCGCAATTGCTCCCAGCCAATCCGCTTCTTCCTCTGCCTGAACTGTAAACACAGGCAAGGAGGAAGTTATGTCACCTCTCCTCCCGCCGTAATTTTTGTCCGGCGGAGGAGAGGAGACATCACAACAGTGAGTAGCACAAGCACTACACTGACACCAGTACACATAGGCACACAAATCCCCCCACAGTCACCCCCCGATCACCCCCCCCCAGCCCCCTGTCACAGTGTCACTAAATAGCAGTAATAATTTATTTACTGATCACTGCATTTAGTGTCAGTGTGACAGGCAGTTAGTGTCAGGCAGTTAGTGTTAGGTCCAGGGTAGCCCCCTACCCCCCCCCAATAAAGGTTTTAACCCCTTGATCACCCCCTAGTTAACCCTTTCACCCCCCTTTTGCCAGCGTCACTAAGTGATCGTTTTTCTGATCGCTGTATTAGTGTCGCTGGTGCCGCTAGGTAGCTAGTTATTTTTTGAGGTTCACCGCCATGTTTTTATAGCGTTAGAAAATGTATGAGGGTACCTAACGCTATAAAAACATGGCGGCGAACCTCAAAAATTAACTAGCTAACTAGCGGCACCAGTGACACTAATACAGCGATCAGAAAAACGATCGCTTATTGACGCTGGCAATAGGGGGTGAAAGCGTTAACTCTAGGGGCAATCAGGGGTTAAAACCTTTATTAGGTACCCCCATACATTTTCTAATAAAGGTTTTAACCCCTGATTGCCCCTAGAGTTAACCCTTTCACCCCCTATTGCCAGCGTCGCTAAGCAATCATTTTTTTGATCGCTGTATTCATGTCGTTGATGCCGCTAGGTAGCTAGTTATTTTTTGAGGTTCGCCCGCCAGGTTTTTATAGCGTTAGGTACCCCCATACATTTTTTAAATAACGTTTTTAACCCTCCGATTGCCCCTAGAGTTAACCCTTTCATCCCCTATTGCCAGTGTCACTAAGCGATCGTTTTTCTGATCGCTGTATTAGTGTCGCTGGTACCGCTAGGTAGCTAGTTATATTTTGAGGTTCGCCCGCCAGTTTTTTTATAGCGTTAGGTACCCCCATACATTTTTTAAATAAAGTTTTTTAACCCCTGATTGCCCCTGGAGTTAACCCTTTCACCCCCTATTGCCAGTGTCACTAAGCGATCGTTTTTCTGATCGCTGTATTAGTGTCGCTGGTGCCGCTAGGTAGCTAGTTAGTGCCAGTAACGCTTACACCCACGCGCAAAGCATACATCCCCCATATGTGGAATTACAACCCAAAGTACATTCTGCTGCTTCTCCTGAGTACGGGGATACCACATGTGTGAGACTTTTTTGGGAGCCTAGCCGCGCACGGGACCCCAAAAACCAATCACCGCCTTTAGGCTTTCTAAGGGTGTAAATTTTTGATTTCACTCCTCACTACCTATAATGCCCTGTACACACGATCACTTTTTGTGATGAAAAAAAATGTCATTTTTCTTCATGAAAAAAAACGACATTTTTTAAACTTCATTTTCAAAAATGACGTTGCGTACACACCATCATTTTTGGAAAATGATGAACAAAGTGATGGCACTCTGAAGCCCCATACACACTATCAGTTTTCCTGACGGTTTTCTCATCAGGTTTACCAAAACCATGTAGTGCAAGGGCCTGCCTGATTGCATACAAATTGAAACTCTTGAGGTTTGACCTCATATTAGATGGTTTTGGTAAACCTGAAGAGAAAACCGTCAGGAAAACTGATAGTGTGTATGGGGCTTAAAGGGGAAGTTCTATTTGCCTTGAGGCTGCTTTTAGCTGGTTACTTGTTAGTAAAAGACGATTCCTGCTTTTTTGTCTGTTACAGCGTGATGAATGTGCTTACTTCATTATGAATGGTAGTTTTACCTCCCATCTCCTAACTTGCTTCTGGGCATGTGCGGGTTTAAAATGTCATTTTTTACGTAGTTTTGCCCACACACGATCATTTTTTATGACACAAAAAATGACATTTTGAAAAATGACATAAAAAATTCGAGCATGTTCGAATTTTTTTTTGGTCATTTTTTAGAAGACATAAAATGACATTTTGCCCACACACGATCATTTTAAATTACATTTTAAAAAATGTCATTTTTTTTCATCACAAAAAGTGATCGTGTGTACGGGGCATAACAGTTTCGAAGGCCATAAAATGCCAAAATAGCATGAAAAAAAAAACCAAATGACCCCATTTTGGAAAGTAGACACCCCAAGCTATTTGCTGAGAGGCATGTCGAGTACATGGAATATTTTATATTTTGACACAAATTGCAGAAATATGACAAACTGATTTTTTTTGCACAAAGTTGTCACTAAATGATACTGTATATTTCTCACACATGCCATGGGTAAAATTTGCGCCCTTAGAAATGCTGAAGGCGGTGCTTGGTTTTCGGGGTCCCGTACGTGGCTAGGCTCCCAAAAAGTCCCAAACATGTGGTATCCCCGTACTCAGAAGAAGCAGCAGAATGTATTTTGGGGTGCAATTCCACATATAACAATGGCATGTGTGAGTAATATATCATTTAGTGACAACTTTTTTTAAATTTTTATTTTTTTAGTCATTATTCATTCACTTGGGACGAAAAAAAAATATTCAATAGACTCAACATGCCTCTCAGCAGTTTCCTTGGGGTGTCTACTTTCCAAAATTGGGACATTTGGGGTGGGGGGGAGGTTTGTACTGCCCTGCCATTTTAGCACCTCAAGAAATGAGATGCCGTCATAAAATAAAAGCTGTGTAAATTCCAGAAAATGTACCCTAGTTTTTAGACGCTATAACTTTTGAGAAAACCAATAAATATATGATTATTGCGATTTTTTTTTACTAAAGACATGTGGCTGAATACATTTTGGCCTAAATGTTTGACTCAAATTTAGTTTATTCGATATTTTTTACTTTTTGTTATAACAAAAATCTTTTTTTTTTTCTAAATTTACGGTATTTTTTCCGTTTATATCGCAAAAAATAAAAATCACAGAGGCAATCAAATACTATCAAAAGAAAGCTCTATTTGTGGGAAGAAAAGGACGCACATTTTGTTTCGGTACAACATTGCATGACCACGCAATTACCAGTTAAAGCAGCGCAGTGCCAAATTGTAAAAACACCTTTGGGCATTTAGCAGCATATTGGTCCGGGGCTTAAGTGGTTAACAAAAGTTAAAAAATGTATTACATTCATAAAATCATTAAACGTTAAGTACATATCATGATATTTAAGGGTCTCTATTACTGCAGTTGTCAAGTGGTTGACGCGTTTCACATTCTTGCTTCTTCAGAGCCTTAAATTCTTGACTAACAGCAGAGACCTTAGTCAAAAATAGAGACACATATAGATATAATTACAGATTACCGTATTTATAGGCCTATAACACGCACAGGCGTATAACACGCATCCTAACTTTTAGGCGGCGTACACACGACCGAGGTTCTCGCTGGAAACCAGCGAGAACCTCGCTGGAAGCTGCATTCCAGCGAGGACCTCGGCCGTGTGTACGCTCTCGGCGAGCTTCCCGTCGGGAAGCCCGTCGAGCAGAAATAGAGAGCACGCTCTCTATTTGCTCGACGGCCCGCCTGGATAAATGGCTGGTTGTCATTCCCGAAGGCCGGGTCGCCGATTTCGATGACCGGCAGGGAACCTCGACGGGCGGAACGATGTCTGCCGTGGGTATAAAAGTAAGTGTTATACGCCAATACATACAGTATATTCTTCATGGGTATAGCAAAGCCTTTTATACAGCCTATCATCTTATCAGATGTTATAAAGCAGTAAACCAATTACATTTTCATTTGGATATACTTTGGATATACTTTATTATCACTGGGAATGGTGGATAGCACATCCAGTTGGTGGACTATCAATGAAATAATGTTTGATACATATGGACAGTTTATTGAACTCTTTATTTATCACCAATTGATACACTGTGTTACAATTTTTTGATAAGAGTTTTCTTTGTTTATGAGACAGCACAACCATTTATATTTTCGTGTTTTTTTCTATTATCTCCTTGTATCCAAGGAGTGGTAAAAGTGAAACAGTCTACACCTTTAATTAGCGCAAGATTTTTACGCATATTTCTATATTATTATTGTGGTTTGTCTGAAAGGATTAAGTTTCTCCATTACAATGTTGTAAAACAGTTTTTGGTTAGTGTGGGGGGCATAAGCATTAACAATAGTTAGAGTACATGCATTCAAAATTAGGAATCTACCATCAGGATCAACTTTAGGATGAAGCAGTTTATAGAAACCGAGGAGCATATGTCAATTAGGACCCCAGGTTTTTTCTTAAGGGAGTTGGCAAAAAAAAAAACTGAGTGGGAATTGTTTGTGAGAGCAGGTAGGGGGTTTATGGGAGGGGTTGACTGGTTCTCCTGAATACCTAATTTGTCAGAATTGAGCCTGAGAGCATATTTTCATAGTAACCTCCTTTAAATGGAGAGTTTAGATAGTTAGAATTGAGAGATGTGATATTGATGGACATGATGGGTCATAGTTGTGTTAGTTTTCCTAGGGGAAAGAGAGGTGATGCCTTCTAACTTTGTACATAAAAAGAAGCATTTATATAGCAAGTACCGTATACAATTGACAAATAAGAAAGAAAGAAATGTAATGATGATGAAGAAAAGAGGGAAGGACGGCCGCACTCCAAGGATTTTCAAACGAAAAAAGTTGTCTTTATTGTAAATCCAAAAACATGTACAGTCACAGCAATCACAGAAAACAGGACAGCCGACGCGTTTCGCACTCGATCAGTGCTTAGCCATGACTAAGCACTGATCGAGTGCGAAACGCGTCGGCTGTCCTGTTTTCTGTGATTGCTGTGACTGTACATGTTTTTGGATTTACAATAAAGACAACTTTTTTCGTTTGAAAATCCTTGGAGTGCGGCCGTCCTTCCCTCTTTTCTTCATCATCATTGCTATTTGCATCGCCAGCACCTTGGTAATCTAATTATCCTTGATCGTCTACAGGTCTCACCTGGAGCGGTGATTTATTTTCTTTTGTCTTTTTTGGATTTTGCAAAGAAAGAAATGTAGTTGAACCATATGGCAAAGCAAGCAATAAACAGTGTATCTGAAATAATTAACAAGAAAATCCTAAACAGAAAGGTGAGAAAAATATATATTTTTGTACTGCAGTGCTTGGCACCCCTTTATTCTCAGGGGGAGGAAAGAATATAAGAAACACTGTCGGAGCAAAGTTTAATTAGGTCCCTCATGGTGCCAAAAAGAAACTTGAATAATTTTGAGATAACATCATGGGCACCTGGTAGTGCTGTTCAGGACATAAACCACAGTAAGCTTTGAGTGTGTAAGGGAGTGGAGTTGTAGCCCCTATAGCCTTGATTATGTGTGGGAAGACGTTGCTGTTGTGGGTCAGATGGAAGCGAGGTGAGGAGGCTCCAGTTTACCAATCTTTTGATGCCTTCCTTTGAGTGAAATTTTTTATTGGATGATTTTGGTAAGTCACCACCAACTTGGTAAGGAAAGCCCACTTGTAGTAGATATTATGCACTCTGAGGAAAGTAGTGACTCTGGAAAATTATTAATGTTTTTGGGCTGTTGCTGCAGAGATATCTGTGTAAAGTGTTACTGCAGAGTAATGATCAGACAGTGAGGAAATGCTTTGGATTGCAGCCATAATGCTATCCTTGATGTAAAAAAAATGGATGTGTGATAATACATCACAAGGGACTGATGCATGTGTAGCGCTCACCCCCGAAGGAGCCGCTGGATGATCGGGTCTTCTGTTTTACCTCTGTGACACACCACAAACAATGAATCCACAGCACACCAGCACACCTTGTGAGAGTTTAAATAACTATTTACTGTATATATAATAATCTGAATAGCAATATACAACATCAACATTTATCTCTACACAGCATAACACAGAGACTGCATATGAGACGCCAGCATAACAGTGATGAACGATAAATGCGGTTATTCTAACTGTGAACTTATATATATAAACTTAGTCCCAATGTACCCGAGTACCTAACCCACTGGCCAGTGGTAGTTTCTTCAGCTAGCCAACATTGGGGCCCAATATGAACGGTGAAAATCTGTGTGTATGGTTAATGACAACGGGCTGGAGGCCTCTCACCCATCCACGGAGGGAGATGTCCGTCTGTAGCCGGCAGGGATGTCAGCAATTATCTTCTGCGATGAAGAGCTGTATATAGGAGCTGAAGTCTGATGTCATCAGGGGTTCTGGTCATCAAATTTGGCGTCCGTCCGGGCCGAGTCGCCGCCCGCAGTGTCCTCTCAGCAGGGTGGCACCTTACTCACAGCCCCAGAGGATCCTCTTCCAGCCAGGAACAAACAGCCGTTTACCCTGTGTAGCAGATGTCACTTCAGGAAGGCACGTGTGACAAGTCAGCACAGTCTCTCCACAAACAGGCGGCACACCCAAGCAACAGCAGTCTGTTCTCCCTGTCTCCTCACACCAGACTGAGGCCAGCAACCCCAGAGTTCACTTCCTTCTTTCTCCTGTAGCACTCTGGGAACTGTAGTCTAAGTATCCATTTTCATTTGTAATTCCTCAGTGGCTGTGTCTACAATCCCCACAAAGCTGTGCTCTCCGGCTCCACCTGCAGCTGCAATATTTTTTCTCTTAAAGGAGCTGAAATCAACAACAGGGCTACATTCTCCCCCTACTTAAAGTCTTTGGGTCCCTCCAAAGGGTAAACTGCGTTTGTAGGTTCTACAGACAGCATATACAATATAAAGGCACATATAAAGTTTATACTAAACTACTTGAATACCTTTACTGCGTGCAGATAGATGCAGTTTATGACAGCGTCTAGCAAGTGGGGTGGGTAGAGGGACACTCCACCAAGGTGTGCTGATGGCCTGAGTTGGACACAAGTCCTTTGATACTTCTGTGGTCAAGGTGGACACCTCGGGTGATCTTCGCATAGTAGTTACAGCTTCCTCTGTGCTATTCCCTGGTGAGTCATAAGTGAGTCTCTGAGGGGGTCGCACTGGTCGTTTGGACCTTGATTCTAAAAGCCATGATGGGCCCTCATCTGCGGAGTCCCCTTCTACTTGAAGTGTTGGCTGAGAGGATTCAGTTTCCTCTTCGACTGGCTGAACAAGAGCATCCTCTAGCACTGAGGTTTCTGGCAAGAGACTTTCCACTTGAGAAGGTACAGAATTATCTTCCATGGGCATATCCTCGTTTGTTTGAGGCACAAATTCAGGGGCATCCGGTCTCAAATTTCTCAAGTCCTGCTCAGGAGCCATAATAGTTGGATGGACATCCATAGGTTCAGATGGCCACATCCAACTCGGACACACATCTTCCTCATCGCTGTCGTCCTCACTTTCTCTTGTAGAAGGTGGCTGTTGTGACCGGGTAACAGGTGCTTGACGGGAAGTGGATGGAATGGGTGAAGGAGACTCATCTCTATCTGGTACCTGCACAGCTTCATTCAGAGGTAGGAGATGATTCCGATGCCAATTCTTCAGTGGCCCGGTCTTTCCCTCTGGTCGAATCTGGTACACTGGCAGGCCAGGTAATTGTTTACAGACAATGTAGATCTGAGAACTCCATCTATCAGCTAGCTTGTGTCTTGCAGACGCACCCAAATTTCTCAACAAAACTCGATCATCTGGCTGTAGGTCCTGTACCCGAACCCTCAGGTCATAGTTTCATTTGTTTCTTCGTTCTCTACCCTCAGAGGTCGAACGGGCCTTCTCAAATGCAGAAGCCAGGTTCTTCCTGAGTCTATCCACATAGCCCTGATGAGACGCAATAGACGTCTGGTCAAGGGAGAGGCCAAAAGCTAAATCTACTGGCAATCGGGCTTCTCTTCCAAACATGAGGCGGTACGGTGAGTATCCGGTAGCATCACTTTCTGTGCTATTGTAAGCATGCACAATGGTAGAGATATGCCGACTCCAGTGCTGTTTCTCCCTGGTCGACAGTGTTCCCAACATGTTGAGTAGAGTACGATTGAATCTCTCCGGTTGTGCATCACCCTGGGGGTGATAGGGGGAGGTCCTCGACTTCTGAATCCCCAATAGATCCAAGAGCTGCCTGATGAGCCGACTTTCAAAGTCTCTGCCTTGATCAGAATGGATCCTCTGAGGTAGACCATAATGAACGAAGAACTTTTCTACTAGGACTTTGGCTACAGTAGGAGCACGTTGATCTTTGGTTGGAAAAGCTTGAGCATAACGGGTAAAGTGATCTGTCACCACCAAGATGTTTCCCTGTCCAGTAGTGTCAGGCTCTAGGCACAGGAAGTCAATGCACACCAGGTCCATGGGTCCTTGACTCTGTAGATGGCTCATTGGAGCATTCCTCGAAGGTAAAGTTTTCCTCTGGATACATCTTAGACAGGAATGGCAGTAGCTTTCAACTTCAGATCTCATGCAGGGCCAATAGAATCTGTCTCGGACCAGTTTGAAAGTTCTTTCTGATCCTAAGTGACCATGGTCATCATGCAAAGCTCTCAGTACATTTTCTCTATGCTTCTCTGGGAGGAACAACTGCTGCTTTTCTTCCAAGTCATCCGAGGGGCCCCTTCGGTAGACCACCCCGTCTAGCAGTTTCAACCGTTCCCACTCTTTGTGGACCAGACGAGCCTCTTTTGGTGAATCAGTTAGTAGGAGCCCTCTTTGACCCGCTTTCATTGCTCTTAGAGTTAACCCAATCAAAGGATCTTCAGCCTGATCTACTCTCAGGTCCTTCTTCGTGAAAGTAGGCAGGCCCTCACTCCTCAGCTGTGTAGGGTTACAATACATTTTAGGGACACCGGCAGCCATGACTCCTATGGCCTCTGCTCCAATCACTCCTTTGGTTCGGTATTCCACCCCTTGGCATAGGGCTTGAACTCCATCTGGAGTCAAATGAGTCCACTCTGTTTCTGGGACCCCTGTGCTATAGGGTCTTCTGGACAAGGCATCCGCGTCTTGGTTATTGACCCCAGGGCGATATTTGAGGCTGAAGCGGAATCCTGACAGGGCAGCCAACCACCTGTGCCCAGTGGCATCCAGTTTTGCCGTAGTGAGAATGTAAGTGAGTGGATTGTTGTCGGTTCTGACCACGAAATTGGCCCCGTACAGGTAGTCTTTTAGTTTGTCCACCACTGTCCACTTCAAGGCCAGGAACTCCAACTTGTGAGTGGGATAATTCTTCTCAGAAGGGGTGAGACCCCGACTCACATATGCCACCGGTCTCAGGAGGCCATCATATTCCTGGTATAGTACTCCTCCTAGCCCTTCTTTTTCTCCTCTAGGATAGCCTCTTCCTCCCTTACCATCTTAATGAGATCAGAGTATCGCAAAGAGGTACCTCCTTGTAAAGTTTTCAACTGGATCCAGATAGGGTCAGAACTCAGAGCGCCTCTCAGGATCTGTTTCATTCTTACTTGATCCATATACCTGGGCTCTATTCCTTTCTTTAGTACAATCTGGTATAGCATTTTGTTTAGTCGTCGAATATACTCGGAAAGCTGCTCATTTTCCCGTTGAAACATGTGTTCAAAGAGGAAGATTAAATCTGTACCTTTCTCTGTGCGCCCAAACTCATCTTGCAACATGCGAAGATAGTCATATGCTGTACAAGACTCCTGACTGAATTTCAAATTTCGGATGGCTTCTGTTGCAACGCCTTTCAGACTTTCAGTAATGCGCTGTTTCTTTTGAGCCTCTGGAACATCCCATTCTTCCAGTGCTTGCATAGCCTGTTCCATCCAGGTTTCATACTCTTCTTCTCCAGGAGGTACAGGCTGCACTCCAGAAAAGATTCTCAACTTCCTGTAGCCATAGTTCACAGAGGGCGAGGAAATTTTTATAACGCTCTCTACCAGTTTTCCTATGTCCATGAAGAAGGAAGCTGGGGGGTAGTTAGTGGTTGGCACAGAAGTGGTAGTTACTTCCACTGTGTCTGACATGGTCTGGCTTGGTCCCTCTAAACAACTTGCTGAGGTGACTAGAGGGAGTAACCGTGCTTTAACTTCTCCGGTTAGCTGGATGCTATCACCCTGGAAGCAGGTTGGGACTCCTTTCTTCCATTCTAGTAGGGCATAGGTATGGGAGATTTCTTGATCTATTTTTGTGTCTATTACAAACACTTTCTGGTCAGGTGCTAGTGTAGTTACTGCTTGACGGATCTGTTCCTCTGTCCATTTGTCAGCAGGAATGTCCATTACTACACTCAGCCCTAATTGGCCATTTTGTTCCTCGCACCACTCTGCTGCTGTGTTTGGATCCATTGCTGGCTCGTTTGTGTGGTTATCACTTTGCGAGAGGTATCAGAAAAGATCCCGGACGAGAACCCCCACGTGTAGCGCTCACCCCCGAAGGAGCCGCTGGATGATCGGGTCTTCTGTTTTACCTCTGTGACACACCACAAACAATGAATCCACAGCACACCAGCACACCTTGTGAGAGTTTAAATAACTATTTACTGTATATATAATAATCTGAATAGCAATATACAACATCAACATTTATCTCTACACAGCATAACACAGAGACTGCATATGAGACACCAGCATAACAGTGATGAACGATAAATGCGGTTATTCTAACTGTGAACTTATATATATAAACTTAATCCCAATGTACCCGGGTACCTAACCCACTGGCCAGTGGTAGTTTCTTCAGCTAGCCAACGTTGGGGCCCAATATGAACGGTGAAAATCTGTGTGTATGGTTAATGACAACGGGCCAGAGGCCTCTCACCCATCCACGGAGGGAGATGTCCGTCTGTAGCCGGCAGGGATGTCAGCAATTATCTTCTGCGATGAAGAGCTGTATATAGGAGCTGAAGTCTGATGTCATCAGGGGTTCTGGTCATCAAATTTGGCGTCCGTCCGGGCCGAGTCGCCGCCCGCAGTGTCCTCTCAGCAGGGTGGCACCTTACTCACAGCCCCAGAGGATCCTCTTCCAGCCAGGAACAAACAGCCGTTTGCCCTGTGTAGCAGATGTCACTTCAGGAAGGCACGTGTGACAAGTCAGCACAGTCTCTCCACAAACAGGCGGCACACCCAAGCAACAGCAGTCTGTTCTCCCTGTCTCCTCACACCAGACTGAGGCCAGCAACCTCTTGCCCCAGAGTTCACTTCCTTCTTTCTCCTGTAGCACTCTGGGAACTGTAGTCTAAGTATCCATTTTCATTTGTAATTCCTCAGTGGCTGTGTCTACAATCCCCACAAAGCTGTGCTCTCCGGCTCCACCTGCAGCTGCAATATCTTTTCTCTTAAAGGAGCTGAAATCAACAACAGGGCTACACATGTACATTATTAGGTTTGGTAATTCGGTGGGCACGATCTATAATGAGATCAGCTTGGTGTAGTTATGGGAGGAGCTTGAGGAACAGTTGTTGGATGTAAGGGATAAGATCTGGAGGTTTGACGGTTTCTGGTATGCCCCTAAATGTAATATTGTTCCTCCTAGATCGGTCTTCCAGACCTGCAACTTTAGCCTGTAAGAATCTGATTTCCCTGACTTGGTGATCGTCAGCCATTTCGTTATAGAATGTAGAGTGTTTTATATCAACCTTTTTAGGTCCTCTATGCATTCCTCCAACTGGTCAATTCTGGAGTGATGATTGGAGATGGAAGAACAAAGCTCATTGCAGAGGTAATTCTGAAAGAATATGAACATGAGCTTCAGAGCATGTTCAGAGGTAGGCTGTTTACTAGCAGGGTGAGTGGCCAGTAAGTCAGTATAGTTTCCCCTATAAGTGTCTCTACAGGGGCATCCAAGTGCTGTTTCGAAGGAGGGGTGCTTTGGTGGGAAAGGGTCCATAGGAGATTGTGGAAAGATATTGGGCTCCTGTGTCGCACTGTATATGGCCTCTCGTATGCTGAGGAGCAAGGTGCCGATCCAGTGCTATCTTGGTTCTTCTGCATGGCAGACGGCCCGAAAAAGTCTGTGATGTAGCATGGTTTCCGGAGGTTATTATTCCTCTTGCATGTCATACCACCTGGGTGCCGCATATAGTGTCACCCCTCTGGTGCAGAAGAAAGTTTAGTTCCTAAAGCTTCGTACACACGATCAGTCCATTCGATGAGAACGGTCCGGACCGTTCTCATGGATTAACCGATTAACTGATGAAGCTGACTGATGGTCTGATGTGCCTACACACCATTGGTTAAAAAAAACATTGTGTCAGAATGCGGTGACGTAAAACACAACGACGTGCTGAGAAAAATGAAGTTCAATGCTTCCAAGCATATGTCGACTTGATTCTGAGCATTCGTGGACTTTTTAACCGATAGTCATGCGTACTAATGATCGGTTTTGATCTGTCGGTTAGGCGTCAATCGGTTAAATTTTAAAGCAAGTTGTCTTTTTTTAACCGAAGGTCGATCGGTTTTGACAGATGAAAACGGTCCATCAGACCGTTGTCCTCTGGTTAACCTATCGTGTGTACGCGGCCTAAGGCTGAGTGGAGCCATGCACCTATTTGTAGACACTTTCAATGACCTGTGACAAGAGCACTACTTTTGAATCAAATCCCATCTTGCTACAGTATGCATAATTCCAAACCCGAATACAGATGATATTAATTGGCAAATTACTGCCTTATTTCTTTGTTGTACATGGATGTTAAGCTATTAGAAAAATGTTGGCCATCAGTAGAGATGGCCTGCCGGTTCGCTAGGCGGTCGCTTCGCAGCGAACTTTGGTCGTTTGCGATGTCCGCAGTGTTAAATGGGTAAGAACTTTGACCTATGACACATCCATCAGGTGGTGCAGGACAGCCAATTGAGACATTTCAGCACATGGACATACCCCCTACCTTATAAATAGACCTGATCTGGCGGCCATCTTACATTCTGCTTTTTGTCATGCTAGGGAGAGGGTGCTGTAATGCTGTTTGGAGCAGGGACAGGCAGGCTGTATTCATTCAAATAGCTACCTAAAAGGTCCACAAAAGTCCTTTTAAAGACTGGTATAGGTGTGCTACTTGCCCTAGTATATATGTGTCTAATACATTCATATACTTTTTGTCAGTGTGGGAGAGGCTGCTGTTTGGAGCAGGGACAGAGTTTAGTGATACACATCGCTACCTAACAGGTACACAAAAGTCCTTTCAAGCACTGGTACTGTATAGGTGTGCTACTTGCTCTAGTATATAGGTGTGTAATACATTCATATACTTTTTGTCAGTGTAGGGAGAGGGTGCTGTTTGGAGCAGGGACAGAGTTTAGCAACACAAATCGCTACCTAACAGGTCCACAAAAGTCCTTTTAAGCACTGGTATAGGTGTGCTACTTGCTCTAGTATATAGGTGTGTAATACATTCATATACTTTTTGTCAGTGTAGGGAGAGGGTGCTGTTTGGAGCAGGGACAGAGTTTAGTGACACAAATTGATACCTAACAGGTCCACAAAAGTCCTTTCAAGCACTGGTATAGATGTGCTACTTGCTCTGCAGTACATAATAGTGTGTAATACATTCATATACTTTTTGTCAGTGTAGGGAGAGGGTGCTGTTTGGAGCAGGGACAGAGTTTAGCGACAAATCGCTACCTAACAGGTCCACAAAAGTATTTTCAAGCACTGGTATAGGTGTGCTACTTGCTGTGCACTGCAGTATATAGGTGTAATAAGTAATATACACTCATAATATACTTTCGAATATAGAAAGCATATTATAATGGATTTGTATTGTGCAACATTGTGACATTGGTTACTGCTGGATTTTTGCCTCTTTCGCTGCATTTCCTCTGCTACACAAATAAAAAAAATTCCTGAAAAAAAAGTTTTGTAACTGGTGAAATAAACCAGTGGCCCCCCAAAACGACAGATGTTGTTATATACTATATATAATCTTCCACATATACTGCGCTTCTCTAGAGAAATTTGTCACAGGGTCATTTAAAAAATGACAGGCAGAGGAAGAGACAGGCCCTTCCACAGGGGTATTAGGGTTAGGGCAGGAGCACCAGGTTGGAGCCAAAGTGGGAAGTGGCACAAGGTGTGTTCGATTACATCAAAGGACGCACCAGACTTGGTTGAGTGGCTCGCCACCAACACCACCACCACCATATACCCTCCGCTTGAGTCACAGGAATTATTTTCCGATCCATCAGAAGATATTTTGGATGCGCAGTCATTCTTGGCATTGGACCAGGAAGAGAAGGTAGCAACAGCCAGAACTCAGCAGTCTGACGACAGTACTCAGAGCAGCCCAAGGAGGTTGGTGCCCACTGTTGCTGCCTACTCCGAGATCTCTACTCTTAGTGATGGGGAAGGTGACGTTGATAATGAAGTGTCTACAGACGTCACATGGATGCCCACAAGAGAGGAAGAGGTATGGAGTTCAGAGGGAGAGATTGACCAGCAGATAGGGAGGAGAAGCAGGCCGAACTTACATTGCACAGGAGGGACAAACCAAACTCCTAATGTATCAGGAGCAAGCCATCAACCATGTACGGTCACATCTGGCGCTCCCAGGATGCCGCCCATGGCTGCGCAGTGTGGGCTTTTTTTAACGCGTCCGCTGCAGACAATAGTGTTGCCATCCGCAGCCTTTGCAGTCAACGCATAAATCGCGGTAAGCCCAACACTCACCCAGGGATGACCGCCTTAAGAAGGCGCCTGGCCTCCCATCACCGAGCCCAGTGGGAGCAATGCCATCAGAACCCACAAAGCCACACTCCAGGCTCTCACCTTCCAGCCTCTTCTCCTTCCCGCTATGACTAAGCATCGGTTGTCGATGTGAAACGCGTCAGTTTTGTTACCCCACTGTTTGCTGTTTTTGCTGTTTTAGTTTTTTGACTGGAATAAACAGGCACTATTTTTAAGTCTTTTCATCCATTGGAGTGCGGCTGTCCATTTTTCTTTCCTTATATTGCACCATGCATTGCCTGCACCCATTTGGGTTTTTGAACTTTACTCACCACTGAAGAGTGTCGTCTGGAGCGGTGGTTTTCCCTTTATCTTCTCCTTCCCCTCTATGCTCACAATTGTCCTCCACTCCACCTTCCATCATGCCTTCCTCACGTTTTTCTGCAAAAAGGCAGGCTTCTTGGCCCAAATGTTCGATCGTAAAAAAACGATGACACTGGATGTAACGGCTACCCAAGTAGTGAGAGGGTATCAGCCGTTGTAGACGTCCTTTCCCCTGGCAAGTTGCTATGTAAGTAAGTCCAGTATAAGCTCATCCACGAGAGCCAAAGGGAGAGTCAGGTCCAGTTGTAAGACGCACAGAATAAATGTCCCATTGCAGGCCCTTTCAGAAACAAGACAGGCTACGTTTTGAAGGGTCAAGTAGGCCACTTTAATGGTACATTTCTTGGTTTATATCTAGTTACAAACTTGTGAGTACTCAAGGAACAATGTAACTCTCCGCCCCCTCCCTCCACAGGGGGGCCCCAAGTTAGACTCCCTGGCACCAGGCTAAGAAACCACATTCTTTTCTCAATAGACTTCAATCACAGATAATCCCATCCGTAGCTAAACATTTCGGCACCGCAAAGCCTGACAAGTTCTTTTGAACATAATTGACATGCTAATTCAATATACGGACAGGAGACTGTTAATTTGTAATACAATACACAAAAGAGAGAAGAGACATTTAGAATTCAGCAGTGAAAGACTCACTCTACAATTAACCTTCTAAACTCAGAACTAACAAACCCAAAACAGCCCTCCAGATATCTCAGAATATAATGTGGATAATCCATATCTCAGGTAGTCCCAGATATCATTCATCCTATTGTAACACGTCCTTCGATTCTTTATATGTCCCACTGCATGATTATTATAGATGTACAGGCAAAATACATAGTTCCGTTACACTGGATAACCCTCTTGCCCAACGGTTGACCGCTGGCTTGTCGGAACTGATAGCCGCCAACTACTGCAATATAAACTGGTTGAGTTGGAGGCCTTTAGAAAATTTGTGGTCATTGGAACACCACAATGGAAGGTCCCAGGAAGTAAACATTTTTCACAGAAGGGCATCCCAGAGCTATATGGCCATGTTGAGCGGCAAGTAAATGTATCTCTGGCACACAGTGTCGGTGCCAAGATACATCTGACCACAGACACGTAGTCTAGCAAACACGGGCAAGGAAGGTATATAACTTTCACTGCCCACTGGGTGAACCTTCTGATGGCCGTCAAGCATGTAACCCGTGGCACCCATGTAGATTTGGTTTTACAGCCATGGATTATATGCAGGCCTGCCTCTTCTTTTACTCCTCCTCCTACTCCATCCTCCCTCTCCTCCTCGGCTGACTCCTCATTTTCCGATGCTACCGTCTCTTATGCTGCGCCGCACAAGATCCCAGAACCTATTCGACATGCCAGGTGAGACGTTGCCATGCTGTGCTGCATCTGTTGTGCCTGGAAGACAAGAGCCACACTGGTTCTGCACTCCTTTCAGCTTTGTGTTCACAGGCAGATCAGTGGCTAACACCACTCAATTTGACAGTTGGTAAAGTGGTGTGCGACAACAGTGACAATCTGCTGAGCGCACTGAAACAGGGCAAAATTACACACGTGCCATGCATGAAACACGTCCTCAACTTGGTCATGCAGCGATTCGTTGCCAAATACCATGGGCTCCAGGATGTCTTGCGGCAGGCCAGGAAAATATCGGCCCATTTCAGAAGATCTTACGCGGTCATGGCTTCGTCTTGCTGACATTCAGTGGCGAAACAACCTGCTCGTCAGACGTCTTATTTGTGACTGCCCGATGTGATGGAACTCAACATTGTATATGCTTGATAGGCTGCTCCAGCAGAAACGTGCAGTTAATGACTACCTGTACGAACTCTGCGGCAGGACAGGTTCTGGGGAGCTTGGTTTTTTTGCACCGCGCCAGTGGCTGCTCATGCATGACTCATGCAGACTTCTGGGGCCATTTGATGAGATCACCAAACTGGTCAGTTGCAGCCAGGGCACCATCAGTGACATTGTACCTTACGCCTTCTTTCTGGAGCGTGCATTGCGTTGGGTCATTGATCAAGCCGTCGAGGAGCAGGAGCAGGAAGATGAGGAAGTTGCAATGCTGGATGAATTCCCAGGGGGGGCTACTCCACCTGAGACAAGTCAACAACGGGAGTCTGAAGAGGAGTCAGAGGAGGATGGTGGCGGGGCAGAGGAGGAGGAGCAAGAAGAGCATGCTTTAAACCTTTCTGGGATCCCTGGTGTTGTCCGTGGATGGGGGGAGGAGAACGAGGACGACATTATCCTGGATGATGAGCAGGAGCCAGGCCAGTACAGTGCTTCCAGTTTAGTTCAAATGGGGGCCTTCATGCTCCGGTGTTTTAAGAGGGACCCCCGTATAAAAAGCATAAAGGGCAAGGACCAGTACTGGGTGGCAACGTACTTAGACCCGCGGTACAAACAAAACATGGCAGAAATGTTACCACCATCACAGAGGGCTATCAGAAAGTTTATTGACTCTTATTAATGAAAAACTAAAAATTTGACTGATTAATAAAATGTCAAAGTTCCACCAGGTATGGGACCCATGGATCACACACGTTATGCTGTCAGATTTTGACCATAGACTGGTTGACATGTGATGCCTTTGCTTTGGAGATTCCTATGTGATGTAAAGTTTCCTGCTCCTCTCTTTTTCTCTCTCCTTTCTCTCCTCCTCTTTATTTCCATCTTTTACCTTACTTTTTTTTCTACCTAGTTTTTCAGTGTCAGAATACATAATATAAAAGACTAAATGATATGCGGACAGTATGTTTGTCACTCCATGTGCTTCATTGACTCTTGCTGTTTTCTGTACAGCGAGTACATTGCAGACACTGACAACTTATTACTGCTCGGTAATGATGCTGTTTCCCATTGTATTTGTGGCATTTTATTTATGCTTTGTTTAATAAGAAACCAAGCAGCATAAGTGTCTAGCACAAGTAAGATGTGTGAATTATTAGCTGTACTTACTGTGGAAAAAACACCTGTTCTTGAAGGTGATTGAAAAAGAGGACAAGGGAGTGAGAGACACGTTTTTTTATTATATGGAATAGAACATTTTACTTAAACACATTCTGTTATTAAAAAAAGAAAGACACATTTGCTTACTGTATTGGATAAACACATTTGGGGGATTTATTAAAACTGATGCATGCAGAATCTGGTGCAGCTGTACATAGTAACCAATCAGCTTGTATGTTTTAGCCCCTGTTCACATTGGCGTGATTTGACATGTCATTTGACATGTCAAATGGCATCCCGAATCCCAGCCTATTGTTGGCAATAGCACTGTTCCAATTGGTGCGACGCCAACTTTGCTGCGCCGCACTGATTTCCAAAAGTAGTTCCTGCACTACTTTTGGTGACTTCCGGGGCAATTTCAATAAACATCTGTGCATGAACCCGCACAGATGTCTTTCATATCGTCCCAAAACTCGCACTGAAATATGGTTCAGCTGAACTTGCACAATTTCAAACCCACGTTCAGTGTGAGGCTGGGTTCACACTTGTCCGATCAAAGTAGGAGCCTTGTCCTTACCATCCGACTTTGGACATCTAACATGTGATTACAGCAGCAGTAAAAGGAATTTATCTCACTCTGGGATTGTTTTGATTGGTCAAAGAACAAGTCAGGCCGCGTACACATGACCAGTTTCCTCGGCAGAATCCAGCAAGAAACTTGTTGGGAGACGTGTTTTGCCGAGGAAACTGGTCGTGTGTACGTTTTTCATCGAGGAAACTGTCGAGGTTTCCGACGAGAAACTCGAGCATGTGTATGCTAAAAAACCCGCGCATGCTCAGATAAAAGTCGGAGACTGAAGCACACCTTTGGTAAAAGTAGCGTTTGTAATGCAGATAGCACGAATTCAGTGGCGGCTGGTGAAGTTTTAGGATGGGGGGCGCCAGACCTTACTTTTTGACCCCTCCTACTTCCCATAAGCCCCACCCCTTATAGAATACTCACTCCGTCATCTGTATTCCACTTGCTTCCACCCGACCCATAGTGTCAGGAGTATACAGCCCCAGCATTGAAGCACAGAGTATACAGCCCCAGCATCACAGCACAGTACATATTACACCCACCTGTACATATTACCCCCTGCAAATGTTACCCCTCATCACTGTAAATATTACACCCACCTGTACATATTACCCCCTTCTTTACATATTAACCCCCTTCCCTGTACATATTACATCCTCCTGTACATACCTCCCCCTCTTCCCTGTACATATTTCCCCCTTCCTTGTACAAAGTACACCCACCTATACATTTTACCCTCTCCTGTACATATTACCACCGTACATATTACCCCTCCCCCTGTACCCATTACACCCTCCTGTGCATATTAACCCCCCCCTGTACATATTACCGTCCCTCCATGTACATATTACACCCCCCTGTGTATATTAACCCCCCCTGTGCATATTAACCCCCCCTGTGCATATTAACTCCCCCTCATGTACATATTACACCCTCCTGTACATATTACCCCTGTCCCCCCTGTACATATTACCCCGTCCCCCCTGTACATATTATCCCGCCCCCCTGTACATATTACCCTGTCCCCCTGTACATATTACACCCTCCTGTGCATATTAACCCCCCCCCCTGTACATATTACCCCATCCCCCTGTACATATTACACCCTCTTGTACATATTACACCCTCTTGTGCATATTAACCCCTCCTGTACATATTAACCCCTCCTGTACATATTACCCCATTCCCCCTTGTACATATTACCCCATCCCCCCTGTACATATTACCCCGTCCCCCTGTACATATCACACCCTCCTGTGCATATTAACCCCCCCCCTGTACATATTACCCCATCCCCCTGTACATATTACACCCTCTTGTACATATTACACCCTCCTGTACATATTAACCCCCCCTGTACATATTAACCCCTCCTGTACATATTACCCCATTCCCCCTTGTACATATTACCCCGTCCCCCCTGTACATATTACCACGTCCCCCCTGTACATATTACCCCGTCCCCCCTGTACATATTACCCCGTCCCCCCTGTACATATTATCCCGTCCCCCGGTACATATTACCCCGTCCCCTGTACATATTACCCCGTCCCCCTGTACATATTACACCCTCCGGTGCATATTAACCCCTCCTATACATATTACCCCTCCCCCTGTCCATATTACCCCATCCCCCTGTAGAAATTACCCCATCCCCCCTGTAGAAATTACCCCATCCCCCTGTACATATTACACCCTCCTGTGCATATTAACCCCTCCTGTACATATTACCCCATCCCCCCTGTACATATTACCCCCCCCCCCCCAACATGTACATATTACACCCTCCTGTGCATATTAATCCCCCCTGTACATATTACCCCATCCCACCCTGTACACATTACTCCCCCAACATGTACATATTACACCCTCCTGTGCATATTAACCTCCCCCTGTACATATTACCCCCCCCCCCAACCAACATGTACATATTACACCCTCCTGTGCATATTAACCCCCCCCCCCCGGACACATTACCCCCTCCATGTACATATTACACCCTCCTGTGCATATTAACCCCCTGTACATATTACCCCCCCTGTACATATTACCCCGTCCCCCTGTACATATTACACCCCCCTGTGCATATTAACCCCATCCCCCCTGTAAAAATTACCCCATCCCCCTGTACATATTACACCCTCCTGTACATATTACTCCATTCCCCCTTGTACATATTACCCCGTCCCCCCTGTACATATTACCCCGTCCCCCTGTACATATTACACCCTCCTGTGCATATTAACCCCCCCCCCTGTACATATTACCCCATCCCCCTGTACATATTACACCCTCTTGTACATATTACACCCTCCTGTGCATATTAACCCCCCCTGTACATATTAACCCCTCCTGTACATATTACCCCATTCCCCCTTGTACATATTACCCCGTCCCCCCTGTACATATTACCACGTCCCCCCTGTACATATTACCCCGTCCCCCCTGTACATATTACCCCGTCCCCCCTGTACATATTATCCCATCCCCCGGTACATATTACCCCGTCCCCTGTACATATTACCCCGTCCCCCTGTACATATTACACCCTCCGGTGCATATTAACCACTCCTATACATATTACCCCTCCCCCTGTCCATATTACCCCATCCCCCCTGTAGAAATTACCCCATCCCCCCTGTAGAAATTACCCCATCCCCCTGTACATATTACACCCTCCTGTGCATATTAACCCCTCCTGTACATATTACCCCATCCCCCCTGTACATATTACCCCCCCCCCCCCCCAACATGTACATATTACACCCTCCTGTGCATATTAATCCCCCCTGTACATATTACCCCATCCCACCCTGTACACATTACTCCCCCAACATGTACATATTACACCCTCCTGTGCATATTAACCTCCCCCTGTACATATTACCCCCCCCCCCAACCAACATGTACATATTACACCCTCCTGTGCATATTCACCCCCCCCTCCCCCGGACACATTACCCCCTCCATGTACATATTACACCTTCCTGTGCATATTAACCCCCTGTACATATTACCCCCCCTGTACATATTACCCCGTCCCCCTGTACATATTACACCCCCCTGTGCATATTAACCCCATCCCCCCTGTAAAAATTACCCCATCCCCCTGTACATATTACACCCTCCTGTACATATTACCCAATCCCCCTTGTATATATTACCCCCCCAACATGTACATATTACATCCTCCTTTGCATATTAACCCCTCCTGTACATTTTACCCCATCCCCCTTGTACATATTACCCCCCCAACATGTAAATATTACACCCTCCTGTGCATATTAACCCCCCTTGTACATATTACACCCTCCTGTGCATATTAACCTCCCCTGTACATATTACCCCCCCAACATGTACATATTACACCCTCCTGTGCATATTAACCCCCCCAGAACACATTACCCCGTCCCCCCAGAACATAATACCCCATCCCCCCTGTACATATTACCCCGTCCCCCCTGTACATATTACATTCTCCTATACATACCCCCCCTCTTCCCTGTACATATTAACCCCTCCTGTACATATTTTCCCCCTCCTTGTACATAGTACACCCACCTATACATATTACCCTCTCCTGTACATATTACCCCCGTGCATATTTCCCCACCCCCCCCCTGTACATATTACCCCCTCCTATGCATATTAACCCCCTCTGTACACATTACCCCCCCTCCATGTACATGTTAACCCCCCCTGTACATATTACCCTGTCCCCCCTGTACATATTACACCCTCCTGTGCATATTAACCCCCCGTCCCCCCTGTACATATTAACCCCATCTCCCCTGTACATATTACACCCTCCTGTACATATTACACCCTCCTGTGCATATTAACCCCCCCTGTACATAATAACCCCCCTGTACATATTAACCCCCCCCTGTACATATTACACCCTCCTGTGCATATTAACCCCCCCCCTGTACATATAACACCCTCCTGTGCATATTAACCCCCCAACATGTACATATTACACCCTCCTGTGCATATTAATCCCCCCTGTACATATTACCCCATCCCCCTGTACATATTACCCCCCTCCATGTACATATTAACCCCCCCTGTACATATTACCCCTCCCCAACATGTACATATTACACCCTCCTGTGCATATTAACCACCCCAGAACATATTACCTCCCTGTACATATTACTCCCTCCTGTACATATTAACCCCCCCCCATACATATTAACCGCTTCTGTGCATATTTACCCCCCCCGTACATATTAACCCCTTCTGTGCATATTAACCCCCCCAAACATATTAACCCCTCCTGTGCATATTAACCCCCCCGTACATATTAACCCCCCCATGCATATTAACCCACCGTGCATATTAACCCCCCCTGTGCATATTAACCCCTCTCTGTATGTAGTACACCCTCCCTGTACACAATACCCCCTCTTGCCCACATTTACCCCCCTTCCTTTTACACGTCCCTTCATGTATTGCATCCTCCGTGTACATATTGCCCCCCCTCCCCCTACACATTGCCTTCTTGTTCATGCACTTGTCCACCATCTCCAAATATATGCCTGGTAGGGGTTAAAGCAGATGCTGGAGCTGACTCACATTCTCTCCTCATATTCTTGAGATCGCTAATCTGCTGCTGACCTGTCCGTTTCTTGGAGTACACAGGACAGGACAGCAGAGCTGAGAAAAGCCACATGGCATAAGTCCCTGAAGTCAAGCCAGAGCACTGCAGGCTTCGCATAGAGAGGTCTGAATCTTCTTACCTGGTGCAGTCACAGTGCGAAAGATGTGCACCTGGAGCACGCCTATGTGAAGGAGCTGGAGGACAGGGAGGAGGTAAGCCAGGAGAAGGAAAAGATGCTCTGTCCGGCCATAGCGAGTGACGCTACTGCTCTCCACAACGCCAGAGAGCCGGAAACCGGAAGTGACGCGTCAGTGGCTGCAAAAAGCACCACCCAGTCTTCTTCTGTCCTCAGAGACTCCCCACCAATCAAAAAATAGAAAAGGAGGCCACATACCAATCAGTTAGGAGTGGGAGTGTTTGCAGGCGCAGTGCTTGCGCCCCAAACCCTCCCTTAACAAGGGCAAATCAGCTTCCCAGCTTGCAATCAGCTAATTGCAAGCTGGGAAGCTTCCCATAGACTGCCGTGTGTCTGGCACCCGGATGCTCTTAAAGGGACATTTAAAAAAAATATATATATATTTTTATTTTATTTTTTTGTTGCCAAAAGCTTGGGGGGCGGCGCCCAGGCACCCCCTATGGACGGGCCGCCACTGACATTTGTCACGCTGCCAACATTATTGCATCGCTTAATTGCAGCGCAATAAAAATGTAGAATGGCCCAAAAATGAACAATACTTTTTTTCTATATCCTGCTGATACTCACACCGAGTTCTGACTATGTTTGTGAAACCGTTTTCATGCTGATCTCTTGATTATTTTGTTTAATTTTTTTAGCCCCTTTTTTTGGTTCTGTATTTCAAATCCAGTTCTTCATTTGTAATTGTTTTTATTTATTTTTTAATTTCTAGTCATCTCCATGTTTTTGGGTATCAAGTCACCACCATTTCAAAATTTTTGTTTGGTCTTATCTCATCTGTCCCTTTCTAATTACACCTTTATAATTATTTTTTAAAGTTAACCTGCCTTCTCACAAGCTACATTTTTTTGGAGTAAAAACACATAGACAAGTATGAACTGTAAACCAAAAAAATACCATTTATTTTGGTGAAAAATATAAAGAAAAGAACTACAAGGCAGCACTCAATAACTTGCTGCCATTTGTGCACTTGACTTTAGTGTGGAGACTAAAATTGGGACTTTGAGAGGATCATACAGGAAGGAGCGCAATCTGGTCTTGGACCCCCAGAGGTTAGAAACTGGAGCAGGTCAGTCAGATGTCACAAGGTGGTGGTAGTACAGCAGACTGCCCTCTGATACACCACCTTGAAGCAAGGGAGTCACTGATGTCTTCCTGACAGCCTTCCTTGCTGCCTTCCCTGCAGCCTGCTCTGCAACCTTCTCTGCAGCCTTCCTGGAGTAGTGCCACTGGAGTAGTACTTGCGCCGAGAGGAGGAGGATAAGAAGGTGGTTGAGGAGAAGAAGAAGAATGAAGAGAAGGAGGAGAACAAGAAAGAGGAGGAGGAGGAGAAGGAAAAGGAGAAGAAGTAGTTGAAGGAGGAGGAAAAGCAGTAGGAGGATGAGAAGAAGCAGTAGGAGGATTAGAAGGAGGAGGAGAAGGAGTAGGAGGATGAGAAGAAGAAGAAGGAAGAGGAGAAGCAGTAGGAGGAGGAGAAGTAGAAGGAGGAGGAGAAGCAGTAGGAGGAGGAGAAGAAGAAGAAGAAGGAAGAGGAGAAGTAGAAGGAGGAGGAGAAGCAGTAGGAGGAGGAGAAGAAGGAGGATAAGAAGAAGGAGGATGAGAAGCACTAGGAGGAGGAGGAGGAGGAGGAGGTTTTGAGTTAGCTGGTGGGTGAGGATGGCCGTGTGAACAAATCACTGTGTCCTCAGTGAGTAGGCCCCTCACCCCTTTATTTGCCAAACTCACGAGGAGTGGCTCAAAGAGGAGGCGCTGGTCCTCACTCATTTGGGCCATTTTGACCATCACCATGCTGCCATAGCCCTCCTCAGGGGTGGTAGGCTGCTGGAGGCTGGCCTGTGCCTCGCGAATCAGGGCCAGTGATGCCTCACGCACCGTCGTATCCCTCCTGGCCCTTCTTGGTTGAAGGCGGATGGCAGACACCTGGCACCTAGTGCTGCTACTTGGCCCTGCCACCTCCTCTGTGCCACTCACCCTGCCCTCCTCCTGCCTGGCACTTTCCTGAACCTTCTCCTGGCTGATGTCCTCCTGTGTAGAAAAACAGGGACTGTTTGACTTTTGTGTTCAAAAATCACACACAATTTTCAGCTCATGACTTTTGCAAAATGTTTTTCAAGAAATTGCAGTTTGTATTATTTTCTCTTAAACTTTTGTGGCCACTACTGACTAATGATATGGAAAACACATTCAGCTAGACCTTTTATTTTTTTACATATTAACATCTATTTTGCAGCATTTAAACCCCACAAATTTGCACATTTAAAGTATTATACCTGGCTCTAGGCAGCCAAATCCGGCTCTTCCTCCAGGATGGAAGGCTCCTGTTGATCCTGAGAGTGCTCACCTACAGAAGGAGGATCAGGTAGGCTGGAGGGAAGGCTGGACCTTGCTCTTATGGTCTGTCTTCTGGGTTGTCTGGGGGGAAGGCTGGAAAGTGACTCCCTTACTTCCAGGTGGTCATCCAGAAAGGACAGTCTGCTGTAGTACCACAACTTTGGTACATATACCTGCCCTGCTCCAGCTCCAGACCTCATAGAATCCAGGACCTTGTTGCATTCCTTCCTGTATGAGCCTCTCAATGTCCAAATTTTAGTCTCCAACTGCTCAGCAGTAGTGTTGCTCACGAATATTCGCATTGCGAATATTCGTAACGAATATTGCATATTCGAGTATTCGCGAATAAATCGAATATCGCGGTGAATATTCGATTATTGCGAATATTCATATTTTTTCAAATTTATTTTTAAAACAGATCACATCCTAGTGATCTCCATCGACGTCTAAAAGCATTGCTGGTATGATTAGAGACCCTGGGCCGAGTAGCTGAGGCGATCGTTTTATGTTGCCGAATATTCGCAATGCGAATATTCGTAATGCGAATATTCGCAAATACTTTCTCTGCCCTTCTTTTGCATCAGAGCCAATCAGAGTTCTCCTACCACAGTTGTCAGAGGTTAGCAACCTCCATAGCAACCAATAGGAACCTGCCTGCACGACCATTATATAAGATCACTCCCAGCAGTATTTCAGTGCAGATTCACAAGGTGGATAGAGAGAGTGGAGTGTTTCTGTTTGTTTTTCTGTGTATATTGAGATCTTAGAGCTTAGGCCTCGTACAGACGAGCAAACCAAAATCCCCGCCAGCAGACAGCGCGCTGACGTGGCGGTGACGTTGACGCTGCCACGTCACCGCACCAGGAAGTAAAACACTTCCGCCCATGCGTCGAAACCATTCGGCGCGTGTGCGAGAAGACATGTCTGCTGGTTAGCGTACTAACCAGCAGACATGTCGGGCGGACGGGTTCCCAGCCGACAGATTGGTAAGCATGCTTTCAAATCTGTCGGCTGGCCAAATCCGTCTGCTCGCCCGTACACACGATCGAATCTGTCTGCTGGGACGGTCTGGCAGACCGTTTCTAGCAGACAGATTTGATCGTGTGTACGCGACCTTAGCATTGTGCTTCCTATAGTGCTTTCAGTTCTGAGTTTGCTGCTTCCAAAAACAAATGCTTTTTTCAAAGCAAAAGACCCAACAGCTTTTCTAAAAGCTCAGATTTGTGTTTTTTTGTCCAGGTTAGTGTAGCTTAGTGTTAGATAGATTTCTGTTTAGTTTGTGTAAGTGTACATTTCTTTAAGGCCTCGTACACACGAGGGGATATGTCCGCTGAAAACGGTCCGATGGACCGTTTCAGCAGACATCTCCGATCGTGTGTATGGGCTAGCGGACAGATTTGTCCATCGGACAAATTTCAAAGCATGCTTTGAAATTTGTCCGCTACAAACCTGTCCGTCGGATATGTCCGCTGGTTAGTACGGGAAACCAGCGGACATATCCTCCCACACATGCGTCGTATCCTGTGAATGGATCCGACGCATGCGCGCGGAAGTGTTTACTTCCTGGTGCGTGACGTAGCGGTGACGTGGCGGCGTCAACGTCACCGCCGCGTCACCGACACGTCACCGCGCCGTCCGCCGGCGGGGAATTTGATCCGATGGTGTGTACACGCCATCGGATCAAACTCCAGATCGGACATATCTGATGGAAATGGTCCGCAGACCGTTTTCATCGGATATGTCCGATCGTGTGTACGAGGCCTAAGGTAGCTTAGTTTAGTGTGTGTTTAGTCTCTGTGTTTTGTGTATAAAAAAATAAAAATAAAATTAGCTTTAGTTTAGTCATATAAGTTTGTGTAAGTAGAGTTAGTGTTTTAGTGCATATTAGTTTATTATTTGTAGTCCTCGTCTTTGTCCTTGTCAGTCAGTGTAAAAAAAAAAAAAAAAAAATAGCTTTAGTTTAGTCATATAAGTTTGTGTAAGTAGAGTTAGTGTTTAGTGCATATTAGTTTATTATTTGTAGTCATCGTCTTTGTCCTTGTCAGTCAGTGTATTAGTTTAGTATTTGTAGTCCTCCTTCTTGTCTGCGTCCTTCAAAAAAAAAAAAAAAAAAGTTTTAGCTGTAGTATTTTAGTTCCTGTTTAGTAGCTGTCTGTGTCGTAGTCTACGTCTTTGTCCGTGTAAAAAAAAAAAATTTTTTAGGTGTAGTAGTTTTAGTTTAGTAGCTGTCTACGTCTTTGTCTGCGTCTTTGTCTGCATGCCTGTCTTGCTAAAAAAACAAAAAACACTCCTTTCTCACATTCCCCTCCCCAATAAAGTTTCCCCCCCCCCACATCAGCAAGTATGAGCAGCATACGTGGCCGTGGCAGCAGGGGTAGGGAGTGTTACTCCCAGTGCTGGGTCGCTGCCAGCACGGGGTACCTCTCGCGCCCCTACTAGTGGTAGTGGATCAGGTGGAAGGGGAGTCCGCCTCATCCGCAAGTTTTTTCCCTCGGGCAGCCGCCCGATATTGCCTTCTCAGGCTCCAGCAGTGTTGGAGTATATGGGGCACAGCAGTGCCACAGAGTCATCAGTCCCGACTCCCAGTAGCACCACCAGTACACCGGTGCCTTTAGGACCCGCCCCCAGCCCCCAAGGGTCCAACCTCTTACTGTTTGACAGCGACAGTGAGAGGGATATCTTGGGGGAGGTAATGCATCAGGCAGACATCCAGTTCTGTACTGATGGTCAGACCCTTTTGGAAGGAATGATGGAGGAGGAGGATGGGGTACCTGCTGTCAGTATCCCAGAGACATCCCTTCCAAGTGGTGCTGGTGTTTTTGGGCAGGAAACACCCGCACCTAGTCAGACCCAGGCGTCGGTAAGGGGACAGCGGAGCCAGGCTAGCGGCTCCATGTCAGCTGTTTCCCTCAGACCACCACATTTCAGCCCTGGGTCTGACATATCTGGGGGCGAAGAGGAGGGTGACCCAACATGGGTGCCACCTGACTTGTCGGTTCACAGCAGCAGTGACGACGAGGAAGGTAGGCACCCTGGGGAAACGGTGCGCCAGGTCACCAGGGAGACCAGCGTCAGGGTCTCCACTGGTGATGGCAGCAGGAGGTGTCAGCAGCAGCAGCAGCAGCAGGCAGCTTCACCTGTGCGCACCGAGTCCCAGCAGGTGCAAGTCAGCGGCACCCCATCTGACAGGAGGGCGGCGCTGAAGTCACCTGTCTGGGCCTACTTTACCCTGGTAGCAGATAACCAGACCATAGCCATCTGCCATATCTGTCGTGCCAGGGTGAAGAGAGGGAAGTGCTTGGCTCTGGTGGGTACCACAGCTCTGAACCAGCATCTGAGAATCAACCACTGGTGGGAGTATGACCAGATGAAGCATGGTGGTGGTAGCAGCGCCGCCACCACAAGTGTGCAGGGTACAGCAGCCCCTGCCACAGCTTCATCTGTTCCCAGCAGGTCATGCCCCCCCGCTCCCTCTAGTAGAGGTACTGGTACCGGCAGCCAGACCTCTACTTCCACAGCACCCTCTTCTTCTGTGTCCTGCACTGCCGTCCGGTGCCAGGCGTCGCTTTCCGACGCCTTTGAACGCACCACTCCCTTCCCCCCTGGAGACCAACGTGTGCGTTCCCTCAATGGGCTCCTGGCAAGGGTTATTGCCCAACATCTGCTTCCCTTCAACATTGTTGACTGCAACCCCTTCAGACAGATGTTGGAGCAGGCCCAACCCCAATGGCGTGTCCCCAGCTGCCATTTCTTTGCCAGGACTGGTGTCCCTGCCCTACACCAGCACATTGTGCAGAATGTAACCCTGTCGCTGGATCACGCTGTCAGCGACAGGGTGCATCTCACAATGGATGGCTGGACCAGCAGGCATGGGCAGGGCCGGTACATCAGCTTCACGGCCCATTGGGTTTCCCTCCAAGGCGCCGGGGAGGGATCGGCGGCATCAGATTTTGTGATGCCGCCCCGGGGTGTCCAGGGGAGAACTGCTGGTCTCCCTCAAGCCACTGTCTCCGCAGCTGCTGAGCCTCACAGCAAGCGCCCCCGTAGCTACTCAAGTGTGGGGCACGTGCGCTCTCAGGCCGTGCTCCAGCTTGTTAGTTTAGGGGACTGGAGACACACTGGACAAGAAGTGCTGTCCGCACTTCAGGCTCAGGTCCAGAAGTGGCTGACACCCCGAAGGCTCCAGGCAGGTATGGTTGTCTGTGAGAATGGCAGCAACCTACTCTCCGCCCTCCAGGCTGGCAGTCTGACCCACGTGTCCTGTCTGGCACATGTCCTCAACCTCGTGGTGCAGAAGTTCCTGCGCACCTATCCCGGGTTGAGTGACATTGTGCTAAGGGTACGTAGGATTGCCAGCCACTTCAGGCGCTCCCCAACCGCGTCCCTGTCCAAGTTGCAGCGGGACAACAGCCCGCCCCTTCACAGGCTGATTGTGGACAGTGTGACGCGGTGGAACTCCACCCTCCACATGCTGGAGAGGTTGTGGGAAAAAACAAGGGGAGAGGCGCCTCTAAGAGTAGATATTTAGGTAATTTAATAAGTTAATATATACAGGCAACTCACGTTTAGTGAAGTAAAAACAAGCATTGTATACAAATTCTTGGGAGGGAGAAGTCCTCAGGTCGGTCACTGGTGTTCTGATGCGCTGCACTGTCTCCAGTAGTCCTTTTACGCCGGCCTCAACATCTTACTGCGGTTGGAAAAGGACTACTGGAGACAGTGCAGCGCATCAGAACACCAGTGACCGACCTGAGGACTTCTCCCTCCCAAGAATTTGTATACAATGCTTGTTTTTACTTCACTAAGCGTGAGTTGCCTGTATATATTAACTTATTAAATTACCTAAACATCTACTCTTAGAGGCGCCTCTCCCCTTGTTTTTTCCTGACAGTACTTGGAACACGGTTTCTGTTCTCCCATGATGGCAGCCCTGAGCATGTATATGTGATCTCCACAACAAACAATTTCTCACTCATCCTCGGACTCTCTATTATTTACATGCACCTGAGCCTTGGACTTTATTTTAAGCTACCCACTCATACTGTACAAAATTTCCTGTACATTGTGTGTTTTTTACTAATTATTCATTTTTATCAATCTTAAGCTCATTATTATTTATACTGCTGAGGTACCTGTGTGTTTTTCACCCCTTGCGCATATTCACTTGTGTATTGGAGAGGTTGTGGGAGCAGCGAAGGGCGGTGAAGGAATACCTGCTGGAGCAAGGCACTGCCGGGCCATCACAAACACTCCCGTACATCACCAGTGCGGAGTGGGGGCAGATACACCAGGTCTGCCATGTGTTGGCCCCTTTCGAGCAGGCGACCAAGATGGTCAGCAGGGAGCATGTCGGCCTCAATGACGTGCTCCCTATAGTGTTCCTGCTGGACAGGGCACTAGATCGCCTGCTCGAAGCTAGGGAGAGTGCCTTGGTGGAGCAGGAGGAGGCAACACTGCTCCACCAAGACCAGGCCCAGTACGAGGAGGAGGAGGATGATGATGATGAGGAGGTTACTGGTGACATCCTGGAGTCAGGGCCTGGTCAGGAGGGAGAGCCGGTGTTGGGGGCACTGATAGTCCGGGGGTTGGGCATCTCTGAGCGCGAGCAGCAGCGCCTCCAGCATGAAGACTCAGAAGTCATGGACCCGGTCAGCCATGAGGAGTCACAGCGGGCTGTGCTCTTCCCCATGGCTGCCCACATGCTGAGATGCCCTCAGGAGGGACCCCCGGGTTAAGACTATCAAGGAGAGGGATACATTTTGGATGGCCACCCTTTTAGATTCAAGATGCAAGGGGAAAGTGGAGCAGTTCCTCCCAGCCAGCCAGAGGCAGCACCGGATGGAGGAACTGCAGGCACGCATAGTCAGCCGGTTGGAGCAGGCAACTCCCCGGCCTCCAGTTGTCCCCCCTCATCTCACCAAGCAGGTGGCTGCACCCAGCAGGGGACCTAATGGGTGAGATGAGGATGTTCTTCCAATCTGAGCGACCCAGTACCAGCAGCAGCAGCAGCAGTCACCACCACCAGCGGCCGGCCCACATGGTGGCAGACTACATGGGGTCCGTCGGTGCCTCTGACAGTATGAGCACCGACGACCCCATGGAGTACTGGGTTGCCAGATTGGACACCTGCCGCAAGCTCGCTCAGTATGCACTGGAGTTATTGTCTTGCCCCCCCTCCAACGTACTATCTGAGCGAACATTCAGCGCGGCAGGTGGGGTGGTCACGGACAAGAGGACCCGTCTGTCCACAGACTCCGTGGACAAACTCACATTCATCAAGATGAATGAGTCCTGGATCGGCGGTGACTTTCTGCCACCCGCCGTCGGTTCAGGGCGCTGAAGGGTCCCTTGTCATTCATTCCCTCTCCTTGGCTCTCCCTCCACTCTTGCCCGAGTGATTCGTGTTGCAGCTGGTCCTCATCCAGGGGCATCAAAGCAGACTTGGACCAGTTTATCTTGAGGCCCGAGAACTCCCCAAATCTGACAACCGTCTCCATTGTCGTGCTCAGGGATTGCTCGGTATCCCCCAGCAGGATCATCGTGTCGTCGGCATATAGCATCACCTTCTCCTGCCTGTCTCCATAGCAGAAGCCAGTGATACCCCTATGTTCTCTAATCTGAATCGCCAGGGGCTCTATTGCAAGGGCAAACAGCAGGGGGGACAGTGGACACCCCTGCCCAGAGCAAAAGACAGCGACACCCTTCCAGCCTCTCTGATAACCGCCTGGGGGCAATGATACAACAACCGCACCCAGGAGATAAACATCTCTCTGAATCCGAATTGCCGCAGCACCTCCCAGAGATACGGCCACTCCACGCTATCGAAGGCCTTCATAGCGTCAAGTGACAGCAGAGCTCTCCTACCCACATTATCAGCCCGGTACTGCATGTTAAGAAATAGTCTTCTGAGGTCTATAGCTGTGGATTTGTTGGGCATAAATCCCGCCCGGTCCGGATGTATGGCTGAGGTGATCACCTTATTTAGCCTGAGGGCCAGTACTTTCGCCATGATTTTGATATCAGATTGCAACAGCGAAATCGGCCTGTACGAGGACGGATCCGCTGGGTCCTTACCCGGTTTAAGAATTAACACAATTTGCGCCCTAGCCATTGAGGGCGGGAGGGCATTGGACACCCTAGCAGCATTAAAAACTCCCAGCAGCCTGGGCAGTAAGGTCTCGGAGTATTGTTTGTAAATCTCCATGTGGATTCCGTCACCCCCTGGGGCTTTACAGTTGGGGAAGGCCGCGACTGCCTTCTGTAGTTCCTTCAGAGCCAGAGGGGAATCAAGCTCTAAGCTCTGAGAAGGGGAAAGACACTGAAATGTAATCCCGTCCAGGTAGTTGGACAGCTCCTCAGCGCCATACTCCGAGGCCGGGCGATACAACCGTTCATAAAAGTCTGCTAGTGTCTGTATCATGAGATCAGGGGAATGAACCATCAGCCCAGCAGCGGTCCACAATGTCCCGATAACCGGGGACTTCTGTTCCGAGCTCGCTATCCTAGCCAGAAGTCTGCCTGTCACCCTTGCCCAAGTGTTTAGATGATATCTAGTACTATTACCACTACTGCTTGTAAATGTTGCTTGTGTGATAATTACATTATATTTTAATACTACTGCTGCCTTCATGCTGAGTAATGCTTCATGACCTCTGTGGCACAGCGGATCCACCAACAGCCTCTTCTACAAGCTACCAGACCGGATCGTAACTGCAAGTGTGACTAAAAGACTGAACTTTATGTTAAACCCTGGTTTGCGGCCTTTATACTGCAACCATTAGCCTGTCTGCAAGAGCAAATCAGCACTCTCTCTCTCTTTCTCGCTCTCTCACTCTATATCTATATATATATTGTAGCTTTTGTTATAGTAATTTTTCAACAGTTTAGTTTGTGTTAGTAGTGTCTGTGTCCATGTATTTTAGTTTATCTTAGGTTTGTGTTAAATAAAATAATAGTATAAAATGTTTTTGGTTATTATGAAGTTAGATGTGTAGAAAAACCTAACAGTCTCAATAAGAAAGGAAACATTTTAAAAGAATAACATTTTTTATAAGAAGAAAAAAAAATGTACAAGTTTTTTTGCATGAGCTTGTGAAGCTCAGCCATCGCGTCAAAATTCTTCCTCTGCTGTTGCTCCAGCTGTTGGTTTTGGAGGTCTAAGTATCGCATTTTACAGCGATTTGAGAGGATTTTCGCATTGGTCCTCTGGATGAGAGTGTAAGTTTTCTCCATCTTTTTGAAAACTGTTAGGATATAAGAAAACAAAATTAGGATTAAATGCTGTCCATTTTTATATCTACATCTTATTGTTGAAATGTTATTAATCTTTGTGCACATATTTACCCTCCTGCCTGGGGCTCACAGGAACCGTCTCATCCTCCTGCTCCTCTTCTCCATCACCCGATTCACCAGGAGTTTGGGGAGGGGGGATTGCAGCTCCTCCTCTTGCTCCTCAACAGGAGCTGGGGGTGGTAAACACTGGGAGGGCCCTGGCTGCTCCTCATCCCTCTCCTCCTGTGCATCCTCCTCCTGCTCCTCCTGTGCATCCTCCTCCTGCTCCTCCTGTGCATCCTCCTCCTCCTCCTCCTCAGCGGCCTGTCGCCTTGTGCGCTTGGGGCGCACAGATGGTAGAGGAGCTCCTATAATAACACAATGTTCATATATGTAAAAATGATTTCTAATAACGTATGCAAATTCTGTGTACTCTGCTGTATTGTATATGAATACAAATGTATTTATATAGACAGTTAACCAATGGGATAATGTTATACTAAAGGGTCTTGCTGGCACTACAGGGGACTGAGTGTGAGCTGGGCTGCCACCATGGTAAAATGAGCTGTTTGTGTTTCCTTTGTATTATTCTGACGATCTCATGTTAAAAAAAGGGCCTGATGGAGTACACGGGATTACTATGATAACCCCACGCCTAGCACAGGAATTTAGTGGTAATTGAGTTATATAATACCACCCCTTCCCCTTTAACCCACCACACCACCACTTTAATTCCATGGTTTAACTTGATGGAATAATGTCTTTTTTCAACAGTACTATGAAGACCTTGGGTGGTAATATATGTTACCACAACATGGCGTCTGGGTTAACAACATCTGCCCTAAGGTTAATTACATATGACCTTACATAACTGTCACCAATAACTTACCTGGATGAAATTCATCTCGGATCTGTCTGACCCAAGCCATGTGGCGCCTCTTTAGGTCTGACCACTTTTTTAGGATGGCCATGTGGTCATGTGTGTGGCCATGAAGTTGTCGTAACTCCCGCAAGAGGGAGCGGACTATTTTTTTTTTTTGTCCTGCTGGCTCCGGGTTGCGTCATATCCTTGTTGCAGGAACCTCTGCAAGATGAAGAACAAAGTATATTATAATACTTTTGTTTAAACACTTATGGATATATGACGTAAATGTATGGTATTCAACAATTGGAAGCATTCTCGCCTTATTAATCACTGACAGGGGTAACATGACAGATTTTATATCTTGCCATTTTGGTCGCCACCTTTTTTGCATAAATATAGCAGCCATTATCATTTGCATAATTATGTATATATGAGTGACATCACAGGATACACGTATAGGGGAGAAATTAGTTGCCATTCATCTGACCGCTATAATTATTTTTTGACCCTTATACTGGGCCTGTACAATAGATTTTTTTTTTTCATCCCTATCTTTATATATGAACAATAATATGTTTGTTTCTTTTGACTTTTTGATAAATTAATTTTGAATAAATAATGGAGTTGATGTTATTTAAAAACTACAACTACCAGCATGCTCTGATACACCATGTAGCTCACCGTCACCGGCTGTACCACAATTATACTTTAACTCCCAGCATGCCTAGACAGTCAATGGCTGTCCGGTAATACTGGGGAGTTGTTTTGCAACAGCTGTAGGCTCCGTTTAGTAAACAGTGCCGTACCAGACAGTTTTCTTTTTTAGTGTGGAGGTGAGGGGGGCTATGTAGGAGTATGTGTATATGTTGTGTTTTTTAATTTTTATGTAGTGTGGTGTAGTGTTTTTAGGGTACAGTCAGAGGGGCGTGGGGTTCACAGTAGTTTCCCGCTGAGGGTTTGAGCTGCAGCGCCAAATTTGCTTCAGCTAGAAGCACACTGTAAGCCCCAGCCCATGTGAATGTACCCTGTACATTCACATTGGGGGAGAGGGGGGGGGGTTATTGCAGCCAGTTGCATGCAGGGAGTTGTAGTTTTGCAACAGCTGGAGGCACAATGGTTGCAAAACACTGCGAGTTTGTTACCTAACTCAGGGTTTCAAGACCAGTGCGCCTCCAGCTGTTGCAAAACTACTACTCCCATCAGGCATGGTCTGTCAGTGCATGCTAAGATTTTTACTTTTGCTGCATCTAGAGTGCCACAGTTTAGAGACCCGTGTATAGTGGTCTGAAAAATGTGGGCCTGCAGAACTTGCAAAACTAGAAGTCCCAGCATGCCCAGGCATGCTGGAAGTTGTAGTTCTGCAACATCTAGAGGGCAATATGTATTCGAACGTCTTGGGCCTTAAGGACCATGAAGTCAGGACGTTTGCATACGTCCTATGTCCACAACATGTTAATTATGCTAAATAGCAAGGAACGTGCCTAAATACACATTTACCAACCAGGCATGCTGGGAGTTGTAGTTTTGCAACACCTGGAGACACACTGTTTGGGAAATACTAATATCTGATCTTATATCCTAACTTTTAAACTAGTCTAAAATGCAGTTACAGATAATGAAATAACAGTGGTGAAATTACTTACACTAATCAGCAGTTTTTCCTCACTGGATGAAAAGTTACTCCCCACCATCTTCGCTTTGCAGGGCAGCACAAAATAGCGATCCGAAAATAGACTGGCAAAGATCCAGGAAATGATCTTCGTTTTCGTGTGTTGCGCTGACGAGAATTTCGCAGTTAATTCGCATTCGCATTAGCGAAATTTCGCAAAATTTTTTTTTTTGATAAAATATCACGAATATTCGATATTAACGAATATTTCGCGAATATTCTTCTATATATTCGTGAAAAATCGCGAAATCGAATATGGCGTATTCCGCTCATCACTATTTATAATATCGTTTTTAATATATAACTGTAGAGTGGGGGAGCAATGGTGAAGCGCACAAGTACATGTATTGTATTATGCTTGATCCAGCTCTCTGCAGCTATGTAAACTGCTGAACAATATGGGCCATTGGAGTCTTTACTTGCCATCATGCTAAGAAACAATTGGGAATGTTATCAGCTTGGTGAGACTGCGACCCCTCATATCTCTGAGAGGGTCCAATCAGAATGCAAGAGGGTCCATGATGTCACCACATTAGGCGGAGCTGGGCAGAGCTGTGTAGAGAGACAAATCTGTCTCTGCAGGTCGTATGAACCAATGGCTGCTCTGAAATACATCTAGACTGAAAGCTTTATTTATATGTTACTTTTGGGAGTGTTTTTAGTTGATTCTGGCCGATAATAAATGCATACAGAGAACACTATGGGCCAGATTCAGGTAGATGAGAGCATCTTTGCTCTGGAGTAACGCATCTAATTTACGTTACTCTGCCGAAATTTTAGGAGCAAGTGCTGTTATTCATGAAGCACTTGCTCCTAAAGTTGCGGCAGCGCATCGCAAATGAGCCGGCGGAATTCAAATTGGGCGGGTACGGGGCGTGTATTATTAAAACTAAGCACGATCCCGCGGCGAACATACTGCGCATGCTTCGAGTGTCAATGCATCCCAGTGCGTATGCTCCAAATTCTGTGAGTGAACGTCAATGACGTCACATCCCCATTCATGAAAGTTTTACGCAAACGACGCAATATTTTTTTTTCCGACGTGATGACGACGCCTATACTTAACATAGGATATTCCACTAGGGGGCTGCTTTATCTATACGCCGCGTATCGCTTCCGGAAACGTCGTAAAGTCACTGCGTCGCGCCCGAAAAAGATCGTGAATTGCCGATTCACGCTCATTAACATATTTTTTGAGCGTAAATCGGCGGGAACGGCCCCGGCGCCATTTTTAAGTTGAAGTAACGATGCGATGGTGAAATTCAATTGCGCCGATCGCATCGGAACTCCAACCCGGCGTTTCTTGTTTTCTGGTTACAGAAAACAAAAACGCCGGCTTAAAGTGACAGTTAGGCTGGCGGATCCATTGATCCGCCAGCCTAACTCTACCTGAATCTGGCCCTATGGATTTATTTGTTGATTTTAAATTAATGGCATTGTGATATAGATGTTGTGGAGCATTACATCCCTTATCTTAGAAGATAGCAATAGAGAACAATCTAAAAGCTGTTCTATGCACCAATGACCTCATGTGTTGCAGAGGTCTATTGTTTGAGGTGAGAGCATTACCAACGGCATGTGGTGTGGAAAGAAGGGCAAGTGTGGAGGAAGAGTGCTTTCATATTCACACAAGTGGATTGAAGTATATTGGACTTTTATAAGGGTTTTTTTTCATCTTATGCATGTTTGGACTGTATTCTATCACACTCATACTTTTGAAGTATTATCACTCATCATCACATATGAACTTTGAAATTATATTGTGCACACAGTTTGTTTGTTGATGCATTTTTTTTGCAAAGATCAATAAGTCACAGTTTAGACTTCAGTTCACATTTTTTTTACATAGTATTTGTTATACTGGGTCTCAATATACTGTATGTTTATGTATATGTATTGGAGATTTTTATGGATATTGAGGGATTATACATTTTTTTATAGGTAAGGGAGAGCTTTACTTATTTAGACACGTGTTTATATGTATTGTGTGAAACCTACTATGGTTACATAGTTACATAGTTGGTGAGTTTGAATAAAGACACAAGTCCATATAGCACAACCTTTGTGTCTGTGTGCTTTTATAACAATAGTACATTTTATATACCTTTATGTTGTGGTTGCCTAGGTGCCCATCGAATAGTTTTTTTTTTTAATTATCGATGCTGCCTGCTAAAACCACTGCTTATGGAAGAGCATTCCACATCCTTACTGCTCTTACAGTAAATAACCCTTTATGCAGTTTAAGGTTAAACTGCTTCTCTTCTAATTTTAGTGAATGGTCATGTGTCTTTTTAAATTTCCTTACGTGGAAGAGTTTTATCCCGATTGTGGGGTCACCAGTAAGGTATTTGTACATTGCAATCATATCCCCTCTCAATATAAACAAGAAGGACATGCGCCAAACTAAGTGCAGTAAATAGGAATTTAATGGAGTAAATTAGTAAACAGTAAATTGGCTACTCACAAACACAATGAGAGCATAGGCACATAAGGGGTTAACGACTGGTCCGGTGTCACTCCTATCGTCTACAGCTGCAAGGGTCCACGCAGGCTGACTTGGCTGAGTCATGGGAGATGTAAAAGCCCATCTTGGGGAAGCCTAGGAGAAGCAACAGGGGGTCCAGGAGCCGTGTATCCTAGATAGGAAGCGCTGTGCGTTCCAGCATGAAGTGCGATCCGTTGCCGTACGACCGAAAGTGACGTCGAACCTCGGGCCAACCCATTGGTTGGCCCGAGGTTCGACGTCACTTGCGGTCGTAAGGCGAAAATTACACAGTACCCCCAAACATTATATATGTTTTTTTAGCAGACACCCTAGGGAATAAAATGGCGGTCATTGCAACATTTTATCTCGCACGGTATTTACGCAATCTTTTTTCAAACGCCTTTTTTTGTAAAAAAAATTCTTTCATGAATTAAAAAAATAACAAAACAGTAAAGTTAGCCCATTTTTTTTGTATTATGTGAAAGATTATGTTACACCGAGTAAATAGATACCCAACATGTCACGCTTTAATTATGCGCACACTCATGGAATGGCGCCAAAGTTCGGTACTTAAAAATCTCCATAGGAAATGCTTTATTTATTTTTTACAGGTTACCAGTTTAGATTTACAGAGGAGATCTAGTGCTAGATTCGTTGCTGGCACTCTAACGCACGCGGCGATACCTCACTTATGTGGTATAAACGGTGTTTACATATGTCGGCGGGACTTACGTGTGCGTTCGCTTCTGCACGCGAGCTATCGGGGACAGGGGCGTTTTAATTTTTTTTTTTTACTTATTTTTTATTTATTTTTACACTTTTTTTCAAAACCTTTTTTTCCACTTTTATTCCTATTACAAGGAATGTAAAAATCCCTTGTAATAAGAAATGTGTGTGACAGGTCCTTTTTAAGGAGAGATGCGGGGGCAATAAGACCTCACATCTCTCCTCCAGGCTGGAAACCATGAGATCGGTGAAAGAAAATTCACCGATCTAATGAATGGTGGCTTACAGCCGCAATCGCGGCTTTGTTTACTTACGGGGACTCGGGCGTGACGTCATCACATCGCGCCCTGGTCCTCCAACGGTCATAGAGATGACTGGTGACCATCTGGTGACCAGTCATCTCTATGCTTCCTGCCGACGCCGACGATTCGTTCTCCGGGCCCCCGCAGGCACGGGAGAGCCCGGAGAAGCACCGGATGGCGGCGGGAGGGGGGGATGTCCCCTCCCGCGGCCTGTAAGAACGATCAAGCGGTGTTCCACCGCTATGATCATTCTTACGTCGTGCAGAATCGCCGGCTAAAGAAGAGGATATCTGGATGATGCCTCTGGCTGCAGGCATCATTCAGATATCCACCCGCAAAGCCCAGGCCGTCAATTGACGGCCACTTAGGATGGTAGATCCCATTTCAGGCCGTCAATTGTCTATGGCTGGGTATTGAAGTGGTTAAATTACCTTTTTTTTCTTCAAAAATAAAATTTTGTGCAGGGAGCCAAAATAAAAATAAAAAAATGTGTGAGGGTCCCCCGAAATTTCATATCAGGCCCTTCAGGTCTGGTATGGATATTAAGGGGAACCCTGCGTCATTTAACCACTTGCCGACCCCCACCGCCATTCTACATCGGCACTTGAAGATCGATATCTCGGTAACGGCAGCAGCTGCTGCTACAACCGAGATATTCATCTCTTCAGTGGGCAGTCGGTCAAACGATAATGGCGGTCTCCGCTGCGGATTCACCGCGAGATCGCCATTATCGGTGGCGGGTCCGCTGCCCTCCCGCGCCCTCCGCCGCTTACCAGAGCCGTCGGTAGCGGCGGAGGCGATCGGGTCCTCTCCCGTGCTCAGTGGGATGCGAGTGAGGGAAAAATTTCCCTCATCCGTCCCCGCAGCTCTGCTGGGCGGAAGTGACGTCAAAACGTCAGTCCTGCCCAGCGTCTTAAAGAGACTTTTTTTTTAGGTCATTTGAAAAATGACATTTTACATTTTTTTTTTTTGCATTTAAGCCTAAATATGAGATCTGAGGTCTTTTTGACCACAGATCTCATATTTAAGAGGACCTGTCATGCTTTTTTCTATTACAAGGGATGTTTACATTCTTTGTAATAGGAATAAAAGTGATATTTTTTTTTAATTTAAGTGTTAAAACTTGGTAAAATAAATAAAAAAAAAATGAAAAACAAATAATTTATTTTTTAAATCGCCCCGTCCCGACGAGCTTGTGCGCAGAAGCGAACGCATACGTGAGTAGCGCCTGCAAATGAAAACGGTGTTCAAACCACACAAGTGAGGTATCGCCGCGATTGTTAGAGCAAGAGCAATAATTCTAGCCCTAGACCTCCTCTGTATCTCAAAAAATGCTACCTGTAGAATTTTTTAAACGTCGCCTATCGAGATTTTTAAGGGTAAAAGTTTGACGCCATGCCACGAGCGGGCGCAATTTTTAAGCGTGACATGTTGGGTATCATTTTACTCGGCGTAACATTATCTTTCACAATATGTAAAAACATTGGGCCAAATTTATTGTTGTCTTATTTTTTAATTTAAAAAAGTGATTTTTTTCCAAAAAAAGTGCGCTTGTAATACCGCTGCGCAAATACGGTGTGACAAAAAGTATTGCAATGACTGCCATTTTATTCTCTAGGGTGTTAGAAAAAATATATATATAATGTTTGGGGGTTTTAAGTAATTTTATAGCAAAAAGTCTCATAGACACGGAATCTGAAAACAGGCTCAGGGCTTAAGTGGTTAAGAAAAAAATGATGTGGAGTTCCCCCAAAAATCTATGCCAGACCCTTCAGGTCTGGTATGGATTTTAAGGGGAACTCTGCGCCAAAATAAAAAAAAATGGCGCAAGGTCCCCCCAAAAATCCATACCAGACCCTCTACCCGAGCATGCAACCTGACAGGCCGCAGGAAAAGAGGGGGGATGAGAAAACCCCCTCCCTCCTGAACCCTACCAGGCCACATGCTCTCAACATGGAGAGGATGCTTTGGGGGTCTGTGACCCCCTCAATGCACTTTGTGCCCATGTTTATGGGGACAAGGGCCTCATCCCCACAACCCTTGCCCGGTGGTTGTGGGGGTTTGCGGGCAGGGGGCTTATCAGAATCTGGAAGCCTACTTTAACAAAGAGGACCCCCAGATCCCAGCCCCCCCCCATGTCAATTAATAAGGTATATTTTCACCAAAAAAAAAGTCAAATTGTTAAAAAACACACAGGCAGTGAGACATTTCCCGATCTCTGCAGCCACGCATCTGGACAATGTCTCACTGCCTGTGATTAGCGCAGCACAGTGACAAATTCCTGGTGGGCTCTATACGTGGACTTTGCGAACACGCAACAGCACATTCTTACTAGAGAGCTGTGAGTGAGTACATGTGGGAGGGGGAGGAGAGGGGGGACACACTGACGGGGGACACTTTGATGGGGGACACTCTGATGGGAGACACTCTGATGCAATGTGGAACACTGATGGGGGGGAAATCTGATGCAATGAGGGACACTCTGATACAAGGGGGAAACCCTGATGGGGGACTCACTGATGCAAGGGGGGCACTCTGATGCAAGGGAGGGCTCTCTGATGCAAGGGGGCACTCTGAAGCAGGGGGATACTCTGAAGCAATGGGGGGCACTCTGATTCAAGGGGGACACTCTGATGCAAGGGGGACACTCTAATGCAAGGGGGGGACACTCTGATGCAAGGGGGACACTCTGATGCAGGGGGGGGCACTCTGATGCAAGGGGGGTTCTCTGATGCAAGGTGGGACACTCTGATACCAAGGGGACTCTCTGATGGGGGACACTCTGATGTAAGGGGGGCACTTTGATGCAAGGGAGGGCTCTCTGATGCAATGGGGGGCACTCTGATGCAATGGGGGGCACTCTGATGCAAGTGGGACACTCTGATGCAAGGGGGGACACTGGTGGGGGACACTCTGATGCAAGGGGGGCTCTCTGATGCAAGGAGGGACACTCTGATACCAAGGGGACTCTGATGGGGGACACTCTGATGCAAGGGAGACTCTGATGGGGGACAGTGCTGCAAGGGGGACACTCTGATACAAGGGGGACTCTGATGGTGGACACTCTGATACAAGGGGGACTCTGATGGGGGACACTTTGATGCAAGGGTGACTCTCTGATGCAAGGGTGACTCTGATGCAAGGGGGACACTCTAATGCAAGGGGGACACTCTAATGCAAGGGGGACACTCAAAATTAAAGTGGGCCGGTCTGGATGAAGTCCAGGGCCACATTTTTGTCACAGTCCAGCCCTACCAGCAATTCTGCCATACAGGTATGCTTTTTGTATTGCCAGTACAGTTTTTTTTTATGTGAAAGGGCCAAATAAAACACTCAAACGTTATAGCTAAATTATTTATCTAGTCTGAAATCAGGCTTTAGCTGTTCAGCTGGCTGTCAGCACTAAGCCTCTATTTTTCTCAACATAAAATGTACTTATTTTAAACCACAAGATCAATTTGAAATTGTTTCTGTACAATGAAAGTAGGATCTTTAAAGATGTTCTGAATTATTTTCTATTAATACCACAATAAAAAGATTCCAAGCAGTAGAATGCAGACTTCCATTTGTAACAATACAAGCCGAGAATGCATTTTGTTTGACTAAATCATTGAATGTCAGGAATTAGTACGCTATAGGCCTCAGGTGTTTAAGAACATGGTCAATAAATAACTTTTCTTAAATGTTTTCTTGTTTTGTTATATTTTATTATTACATTCATGTATTGGTCTACTTTATTGTCCCTATTATAAGGTTGAAGCTATAAAAATGTACTTACAAAACTTGGATTATATAACTGACATGTTTATTTCATCTGTCAAGACATCATGGGGTAGATTCACATAGAGATACGACGGTGTATCTACTGATACACCGTCGTATCTGTGAGATCCGACGCTCGGATCTATGCGGCTGATTCCTCGAATCAGGTTCCGCATAGATCTCCCTTAGAGCCGACTGGTGTAAGTGAGTTACACTGTTGGATCTAAGGCTGCAATCTCCCGCCGTCTGCTAGGTGGCGCTTCTGTTATTATACGCGACGAATATGCAAATGAGGAGAAGCGCCGATTCTGAAACGAACGCCCGGCCGTCGGTTTTTTTTTACGTCGTTTGCGTTCGGCTTTTTCCGGCGGATAGTTACCCCTGCTATATGCGGGGTAAGTGCGGCGTATCCTATGTTAAGTATGGCCGTCATTCCCGCGTCGAGTTTTGAATTTTTTACGTCGTTTACGTAAGTCGTTCGGGAATACGGCCATACGTTAATTGCTTTAACGTCGAAAACAATGACGTCCTTGCGACGTCATTTGAAGCCATGCACGCTGGGAAATTTAGCCGGCGGCGCATGCGCAGTACGATCGGCGCGGGGACGCGTGTGATTTAAATAGTAAACTCCCCCTAGCCGCGGAATTTGCATTCCGCCGGGGGATTTACGATCCGCCAGGGCAACTTACGAGGCAAGTGCTTTCTGAATACAGCACTTGCCTCAAAAACTGGCGCAGGCGGATCGTAAAAAAGATAGATCACGCGCATCAAAAGATCCGCTGATCTATGTGAATCTACCCCCATGTGTTTACCTTGCACTATAATTTTCTTTTCAGGTCTGTTTCTTATATATAGATGTAATATGTATGTACAGTAAATGTGAACCATACCTCACCATTAATTTGTTCCTTTAAAATTGTTCCTTCTTTAAATTATTCTTACAGGGCTGTATACATCTCTTGATTAAACCTATTGAAGCATACATATACTGTACACAGTAAAACAGACACAATCACTCTGCATTATTAGGGTAAAACACTCTGCAAAGAGATGACATATCACTTCATCAACACCTGTCAAATGCTCCTGAAAAAGTGACCCACCATGGATCGATTTTCAAATGAGTGAAAAGGGCTGCCCCATCTAAAACAAGTTCTGGATGTCTGGTGGTCTAACAGGCAGGGCCGCTGATAAGGCAGTACAACCGGCCCTCCTGTAGGAGGCCCGGGCAACTGCAGGAGAGGAGAGCCAACTGTACTGCCTTGTGACTCCTGTGAAACCCCTGCAGTGCTGCTGGCTTTCTCCCTCCTGACTGCTGTGCAGGGAATCAATGCTACCTACTTGCCCACAGTTTCTATATTTAGCAAGCTGTCCCATGCTGGATTTGTTCTCAGGCTGTGTAAAAAGTTCAGAATTCAGAAAGGGGGGAAAACATGGCAGAAGCCAGCCTAGAACTTCAGGTAGACACTGGCCAGTGACGGCTGGTGTTCAAAATTTTTGGGGGGGCGCAAACGAAAAAAATATTGCAGCCTCACTGTGCCCATCACATGCAGCCACTGTGCCATGCCACCAAATGCAGCCACTGTGCCATCAATTGTCACCACTGTGCCATGCCACCAAATGCAGCCACTGTGCCATCAATTGTCACCACTGTGCCATGCCATCAAACACAGAAACTGTGCCATCAATTGTCACCATTGTGCCATGCCATCAAATGCAGCCACTGTGCCATCAATTGTCACCACTGTGCCCCATGCCACCAAATGCAGCCACTGCGCCATCAATTGTCACCACTGTGCCATGCAACACAGCAACTGTGCCATCAATTGTCACCACTGTGCCATGCCAACAAATGCAGTCACTGTGCCATCAATTGTCACCACTGTGCAATGCCATCAAATGTCACCACTGTGCCATCAATTGTCACCACTGTGCCATGCCATCAAATGCAGCCGCCGTGCCATCAATTGTCACCACTGTGTGTGCCATGCAACACAGCAACTGTGCCATCAATTGTCACCACTGTGCCATGCCATCAAATGCAGTCACTGTGCCATCAATTGTCACCACTGTGCCATGCCATCAAACGCAGCCACTGTGCCATCAATTGTCACCACTGTGTGTGCCATGCAACACAGCAACTGTGCCATCAATTGTCACCACTGTGCCATGCCATCAAATGCAGTCACTGCGCCATCAATTGTCACCACTGTGCCATGCCATCAAACGCCACCACTGTGCCATCAATTGTCACCACTGTGCCATGCCATCAAACGCCACCACTGTGCCATCAATTGTCACCACTGTGCCATGCCATCAAAAGCCACCACTGTGCCATCAATTGTCAACACTGTGCCATGCCACCAAATGCAGCCACTGTACCATCAATTGTCACCACTGTGCCATGCCATCAAACACAGAAACTGTGCCATCAATTGTCACCATTGTGCCATGCCATCAAATGCAGCCACTGTGCCATCAATTGTCACCACTGTGCCCCATGCCACCAAATGCAGCCACTGCGCCATCAATTGTCACCACTGCGCCATGCAACACAGCAACTGTGCCATCAATTGTCACCACTGTGCCATGCCAACAAATGCAGTCACTGTGCCATCAATTGTCACCACTGTGCAATGCCATCAAAGCCACCACTGTGCCATCAATTGTCACCACTGTGCCATGCCATCAAATGCAGTCACTGTGCCATCAATTGTCACCACTGTGCCATGCCATCATATGCAGTCACTGTGCCATCAATTGTCACCACTGTGCCCCATGCCACTGTGCTCATTGTCGCCTCTGTGCCCTTTGTCACCACTGTGCTCATGATGCCACTGTGCCCCATGATGCCACTGTGCCCCATGATGCCCCTTTCCCTGTAAAAATCACTTACCTGACGCTTCCATGTCTTCCCTCGATGTCTTCTGCCGCCGTGGAGAAGCTTCAGCCAATCAGGTTCCTGATAACCAGAATCCGGGAACCTGATTGGCTGAAACGGCCGTCAGTCTCATGCAAGGAACGCTGATTGCCTGCGCTCCGAGCATAGACTTCCGAGAGCCGGAGGGCGGTACTGGAAAAGCCTATCAGAGGCGCTGGCTTTGATAGGCAGTTCCCCTCAGCCAACCAGCTGCCGCTATTCGGGTAACCGACGACCCATGTCCGGTTATAGGAATTGACCAGGCAGCTGGCAACAATGATAACTCACATTCAATGCATTGCATTGAATGTGAGTTATTTGCGAGAGAGGGTGGCGCTGCAGCGCCCTCTATAGACGGCCGCCAGAACTTCGGCTAAAATGTCATTTTGACATTTTAGCCGAATAAAAGTTCTTAAAGGGCCCTTTTTTTTTGTGACTGCGGGAGGGGGGGCGGCGCCCGTGTGCCCATATTAGCGGGCCGCCACTGACACTGGCTACCACTGCAGTGTTGTTGCTAGAACCACTGAATACACCTCTCTCTCTACCTACAGACATCTCTGCACAGCCATTTCTATGTGCCACCCCTGAGGCCCCATTCACACTTTGCTTAGCGGGAATGCATGTTCCTTTGTGTATTTTATGTTAAGTCCTATTTTTCACACAAAGGGCAGTTCATCCACTTGAATGGACTGCCCTACTTATGACAAACGCATCATAGACTGTTCTTTTCAGTCGTGCAGCCTTGCAAGTCTACTTATGACAAACGCATCATAGAATGTTCTTTTCAGTCGTGCCCTCATCTGTATACAAGTCAGCCCCCCCCCCTGTACACAAACAGCCTCCTCCCTTCACTTGTACTCACAGCCCCCACTTGTAAGGTCACGGTGGTCTTCCTTCTCCCAAGTCCTGTTTCCACATGTCCATTTGAAAATACATTACAGGCATCAAAGCAAACACGAGGGCGCACATACAGGAAGCAACCAGAGGTGACAGTAAAAAGCTCTGTAAGCTCAGTGACACTGATCTTGCAACAGCTGTGGAGCCGACTGCACAAACACAGATACAGTCAGCACAGCCACAGATGCGAGCATTGCAGACCCTTGCCGATTCCAGGGGGAGTCACTCGCCCCCCCCCCCTTAACCCTATGAGCGGACGCCCATGCCAAGTTTTGTGCCAGTGGAATCGAACTTCCCCTGTCCTTGTATGTGTTGAAGTCACCGAGTTTGAGAACAAGGAGATTTGGTTTTGACAGTGTGTATGCAAGATTCTCGACAAGCCTAACAAGGAACTCGTCGAGGAAAACGATGTGTCTTTTCCAACGAGTTCCTCGGTCGTGTGTACGAGGCCTTACAAAGAAAACATCCAAGCCCAGATACATTTTGTAAAAACACATCTGAAGTCTCCCAAAAGCATGTGGGAAAATGTGTTATGTTCTAATGAAATCAAGTTTGAAGTTTTTGGTCATAATTTCAAGAGATATGTTTGGCGCAAAAACAACACTGGACGTCGCCAAACAAACACCATACACACAGTGAAGCATGGTATTGGCAGCATCATGCTTTGGGGCTGTTTTTCTTCAACTGGAACAGGGGCCTTAGGCAGGGCCGGCGCTAGCGCAAGGCAACTTGTGCACTTGCCTTACGGCACCAGCGCCAGCCAGGGAACAGGGCGGAAAATCAGTCGCCCGATCGAGACCAGCACTCCAGCAGCAGAATGTGCGGGGTGTAGTTCACCCAGGCACCACAGAGCTGGAGGCACTCAAGCGCCAGAGTGCTCCCCTCCCTCCTCCTCTCCTTGTCTGTGTCCACGGGCAGGGGCAGTGAGTGCAGGGGCGATGCTGCACCCCCCCACCGCTTGTCATTCCGCGGCAGGAGGGGAGAAAACAAAAGATGTGATACTTTTTTTCTTCAGCACAAGGTTTCCGCCCACCTCCCCCTCCACCAATCACAGAAGAAGTGTATCCGGATGCTTCTAATCTGCGGTGCCTGTGAGGAGTGAGCTTGTCATTGCTGGCAGGAAGTGTGCTGGAGTGTATGGAGGGTCTCACGGAATAGAACTGAAAGGGGGGGGGGGCTCCTGCTGGTCTTATCTGATATTCTCCTGCCGTTCCCCCCAGTGCCTGATTTCATTCCCATCACAAGTGGTAGAAGAGCTGCAGACATTAAGGAGATCGAGCAGCAGGAGAAGACAGAGATTACATTTCACAGAGCTCATCCCTGCTGAGGAAGGATCAGAGCAGATTGGCAGGAAGAGCTCTTCCTGACACGCCCCTCCAGACTCTAGTCATCAACATGCAATGACAGGGCTCCTTTCTACCCTTTTCTGCATCAAAGTCCTAGTTCCTCCCCCTACAGATGCTGGTGAGTAGTTGTGTACACACATGTACTACTAAGGCCCCTTTCCCACTGGGGCAGTGGGTGCATCTGCGATAAAGTGTCGCTTTTTTTAGCGGCGCTTTACCGTCAATTTCGCAGAACTATTCGCTTTTAACCCCGCTAGCATCCAAAAAAGGGTTAAAACCAGCACCGCTTTGCCAGCAGTATAGCTGTGGTGCCCATTAATTTCAATGGGCAGGAGCAGTGGAGGAGGGGTATACACACCACTCCTTCACTGCTCCAAAGATGCAGCTAGCAGGACTTTATTTTAGCATCCTGCTGGCGCACCGCTCCAGTGTCAAAGCCCTCGGCAGCCTGTATAATGTATTATTGCTGGGATTTGTAGTCCTCTGTAACTGCTGGTATTCTGCATTGAGTTTTATATAATGTATTGCTGGGATTTGTAGTTCCTCTATAACTGGTCAGTGGTAATCTGCATTGCACAGTATAAGCATTATACAGCGCAATGGAGAATACCACCAGCTATAGAGAATGACAATGGGACAAAAGCTCCCAGGAGACATTGCGGCATCAAGGAAGTAACGGAATACCCGCACACTACCTGATGAATCCATTTACAGGAAGCGGCCAGTAAGGATTACTAAGGTTCACCTGCCCCTGACAGTGACTCGAACTGGGCATCGCCACTTAGTGAAGGATTGGCTCAGGCAGCTCGGCTACTCTTGGCTGCTCTAGTCCTGCAAAGGGAACCGAGTTCCTGCTGTAAAAAAAAAGTGCAGGAACTCCGTTCCCACGCGTTCCCGCAGGACTTGAGCCCTGATTACAATACAATAGTAAACATCACATAAAATAGTAACTGAAATGACTACCGTATTTATTGGCGGATAACATGCACAGGTGTATAACACGCACCCTAACTTTGAGGCCACGTACACGCGATCAGACCAGTCCAATGAGAATGGTCCGACGGACCATTTTCATCGGACCACGCTGAAGTGGTCTGATGGTCTGATGTGCGTACACACCATCAGTCCAAAATCCCATCGAGCCAGAACGGGGTGACGTAGAACACAACGTCATGCTGAAAAAACGAAGTTCAATGCTTCCAAGCATGTGTCGACTTGATTCTGAGCATGCGCGGGTTTTTGTCCGATGCTTTTGTGTACTAACCATCGTTTTGGTCCGACGGAAAAATGATGGTCCGACGAACAACGGTCCGGGGGTGCACAAGTTTAGTCAGGCCTAGGGCAGCACAAAGCCTAAATACATCCCTGGCTGATCCATATGGCTGTTTCACTTTCTGAGTAAAGAGGATGTGATGATTTTTACATCACATCCTTAAGTGTCTTCATGGCTTTGTTATAAACAATATTAATGTTTGTGGAAAAGAGAAAGTGCAGCGCTCAAAATATAACTCTCGGTATGCTCAAAAGATATAAGTGTACATATAACCTCTGTGTTATACTTAATAAATTAATTAAATTGCCTACATAATATGAAAACTATGCAAATGATTAATCAAAGTGATAATATGATGCATTTATTGACTGAACAAAATTGTGTTATTCAAAATTTGGACATATTCCAAAATAATGTGTGTAGGTTAAAAATGCACCAAATGAATATAGTGAATAAATAACCAATATTATATAAATAAATATAATAAATACAAAGTGAAGCACCAAAGATGGAAACAAACCAAAAAAGTGCTAGTGAACAAATGAAATATAAAGTCCAAAATTGATCCACTGTGATAAAAGTGACTCTGTATATAGTTGTCTGTAGGCAATCCACCACCATGAAGATCAAAGGCTTACCAGACAAGATGGATCCAGCAGGGCATATGCCTGAAGGATCGAATGAGCTTGTTGGTGTAACACACCCAGGGAGAGGTACAGCAAGCACAGCTTCCAATGGGGCCAGGCAGTGAGGCCAGGTGACAATATTCCACTATAGAAGTATAGAAAGTTTTATTCTAGAGCTGACAGCGAATATATTACAAATTAAATAAAACCATGTGCATCCGAATCCTTCTATAAATATGGGTTAGAAGAGTTTCCCAAGGAGTAATGGGATATTGGTTAAGGATTCTCAATGGTGCATCAGGAATGGATGTTGAACATATCTATGAGTCTGATCAGGCCTCAAAAGATAACAATATTTTTAGAAAAAGTATACAAGATTTATTAATACACAAAAAAAGAGAACATAAACATTATACAAAACATTAAAAACATTCATATTAGGAGCAAAGATGTTACAAGTGCAGATATCTGCAAACTGTCTCCGTTGTTCCAATCGTGTTTCGGGTTCGACTAGTTTCACCCTAAAAAGGGCTTCGTCGGGAACCCACGGTTGAATATATTTTCTATGTGAATACAAAAACATACAATAAGCTGACATATCAGAATAGTAGAAAATCATTAATTTACAAATCATAAATAGCCTCTAGTATGAAACATAGGGAATAGTACCATTGATCTTTATGAAAGTTTTTAAACCAAAATGAAATTCATGCGCAAATCTTGCGGAGCCAAGGAGAACGCATACCTGGAACGGTTGAGAGGAAAATCTCTGGGGGGAGGGGGGGCCCGCGTCCACAAAGACGTAATCTCTAAGAATGGAGAGAAACAACAGTGTGGCTGGATGGATTTTAGTGGTCCCCTCGGGGGTCACTAAGCTGGTGTGTTGCTGTATGCTGGTGATCTAGTGGAGAGAGAGTGTGTTGTATCAAAGCAGAATAGTAGAGACGGTTCCCCAAACGCTACCAATAAGTCATTGTAAAGGTAGGGTTAACTTACTTGCTACTGCATGATGGTACCAAGAAGTGCCAGGTCAGAATAAATACTAAGTCCAATACCGCAGATGAGCTGCTACTCACAGACTGGTATGGCTGCAAGATTGCTATCATAAGACCCTATGTACAGAAGAAAGTCAATAAGAGCTTATTAATAGCTATGAAAAGCTATAAAACAATAAAGTATAATATAGTGAAAAATAGTAAAAGATAAAATATAAAGCACAGCTATCTGTAGATACTCCTACTACATCTTCTGATGCAGGGGCATGAACAGAAAGCCTCAGATTTGCACATTACTGACCTTGCTAGCAAATAGCCAAAGGTGCCTTTGGAAATGTGTCCATATGTAGCTAACACTGCGCCTAATTAGTTCAGCACTGCACAGCTAAAAAACAAGGAGAAAAAGAAAAGTAGAAAAATAAAGAGTCCTTTAGAAATAAGGTTGCTATATACAAGAAAAAGAATTTGCAAAGATCTATGAGAGATAGTGCTTCAAAGTTGTCTCAAAAATACCTGTAAACGGTGATGTTTAGCAGCAGGGGAGTATGTAACCAGTCTCTTCGTGAGCGCCGCACTGAATGGTGACAGCTCACAGAGCTATTTGTATAGCTCTCTCCATTAGATCAACCTCGCCTCAGCTGGTGAGAGGGGCGGTAGTCCAGTTAGTAGTGGGCGGAGGAGTGACGTGTCTCAGGGAATCCCCCTGTGAGTCAGAGACAGCCGCCCACGTGTGATATCACGCAGAGCGAGTGGCTCGGCTCGCTGCAGTGGGGGAGACCGGGGACAGCCCATGGGCGGGACAGATAAGCCGCTCCGCCAATAGGATTTGTCAGAATACGGACCTGGCCAGCATCTGAGCCTCCGCCCAGATTCGATGCTGTGAAGGTGTGCATCGGAACAGGCCCCTACCCGCCCACATATACTGGAAGGCATCGCTAGCTTGTCTAACACCGCTGATGACCCACATGACCAGAAATAATGTTCTTATAAAGAACATCTCAGCATACGATCACCAGGTTGTCTGGCGCGCTGTCCTGGTCCGCAAGAAGCGCATGAAAGTCATCATACAAAATAGCATTATTATTTACATTACCAGATGATTGCCATATATTCGTATTATATAGCAGAAAAAATAGATATAATAATAATAGTACAAAACCAGAACAGAAGGCGAAAACTTGTTAAATATAAATATATATATATATATATGAAAGGCACCTTGTTTACAGAGCCCCCCCATTTGTGGCATGACAGTGATATAACACTAATTCATGTTCCTGGGGGGCACTTAAAAACCCGGTGACAAACATCATGCCTTAAAATTGCCAAAGAAATCGATACATCTTAAATTATAAATGACGGAAGCATCAGTGACTGAGAGAGTCCTCAAAAGTAAATATATAGAGAGGGACTTTGAAGGTCGAGAATATCAGAGTTTGACAACTGGTGCATTAATGGTATTTGCAACGAAAGATAAACGCGAGCAAAATGATTGAATGACTAAAAGGAAAGTCTGAGCAGAACAGGAGATCAAACGATGTCATTGACTGTGTATGACAAACAGCTTGATTGCAGCCTCAAAGTCAAAGAATTAACCCATGGCAAGCTAGTAACAAACAAAATTGTAAATTATAAAGATTATAAGAAGGGCTTGTAGCTAATATTTTCATTCAAGCCTGGGTGTTGGGTAGCGCGTAGTAGGTAAATCCATTTTGCTTCGGTTTGCAAGAGACGTTTATCCACGTCGCCACCTCTTTCATTGAGAGGTATATGTGCTAAGGCATAGAACCCCATCATTAATTTATTATGGTTATGATAAAGTCCGATGTGTCGGCTGATGGGTGTCTCCATTAGTTTATATTGACTGATCGTACATGATCTCTTATTCTGCAAAAGAAATTACGCTTTGTCTTGCCGACATAGAATGCCCCGCAACTGCATTTCATCAGGTAAATCACTCCCATTGTTTGGCAGGTGACCCGAAATTTGGGAGTCAGCATTTCTCCATTTGGGAGATTGATACTGCTGCCTTTCAAGATGTATCGACAAAAATTGCATTTACCACAGGGGAATGAACCCATGTGTGTAGGTTTAGGAATCAATGATGTTGAATAGTGACTCGACACTGTCTTGTCCCTGATAGAAGGGGATCTTTTAAATGTAATTTCTGGGGAGGTATTGATGAATTTATTGATCTTCTCATCTGAAGTGAGCAGATACCAACATTTTTTATAGATTTTCCGTATTGAATCATGCTGTCTATTATAGCGGGTGATAATTCTGGTAGTGCTTCCCTTAGATTCAGTTTTTGATTTATAGATCAACGAACTTCTTTCCTGTTTGTTAGCCTTGTTGAATGCTCTGCGGAGGCATGTCTTGGTGTAGCCTCTTTCCTTTAGTCGTGAATACAGTTGTGCAGCTTCACGTTTGAAGTCGGCATCCTGCGAGCAATTGCGTCGCAGTCTCAGGTACTGACTGTACGGGATGCTATTAATAAGGGGTTTGGGGTGTGAGCTGGTGGCGTGTAATAAGCTGTTTCCTGCTGTAGGTTTCCTGAAGAGTGTGGAACAAAGGGAACCACGCTCATCTATGTACAGTTCGACATCTAAAAAGGTAATGCGTTCTTGGCTGTAGTTGTAGGTGAATTTAAGATTGTACTGGTTCACCTGCAATTGGTCTAGGAAAACCAGCAGATTGTCTTTTGATCCCGCCCAGACCATAAATACATCATCGATGTATCGGTGCCAGGTAAGCACATTTGCAGGCAAATCATCATTAGTGTCCTCCCCAAAGAGGTCACGCTCCCACCCCCCCAGGTACAGGTTGGCATAGGAGGGGGCACAGCCCGCCCCCATTGCCACACCCTGCACCTGGAGGTAGTGGGAGCGCTTAAACAGAAAAATATTATGCGTCAAAATGAACTCCAACATTTCTACGATAAAATTATTGTATTTACAAGTGTTCTTATCGCGTTCGTTAAGGAAACTTCTAACTACTTGTACTCCAAAGTTATGTGGAATTGAGTTATAGAGAGCTTCAATGTCTATGGCTACGAGCCACGCCCCTTTAGGGATGCTAAGTCCATCGACAATTTTGAGTAATTCGATCGTGTCTTTGACATAAGAGAATAGGCTTTGTACGTGTGGGTATAAGTACTCGTCGATGATCCTGCTGGAGTTCTCGGTTAGAGACCCACAGCCTGAAACGATCGGTCTACCTGGTGGGGGTATAACCCCCTTATGGATTTTAGGTAAAGCGTAGAACGTGGGAGAGGTAGGACTCTCCACGTTCAGAAATTGTAGTGTGGTATCATCTATAGTGCCGAGTTGACGGGCACGATTAAGAATCTGACGATATTCTCTAATGCTTTGTGCAATCATGGAGGATGGTACGTGTCTATACCACTCTCTATTACCCAAAATCTTGAGGCACATCTCCTCGTATGCTGTCCTGCTCATGATGACTATATTCCCCCCCTTATTAGAGGGTTTAACAATAAGATCATCATTATTGCGAATAGAGTTGAGGGCTGTCCTAAGATTGGAGCTGAGGTTCGGTCGCGGACCCACCCTCCAATTGGTAGCCTCTATCTCCTTAGTAACCTGTAAAACGAACGCCCAAATGTTGGGATTCCCCTGTAAGACAGGGAAGGATCTGGACTTGGGTTTGTAGGATTTGGGGGCCACAAAGACCGGTCTATTGAGTCTAGATTGTACTAGTTTGCCTGGTGCCACCCCCGGCAATTGATATGTCCACCCTTCTGCCTCGGGGTTACTCTCATCCCAAAGTGACATTAAGTCTTGCAGAGCCTGTAGCTCTTGAATGGAAACATTATCAAGTATGGTATTATCATTAGCAGAGAGACTTAAATCGTTACATGTCTTATCATACAGCACCTTATACATTAGACGTCGAGCAAATAGGTGAAGATCCTTGACTAGTTCGAATTTGTCTGCTTCTCCGTCCGGGCAAAATGATAGCCCAAGATGGAGTACTGTCTCTTGTTCTGCAGTCAATGGATATGGAGATAAATTTATGATGTTGTTACTGTCCCGGTCCTCGCAGATGTGAGGGCCGGGACTTGTTCTTTTAATGTTTGCTGTGGATTGGAGACGGCAACGCTGGATTTCCTTTCCATCGCAAAGATGGGTGCAGGTCGTATGTCTGCTGAAATGCTAGAGGAAAGAGGGGTAGATCCTTGTGGCACCTGAGTCATGGGGAGTGCCAGTGTGGATATGGCTTCTACACTAGGAGTGGGTAAGGGCAAGGTGGTTGAAACATTGCTTGAAATGCTGGTATTGGGGGTAGTGGAGTTACTCCCTCGAGATTTCTGAGGGCGGGAGCGCTTATCTTTGAGCGGAAAGTGAGACCGAGAAACCTCATGTAGACTACTATCAAGATCATTTTTCCTCTTTTTATTGTCGGTGTTGCTACGTCGTTCTATGGGAATATAGGATGAAGAGGATAAGGACGAAGTGTCCGATTCGCGTCTTTGGGAATTGGTATTTTTGGGAGAAATCTTATTCTCAAATGGTTTTTTATTGTTCTTACGTTGTGGGTTGCTAGGCCATCTATAGGCCTGTGCGCTGTCGTAAGCTCTTTTGTCACGTTGGAATTTACTTTCTTTGATTTTGATCAGATTAGTGGCGTATTTAGTGAGATGGATTTTAAGTTTGTTATCGTATACCGTATATCCAGTATACGTGTGTACGTTTTTATTGGCTTCATGCCATTCTAAAATCTCATTGTCAATACCAACAATGTCTCTGCCATATTGTTCGCATAGAATGCGCATCATATTAATTGAGCAACCTTGTAGATTGGCTTCCCACGCTTCTTTAACATGGGATTCTATTTTGTTAATGTTCGGAAAGATCTGCACCCTTAAACCCCAGGGTATGATCTTATTTTCGATATATTGCTCAAAAAATTCCCTATGCCAGAAAAGGCGAGTTTTCTTTTCGACAAGTTTTTGCAAACCCAAAAAGAAATGATTAGCATCCTCTTCGGTAGCTTCATCCTGATTGCGAGATTTTTTTACCTCCGCAACAAACCCCTCCCACTCCTTACCACAGTAGCCCGTCATGTTAGCAGTACAGTCTGACCAAATATCTCAGTAGTGGAGCTCCGTCTAATAGTAAGATGTTTCCACTGTTTTTGGCTAAGGCAAAAAAGAGAGAGAAGAAATATTTTTTCTTAGTAAATCATAATATATATGTTACATATCATATTGAAGCCTTCAACAAATAATTAATTATTATCCAACAATATCAGAAAAGACTCATAGATATGGATATATCATGTATTTGTTGGGGTACCTGTTATATAAATTTGTTAGAAAGTTATCGGAGAATTTATTATTTGCATGTCAAAGCTCTAATTAAAGAAAGAGTGGGTGTTTAAATCCACCCGTAATGGAAGTATAGAAAGTTTTATTCTAGAGCTGACAGCGAATATATTACAAATTAAATAAAAACCATGTGCATCCGAATCCTTCTATAAATATGGGTTAGAAGAGTTTCCCAAGGAGTAATGGGATATTGGTTAAGGATTCTCAATGGTGCATCAGGAATGGATGTTGAACATATCTATGAGTCTGATCAGGCCTCAAAAGATAACAATATTTTTAGAAAAAGTATACAAGATTTATTAATACACAAAAAAAGAGAACATAAACATTATACAAAACATTAAAAACATTCATATTAGGAGCAAAGATGTTACAAGTGCAGATATCTGCAAACTGTCTCCGTTGTTCCAATCGTGTTTCGGGTTCGACTAGTTTCACCCTAAAAAGGGCTTCGTCGGGAACCCACGGTTGAATATATTTTCTATGTGAATACAAAAACATACAATAAGCTGACATATCAGAATAGTAGAAAATCATTAATTTACAAATCATAAATAGCCTCTAGTATGAAACATAGGGAATAGTACCATTGATCTTTATGAAAGTTTTTAAACCAAAATGAAATTCATGCGCAAATCTTGCGGAGCCAAGGAGAACGCATACCTGGAACGGTTGAGAGGAAAATCTCTGGGGGGAGGGGGGGCCCGCGTCCACAAAGACGTAATCTCTAAGAATGGAGAGAAACAACAGTGTGGCTGGATGGATTTTAGTGGTCCCCTCGGGGGTCACTAAGCTGGTGTGTTGCTGTATGCTGGTGATCTAGTGGAGAGAGAGTGTGTTGTATCAAAGCAGAATAGTAGAGACGGTTCCCCAAACGCTACCAATAAGTCATTGTAAGGGTAGGGTTAACTTACTTGCTACTGCATGATGGTACCAAGAAGTGCCAGGTCAGAATAAATACTAAGTCCAATACCGCAGATGAGCTGCTACTCACAGACTGGTATGGCTGCAAGATTGCTATCATAAGACCCTATGTACAGAAGAAAGTCAATAAGAGCTTATTAATAGCTATGAAAAGCTATAAAACAATAAAGTATAATATAGTGAAAAATAGTAAAAGATAAAATATAAAGCACAGCTATCTGTAGATACTCCTACTACATCTTCTGATGCAGGGGCATGAACAGAAAGCCTCAGATTTGCACATTACTGACCTTGCTAGCAAATAGCCAAAGGTGCCTTTGGAAATGTGTCCATATGTAGCTAACACTGCGCCTAATTAGTTCAGCACTGCACAGCTAAAAAACAAGGAGAAAAAGAAAAGTAGAAAAATAAAGAGTCCTTTAGAAAAAAGGTTGCTATATACAAGAAAAAGAATTTGCAAAGATCTATGAGAGATAGTGCTTCAAAGTTGTCTCAAAAATACCTGTAAACGGTGATGTTTAGCAGCAGGGGAGTATGTAACCAGTCTCTTCGTGAGCGCCGCACTGAATGGTGACAGCTCACAGAGCTATTTGTATAGCTCTCTCCATTAGATCAACCTCGCCTCAGCTGGTGAGAGGGGCGGTAGTCCAGTTAGTAGTGGGCGGAGGAGTGACGTGTCTCAGGGAATCCCCCTGTGAGTCAGAGACAGCCGCCCACGTGTGATATCACGCAGAGCGAGTGGCTCGGCTCGCTGCAGTGGGGGAGACCGGGGACAGCCCATGGGCGGGACAGATAAGCCGCTCCGCCAATAGGATTTGTCAGAATACGGACCTGGCCAGCATCTGAGCCTCCGCCCAGATTCGATGCTGTGAAGGTGTGCATCGGAACAGGCCCCTACCCGCCCACATATACTGGAAGGCATCGCTAGCTTGTCTAACACCGCTGATGACCCACATGACCAGAAATAGTGTTCTTATAAAGAACATCTCAGCATACGATCACCAGGTTGTCTGGCGCGCTGTCCTGGTCCGCAAGAAGCGCATGAAAGTCATCATACAAAATAGCATTATTATTTACATTACCAGATGATTGCCATATATTCGTATTATATAGCAGAAAAAATAGATATAATAATAATAGTACAAAACCAGAACAGAAGGCGAAAACTTGTTAAATATAAATATATATATATATATATGAAAGGCACCTTGTTTACAGAGCCCCCCCATTTGTGGCATGACAGTGATATAACACTAATTCATGTTCCTGGGGGGCACTTAAAAACCCGGTGACAAACATCATGCCTTAAAATTGCCAAAGAAATCGATACATCTTAAATTATAAATGACGGAAGCATCAGTGACTGAGAGAGTCCTCAAAAGTAAATATATAGAGAGGGACTTTGAAGGTCGAGAATATCAGAGTTTGACAACTGGTGCATTAATGGTATTTGCAACGAAAGATAAACGCGAGCAAAATGATTGAATGACTAAAAGGAAAGTCTGAGCAGAACAGGAGATCAAACGATGTCATTGACTGTGTATGATAAACAGCTTGATTGCAGCCTCGAAGTCAAAGAATTAACCCATGGCAAGCTAGTTACAAACAAAATTGTAAATTATAAAGATTATAAGAAGGGCTTGTAGCTAATATTTTCATTCAAGCCTGGGTGTTGGGTAGCGCGTAGTAGGTAAATCCATTTTGCTTCGGTTTGCAAGAGACGTTTATCCACGTCGCCACCTCTTTCATTGAGAGGTATATGTGCTAAGGCATAGAACCCCATCATTAATTTATTATGGTTATGATAAAGTCCGATGTGTCGGCTGATGGGTGTCTCCATTAGTTTCTTATTGACTGATCGTACATGATCTCTTATTCTGCAAAAGAAATTACGCTTTGTCTTGCCGACATAGAATGCCCCGCAACTGCATTTCATCAGGTAAATCACTCCCATTGTTTGGCAGGTGACCCGAAATTTGGGAGTCAGCATTTCTCCATTTGGGAGATTGATACTGCTGCCTTTCAAGATGTATCGACAAAAATTGCATTTACCACAGGGGAATGAACCCATGTGTGTAGGTTTAGGAATCAATGATGTTGAATAGTGACTCGACACTGTCTTGTCCCTGATAGAAGGGGATCTTTTAAATGTAATTTCTGGGGAGGTATTGATGAATTTATTGATCTTCTCATCTGAAGTGAGCAGATACCAACATTTTTTATAGATTTTCCGTATTGAATCATGCTGTCTATTATAACGGGTGATAATTCTGGTAGTGCTTCCCTTAGATTCAGTTTTTGATTTATAGATCAACGAACTTCTTTCCTGTTTGTTAGCCTTGTTGAATGCTCTGCGGAGGCATGTCTTGGTGTAGCCTCTTTCCTTTAGTCGTGAATACAGTTGTGCAGCTTCACGTTTGAAGTCGGCATCCTGCGAGCAATTGCGTCGCAGTCTCAGGTACTGACTGTACGGGATGCTATTAATAAGGGGTTTGGGGTGTGAGCTGGTGGCGTGTAATAAGCTGTTTCCTGCTGTAGGTTTCCTGAAGAGTGTGGAACAAAGGGAACCACGCTCATCTATGTACAGTTCGACATCTAAAAAGGTAATGCGTTCTTGGCTGTAGTTGTAGGTGAATTTAAGATTGTACTGGTTCACCTGCAATTGGTCTAGGAAAACCAGCAGATTGTCTTTTGATCCCGCCCAGACCATAAATACATCATCGATGTATCGGTGCCAGGTAAGCACATTTGCAGGCAAATCATCATTAGTGTCCTCCCCAAAGAGGTCACGCTCCCACCCCCCCAGGTACAGGTTGGCATAGGAGGGGGCACAGCCCGCCCCCATTGCCACACCCTGCACCTGGAGGTAGTGGGAGCGCTTAAACAGAAAAATATTATGCGTCAAAATGAACTCCAACATTTCTACGATAAAATTATTGTATTTACAAGTGTTCTTATCGCGTTCGTTAAGGAAACTTCTAACTACTTGTACTCCAAAGTTATGTGGAATTGAGTTATAGAGAGCTTCAATGTCTATGGCTACGAGCCACGCCCCTTTAGGGATGCTAAGTCCATCGACAATTTTGAGTAATTCGATCGTGTCTTTGACATAAGAGAATAGGCTTTGTACGTGTGGGTATAAGTACTCGTCGATGATCCTGCTGGAGTTCTCGGTTAGAGACCCACAGCCTGAAACGATCGGTCTACCTGGTGGGGGTATAACCCCCTTATGGATTTTAGGTAAAGCGTAGAACGTGGGAGTGGTAGGACTCTCCACGTTCAGAAATTGTAGTGTGGTATCATCTATAGTGCCGAGTTGACGGGCACGATTAAGAATCTGACGATATTCTCTAATGCTTTGTGCAATCATGGAGGATGGTACGTGTCTATACCACTCTCTATTACCCAAAATCTTGAGGCACATCTCCTCGTATGCTGTCCTGCTCATGATGACTATATTCCCCCCCTTATTGGAGGGTTTAACAATAAGATCATCATTATTGCGAATAGAGTTGAGGGCTGTCCTAAGATTGGAGCTGAGGTTCGGTCGCGGACCCACCCTCCAATTGGTAGCCTCTATCTCCTTAGTAACCTGTAAAACGAACGCCCAAATGTTGGGATTCCCCTGTAAGACAGGGAAGGATCTGGACTTGGGTTTGTAGGATTTGGGGGCCACAAAGACCGGTCTATTGAGTCTAGATTGTACTAGTTTGCCTGGTGCCACCCCCGGCAATTGATATGTCCACCCTTCTTCCTCGGGGTTACTCTCATCCCAAAGTGACATTAAGTCTTGCAGAGCCTGTAGCTCTTGAATGGAAACATTATCAAGTATGGTATTATCATTAGCAGAGAGACTTAAATCGTTACATGTCTTATCATACAGCACCTTATACATTAGACGTCGAGCAAATAGGTGAAGATCCTTGACTAGTTCGAATTTGTCTGCTTCTCCGTCCGGGCAAAATGATAGCCCAAGATGGAGTATTGTCTCTTGTTCTGCAGTCAATGGATATGGAGATAAATTTATGATGTTGTTACTGTCCCGGTCCTCGCAGATGTGAGGGCCGGGACTTGTTCTTTTAATGTTTGCTGTGGATTGGAGACGGCAACGCTGGATTTCCTTTCCATCGCAAAGATGGGTGCAGGTCGTATGTCTGCTGAAATGCTAGAGGAAAGAGGGGTAGATCCTTGTGGCACCTGAGTCATGGGGAGTGCCAGTGTGGATATGGCTTCTACACTAGGAGTGGGTAAGGGCAAGGTGGTTGAAACATTGCTTGAAATGCTGGTATTGGGGGTAGTGGAGTTACTCCCTCGAGATTTCTGAGGGCGGGAGCGCTTATCTTTGAGCGGAAAGTGAGACCGAGAAACCTCATGTAGACTACTATCAAGATCATTTTTCCTCTTTTTATTGTCGGTGTTGCTACGTCGTTCTATGGGAATATAGGATGAAGAGGATAAGGACGAAGTGTCCGATTCGCGTCTTTGGGAATTGGTATTTTTGGGAGAAAACTTATTCTCAAATGGTTTTTTATTGTTCTTACGTTGTGGGTTGCTAGGCCATCTATAGGCCTGTGCGCTGTCGTAAGCTCTTTTGTCACGTTGGAATTTACTTTCTTTGATTTTGATCAGATTAGTGGCGTATTTAGTGAGATGGATTTTAAGTTTGTTATCGTATACCGTATATCCAGTATACGTGTGTACGTTTTTATTGGCTTCATGCCATTCTAAAATCTCATTGTCAATACCAACAATGTCTCTGCCATATTGTTCGCATAGAATGCGCATCATATTAATTGAGCAACCTTGTAGATTGGCTTCCCACGCTTCTTTAACATGGGATTCTATTTTGTTAATGTTCGGAAAGATCTGCACCCTTAAACCCCAGGGTATGATCTTATTTTCGATATATTGCTCAAAAAATTCCCTATGCCAGAAAAGGCGAGTTTTCTTTTCGACAAGTTTTTGCAAACCCAAAAAGAAATGATTAGCATCCTCTTCGGTAGCTTCATCCTGATTGCGAGATTTTTTTACCTCCGCAACAAACCCCTCCCACTCCTTACCACAGTAGCCCGTCATGTTAGCAGTACAGTCTGACCAAATATCTCAGTAGTGGAGCTCCGTCTAATAGTAAGATGTTTCCACTGTTTTTGGCTAAGGCAAAAAAGAGAGAGAAGAAATATTTTTTCTTAGTAAATCATAATATATATGTTACATATCATATTGAAGCCTTCAACAAATAATTAATTATTATCCAACAATATCAGAAAAGACTCATAGATATGGATATATCATGTATTTGTTGGGGTACCTGTTATATAAATTTGTTAGAAAGTTATCGGAGAATTTATTATTTGCATGTCAAAGCTCTAATTAAAGAAAGAGTGGGTGTTTAAATCCACCCGTAATGGAAGTATAGAAAGTTTTATTCTAGAGCTGACAGCGAATATATTACAAATTAAATAAAACCATGTGCATCCGAATCCTTCTATAAATATGGGTTAGAAGAGTTTCCCAAGGAGTAATGGGATATTGGTTAAGGATTCTCAATGGTGCATCAGGAATGGATGTTGAACATATCTATGAGTCTGATCAGGCCTCAAAAGATAACAATATTTTTAGAAAAAGTATACAAGATTTATTAATACACAAAAAAAGAGAACATAAACATTATACAAAACATTAAAAACATTCATATTAGGAGCAAAGATGTTACAAGTGCAGATATCTGCAAACTGTCTCCGTTGTTCCAATCGTGTTTCGGGTTCGACTAGTTTCACCCTAAAAAGGGCTTCGTCGGGAACCCACGGTTGAATATATTTTCTATGTGAATACAAAAACATACAATAAGCTGACATATCAGAATAGTAGAAAATCATTAATTTACAAATCATAAATAGCCTCTAGTATGAAACATAGGGAATAGTACCATTGATCTTTATGAAAGTTTTTAAACCAAAATGAAATTCATGCGCAAATCTTGCGGAGCCAAGGAGAACGCATACCTGGAACGGTTGAGAGGAAAATCTCTGGGGGGAGGGGGGGCCCGCGTCCACAAAGACGTAATCTCTAAGAATGGAGAGAAACAACAGTGTGGCTGGATGGATTTTAGTGGTCCCCTCGGGGGTCACTAAGCTGGTGTGTTGCTGTATGCTGGTGATCTAGTGGAGAGAGAGTGTGTTGTATCAAAGCAGAATAGTAGAGACGGTTCCCCAAACGCTACCAATAAGTCATTGTAAAGGTAGGGTTAACTTACTTGCTACTGCATGATGGTACCAAGAAGTGCCAGGTCAGAATAAATACTAAGTCCAATACCGCAGATGAGCTGCTACTCACAGACTGGTATGGCTGCAAGATTGCTATCATAAGACCCTATGTACAGAAGAAAGTCAATAAGAGCTTATTAATAGCTATGAAAAGCTATAAAACAATAAAGTATAATATAGTGAAAAATAGTAAAAGATAAAATATAAAGCACAGCTATCTGTAGATACTCCTACTACATCTTCTGATGCAGGGGCATGAACAGAAAGCCTCAGATTTGCACATTACTGACCTTGCTAGCAAATAGCCAAAGGTGCCTTTGGAAATGTGTCCATATGTAGCTAACACTGCGCCTAATTAGTTCAGCACTGCACAGCTAAAAAACAAGGAGAAAAAGAAAAGTAGAAAAATAAAGAGTCCTTTAGAAAAAAGGTTGCTATATACAAGAAAAAGAATTTGCAAAGATCTATGAGAGATAGTGCTTCAAAGTTGTCTCAAAAATACCTGTAAACGGTGATGTTTAGCAGCAGGGGAGTATGTAACCAGTCTCTTCGTGAGCGCCGCACTGAATGGTGACAGCTCACAGAGCTATTTGTATAGCTCTCTCCATTAGATCAACCTCGCCTCAGCTGGTGAGAGGGGCGGTAGTCCAGTTAGTAGTGGGCGGAGGAGTGACGTGTCTCAGGGAATCCCCCTGTGAGTCAGAGACAGCCGCCCACGTGTGATATCACGCAAACAATGGGAGTGATTTACCTGATGAAATGCAGTTGCGGGGCATTCTATGTCGGCAAGACAAAGCGTAATTTCTTTTGCAGAATAAGAGATCATGTACGATCAGTCAATAAGAAACTAATGGAGACACCCATCAGCCGACACATCGGACTTTATCATAACCATAATAAATTAATGATGGGGTTCTATGCCTTAGCACATATACCTCTCAATGAAAGAGGTGGCGACGTGGATAAACGTCTCTTGCAAACCGAAGCAAAATGGATTTACCTACTACGCGCTACCCAACACCCAGGCTTGAATGAAAATATTAGCTACAAGCCCTTCTTATAATCTTTATAATTTACAATTTTGTTTGTAACTAGCTTGCCATGGGTTAATTCTTTGACTTCGAGGCTGCAATCAAGCTGTTTATCATACACAGTCAATGACATCGTTTGATCTCCTGTTCTGCTCAGACTTTCCTTTTAGTCATTCAATCATTTTGCTCGCGTTTATCTTTCGTTGCAAATACCATTAATGCACCAGTTGTCAAACTCTGATATTCTCGACCTTCAAAGTCCCTCTCTATATATTTACTTTTGAGGACTCTCTCAGTCACTGATGCTTCCGTCATTTATAATTTAAGATGTATCGATTTCTTTGGCAATTTTAAGGCATGATGTTTGTCACCGGGTTTTTAAGTGCCCCCCAGGAACATGAATTAGTGTTATATCACTGTCATGCCACAAATGGGGGGGCTCTGTAAACAAGGTGCCTTTCATATATATATATATATATTTATATTTAACAAGTTTTCGCCTTCTGTTCTGGTTTTGTACTATTATTATTATATCTATTTTTTCTGCTATATAATACGAATATATGGCAATCATCTGGTAATGTAAATAATAATGCTATTTTGTATGATGACTTTCATGCGCTTCTTGCGGACCAGGACAGCGCGCCAGACAACCTGGTGATCGTATGCTGAGATGTTCTTTATAAGAACACTATTTCTGGTCATGTGGGTCATCAGCGGTGTTAGACAAGCTAGCGATGCCTTCCATTATATGTGGGCGTGTAGGGGCCTGTTCCGATGCACACCTTCACAGCATCGAATCTGGGCGGAGGCTCAGATGCTGGCCAGGTCCGTATTCTGACAAATCCTATTGGCGGAGCGGCTTATCTGTCCCGCCCATGGGCTGTCCCCGGTCTCCCCCACTGCAGCGAGCCGAGCCACTCGCTCTGCGTGATATCACACGTGGGCGGCTGTCTCTAAATCACAGGGGGATTCCCTGAGACACGTCACTCCTCCGCCCACTACTAACTGGACTACCGCCCCTCTCACCAGCTGAGGCGAGGTTGATCTAATGGAGAGAGCTATACAAATAGCTCTGTGAGCTGTCACCATTCAGTGCGGCGCTCACGAAGAGACTGGTTACATACTCCCCTGCTGCTAAACATCACCGTTTACAGGTATTTTTGAGACAACTTTGAAGCACTATCTCTCATAGATCTTTGCAAATTCTTTTTCTTGTATATAGCAACCTTTTTTCTAAAGGACTCTTTATTTTTCTACTTTTCTTTTTCTCCTTGTTTTTTAGCTGTGCAGTGCTGAACTAATTAGGCGCAGTGTTAGCTACATATGGACACATTTCCAAAGGCACCTTTGGCTATTTGCTAGCAAGGTCAGTAATGTGCAAATCTGAGGCTTTCTGTTCATGCCCCTGCATCAGAAGATGTAGTAGGAGTATCTACAGATAGCTGTGCTTTATATTTTATCTTTTACTATTTTTCACTATATTATACTTTATTGTTTTATAGCTTTTCATAGCTATTAATAAGCTCTTATTGACTTTCTTCTGTACATAGGGTCTTATGATAGCAATCTTGCAGCCATACCAGTCTGTGAGTAGCAGCTCATCTGCGGTATTGGACTTAGTATTTATTCTGACCTGGCACTTCTTGGTACCATCATGCAGTAGCAAGTAAGTTAACCCTACCTTTACAATGACTTATTGGTAGCGTTTGGGGAACCGTCTCTACTATTCTGCTTTGATACAACACACTCTCTCTCCACTAGATCACCAGCATACAGCAACACACCAGCTTAGTGACCCCCGAGGGGACCACTAAAATCCATCCAGCCACACTGTTGTTTCTCTCCATTCTTAGAGATTACGTCTTTGTGGACGCGGGCCCCCCCTCCCCCCAGAGATTTTCCTCTCAACCGTTCCAGGTATGCGTTCTCCTTGGCTCCGCAAGATTTGCGCATGAATTTCATTTTGGTTTAAAAACTTTCATAAAGATCAATGGTACTATTCCCTATGTTTCATACTAGAGGCTATTTATGATTTGTAAATTAATGATTTTCTACTATTCTGATATGTCAGCTTATTGTATGTTTTTGTATTCACATAGAAAATATATTCAACCGTGGGTTCCCGACGAAGCCCTTTTTAGGGTGAAACTAGTCGAACCCGAAACACGATTGGAACAACGGAGACAGTTTGCAGATATCTGCACTTGTAACATCTTTGCTCCTAATATGAATGTTTTTAATGTTTTGTATAATGTTTATGTTCTCTTTTTTTGTGTATTAATAAATCTTGTATACTTTTTCTAAAAATATTGTTATCTTTTGAGGCCTGATCAGACTCATAGATATGTTCAACATCCATTCCTGATGCACCATTGAGAATCCTTAACCAATATCCCATTACTCCTTGGGAAACTCTTCTAACCCATATTTATAGAAGGATTCGGATGCACATGGTTTTATTTAATTTGTAATATATTCGCTGTCAGCTCTAGAATAAAACTTTCTATACTTCCATTACGGGTGGATTTAAACACCCACTCTTTCTTTAATTAGAGCTTTGACATGCAAATAATAAACTCTCCGATAACTTTCTAACAAATTTATATAACAGGTACCCCAACAAATACATGATATATCCATATCTATGAGTCTTTTCTGATATTGTTGGATAATAATTAATTATTTGTTGAAGGCTTCAATATGATATGTAACATATATATTATGATTTACTAAGAAAAAATATTTCTTCTCTCTCTTTTTTGCCTTAGCCAAAAACAGTGGAAACATCTTACTATTAGACGGAGCTCCACTACTGAGATATTTGGTCAGACTGTACTGCTAACATGACGGGCTACTGTGGTAAGGAGTGGGAGGGGTTTGTTGCGGAGGTAAAAAAATCTCGCAATCAGGATGAAGCTACCGAAGAGGATGCTAATCATTTCTTTTTGGGTTTGCAAAAACTTGTCGAAAAGAAAACTCGCCTTTTCTGGCATAGGGAATTTTTTGAGCAATATATCGAAAATAAGATCATACCCTGGGGTTTAAGGGTGCAGATCTTTCCGAACATTAACAAAATAGAATCCCATGTTAAAGAAGCGTGGGAAGCCAATCTACAAGGTTGCTCAATTAATATGATGCGCATTCTATGCGAACAATATGGCAGAGACATTGTTGGTATTGACAATGAGATTTTAGAATGGCATGAAGCCAATAAAAACGTACACACGTATACTGGATATACGGTATACGATAACAAACTTAAAATCCATCTCACTAAATACGCCACTAATCTGATCAAAATCAAAGAAAGTAAATTCCAACGTGACAAAAGAGCTTACGACAGCGCACAGGCCTATAGATGGCCTAGCAACCCACAACGTAAGAACAATAAAAAACCATTTGAGAATAAGATTTCTCCCAAAAATACCAATTCCCAAAGACGCGAATCGGACACTTCGTCCTTATCCTCTTCATCCTATATTCCCATAGAACGACGTAGCAACACCGACAATAAAAAGAGGAAAAATGATCTTGATAGTAGTCTACATGAGGTTTCTCGGTCTCACTTTCCGCTCAAAGATAAGCGCTCCCGCCCTCAGAAATCTCGAGGGAGTAACTCCACTACCCCCAATACCAGCATTTCAAGCAATGTTTCAACCACCTTGCCCTTACCCACTCCTAGTGTAGAAGCCATATCCACACTGGCACTCCCCATGACTCAGGTGCCACAAGGATCTACCCCTCTTTCCTCAAGCATTTCAGCAGACATACGACCTGCACCCATCTTTGCGATGGAAAGGAAATCCAGCGTTGCCGTCTCCAATCCACAGCAAACATTAAAAGAACAAGTCCCGGCCCTCACATCTGCGAGGACCGGGACAGTAACAACATCATAAATTTATCTCCATATCCATTGACTGCAGAACAAGAGACAGTACTCCATCTTGGGCTATCATTTTGCCCGGACGGAGAAGCAGACAAATTCGAACTAGTCAAGGATCTTCACCTATTTGCTCGACGTCTAATGTATAAGGTGCTGTATGATAAGACATGTAACGATTTAAGTCTCTCTGCTAATGATAATACCATACTTGATAATGTTTCCATTCAAGAGCTACAGGCTCTGCAAGACTTAATGTCACTTTGGGATGAGAGTAACCCCGAGGAAGAAGGGTGGACATATCAATTGCCGGGGGTGGCACCAGGCAAACTAGTACAATCTAGACTCAATAGACCGGTCTTTGTGGCCCCCAAATCCTACAAACCCAAGTCCAGATCCTTCCCTGTCTTACAGGGGAATCCCAACATTTGGGCGTTCGTTTTACAGGTTACTAAGGAGATAGAGGCTACCAATTGGAGGGTGGGTCCGCGACCGAACCTCAGCTCCAATCTTAGGACAGCCCTCAACTCTATTCGCAATAATGATGATCTTATTGTTAAACCCTCCGATAAGGGGGGGAATATAGTCATCATGAGCAGGACAGCATACGAGGAGATGTGCCTCAAGATTTTGGGTAATAGAGAGTGGTATAGACACGTACCATCCTCCATGATTGCACAAAGCATTAGAGAATATCGTCAGATTCTTAATCGTGCCCGTCAACTCGGCACTATAGATGATACCACACTACAATTTCTGAACGTGGAGAGTCCTACCACTCCCACGTTCTACGCTTTACCTAAAATCCATAAGGGGGTTATACCCCCACCAGGTAGACCTATCGTTTCAGGCTGTGGGTCTCTAACCGAGAACTCCAGCAGGATCATCGACGAGTACTTATACCCACACGTACAAAGCCTATTCTCTTATGTCAAAGACACGATCGAATTACTCAAAATTGTCGATGGACTTAGCATCCCTAAAGGGGCGTGGCTCGTAGCCATAGACATTGAAGCTCTCTATAACTCAATTCCACATAACTTTGGAGTACAAGTAGTTAGAAGTTTCCTTAACGAACGCGATAAGAACACTTGTAAATACAATAATTTTATCGTAGAAATGTTGGAGTTCATTTTGACGCATAATATTTTTCTGTTTAAGCGCTCCCACTACCTCCAGGTGCAGGGTGTGGCAATGGGGGCGGGCTGTGCCCCCTCCTATGCCAACCTGTACCTGGGGGGGTGGGAGCGTGACCTCTTTGGGGAGGACACTAATGATGATTTGCCTGCAAATGTGCTTACCTGGCACCGATACATCGATGATGTATTTATGGTCTGGGCGGGATCAAAAGACAATCTGCTGGTTTTCCTAGACCAATTGCAGGTGAACCAGTACAATCTTAAATTCACCTACAACTACAGCCAAGAACGCATTACCTTTTTAGATGTCGAACTGTACATAGATGAGCGTGGTTCCCTTTGTTCCACACTCTTCAGGAAACCTACAGCAGGAAACAGCTTATTACACGCCACCAGCTCACACCCCAAACCCCTTATTAATAGCATCCCGTACAGTCAGTACCTGAGACTGCGACGCAATTGCTCGCAGGATGCCGACTTCAAACGTGAAGCTGCACAACTGTATTCACGACTAAAGGAAAGAGGCTACACCAAGACATGCCTCCGCAGAGCATTCAACAAGGCTAACAAACAGGAAAGAAGTTCGTTGATCTATAAATCAAAAACTGAATCTAAGGGAAGCACTACCAGAATTATCACCCGCTATAATAGACAGCATGATTCAATACGGAAAATCTATAAAAAATTTTGGTATCTGCTCACTTCAGATGAGAAGATCAATAAATTCATCAATACCTCCCCAGAAATTACATTTAAAAGATCCCCTTCTATCAGGGACAAGACAGTGTCGAGTCACTATTCAACATAATTGATTCCTTAACCTACACACATGGGTTCATTCCCCTGTGGTAAATGCAATTTTTGTCGATACATCTTGAAAGGCAGCAGTATCAATCTCCCAAATGGAGAAATGCTGACTCCCAAATTTCGGGTCACCTGCCAAACAATGGGAGTGATTTACCTGATGAAATGCAGTTGCGGGGCATTCTATGTCGGCAAGACAAAGCGTAATTTCTTTTGCAGAATAAGAGATCATGTACGATCAGTCAATAAGAAACTAATGGAGACACCCATCAGCCGACACATCGGACTTTATCATAACCATAATAAATTAATGATGGGGTTCTATGCCTTAGCACATATACCTCTCAATGAAAGAGGTGGCGACGTGGATAAACGTCTCTTGCAAACCGAAGCAAAATGGATTTACCTACTACGCGCTACCCAACACCCAGGCTTGAATGAAAATATTAGCTACAAGCCCTTCTTATAATCTTTATAATTTACAATTTTGTTTGTAACTAGCTTGCCATGGGTTAATTCTTTGACTTCGAGGCTGCAATCAAGCTGTTTATCATACACAGTCAATGACATCGTTTGATCTCCTGTTCTGCTCAGACTTTCCTTTTAGTCATTCAATCATTTTGCTCGCGTTTATCTTTCGTTGCAAATACCATTAATGCACCAGTTGTCAAACTCTGATATTCTCGACCTTCAAAGTCCCTCTCTATATATTTACTTTTGAGGACTCTCTCAGTCACTGATGCTTCCGTCATTTATAATTTAAGATGTATCGATTTCTTTGGCAATTTTAAGGCATGATGTTTGTCACCGGGTTTTTAAGTGCCCCCCAGGAACATGAATTAGTGTTATATCACTGTCATGCCACAAATGGGGGGGCTCTGTAAACAAGGTGCCTTTCATATATATATATATATATTTATATTTAACAAGTTTTCGCCTTCTGTTCTGGTTTTGTACTATTATTATTATATCTATTTTTTCTGCTATATAATACGAATATATGGCAATCATCTGGTAATGTAAATAATAATGCTATTTTGTATGATGACTTTCATGCGCTTCTTGCGGACCAGGACAGCGCCCCAGACAACCTGGTGATCGTATGCTGAGATGTTCTTTATAAGAACACTATTTCTGGTCATGTGGGTCATCAGCGGTGTTAGACAAGCTAGCGATGCCTTCCAGTATATGTGGGCGGGTAGGGGCCTGTTCCGATGCACACCTTCACAGCATCGAATCTGGGCGGAGGCTCAGATGCTGGCCAGGTCCGTATTCTGACAAATCCTATTGGCGGAGCGGCTTATCTGTCCCGCCCATGGGCTGTCCCCGGTCTCCCCCACTGCAGCGAGCCGAGCCACTCGCTCTGCGTGATATCACACGTGGGCGGCTGTCTCTGACTCACAGGGGGATTCCCTGAGACACGTCACTCCTCCGCCCACTACTAACTGGACTACCGCCCCTCTCACCAGCTGAGGCGAGGTTGATCTAATGGAGAGAGCTATACAAATAGCTCTGTGAGCTGTCACCATTCAGTGCGGCGCTCACGAAGAGACTGGTTACATACTCCCCTGCTGCTAAACATCACCGTTTACAGGTATTTTTGAGACAACTTTGAAGCACTATCTCTCATAGATCTTTGCAAATTCTTTTTCTTGTATATAGCAACCTTATTTCTAAAGGACTCTTTATTTTTCTACTTTTCTTTTTCTCCTTGTTTTTTAGCTGTGCAGTGCTGAACTAATTAGGCGCAGTGTTAGCTACATATGGACACATTTCCAAAGGCACCTTTGGCTATTTGCTAGCAAGGTCAGTAATGTGCAAATCTGAGGTGCCGTACACACGGCAGAGAACCTCGACGGGCAGAACACATCGTTCCGCCCGTCGAGGTTCTCTCCCGGCCGTCGGATTCGGCGACCCGCCCGTCGGGAATGGCAACCAGCCATTCTTCCAGGCGGGCCGTCGAGGAAATAGAGAGCGTGCTCTCTATTTCGGCTCGACGGGCTTCCCGACGGGAAGCTCGCTGAGACCGTACACACGGCCGAGGTCCTCGCTGGAATGTGCATTCCAGCGAGGTTCTCGCTGATTTTCAGCAAGAACCTCGGCCGTGTGTACGGGGCCTGAGGCTTTCTGTTCATGCCCCTGCATCAGAAGATGTAGTAGGAGTATCTACAGATAGCTGTGCTTTATATTTTATCTTTTACTATTTTTCACTATATTATACTTTATTGTTTTATAGCTTTTCATAGCTATTAATAAGCTCTTATTGACTTTCTTCTGTACATAGGGTCTTATGATAGCAATCTTGCAGCCATACCAGTCTGTGAGTAGCAGCTCATCTGCGGTATTGGACTTAGTATTTATTCTGACCTGGCACTTCTTGGTACCATCATGCAGTAGCAAGTAAGTTAACCCTACCTTTACAATGACTTATTGGTAGCGTTTGGGGAACCGTCTCTACTATTCTGCTTTGATACAACACACTCTCTCTCCACTAGATCACCAGCATACAGCAACACACCAGCTTAGTGACCCCCGAGGGGACCACTAAAATCCATCCAGCCACACTGTTGTTTCTCTCCATTCTTAGAGATTACGTCTTTGTGGATGCGGGCCCCCCCTCCCCCCAGAGATTTTCCTCTCAACCGTTCCAGGTATGCGTTCTCCTTGGCTCCGCAAGATTTGCGCATGAATTTCATTTTGGTTTAAAAACTTTCATAAAGATCAATGGTACTATTCCCTATGTTTCATACTAGAGGCTATTTATGATTTGTAAATTAATGATTTTCTACTATTCTGATATGTCAGCTTATTGTATGTTTTTGTATTCACATAGAAAATATATTCAACCGTGGGTTCCCGACGAAGCCCTTTTTAGGGTGAAACTAGTCGAACCCGAAACACGATTGGAACAACGGAGACAGTTTGCAGATATCTGCACTTGTAACATCTTTGCTCCTAATATGAATGTTTTTAATGTTTTGTATAATGTTTATGTTCTCTTTTTTTGTGTATTAATAAATCTTGTATACTTTTTCTAAAAATATTGTTATCTTTTGAGGCCTGATCAGACTCATAGATATGTTCAACATCCATTCCTGATGCACCATTGAGAATCCTTAACCAATATCCCAATATTCCACTATATTGACATCACTGTGTATCCACCATAGGTTTAAGCAACATTACTTCATACACAAATCCTCCCAGTGTAACATATGTTAACCACTTTCCGACCAGCCGCCGCAGTAATACGGCGGCAGGTCGGCACGGGTGCGCGAGAGCCCGTAGCTCTACGTCGCGCCTTTCGCGGCCACTAGGGGGCGCGTGCGCGCCGCCGGCGGCCCGCGCGCGCGCCCCCCGCTCGCCCCCGAGTCCCGTGCGTGTGCCCGGCGGGCGCGATCGCCGCCGGGCACACGCGATCGCTCGTTACAGAGCGGGGAACGGGAGCTGTGTGTGAAAACACACAGCGCTCGTTCCTGTCAGCGGGGGAAACGCTGATTTTCTGTTCATACAATGTATGAACAGAAGATCAGTGATTCCCCCTAGTGAGGCCACCCCCCCATACAGTTAGAACACACTAGGAACACACTTAACCCCTTCCCTGCCCCCTAGTGTTAACCCCTTCACTGCCAATGGCATTTTTATAGTAATCCAATGCATTTTTATAGCATTGATCGCTAAAAAAATGCCAATGGTCCCAAAAATGTGTCAAAAGTGTCCGAAGTGTCCGCCATAATATCGCAGTACCGAAAAAAAACGCTGATCGCCGCCATTACTAGTAAAAAAAAAATAATAATAAAAATGCCATAAAACTACCCCCTATTTTGTAAACGCTATAACTTTTGCGCAAACCAATCAATAAACGCTAATTGTGATTTTTTTTACGAAAAATATGTAGAAGAATACGTATCGGCCTAAACTGAGGGAAAAATATTTTTTTTTAATATATTTTTGGGGATATTTATTATAGAAAAAAGTAAAAAATATTGCATTTTTTTCAAAATAGTCGCTCTGTTTTTGTTTATAGCGCAAAAAATAAAAACTGCAGAGATGATCAAATACCACCAAAAGAAAGCTCTATTTGTGGGAAAAAAAGGACGCCAATTTTGTTTGGGAGCCACGTCGCACGACCGCGCAATTGTCAGTTAAAGCGACGCAGCGCCGAATCTCAAAAAGTGCTCTGGTCTTTGGACAGCAATATGGTCCGGGGCTGAAGTGGTTAAGGAGAGCAATTTGGCCACATAGTATAATTCCGTTTAAAAAGTGGTAATTTATTAAATAAAATATAAAATGGTCACTCACTTTAGAGAAGACAAGTAAAAACAAATAGGATCAAAATAACGCAGTGGCATCAGCAGAGCCCTTTCCGACGCGTTTCCCCTAATATGGCATTATTTAGGGTGATTTTGAAGCTTCAACCAGACCACTGCTTTGGCCTCTGTATACAGATGTTAATTACCCCCATGAGTTCACTGGAAACTGTTTTGCTTTTGTGGACTAGACTGCACCACAATAATATAATAATAATAATAATAATAATAATAATAATTTAATAATACAAAATATTCTACTGTAATATATTAATAATATAATAAAATAATAATACACAATAATAATAATACAACTTGATGCTGACACCATAAAAAATAATTAGTAAAAGATACAAACAAAATTAAAAACCCAAATAAAATAGATCTAAAGGACATAAAAGGCAAAATAGCTTAAAAAAATAACATCAGACAACAACCTTAACCCCTCTATACCTAAGCCTTTTTCTGACACTTGCTGCTTACAAGTTCCATTTTGTATTATTTGCTAGAAAATTACTTTGAACCCCCAAAACATTATATATATATATATATATATATATATATATATATATATATATATATATATATATATATATACAGGGCTTTTTTTCTGGGGGAACTTGGTGGAACTCAGTTCCACCACCTTTGGCTCAGACCCTTTGGTGCCTGCTCACCACAATCACTTGTGAACACAGAAGTCTGATTTCTGTGTTTACAAGTGACTGCTTTGTAACCCCCTGAACTCTGCACACTGTATGTAATGCAATTCTGGTATTTAATGCCTCTTTAAGACCCTTCTACTGTTTGTGAAATCTGAACGGGTCGTGGTTGAGTTCCTGCACCTATTTTCTGAGAAAAAAAACTCTGTATATATATATTAGCAGAGACCCTAGAGAATAATATTGTTGCAATATTTTATTACGTCACCCTGTATTTTCGCAGTGGTCTTTCAAATGCAATTTTTTTGGCAGAATACACATTCACGAATTAGAAAATAAACATAACGGTAACATTAGCCCAGTTTTTTTGTATAATGTGAAAAATGATGTTACGCCAAGTAAATGGATACCTAACAATTCATGCTTTAAAATTGCGCAAAATCGTGGAATGGTGACAAAAATTGCCATAGGCGACACTTTAAAATATTCTACAGATTACCTCTTTAGAGTTACAGAGGAGGTCTTGCACTAGACTTGTTGCTCTTACTCTAATGTCTGTGGCGATACCTCACATGTGTGGTTTGAATACTGTTTAAATTTGTGGGGTTTGACTTACGTATGTGTTCGCTTCTGCACACAAGTGTGGAGAAATGGAGCACTTTCAATTTTTTTTTCTTAATTCATTTTATTTTTACACTGTCCTTTACATTTTTTATTTTGTATTGCTTTTATTGCTGTCAAAAGAAATGTAAACATCCCTTGTGACAGTAATAGATAGTCTATAAGATCCCAAATCCCTCCTGTGCAGTGTGCGGGTGGTCCCCGCACACTGTGCAGGGACTGCCCTGTCTTTTCTCCGCTCTCCTCTATGGGAGGATCGGATGAACACGGACCGTCTGTCCGTGTTCACCTGATCCGATCTGCAGACGGATGGAAAAAGAGCTCGTATTACGATAAGTACCGAAAATAAAATAAAAAATAACAGCATACTGCAGATGTTAGCAGTATGCTGGATAGATATAGCTAATGTTAGAGAGTTTATTTTTGGACAAACCCCCGCTTTAACATGTACACAATTAACTGTGGCTTTCCCCCATAGCAGCATCTTTCTCAATTAGGGATGAGCTGAGAGTTTTGGCTGTCTGGACAAGACTCAAACTTTAGGGCTCTTTCACACAGGCGGACCGTATGTCTGCTTTTTCATCCATCTGTGCACGGATGAAAAAGGGACATACATTGGTCCCTATGAGATTGCGAGTGTCAGTGGATTAACATCTGCTGACACCAGATCTCACTGCAGACGGAGGAAAACCCTATTTTTGTCCGGCTCCGAGCGGGGGGTTTACTTCCGGGTATAGGCGTTCCTAAGCGAAGAGGATTTAATTGACGCGCTGCTAAAGCGCGTCACGCCTTCCGGAAATACCCAAAGTGACACTCGGGTGCCGTAAACGCCCGAGTGACACTTTGGGTATTTCCGGAAGGCGTGACGCGCTTTAGCAGCCGTCAATTAACTCGTCTTCGCTTAGAAAAAACAGCATACTGCAGATGTTAGCAGTATGCTGGACCCATTGTCAAAAAATGGATTTTAGGGTGAACCTCCTCTTTACGAAGGGTAGGGAAGTGGAAACATTTTTAAATTGTAAACATGATTTCAGTTCTACATTAAATAACCACATGTAAAGAAGGCATCACCTTTTGAAGTTGCTAAAATATATTTACATGCCAATTTAACTAATAGGGTTTAAACTCCATCACCACAATAAGTTATGTCTGGCATACTGTATTGGTAAGCAGTCTCTCCTGTGAGTCCAGATCACTTGCAGCTGGAGGACAGACCGTGAAAGGGGAGTTTAGCAAACAACCAAAACTATTTGGAATGCTGGTGCTTGCTTCTCTGCTGTGACCTGTTGAGACCCTAACAGATTCTGTTGCCATAATGCAGTGTAGAATATACAACATGATTATCTAAATTTTAACTTAGCAGCATAATGGAGAGATGTAAATGTTCTAGCATTATCTTCTGACAATCTAAAAGAAAGCAAAAAAGTTTAGGATTTATTTTCTACACAATACAGAGAAAATGTAATGCTTCAATATAGCTATGAGGCAAAATCGAGACAATTATGGCTTACAACAAGAACATTTGTCTGTAGTTGTTCACTGGAAAGCAATGTTTCATTGTTTTTGTCATAGAATTGCAATGGCTTGCTTTTTTCTCCTGCATCCCTGCTGAATTTGAAACCATAAATACCTTAAGCTAACTTAGAAATTTGCAGAAAAAGCAATGAGCCAGTAGAAAGATTCCTCAAGGTGTTTTAAGTAAAACGTTAAAAAGTAAGTAAAAAACTATATACATATATTAGGGCTGTTACTGATCAAAATTTTTGTGTTCGATTAATCGTTGTTTTTTTTAATCGATTAATCGACTAATTTCGATTAATTATAACGCACAGATCCAACTACTTTTAGGTGATCTCCTTGCAGACCGATTCCCAGTGCAGCTACCAACCACTGGAAAAATGGATAGCAGGATACAAAAAACACACAAAAGGCAGCGCTCGATGGGAATAGTACTTTTATAGTCTTCAAGTAAATAACCAAAAAAATATTGCACTGGAGATAAAAATCGATGTAGCTACATAAACTGTAAAAATGGTGCGAGTAATACCAAACAGTACCAAAAGCAGTCATAAAAACATGTAGCTAAGTATGATACTGGTATAAAAATGTGTACAACGATACCACTGCTGAATCCAGGTGAGGAGAGGTTAACATCAGTCCGTCGGCATGTAGATGTCCCATGAAGGGAACTATCACAACTCCCAGTGGATGGCTGTAGAATCCCAGGTTAATAGAGGGAAGTGATAGAGGGAAGTGTAACGGACCTTGCGTGTGGCAGATAGTAAGGTCCCGCCGCCAGGCAGATATAAAGGCACAGCAAAGGAGACCTTCAGATGGACACAGAAAGCCCCGCCGGTGTCCATGACGTTACCGGATCTCCGACGGAACTCCCTGAAGGCCCAGAGGCCGGCGGAGAGGTGAATACCAATCAAAAGAATTTTAATCGATCAAAAAGATTTTGATCGATCAAAAACATTTAAGATTAATCGATTAATTAAAAGTTAATTTGCACAGCCCTAACATATATATATATATATATATATATATATATATATATATATATATTTATATATATATATATATATCACATTTACACACTGTATTTATTGGCGTATAACACTCACTTGTTTACCCTGAAAGTAGAGGGTAAACTGTGCCTGCGTGTTATACGCAGGGGGCTGTGGAAAGTTTTTTCCTGAAACTTCCTTTTTAAAGTTGGGTGGGTGTTATACGCCTGTGCGTGTTATACACCGATAAATATGGTAAATATATATATATATATATATATATATATATATATATATATATATTGACAGTTTATGAATTCAACCGTACATTTTCCTTGTGAAGCTTACACTCTTTATATCCTGGCTCAAGAGATAACATCTAATAGGTTTAACAATCTGGGCTTGTGTCCTCTCAAACATTACATTTTTTAATAAGCCTAGATTATGTTTATAGGCTCAATAAAAGGTACCTGGTTTCCCAGGCTCTCCCTTAATATTATTTATGATGGCTAATTAACCATTAGAAGGCATTGCCGGGCATCAAGGCTAATAATAGCACCCTCCCTCTCCACATTTTTCTATACTTGTTTCTTTTTTGTCTATAGATTCCATAAAAAAAATTCGATCAATTTAGCAAGAAAATGTCAAAAACAAAACCTTATTTGGTCTGAAAAAATAAATAAATAACTCATTATCTTTACACCGACCAACCAATACAGTACATAGATTCGATCTGTGTCTCTCTAGTTGAGCTTAACAATTTGAGGACACTGGGTGTGCTACACACACCAAAAAAAAAACCTCACTAAAGTACACAGAGGCATATGTACTATGCCCTGTTCTTCTGCCCTACTGCCTCCACTGACAATCCTCTCCCCACATTTAACAGACATTTTCAACCATCAAAATGACAGCAGGGAGTTGCTATGTAGGTACAGTGGTCAGCTGCTGCTGTCAAAAATGCACCTTTTGACACAGTGGGGTTGATTTACTAATACTTAAAAGTGCAACATCTGGTGCAGCTGTGCATGGTTCAAATAGCGCACCTCCTTTACGTTAGACCGGCGCAATGTAGAGGTGCAATCACCGTATCCTTGTAGTATTTGTGCGGGTGTAACGTAAATTCCGAGGTGCAAGGCGGAGTAATTCAAATTGGGAAGGACGTGGGCGTGTTTCATTGAAATGAGCCGTGACTCCATGCAAATGAAGGGCCGGCTGTATCGCGCATGCGTACATGAAGCAAACCATGGTCAGCACCTCTGTGCGCATGCTCACAACTCGGGAACGGCACAATCAGTGAAATTGGAAGTGGACCCGGGCAACTTAGTGAACTACGCAGCCAGCATTAGACAGACATTAGATAGACAGACACAAACGCCCTTCCTTTGCAAAAGTACATCCCTTTGTATCCCTTCCTATACAGCAAGGTGCTTTTGTTCTGTTGTGTGTTCACGTTTGTAGCATTGTGACTTGTCTTTGTGATATTTGTTGACTGTTTGATCTAGTGTTTTGTAGAATATATTTGATAGTGTTTTTTGGTGACTGGTTGTGAGACTTTTTGGTTGATAGATTTTGTTTGTTTGTTTTGTTGCTTGATTTTTCCTGCTTATTTTTGTGAGTGATTTTTGGTGATTGTTTGGGAGAGAGTTGTTGTATGAGTATGACTGAGAGGAAGCGCAAGACCAATTTTACTTTGGGGGTTAAACAAATTATTGCCCGGGCCCTTACCCAATATGGCCGTTTCTTCACGGCCCGGAGAGTGCCAACACCACCCCGGCCAGGAAGAAGGAGATTTTGCAGAACATTACCGACCAGGTAAATTCATTGGGGGGAGGAGACCCGGACACGCGAGGGGATCGTAAAGAAGATCAATGATCTCCGGCCTCTGGTCCGAAAGAAGCTTGGGCAGATGGCAGCCCATGCCAGGGGCACTGGAGGGGGCCCACCATGCCCTGTTAGGCTGACAGTGGAGGAGCGTGCGGTGGCCCACACCTTTAATAGGCAACAAGTGGAGGGCCTGCCTGGCTATGACTCCAGTCAGGAGCCCGTGATGACAGGTAAGGTTTTTTTTTCCTATCTGGTGTGTAGCATGTGTGGGGGGGGAGGAAATATGTGGCAAGTGTGTGGATCCTCCAACCTGTGAATGTTTTGTGTCATCCACAGATGTGCAGCAGGGTGCTGGGCCATCTGGCCTGACTGCACCATCCCCGGGACACCAGCCTGATGAGGACCCCCAGACAAGGCCGGAGTCCTAGGAGGAGTTGGAGGAGGAGGAGTTTGAGGAGGAGGAGTTTGAGGAGGAGGAGGAGGTCATGTCAGCCAGTGGATTGTTGTTTTTGAAGGAGTCTTCCCCTCTGGCTGGCAGCAGCCAGCCCTCCATAAGGGGTAGCCCCTCCCACTCCTCCCCCAACAGGGCTTCCCTCCCAAGGGCCTCCCCTTCTCCCCGGCCACAAGCATCAGCTGGAGGCAAGAAGTCGTCCCAGAAGACCAGGGGGGTGGCCGAGGTTCTGCCCCCCAATCTCAAAAGGGACCAGGCCCTCAGACCCACCATCTGGGACAGGTCAGCCAGACTTTGGTGCGGATGGAGGAGAGCCTGTCCTCCATAAAGGATACACTTGGGGACCTGGACTGCCACTCCCTGCCTCTTACAAACTGCCTAAACGAACTGCAGACTACTACAGCAGACGTTGGGCAGGATGTGAGGGCCCTCACCCAGGCTATCCAGGCCAATACGGCAACACTAAGTGCTGGCCTGAGCAGAATTGCCGTGGCCTTGGAGGGCAGGCCGCCAGGTGGGCAGAGACCAGGGGCTGCTCCTCCTTCCCCGGATTACCCCCCCCCATGAGTCTCCCCTGAGGAGCCGGGGCCGTGGCCGTGGGCGCCCCAGGCGTGGGTCACGCCAGCGGCATTAATTTGGCTTCCCCCTTTGTTTTTCTTTGTCTGGACTTTTTTTTTTTTTTCTGGACTTTTTTTTTTTTTTGCTGGAAATTTTTTTTTTTTGCTGGACATTTTTTTTTTTTTTGTGTTGTGAATGATTTCGGAATGTGGGGGTGACATTCCTGCAGGAAAAGGGGTGTCACCCTCATTTGTGGTGGAGAAGGGTTCCCCAGGTCTGTGTGAATGGTGTATGAATGTACAGTGACATAATTGGAGCCATGGCGTGGCGTTGCTGCTAACAAGTCCTGCATGGTGGGCTTGTGCTAATCCAATTTGATGAGGATGTGGGGTGTGTGTGCTAGGGACCACAGTGGTGTGCATGCATGCATTCTCATTGTGCCATGATTAATGTGTGTGTTTAACGTGCAAAGATGCCTAATGTGAGCTGTCTACTGGCTGGTCTTCCCTCAGAAGACGGGGTATCCTCGGTTAGGGGGGGATAGTCTGGTTCGGGGGTCAGGTCATCATGTATGTCAATCTGCAGGCCCTTTCTTACTGCGAAGATGTGCAGCAGGCAACATGCACCGATGATCTGGCACACAAAGTTTGGAGAATACAACAGGGTCCCCCCAGACTTATCCAGGCATCGGAAACGTGACTTCAGGAGGCCAAAGGTGCGCTCCACCACTGCACGTGTTTGGGCGTGGGCTTCATTGTATCTTTCCTCTCCTGGGGTTTGGGGGATCCGGATAGGAGTCATGAGATGGGGTCCCAGTGCATATGCAGAGTCACCTGTAAGGGAAAATACAGGAGGATGTTAGTCATGCATGTGCCCCTTGTGATGTGTGCATCCTGGGGGGGACAGTCATGCCTGCCACCCATGTCACTCACCAACCAGCCAGGTGTCCCCATACACGTTCTGTTCGAATTCCATTGGGATGGGGCTCTGATTGTATATGTAGCTGTCATGGCTGGATCCGGGGTGTTTGGCACGGACGTGCCATATGAGGCCTTGGGCATCGACTATCACCTGTACGTTGATGGAATGCCAATGCTTCCGATTGCGGTATATGTGCTCTGTCTCATGGGGGGGCTGGAGTGCCACATGTGTGCAATCAATGGCCCCCACAGTGCGTGGGAATCTGGCAATTCTGTAGAAATCTGTCATTGCCTTCAGCCACAGGTCCTCAGTGGTTGGTTTGATGATTTGGTTGGCCATGCGTCTGAGGATTGCAGGGACAACCTGGTGCACACATCTGCTCATGGAGGATTGTGCCATCCCAGCCACCACTCCACATGTTCTTTGAAAAGAGCCACTGGCAAGGAAATGGAGTGATGCCAGGACCTTAACCAGTGGCTGCACTGCATGTGAGCGGTGTGTTGGGCTGGTGATGTCCTCCTGCAAGGTTGTGGTTAATTCCAGGATGGCATGAGCGGTGAATCTGAAGATGCGATACACCTCAGAATCACTCATGCCAAAGAGGTCTATGCGTGTGCGGTATATCCTCTCCTGTGCCCTCCTCCGTACCCTCCTCCGTGCCCTCCTCCGTGCCCTCCTCCGTGCCCTCCTCCTTCTTTGCTCCTTCATTAGTATAGCTATGAGCAAGGATGCCCCTGGCATGTTGGCATACAGATTGTTTTCCAGCAAGTGTGACTGCTCAGCTCCTCACTAACAGTGTTGCTTTAGCTGACGGATTGTCTAATTTTATTCCACCTTTTATATGGTCTAATTTTAGACAGGACGTGCAGCTGTTGCTGTTACTTTTGTGGATCCCCGTAACTCCCTAATTTGCATATTTGAATAGCAAATCAATGGTGTGTCTAGCGCAGTTTTGCGCGGACGGATACGCCGGTCTATCGAAATTACGCCGGTCCAAAAAAAGTAGATTTTATGCGTATATCGCTTTGGGGATGCGGCGCATCGATACGCATGCTCAAATTTAGACTTACGCCACGCATCTCCTGTAACGCCGGCGTAATGGCTCTGTGAATCTGGCCCTCAAAGTTGATGGGTTTCTATGCAGAGCTGTATCAGAATTTGCACTCTCCATTTATAGTCAAGCTGGGTTCACATACAAGCAAATTGGATGCATTTCAAACTGTATCTATTTCGCATGACATGTAAATGTGACTGGCCCTTAACCACTTCAGCCCCGGAGGAATTCACCCCCTTCCTGACCAGAGCACTTTTTGCGATTGGGCACTGCGTCGCTTTAACTGACAATTGCGCGGCCGTGTGACATGGCTCCCAAACAAAATTGGTGTCATTTTTTCCCACAAATAGAGCTTTCTTTTGGTGGTATTTGATCATCTCTGCGGTTTTTATTTTTTGCGCTATAAACAAAAATAGAGCGACAATTATGAAAAAAATGCAATATTTTTTACTTTTTGCTATAATAAATATCCCCCAAAAATATATAAAAAAAAAACTTTTTTTTTCCTCAGTTTAGGCCGATACGTATTCTTCTACATATTTTTCATAAAAAAAATCTAAATAAGCATTTATTGATTGGTTTGCGCAAAAGTTATAGCGTTTACAAAATAGGGGGTAGTTTTATGGCATTTTTATTAACATTTTCTTTTTACTAGTAATAGCGGCGATCAGCATTTTTTTTCAGTACTGCGACATTATGGCGGGCACTTCGGACACTTTTGACACATTTTTGGGACCATTGGCATTTTTTTAGCGATCAATGCTATAAAAATGCATTGGATTACTATAAAAATGCCATTGGCAGTGAAGGGGTTAACACTAGGGGGCGGGGAAGGGGTTAAGTGTGTTCCTGGGTGTGTTCTAACTGTATGGGGGGTGGCCTTACTAGGGGAAATCACTGGGGAAATGACAGGACCGGGAGCTTTGTGAAGACAAAGAAAAATGGATAGCCGCACTCCAAAACCTGATGGGTGGTCTTTTATTCAATAGACAGCATGTACAAAAATAGGGTCACAGCAGTAGAAACAAGGAACAGCCGACGCGTTTCGCACTGGATCAGTGCTTATTCATGGCTAATGAAGCATTAAAACTGTTAGGTATATATAGAACATAGGGTGAACATGTGACCAATCTCAATTAATTGCCCGGGAGGAGCCTATGATATTAGGACAACCCCTGATGCCAATGAGATAGTCACATTACAACTGTGCACACCAAAGCAAGAAAAAACAAACAAATACACACAAATGTGAAACCAATAATCAAAATGTATAAATAATAGCACATTATAAACATAATGCACATATAAAATACTGTATATGTGGTACATACATAGTACTACAGTGACACAAAATGGTAAAACATGAGGCAATGATGAATGAAATAAAATAAAAGCTTAAAGACGATGCAATTCAAACCACAATAGGCTGTAAAAAGAGCATAAGATAAACTATGCAAATGAAATGTATAATGGTGATGGAACAAATAAATATGAATAAAAGTGAAAAGAAATGTGAATGTGTGTGTCGATATGAATGAAAACATATGTAATGAAATGAAGCACTAGATCTATCTAACAACTTGTTCAATGGTAAATGGCAGAAAGAATAGATCTATGTGTGTATTGGAGATGGATTCATCCATTATGGTGACGTGCATATAAACATAATTGAGAATGTGGATGTAAAGGGTTACCCGAAATTAAATGACAACAATCGGGAAAAATGCACCCATAAATACATCCAATCATAAAAAATATATTCATATATAAAAGAAAAGAGTGGCAAATTGTGTCAAAGCATGTAGACACATCGTAGCCAAATATGAAAAGTGTGAAAAAGGTGAATGAAAGTGAAATGGAAATAATTAATAATGGGCGTCACTGAAGTGAGAGACCAAAACATAATGTGATCAAAGGTGTCAGCAAATGTGAAAAACTTCCGTGTAGGGAGGCTGGTGTATGTATTCTAAAACATTTGGGTCAAGGCAAAAGAGAAAGGTAAAAAGGTTCTCAATATGAGAATGTGATGTAAACGAAGTCCAAAGCTGGCCCAATGAGATAGTGAATTTTTAATTTTATATATAGAATGATAATAATGTCTGCTGAAAGTAAAAGGACCCATTCGGTCCTAATGTTATATACCAACTTATCCGTGTTTACATTTACTTTTGCATCAAGTGTCCAGTACCTGCTTCTATCTACCCACTTTTTTGCCGTCAGCCCTGTGTCTCTTTTTTACAAAGTAATTTTCTATAGAATTTTTCCCATTCATATGGGATTCATTTCCCCTATAATTAACTAATCGACAGGACCCCAGGCATATTGGTGGGTTAATAAACGATGTACACCTCGTAATCATGAATATTGCAGTTATAGACATACGATTTACTCTACTGTTTATCTTCTCTTTTTTAGAACTTTTCATGTCCTATACTCGGGTATATCTATGGTTATGCACACAATGCAACCCGATTACACGGATATCTCGGACCTTATTTTGCATTTTTTACTGTTTCTTCTTTTTTACTTAGTATTAGTTGTATCCATATGCATGCACATCGATGTTCTATATGTACTATCTCCACAAACACCTAGTTTTGTGTGCGTTGGTTTACAATTAATTCCTGTGCATTATACACCTTTTCAAACAATGTTAGGGATCATATGTAGCCATGTACATTTTTCTACCTTCAACATAACATATATATGTATACACGCCTACATATGTGTATATATTTATATAATTTTTGGGAGCATCCTTCCGCACTAATGGAACACAATATACTGGCTTTCAGTTAACCAGCTCTATTTTCAGCCTAATTAAGTTCTTTCGGATGCACTCTCTAGATCCCTATACATGTGTTTGTCATAGGTTAATTTTCATTCCACCCATAGAAGACAACCTTTTAATTAACTTCCTTCATTTTCTATATAGGTGTATTTTATATATATATATATATATATATTATATACTTTTTTATACATCATTCGGCTGTTATAGCCAATGGGTCCTTTTACTTTCAGCAGACATTATTATCATTCTATATATAAAATTAAAAATTCACTATTTCATTGGGCCAGCTTTGGACTTCGTTTACATCACATTCTCATATTGAGAACCTTTTTACCTTTCTCTTTTGCCTTGACCCAAATGTTTTAGAATACATATACCAGCCTCCCTACACGGAAGTTTTTCACATTTGCTGACACCTTTGATCACATTATGTTTTGGTCTTTCACTTCAGTGATGCCCATTATTAATTATTTCCATTTCACTTTCATTCACCTTTTTCACACTTTTCATATTTGGCTACGATGTGTCTACATGCTTTGACACAATTTGCCACTCTTTTCTTTTATATATGAATATATTTTTTATGATTGGATGTATTTATGGGTGCATTTTTCCCGATTGTTGTCATTTAATTTCGGGTAACCCTTTACATCCACATTCTCAATTATGTTTATATGCACGTCACCATAATGGATGAATCCATCTCCAATACACACATCGATCTATTCTTTCTGCCATTTACCATTGAACAAGTTGTTAGATAGATCTAGTGCTTCATTTCATTACATATGTTTTCATTCATATCGACACACACATTCACATTTATTTTCACTTTTATTCATATTTATTTGTTCCATCACCATTATACATTTCATTTGCATAGTTTATCTTATGCTCTTTTTACAGCCTATTGTGGTTTGAATTGCATCGTCTTTAAGCTTTTATTTTATTTCATTCATCATTGCCTCATGTTTTACCATTTTGTGTCACTGTAGTACTATGTATGTACCACATATACAGTATTTTATATGTGCATTATGTTTATAATGTGCTATTATTTATACATTTTGATTATTGGTTTCACATTTGTGTGTATTTGTTTGTTTTTTTCTTGCTTTGGTGTGCACAGGTGTAATGTGACTATCTCATTGGCATCAGGGGTTGTCCTAATATCATAGGCTCCTCCCGGGCAATTAATTGAGATTGGTCACATGTTCACCCTATGTTCTATATATACCTAACAGTTTTAATGCTTCATTAGCCATGAATAAGCACTGATCCAGTGCGAAACGCGTCGGCTGTTCCTTGTTTCTACTGCTGTGACCCTATTTTTGTACATGCTGTCTATTGAATAAAAGACCACCCATCAGGTTTTGGAGTGCGGCTATCCATTTTTCTTTGTCTTCATTTTGCTTAGTGCACCGCCAGCACCCTCGGTATCCTGCACCACCTGTAACCATTTAGTGATCCCACCTGGAGCGGTGACTCCTTTCTCTCTATCGTACCGGGAGCTTTGTGTTTACACACATAGCTCCCGGTCCCCGCTCTGTAACGAGTGATCACGTGTGCCCGGCGGCGATCGTACCCCCTAGTGGCCGCTTTAATGCGGACGTATAGCTACGGGCTCTCGCCCAGGAGAGCCACCGTCCCGCAGTAATATGACGGCGGGCGGGCGGTCGGCAACAGGTTAATGAAGCCGGTTCACACAGGTCCAGGGTGGCCACGATACGGTTTCAAAAAGGGCCCTGTGCCTTTTTGGGTATGGTTCAGGTGCAAATTCAGGGAAAAATGTATCGCCCCTGATAAAAAAGAAACACCCCGAACTGAAAACCGCAGACACACATATGTGAACACAGATTCAATAAACCCCATGGTCTACAAAACACTATTCAGGTGCAAGTGATTGAAAAGCTTTAATTTCTGTTTTTTCATTACAATAATAAACATGTTATACTTGCTTTTGCACAGAGTGGCCCAGATCCTCCTCTTCTCGGGTCCCATGCCAGTGCTCCTGGCTCCTTCCTCCTGCTGAGTGTCCCAACAGCAAGCAACTTGCTATTGGAGCACTTGTGCTGAGTCACTGCTCTGTGTTTCCATTCACACACGGAGCAACAGTTTAGCCCCTCTATCTCCTGATTAGCTCACTGGCTGTGATTGACAGCAGTGGGAGCCAATTACTCCCACTGCTGCCTAAAGTCAATAAGGAGTGTGAGTCCTTGGAGAGACAAGGCTCTTGTGGACATCGCTGGATTGAGAGGGGGCTTGGGTAAGTATTAGAGGAGCTTCTGCACACATAAGGTTTTTAAAACCTTGTGCCTTTACAACCACTTTAAATAGATACAAAAGTAGCATTGTTACCATTCTATTTACTCTGTTTAATTTATCGGCAGATCAAAGGGATTAAAAGGTCTTTGGTCCCTTTCTGATATCAGTTAAGGCAATTGGACAAGTAAAGAATAAAATATGCTTTTTTTAATAATAAAATGTGGCTCTGTTTAACACCTTAATAACCTTTGGTTACTTTTAAAATGTTCTTAATTCAAATGCATCATTTTTATTTAATTTATAAAATAACTTTTTTTTTTACAAATTATAGAATATAATAAATACTTTTTATCTATAGGAACACTATTTTTGTTTAAAATGATTGCAAACCTTGTACGTTAAATTTGAACAAAATGGGGGGGGCGTGTCCGGAAGCTGTCTGGTATGGACGTGTGAGCGCTGAGCCCCTCTACAGCCCTCAGCAAAACGGCCTATTCAGGGGACATTCACGGCTCCTATATGGTGGGATCCAGGCACACCCGCTCCTCTAAACAACGGGGGTCCTCTCAACCACCACCCGGTACCTCTGCGACCCTCCGTGGGTACTTTTCGCCGCCCTCCATGCCTCGCGGCGCGGATCCCAAGATGGCGCCGGCCTCCCTCACAAGATCCCCATCCGGAACTCAGCCTCAGCCACCCGCCTTCTTCAGCGGTTCATCGGAAGCCATCCGAGGAGCAGCGGCCTTCTATCACCCGGCTCCGGGTGCGGTGAGTTCTCCCCCGCCCTGCCAGCCGCCGCCGCAGGACTCCGGGCAGGCCTCAGTAGGCCTCAGCGTGACCATGCACACACAGTGCTCTGGGACTGTCCCTAGGCTGCTCCGCACAGCTTCCGATCCGGGCCTGTCCCCTGGGAGTTCTAATCGCCCCCACTCTCCCGCCTTCTCAGAGGACTTTCCCCCCCTAACAGCCCGTGATGGTACCTGGGCACCGGGGCCCCTATCAGCGGTGCTCCACAGTGCATATAGGCCGCAGTCTGCACCTCTCCTGCTCCATGATTCCCCCCAGCCACGGAGACTTTCCCAGCCCATGGAGCCGGTTGCCTCATACGCCCAGATGGTTGGTTCCCCGGCGGGGGTCCCTGGGGTTGATCAGGTGCCCCCCCTCCTCCCCCCCGCTGCAGCTCTCAGAGGGTTTGAGCCCCTCAGTGTCCCGGCTGCGACCGGGGGAAACGTACCAGCCCGGCATGAGGCCCCTATGACTTCCATACGGGGTGCCTCCCCCCTGCACCTCTCCCAACCTCTCCTGGGGCCCGCTCCCTCCTCATCAGCGCACCCCCCCTGGCAAGCGTACCTCCAGGCTATGCCAACTAAAGATGACTTCAGGCTGCTCATAGAGGAGGTCAAGTCGGCCTGCCGTGCCGAGATACAGGTTCTCCATGCCAATTTTAAGCACCTTTCTGACAGAGTGGAGATGGCGGAGGAGGAGATCCAAGAAACCAAACTGGCAGTCCATCGCACTCAGCTGCAAGGTGCCGATCATCGAATAATGCTCAGGGACATGCAACGCCACGTGGAAGATTTGGACAACAGAGGGCGCAGGAAAAACATCCGCATCAGGGGCCTCCCCGAGTCGGAGGGCTCCGAGGATCTGCACGGTACCCTTCAAACCCTCTTTAATGATCTCCTGGGCGAACCGCCGAACAAACCGATCGAGATGGATCGGGCGCATCGCGCCCTTCGCCCTAAGGGCCCTGCCTCCAGACTCTGCGACATTATCTGCAAGGTTAATTCCTTCCCCTGAAAGAGGCCATCATGCGCAAAGCCCGCACCGTCAGGAAGGTGGTCCTTGGCAACGCTCAACTACAGCTGTACCCAGACCTGTCCTGGATAACCCTGCAGAAGCGCAGACTTCTACAACCCCTCCTTCTGTCACTGCAGGAACGTGACATAGTTTACCGATGGGGCTTCCCTTTCAGTCTCACTGCCCGCCGGCAGGGTCAATCAGCAGTACTCCGGTATCCAGAAGACCTGGAGGCGTTCTGTGAAACAATGGACATCCCAGTCCCCCGACTTCAAGAATGGGACCTGGTGGTAACCCCACCGCCACCACCCACGGTCTGGCAAAGGGTGCCTCCGACCAAAAGACCCTGAGACCGGGGCTCCCTCCGTGGCCCCCCCACCCCCGGACACGGCTGAACACTGCTGACCCCGGACTGTCCTCTGGCCACTGTTTCAGCACTTCCCCCCTTTTTGTATTTTTGTCCCCCTGGCCCACCTGTCAACCATATTGGCAGTCCCCCCATAGGCCCGTAACTACTGATCCGTGTGTTTTTTTTTTGGGCACTCAATGTTGGAGATGCGTGAGTACTGGCTCTCCCGTTCACTTGTTCCCCCCATAGGTTTATCCTTTAAGAGTTCCCCTGATTTTTGATTCTATTTTTTGTGTTTATTGATTGAATCTGTTCTCTATGTCCCCCCGGCCTGGTCCCTCCCACTTTTGGGGGGCCTTGGTCGGGAGGACTTATTGGAACCCTTTGGGTCTTGAGTGGCGCAGTGCACTCTGGCCTTCTTTGTACGGTGTTACCTTGATTGTTATGTATTTAACGCTGTTCTCTTTCTTTTTTTTTCCTTCCTCCTCTCTTCCTCCTTCTTTCCCTGCCTCCCTCCTCTCTCCTCCCTCCCCCCCGCTCTTGTGGCTTGGCTCATGTCTCTGGCAGATATCCGGATGGCTCCTGTCCCCCGGCGCTCCCCCCGAGTGGACACTGCTGTGACCACGCACCTGGACCAGGTAAGACTCTTGTTTGCATATACCCATGATCATGGCTAAGATAATATCTCTTAATGACCACGGCCTCAATTCAAATAGGAAGAGGCACCTTGCCCTGAGGGAGATTAGGCATTCTGGGGCGGACATAGTCCTCCTCCAGGAAACACACTTCAACAACGGAGATGCCTTTGCATTCGCGGGCAGACACTATCCCCAGATTTTTCAGGCGTTTAACCCATGAAAGCGGGCGGGAGTAGCCATCCTCTTTAAGATCGGCTCCCCCTTCACATGCTCTGAGTCTTTTATCGACCCAAAGGGGCACTATATCATTTTGAGAGGCCTCTGGCAGACTCAACCCATCACTTTGTGCACCCTGTATGCCCCTAACACCCACCAGATACACTTCGTATCAAGGGTACTTGCCCGCCTGTTTCGGGTGCCTAGTGAATACCTGCTGATCGGCGGGGACTTCAACCTCTCCCAGTCGGTAACCCTTGACCCCCAGGTGATGAACCCCTCTGATCCACAAACCTCACAGGGACTCTAAGTTATTTCGACAGCTCACTAGACGACATGCCCTATTTGACACCTGGCGCGCCCTTCACCCGGGGGATAGGCAGTACACATTCTATTTGGCCCCGCATCGTATGCACTCCCGCATTGACTACTTTTTTGTCAACAATGCCACCCTCCGTGTCACCAAGGAAGCCCGGATACTACCGATATCCTGGTCGGATCATGCCCCGGTTGTCATGACCCTGGATCTGGGGGCCCAAATCGTAGGCCATGTCACTGGCAGCTGAACAACTTTTTGCTTCAGTATGGCCCCTCCAGACTGGAACTGGAGTCGACATTGCACTGTTATTTTGCTGAAAACGACACCCCAGATGTCTCCCTCTCCACTCTCTGGGAAGCCCACAAGGCGGTCCTCTGGGGCCGCTGCATGGCGCTCTCCTCAGCCATGAAAAAAGATGTGAGAGCAGCTAAGACTCAAACGGAGAGGGACCTGAGGGCTTTAGAAACCCAACTGCAAACCTCCCCATCTATACCCCTTCTTAAAAGAATTATCTGTCTGCGAGCAACACTCCGGGACCTGGCTCTAGGCCAGGTGGAGAAGGCTCTGCTTCGATTGAAGCAACGGTACTATGACAAAGGTAACAAGGCCCACTCCCTCCTGGCGCGTAAACTATCGGAACGCTCTAACATGGCTACCCCCCACCAGATCAAAGATGGAGCCGATCGCCTCTTGACCTACCCCCGGGACATAGCTCATGCCTTTGAGGAGTTTTACACGGCCCTATATAGTGACCCCGACATCCCCCATGACCCCCCATCCCCTGACCTTCTGAATCGTCTGCATGACTACTTGGAACGTAGCGGGATCCCCAGGATTCGGACAGCCGATCTTGTCTCTCTCAACGCCCCCATAACGGAGGAGGAACTTACAGCAGCTATCAAACCCCTGCCCGCTCATAAGTCCCCTGGTCCAGACGGCTTTCCTTATGAGTATTATAAGACGTTCCTCCCCATCTTTCTCCCGCGTATGTGCAAACTGTTTAATGCCTTCCTTCAGTCGACTCCTATTCCCTCAGATATGCAACGGTCGTTTCTAACGCTGATCCCTAAACCCGACAAGGACCCCTCTCTGTGCGCTAGTTACAGGCCAATAGCGCTACTCAACTCGGATCTAAAAATATTCACTAAGCTCCTCTCGCTGCGCCTGAACGTGATACTCCCTTTTTTGATTCACAAGGACCAGGTGGGCTTTGTCCCCCTCCGCCAAGCGGGGGACAACACCAGGCGGGTCATCGACCTGATCGATGTGGTAAACAGGGAGGGTCAAGAATCACTGGCCCTCAGCCTGGATGCAGAGAAGGCGTTTGACCGTCTCAGCTGGCCCTTCCTGTTTGCCACATTGGAACACATGGGGTTCTGTGGCCCCTTTCTGCGGGCCATACGGCATCTTTACACAAACCCTACATCTCAGGTTAAGACCCCCTTTGCCCACTCTTCCTCCTTCCCGGTAGCTAATGGAACACGCCAAGGATGCCTGCTCTCACCGCTTCTGTTCGCGATATGCGTAGAACCCCTGGCGGCGTCTATTCGCAGGAACCCAGACATTCGGGGAGTCCCGATGCGGGGGAGGGAATTCAAGCTGGCACTTTTTGCGGACGACGTCATCCTAACCCTTACCCATCCCAGAACTTCCCTGCCTAATTTGCATGCAGAACTTGATCTCTATAGGTCCTTGTCGGGTTATAAGATAAATGCGGCTAAGTCGGTAGCTCTCCCCATTAACGTTCCTGATGAGGAGGTCCGACATCTGAAACAGAGCTCCCCCTACCATTGGGTCACAGAGGGTTTAAAATATCTAGGGGTGCAGATCACTCCGTCCTTTGACACTCTATATAAGGCTAATTTCCCCCCTCTTTTCCGGTCCATAAGAGACCTTCTGCAGAAGTGGCGAGTTCACCACATTTCCCTTCTGGGTAGGGTGGCTTCTATTAAGATGGTCATCCTCCCCAAGCTCCTCTACCTATTCCAGACGTTGCCCATCCCAGTCCCATATGCAGACCTCCGAAAGCTCCAAGCGGACTTGGTGCGCTTTGTCTGGAACTATGGGCGGCACAGGATACCCAGAACGGTCTTGACAGCATCCCGCACCGACGGAGGTTTGGGGTTCCCTGACCTGCTAAAGTACTATCAGGCAGCCCAATTACGTGCCATTACCTCTTGGTTCCCCCAGCGCTCTTGTAACACATGGACTGAAATTGAGAAGATATGGCTGGCCCCCGCGCACCCGAATAGACTGCTGTGGAATGCGAGCGTGGAAGTGGACCCGGGCCGACTTTTAGGGCCCATGCTCCACCTTAGGACGCTCTGGCGTAGACTGTCCGGGCTCACAATCTGAGCTCGGAGCGGTCCGTCCTGACCTCTTTTCTGTTCAATCCTAGGATGCCTGATGATCTGACCCACCAGATGTCTTCGCCCTGGGCGACACGTGACCTCTTCCATTTTGGCCATTTGGTGGACCCAATAACCCGAAAACTGCTCTCATTCCCTGATCTACAAATTTTTTTTAACTTGCCTCGCCAGATGATTTTTGGGTATCTGCAGATAAGAGACTTTGCACTATCATTCGCCCCAAAGCTCCAATTCTCAGCGCCGGCGCCTTTCGAAAGGCTGGTTTTGGAGGAACCTGCTCGCCGCGGACTGATATCAGATATATATCAGCTGCTGAATTCTCGCTCTTTCCTTACCCAGGGTAGGCATGCATACATGCTTCGCTGGGAGAGGGTACTCGGGGAGGAGATTCCGGAGGCGACGTGGAGAACGATCTGGTCTCAGGCGGCTAAGAGCTCCCTCTGTACACTGTACAAGGAGAATGCCTATAAAATACTGTATTTTTGGTATATGACACCGGATGTTCTCCATGCTATCTATCCATCCAGCTCAGACAGGTGCTGGCGCTGCCAGGGAGCCAAGGGTACCTTATATCATATTTACTGGACCTGCCCCAAGATAGCACCGTTTTGGACGGAAACCCAACAATTTTCTCTGCGGCACGGGGGTTACCCTGTGTCTAATAAAAACTGCTATTTGAAAAAAAAATAAAAAATTTGAACAAAGCATATCTCTCTACAGTGTGTGCATGTCTCAATTCAGAGCACTAAAGCCTTGTACACACAATCGGATTTTCCGCAGACAAAGCCTCTGACTTTTGTCCAAAGGGCGTTGGTCAGGAATTTGTCTTGCATACAAATACGAACTTAGTGACGTATTAGACGTAGTATGAGACTGCAAATTTTCAGATGCCACCTTTTGGGCCCCTTCTGCTAATTTCAAGTTAGTAGAACTTCAGTTAGTGCTTTGCAATTCATTTATGAACGGTCATTCATCAACCAGCCATGTTGCATATTCAGAGCAGAGAATGTGCTATCATTGGCTTGGAGTTATTGCTTTGACCCAAGTCCAGTCCAGGAACAGGAGGAGTTCTTGGACCAAAAATTGGTTGCTTCATTGTGACCAATTATGCCATATGCCTTTGCTGCTGGAGCTCAAGGAGAATAATCCTAATGATTTTAGGAATTATGTCCAGATGACGGACCCCTGCTTTCACTGTCTCTTGGCATTGTTGAGCCCCCTATTTTAACCACTTAAGACTCGGACCAATACGCTGGTAAATGACCCAAGGTGTTTTTGCGATTCGGCACTGCGTCGCTTTAACTGACAATTGCGCGGTCGTGCGACGTGGCTCCCAAACAAAATTTGCGTCCTTTTCTTCCCACAAATAGAGCTTTCTTTTGGTGGTATTTGATCACCTCTGCGATTTTTATTTTTTGCGCTATATACAAAAATAGAGCGACATTTTTGAAAAAAAAACACTATTTTTTACTTTTTGTTAAAAAAAAATCAAATAAACTAAATTTTAGTCAAACATTTAGGCCAAAATTTATTTAGCCACATGTCTTTAGTAAAAAAAAATCGCGATAAAAAAAATATCTACCTAGCGGGAACAGCGACACTAATACAGCGATCAGAAAAATTATCGCTTAGTGACGCTGGCAATAGGGAGTGAAAGGGTTAACTAGGGCGGTGATCAGGGGGTTAAAACTTTATTAGGGGGGCTATCCTGAACCTAACACTAACTGATTTTACACTGCCTGTCACACTGACACTAAATGCAGTGATTAGATCACTGCATTCAGTGACACTGTGACAGGGGGGGTGGGGGGGCAGATCGCAAGGGGTTAAGTATGCCTATGTGAGTGTGTGTCAGTGTAATGTTGGTGCACACTTACTGTTAGTTGTTTCTCCCATCGCAGCGGTTGGAAATACCGCTGCGATAGGAGATTACATCACTTCCCCCTTCCTGTGTTTACACAGGAGGAGGAAGTGACAGGAGACTGGGAGCGCGCGCATTGGCTGGGAGCGATCGCGGGGGGGCGGGTAAACGCTGACATCCGCCAGCTCGTCCCAGATCGCTCCTGGAGCCAGGGGGACCCCCGCACGCCGCGGAGGGGGTCCCGATGGGACCCCCGAACCGCACTTAGGCGGGGACGTAAATTTACGCCCTTGTGCCTGTACGTGCCATTCTGTGGCCGTATATGTGCGTGCGGGGGTCCTTAAGTGGTTAAGAAGCAGGACACATGCATGAGGCTTGCCATTACTCCTGAGCAAAGGCTCTTGCGGTACTTGGCTACAGGGAGAAGTCTCCAGAACCTCAAGTTTATGACTGGGATCTCCTCCCAGTCTCTGGGACTCATTATTCCAGAGACCCGTTCTGTCATTATTCAAGTCCTCCAGAAGGACTATATTCTGGCAAGTTTTAGCCTTTAACATAACATTCTATGTATTTAATGTTTGCTAATGCAGTGTTTTTCAACCTTTTTTCAACCAAGGCACACTTTAAAATCTGTCAAAATCTCGAGGCACACCAAACCAAAAATTTGAAAAAAAAATTATGCCACTTGCAATTTGCACAGTGGTTCAATTAATTAAAACAAAACACAATATAATACCCCAATTTGTGGGTAACTTTCATCTTTTCTGTGAAGAACACTAGCAGCAGACAATGTAATCCAGCAATAGCACATACCTACATGCCTTTGATTAAAAATGATTAGAAAATTATTTTTACTTCCAGCATAATACTTCTGAAACTCGCAATAAGAAAGTATGCAATTTTCTATTACGTTTTGTCCTGGAAGGTGTCCACCTTATTATGTTACTATGTAAAGATTAATTTGACATTCTGCCTACACCAATGCTATGTAAGTTTGCCACGTATCCAGTAAAAATTTAACTTATCACCAATTACATTAATGGGACCATAAGGCTGATATTTTTCGTTTCCGATAAGGCTGATATTTTCCCAAAAATGGAGGCAACTTTAATGCTATGCTATTGGATATAAACACTGAAGCCACTGATTTTACCCCCAAAAAATACCTGGCAAGTCAACGCAAATAAAAAGAAAAAACGTGACAAAGAAGCTTTTCAAAACAATGGCTAACCTGTGTACATATGTTGATGTGTGTCAACATGGAGGAGGAGGCTAGGAGCCGAGGAGAGCCGCTGTACCGAGCCGATCCCTGAACGGGGATGGATCATGTGACATGGCGCGCCGGGTGGCTTTGTAATTCCCACCTTCTGAGCTTGCAGCGCCTTTGATGAACGTCACACATCCCGTAGTCATGGATTGGAGCAGTAAGACGTCCATCATAGGCGCTGCAGCTTCCGGAAGCCGGGATCTGTGTCTCTCGACTCCACACTCGGCAACACACGGCGCTCGCTCGGAGCTCATAATTAATTATCCTCCTAACCTGCACTGTAATAACAAATATTAACCAAGTGGCCATCAGATAGCTGCCTATATTGGGGGTCATTTTGCCGCGGCACACCTGGGAACTCTTCACGGCACACCAGTGTGCCGCGGCACACTAGTTGAAAAACACTGTGCTAATGTATTGTATTAATTTATTGATTCCATAATTACCATTATTGTAATATGCTGTCCTCATGCATGCTGTAAGCTTTTTCTGCTCCTTTTTTGGTCTACATACATATTTTCCTTCACTAACCTCCCCGGGTGCTATCCTGGGCCCATACACACCTAGCCTAGTAACTTAACAATGTTTTTTGTCAGCTACAGTTTTGTGTTTACCCTAAACACCCCCCCAAAATGTGTCCAAATGTTAGGCAGAGTCTATTTTTTTGGGCACACAAACTCATTTGGAATCCTCCCTCCCCCCTAAAAATGCTAAACCAACTGAAACAAATACTCTGTCTGCTGACTTTGCAAAACCATACACACTATACCTATTTTGTGGTCCTATTTCTGGATGAATTCACCAAAGCATGTAGTGCAATGGCCTGCCTGATTACCTTCAAATTGTAATGTTAAAAGTTTTTGTCTCCTATTATCTTGATAGGTAATTTATGAATGTCAAAATGTGCTACAATTTGGACAGTGTGTATCCATATTTTAGGATTATGACACTTCTTACCAGTCCACTGGGCTGCCAATAGTGTAAGTAAAGAGGGACTAGCCAAAGTATCACACATTATTTATGCATTCAGCTCTCATGGAAGTGGAGAGGGTTACCCATCCAAAACATCTACCCATTACCCCCCCCCCCCACACACACACACACACCATATTCTTTTTTAGAATGGGCCACCAGAGGGGGTGAGGAATATGATAAGTTGACCTTATACTTTTATCTTTAAATACTAATTTACATTTTATACTTATGTTGGCCAAGATGTCAAATTTGCTTGCAATGTTATGTGCAGACATAGGGCCAGATTCTCGTAGATCTGCCCTTTGTGTGCGTAGCGTAGCGTATTCCATTTACGCTACGCCTCCACACTATTTACGGGCAAGTGCTGTATTTTCAAAGCCCTTGCTCCGTAATGTGTGGTGGCGTAGCGTAAATGGGATGGCGTAAGGCCGCGTAATTCAAATAGGGAAGGAGGGGGGCGTGCTGTATTTAAATTAAGCGTGCCCTGCGCCGAATGAACTGCGCATGCGTCGGCCCTCAATGAAGCCCACTGTGCATGCTCCATAGTACGACGCAAATACATTGGTTTAGACGTGAACGTAATTAACGTACAGCCCTATTCGCGATGAGTTACGTAAATGTCGTAAACAACGGAAAAACCCGACGCTGTCCCGACGTCCATACTTAACATGGCTTACACCGTACCTACGCAAGGTTACCCCTCATATAGCAGGGGTAACCTTACGCTTACGTAAACTACGTAAATTACAACGATGGAGCGCAAAAAAAAACGTTCGGGAATCGGCGTATCATGCTCATTTGCATATTCAACGCAGAAATCAACGGGAACGCCACCTAGCGGCCAAGCGTAACATTGCAACTTAGATCCGACGATGTAAGTGACTTACGCCAGTCGGATCTACGCCAAATCTATGCGTAACTGATTCTAAGAATCAGTCACATAGATACCCAGGGCCAGATAAAGAGATACGAGATACGACGGTGTATCTGGAGATACACCGTCGTATATCTCAGCTGAGAATCTGGCCCATAGTCATTGTTTTGACTTCACAGTTTCCTTCCAACCCACAGCAATGCAGGATGTTGCAGCCCAGTTCCAGCATCAGTGGGATTTTCCCAACTGTGGTGGTGCTATTGATGGCAAACATGTCAGGATTGTCCCACCACCCAACTCGGACTCACATTTTTTTTAACTACAAGCAGCATAATCCTGCTAGCTGTAGTGTCTGCAACATTTGAGTTCCTGTTTTTGGATGTTGGGAAGAATGGCCATAACTCGGATGGAGGTGTCATTGTACAGACAGTTCTACCATCAGAATCACTGTTTAGGTTCTCAATTTTGTTTTTGTGGCAGATGATGCCTTTGCTCTGGGGGAACATGATCTTATGAAACCCTTTCCTATGAGGAACCTCATCCCGGAGCAGAGAATATTTAATTATAGGCTCTCTCGTGTCAGAAGGTTGGTTGAAAATACCTTTGACATTCTCTCCAGTCACTTCAGGCTGTTTTTAACATCTATTAACCTGGCACAATATCAAATAAACCATGTAGCATTGTGCTGCTACATCCTCCACAATTTTTTACGGAGTAATGCTAGCAGCTACATTACAAGTGCACCACCACAACATTGATATTCTGCTTACCAGATATCAATCCAAGTAATGCAGATGGCTAAACCCAGCCAGGGCCTTTAACTTTGCAGGGGTAACACAACTGCTGTGTGTACACTGATAGACCTCTCAGGTGAGTAACCCAGAGTCTGTGAATTCCGTGGGGGGTAGGCAATATTTAGACCAAAAGAAAAATGAGATGGACCATAGCGTAAAAATGTCTCCAACTTGGTTTATTAGAATTATTTATGCACTTACACTTTCGAAGATAACATTCAATGTCTACGGTCCATTGCTCGTGCAAGATTGTTTTCCACTTACCAACAGACTTTTTAACTAGCGCAATTTTTTATATCCATTTGCTTTTGTGTTATATCCCACATTTAATTGCTGCTCCCAGACTCGTCCATCCAATTCATTTTGCCCATCAGCGCAGTTTTTTCCCTTTATATGTCATCAAATTGCCTTTATTTTGGCCATTTTCTACAATAGTGCAAACGTACCTTATTTTCTACATAAGATGACAATCTCTTCTTCTGCTAATGTTGTGCTGTGGGTCTGCTACACACACACAGGGCTAGATTCTCTAAGAATCTGTGGCGGTGTAGAGTAAGGCATTTACACTACGCCACCGCAACTTACTAGAGCAAGTGCTGTATTCTCAAAGCACTTGCTTCATAGTTTGCGGCGGCGTAGTGTAAATGGCCAGGCGTTTCCTCGCGTAAATCAAAGGGGGTGGCTTGTATTTAAATTAAGTGCGCCCCCGCGCCGAACGTACTGCGCATGCGCCGGCCATAGTAAAATCGCAGTGCGCATGTTCCAAATTATGACGGTGTTTTCGTCGTGAACGTAATCAACGTAAATCCCCATTCACGGACGAGTTACGCAAACGACGTAAAAACTTTCGAATTTGCCACGGTCACGGCGTCCATACTTAACATAGGATGCGCCATCTTTGACCTGCTTTATCTTTACGCCTAAAAAACCTTACGGAAACTACGTAAACGACGACGGGGCAGCGTAAAAACTTTCGGGAATCGGCGTATTAGGCTCATTTGCATAGGCAAATGAGAAAACAACGTAAGGGCCACCTAGCGGCCGGCGTTGTCATTGCATCTACGATCCGACAGTGTAATTGTTTTACACCTGTCGGAACTTTAGTGTATCTATGCGTAAGTGATTCTAGGAATCACAGGCATAGATACCCATTGAAAAAAACAGAGATACGATGGTGTATCTGAGATATGAATATCAACAAGCTGGACAACAGACCTTTACCTTGGACGGACCGCTACACCATCAAATTTATATTAACCACCGACACCATCCTTCAAAAACCCAAACTCCCTACAACCAAGATCGCAAGATCGCAGAAGAAACTACATTCTGAACTCTTCAAAACCACACTAGCGACGCAAATAGAAGTACCAAATCTGAACCACTCAACGGAACACTCACTCAACGCCTTAAACAAAGCTTTACTACAAACAGCAGACACAGTCACTCCGAAACGTAGAGCTCTCATCAGGAAAAATAACTCGGGCTGGTTTAACGACACTCTCACTCTACTGAAACAAGAATGCAAAAGAGTGGAAGGAGCCTGGAGGAGAAACCCATCAGAAGAAAGCCACACTAATTACAAAACCCTCACCAAACCACAAAGCCATCTTTAAAGCAAAAAAAGAACATTTCTCATACACCATCTCAAAAGCCCTAAACCATCCACAGGAGCTTTTCAAACTAGTCGCTCAGACTATGAACCCCACCTGCCTGGAGCCCCCTAAAAGTGAGACACAAAAATCCTGTAATGAACTGTCTGACTTTTTTATTGACAAAATCAAAAAGATTCGGGCAACAATTCAACAGGAAAAAAACACCAAACCCATTCAGATAAAGCAAGAAGAAGCAATCAACGTAATTAGCCTATGATCGACGAATTTCGAGCTGGTCCCAATTACCATCGACACCACTAAAAACATCATCAGAAGCTTCCAAGACAACACATCTTCTAATGACACCATTCCTACAAAACTCTTGAAAGAATGTACCGACATCTTGGCACCCACCATAACGCACATCATAAACCAATCGTTCAGGGAAGGGATCGTTTCCGATCACCCTCAAGCAAGGCATAATAAAACCCCTCTTAAAGAAACCTAACCTCGACCCTAAAGACCCTAACCATCACAGACCGGTAACAAGCCTGAACACCATCTCCAAGATAATGGAGAAAGCTGTAGTACAACAGCTACAGCCCCATCTGGATGCCCACAAACTCCTAGATCCCCTTCAATCAGGTTTTCGCCCAGGCCACGGCACAGAAACTGCTCTCCTCAAGATATAGGATGACGCCCTCAAAGCAGCAGATGGCGGAGAATCCTGTCTCCTAGTGCTGCTGGACCTCAGTGTAGCCTTCGACATGGTAGACCACAACACAGTCTCAGACTCGGCCCTGCCTTGGTTCGCATCTTTTCTTGAAAATCGCACTCAGACCGTGAAAATTGGAGGCTTTACATCAGAAACACGGACCATTACATGCAGAGTCCTGCAAGGATCACCTCTTTCACTTGTACTCTTCAACATCTACATCCGCCCGCTCCTCAAAATCATCAGCAAACAGAACCTGAGCTACCACTCCTATGCCGATGACACACAGATTTACCTTCGAATCACCAACAAAAAAGACCAATATCATGAACTAGGAAAATGCCTCACACTGATCGACAATTGGATAACCGAAAGGTCCCTCAAACTCAACGGATCCAAAACAGAACTACTCATCCTTTATGCAAATCAGAAATCCAATTCTAAGACCACGTGGACACCACCCACCATCCTCGGACAAACCATCGCACTAAGCAACAAAGTCAAAAGTCTCTGAGTCATCTTTGACTCAGACAAGACAATGGATGCACAAATAGGATCAGTCGTCAGCGGTGCTCATCATCAGTGTTGAGCGGAATACGCCATATTCGATTTCGCGATATTTCACGAATATATAGAAGAATATTCGCAAAATATTCGTTAATATCGAATATTCGGGATATTTTATCAAAAAAAAAGTTTTGCAAAATTTCGCTAATGCGAATGCGAAATTGATTGCGAAATTCTCGTCCGCGCATGCGCATGCGCGCGAACAACACGCGAAAACGAAGATCATTTCCTGGATCTTTGCCAGTCTATTTTTGGATCGCTATTTTGTGCTGCCCTGCGAAGCGAAGATGGTGGGGAGTAACTTTTCATCCAGTGAGGAAAAACTGCTAATTAGTGTAAGTAATTTCACCACTGTTATTTCATTGGGCCAGATTCACGAACACTTGCGCTGGAGTATTTGGATATGCGCCGCGTAACTGTGCTGATGCGCCGACGTTTCTATGTGCCCGTACCCACCAAACTAGATGCGCCCAATAACGGCTCATTTGCGACCGGCGGAACGTTCCGACGCCAGAGTATCGTCAGCGTTTATTTTCGCTGGCCGCATCAGTCGCGCCCATTGATTTCCCCTGCAAATATGCAAATGAGGGAGATTTCCCAATTCACGAACGGATTAGCACCATACGCTGGCTACATGCGCCGCGCGTATCTGATCCGTCCAGCGCAAAGTTATTTCTACAAAAGGCTGCTTTATCTTTACTCCAGACGGTCACAGGTCAGCAGGAGAGCAGCTACAGCAGCGTTACCGACGATAAGAGCTAGCTGAGCACCCCCACTTGCAAGGACAACACCTCTGTGTGCCAACATGCCAGGGGCACTCGTGGTCCTAGAACTACTGATGGGTCCCCTGGAACCAAGAAGGCGGGCACGTGAGAGGATATACCGCACACGTATGAACCTCTTTGGCATGGGGGATGAGGAGGTGTATCGCCTATTCAGATTCAGCCCAGATGCAATACTTGAACTAACCACAACCCTGCAGGAGGACATCACCAGCCCAACACACCGATCACAAGCAGTGCAGCCACTGGTGAAGGTACTGGCAACACTCCATTTCCTTGCCAGTGGATCATTCCAGCGTACAAGTGGAGTGGTGGCTGGGATGTCACAGTCCTCCATAAGCAGATGTGTGCACCAGGTTGTCCCTGCAATCCTCAGACGCATGTCCAACCAGTTCATCAGACCAACCACTGAGGAGCTGCGGCAGAAGGCAATGACAGATTTCTACAACATTGCCAGATTCCCACGCACTGTGGGGGCCATTGATTGCACACATGTGGCCCTACAGCCCCCCAGTGCCACAGAGCACATATACCGCAATCGGAAGCATTGGCATTCCATCAACGTACAGGTGATAGCCGATGCCCAACGCCTCATATGGCACGTCCGTGCCAAACACCCCGGGTCCAGCCATGACAGCTTCATATACCGTCAGAGCCCCATCCCAGCAGAATTTAACCAGAACATGTATGGGGACAGCTGGCTGGTTGGTGAGTGACATGGGAGTCAGGCATGACTATCCCCTCCCGTCATGCACAACAGAAATCGCACATGCATGACTAACATTCTCCTGTCTTTTACCTTACAGGTGACTCTGCATATGCATTGGGACCCCATCTAATGACTCCTTTCCGGAACCCCCAAACCAGAGGAGAGAGAAGATACAATAAAGCACACATCAAAACCCGTGCAGTGGTGGAGCAAACATTCGGGCTCCTGAAGTCCCGTTTCCGATGCCTGGATAAGTCTGGGGGGGCCCTATTGTATTCCCCTACCTTTGTGTGTCAGATCATCGGTGCATGTTGCATACTACATAACTTTGCTATGAAAAAAGGCCTGCATATTGACATACGTGATGACCTGACCCCCGACCCACACAGTCCCCCCCTGCCAGAGGACACCCAGTCTGCTGATGGAAGAGCAGTCAGGAGGGTCCTCGCCGTAGGCATCTTTGGACACTAAACCAAAACATTAATAACACAGACAGTGCACGCGTGTACACCACTGATGTCCCTAGATCACACACACCACATGCACATCGCATTGGATTAGCCCAAGTCCAGCATGTAGGAGTTGGGAGCAGTAACGCCGCGTCAAGGCCCCAATGATGTCACTGTCCATTCACACACCTTTCACACATCATTCATTCAGCCGTGGGGTTCACTTCACCACCACGGCCGAGGGTGACACCCCTTACTTTCAGGAGTGCCACCCTCTCACATTCACACACCATTCACACTGTCCCCTGCACTCCTGACCGTGTGCAGTACAAAAATAAATTAGAAAGATCATATCCTGACCAATAAAAGAAAAATAATCTCATAACCTGAGAAAAAAATAAAATAAACTCATGACCTGAGTATGTCAAAAATAATAATATAAAACCAGCACCAAAAAAAAGGCCTCATCGGGGATGCCGGGGGCTTCTTCTGGGGGCCCCTCTCTGGCTCCGCAGCTGCCTGGATGGAGTGGGTGGGGGGGCATCTGGAGGTGGCTGATCCCCAGGTGGGCCACTCCTGGCAGGTGTGGCCTGCGTGCCCTCCAAGGCCCTGGCTATCCGTCCAAGATAACTGTTGGTCTGGGCCTGCATCCGGAGCTGACGGGTCACCTGGTAATGCTGGGCCCGCCGACTCAGCCTCCCCTGCTCCCGGATGGCAGCACTGTTACCATGGATGGCAGCAGTGTTGGCCTGGACGGCTGCAGTGAGGTGCTGGATATCCCCCTGCACCTCCCCCAAAGTGGTGACCACTGCAGCGCAGTTAGAGCTGACATCCTGCACTGCGTTGCTGATGTTGGCAACGGAGCCCAGGCTGTCAGAGACTTTCTGCAAGTGGTCCGCTATGGCCCCCATCTGTTCTGTCTGTCTGGCGTGATCCCTTGCCAACTGGTCCTGGACACCATCAGACACCCCCCTGGTCTTCTGGGTCGCCTTCCTGGGGCCAGAAGATGTATGTCCTCGGGTGGAAGGTGTCGCCCTTGAGGGGCTTCCAAGGATGGGGGAGGGGACGACAGACGGGCCAGGAGAAGGGGAGGAGACCGACAAGACCAAAGAAAAGTCCTGCTCTGCCACAGCAGGATCTTCCACAACCACCTCGGCAGGTGTGGTGTGGCCACTCTCCTCCTCAACAACCTCTTCACCACCCAGTGGCTCGGGCACATGATGGCGTGGGGGGGATGGGGTGGAATGCAGGCTGACAGATGATGGCCCAGCTCCGTCATCTGTGGATGACACAAAGCAGACACATGTTGGTGGTCCCACACACTTGGCACATGTACCCCCCCCCCCCAAATGCAAAACATCAAATAGGGGATTATAAAACACTTACCTGTCCTTGTGCCTTCCTCCACGGAGTCATAGCCTGCGACCCCCTCCACCTGCTCCCTCTCCAGGCACCGAGCGACCACCTCCTCCTCTGCGGTCAGGGTGACAGGACATGGGGGACCACCACCTGTGCCCCTCTCATACCTCCTGATGGAGGCCACCTTGTCCCTCACCTTGCGCCGCAGGTCATTGATTTTCTTTTGTATGTCCCCAGCAGTCCGGGTGGAGTAGCCCAGGACATTGACCCTGGCAGCAATGGACTCCAGGATGCCCTGCTTCCTCTCCCGGCTGGTCTTGCGGCTTTTTTTGCCATGGAGAAATTCATTCTCCGTCTCCATAGCCGATATAATGACAGAGACCTCCTGGGTATTAAAATTGAGGTTCCTCCTCTCTCTGGGGGTAGCGGGAGCAGCCATCACAGAGCAAAAGTATCTTCCCTGGGGTGGGGGGAAACGGAACTACTTTTGCGCCGGAATGGCGTTTCCGCCAGCGCTTTTAAGCGCCCAGCGGAACGCATTGCGCTGACGTTTCCCAGGAAGTGGTGCCGACGGAAGTTGTGAGCATGCGCACAAGGGGGCGAGGGGAGCCGCACTCACTGCGCATGCTCCGTGGATGATGCGCTGAACGTAAGCCTCTGCGCCGGGCTCCGCCCATCATTTACATATGATCACACCCACTTCCACTTGCGTCGGGTTACGCCAGCGCATTATCGTTACTCTGGCGCAAGTTTACGCGCAACTGCTATGTGAATTACAGGAATTGCGCTGAAAGGGTCTTCAGAGTAACGTAAATGAGAAGCGTTACTCCAGAGGAAAGATACTCTCATCTACCTGAATCTGGCCCATTATCTTTAACTGCATTTTAGACTAGTTTAAAAGTTAGGATACAAGATCAGATATTAGTATTTCCCAAACAGTGTGTCTCAAGCTGTTGCAAAACTACAACTCCCAGCATGCCTGGACAGCTGCAGACACCCTGGTTGGTAAATGTGTATTTAGGCACTTTCCTTGCTATTTAGCATAATTAACATGTTGTGGACATAGGACGTATGCGAACGTCCTGACTTCAGGGTCCTTAAGGCCCAAGACGTTCGAATACATATTGCCCTCTAGATGTTGCAGAACTACAACTTCCAGCATGCCTGGGCATGCTGGGACTTCTAGTTTTGCAAGTTCTGCAGGCCCACATTTTTCAGACCACTATACACGGGTCTCTAAACTGTGGCACTCTAGATGCAGCAAAAGTAAAATTCTTAGCATGCACTGACAGACCATGCCTGATGGGAGTAGTAGTTTTGCAACAGCTGGAGGCGCACTGGTCTTGAAACCCTGAGTTAGGTAACAAACTCGCAGTGTTTTGCAACCATTGTGCCTCCAGCTGTTGCAAAACTACAACTCCCTGCATGCAACTGGCTGCAATAACCCCCCCCTCTCCCCCAATGTGAATGTACAGGGTACATTCACATGGGCTGGGGCTTACAGTGTGCTTCTAGCTGAAGCAAATTTGGCGCTGCTGCTCAAACCCTCAGCGGGAAACTACTGTGAACCCCACGCCCCTCTGACTGTACCCTAAAAACACTACACCACACTACATAAAAATTAAAAAACACAACATATACACATACCCCTACATAGCCCCCCTCCCCTCCACACTAAAAAAGAAAACCGTCTGGTACGGCATATATACATATATACATAATTATGCAAAAGATAATGGGTGCTATATTTATGAAAAAAAGGTGGCGACCAAAATGGCAAGATAGAAAATCTGTCATGTTAACCCTGTCATTGATTAATAAGGCGAGAATGCTTCCAATTGTTGAATACCATACATTTACTTCATATATCCATAAGGGTTTAAACAAAAGTATTATAATATACTTTGTTCTTCATCTTGCAGAGGTTCCTGCAACAGGGATATGACGAAACCCGGAGCCAGCAGGACAAAAACAAAATAGTCCGCTCCCTATTGCGGGAGTTACGTCAAGTTCATGGCCGCACACATGACCACATGGCCACCCTAAAAAAGTGGTCAGACCTAAAGAGGCGCCCCATGGCCCGGGTCAGACAGATCTGAGATGAATTTCATCCAGGTAAGTTATTGGTGACAGTTATGTAAGGTCATATGTAATTAACCTTAGGGCAGATGTTGTTAACCCAGACGCCATGTTGTGGTAACATATATCACCACCCAAGGTATTCATAGTACTGTTGAAAAAAGACATTATTCCATCAAGTTAAACCATGGAATTAAAGTGGTGGTGTGGTGGGTTAAAGGGGAAGGGGTGGTATTTTATAACTCAATTACCACTAAATTCCTGTGCTAGGCGTGGGGTTAGCATAGTAATCCCGTGTACTCCATCAGGCCCTTTTTTTAACATGAGATCGTCAGAATAATACAAAGGAAACACAAACAGCTCATTTTACCATGGTGGCAGCCCAGCTCACACTCAGTCCCCTGTAGTGCCAGCAAGACCCTTTAGTATAACATTATCCCATTGGTTAACTGTCTATATAAATAAATTTGTATTCATATACAATACAGCAGAGTACACAGAATTTGCATACGTTATTAGAAATCATTTTTACATATATGAACATTGTGTTATTATAGGAGCTCCTCTACCATCTGTGCGCCCCAAGCGCACAAGGCGACAGGCCGCTGAGGAGGAGGAGGAGGAGGATGCACAGGAGGAGCAGGAGGAGGATGCACAGGAGGAGCAGGAGGAGGATGCACAGGAGGAGAGGGATGAGGAGCAGCCAGGGCCCTCCCAGTGTTTACCACCCCCAGCTCCTGTTGAGGAGCAAGAGGAGGAGCTGCAATCCCCCCTCCCCAAACCAATACAATACAGCAGAGTACACAGAATTTGCATACGTTATTAGAAATCATTTTTAAATATATGAACATTGTGTTATTATAGGATCTCCTCTACCATCTGTGCGCCCCAAGCGCACAAGGCAACAGGCCGCAGAGGAGGAGGAGGAGGATGAAGAGGAGGAGCAGGAGGAGGATGCACAGGAGGAGCAGGAGGAGGATGCACAGGAGGAGAGGGATGAGGAGCAGCCAGGGCCCTCCCAGTGTTTACCACCCCCAGCTCCTGTTGAGGAGCAAGAGGAGGAGCTGCAACCCCCCCCCCCAAACTCCTGGTGAATCGGGTGATGGAGAAGAGGAGCAGGAGGATGAGACGGTTCCTGTGAGCCCCAGGCAGGAGGGTAAATATGTGCACAAAGATTAATAACATTTCAACAGTAAGATGTAGATATAAAAATGGACAGCATTTAATCCTAATTTTTTTTCCTTATATCCTAACAGTTTTCAAAAAGATGGAGGAAAATTGCAGTCTCATCCAGAGGACCAATGAGAAAATCCTCTCAAATCGACAGAAAATGCGAATATTAGACCTCCAAAACCAACAGATGGAACAACAGCAGAGGAAGAATTCGGACGCGATGGCTGAGCTTCACAAGCTCATGCAAAAATACATGTAATTTATTTTTTCTTGTAATAAAAAATGTTATTCTTTTAAAATGTTTCCTTTCTTATTGAGATTGTTAGGTTTTTCAACACATCTAACTTCATAATAACCAAAAACATTTTATACTATTATTTTATTTAACACAAACCTAAGACAAACTAAAATACACGGACACAGACACTACTAACACAAACTAAACTATTGAAAAATTACTATAACAAAAGCTACAATATATATATAGATATAGAGAGAGAGAGCAAGAAAGAGAGAGAGAGAGTGCTAATTTGCTCTTGCAGACAGGATAATGGTTGCAGTATAAAGGCCACAAACCAGGGTTTAACATAAAGTTCAGTCTTTTAGTCACACTTGCTGTTACGATCCGGTCTGTTAGCTTGTAGCGGAGGCTTTTGGTGGATCCGCTGTGCCAGAGAGGTCATGAACCATTACTCAGCATGAAGGCAGCAGCAGTAGTATTAAAATATAATGTAATTATCACACAGGCAACATTTACAAGCAGTAGTGGTAATAGTACTAGATATCATCTAAACACTTGGGCAAGACTTGACAGCAGCAGTAGTGGTAATAGTAGTATATAGTGGCAAATAACTTGTGACATAGGTGTTGTGAGCAGCAGCAGTAGTAGTAATAGTAGACAATATAGTGTCAAATCACTCGGGCAAGAGTGGAGGGAGAGCCAAGGAGAAGGAATGAATGACAAGGGACCCTTCAGCGCCCTGAACCGACGGCGGGTGCCAGAAAGTCACCGCCGATCCAGGACTCATTCATCATGATGAATGTGAGTCTGTCCACGGAGTCTGTGGACAGACGGGTCCTCTTGTCCGTGACCACCCCACCTGCCACGCTGAATGTTCGCTCAGATAGTACGCTGGAGGGGGGGCAAGACAATAACTCCAGCGCATACTGAGCGAGCTCGCGGCAGGTGTCCAATCTGGCAACCCAGTACTCCATGAGGTCGTCGGTGCTCATACTGTCAGAAGCACCGACGGACCCCATGTAGTCTTCCACCATGTGGGCCAGCCGCTGGTGGTGATTGCTGCTGCTGCTGCTGCTGGTACTTGGTCGCTCAGATTGGAAGAACATCCTCATCTCACCCATTAGGTCCCCTGCTCGGCTGCTGCTGGGTGCAGCCACCTGCTGGGTGAGATGAGGGGGGACAACTGGAGGCCGGGGAGTTGCCTGCTCCAACCGGCTGACTATGCGTGCCTGCAGTTGTTCCATCCGGTGCTGCCTCCGGCTGGCTGGGAGGAACTGCTCCAGTTTCCCCTTGCATCTTGAATCTAAAAGGGTGGCCATCCAAAATTCATCCCTCTCCTTGATAGTCTTAACCCGGGGGTCCCTCCTAAGGCATCTCAGCATGTGGGCAGCCATGGGGAAGAGCACAGCCCGCTGACCGGGTCCATGACGTCTGAGTCTTCATGCTGGAGGCGCTGCTGCTCGCGCTCAGAGATGCCCAACCCCCGGACTATCGGTGCCCCCAACACCGGCTCTCCCTCCTGACCAGGCCCTGAATCCAGGACGTACCAGTAACCTCCTCATCATCATCATCCTCCTCCTCCTCTTCCTGGGCCTGGAGCAGGAGGAGGCAACACTGCTCCACCAAGGCACTCTCCCCAGCTTCGAGCAGGCGATCCAGTGCCCTGTCCAGCATCTTGGTCGCCTGCTCGAAAGGGGCCAACACATGGCAGACCTGGTGTATCTGCCCCCACTCCGCACTGGTGATGTACGGGAGTGTTTGTGATGGCCCCGCAGTGCCTTGCTCCAGCAGGTATTCCTTCACCGCCCTTCGCTGCTCCCACAACCTCTCCAGCATGTGGAGGGTGGAGTTCCACCGCGTCACACTGTCCACAATCAGCCTGTGAAGGGGCAGGCTGTTGTCCCGCTGCAACTTGGACAGGGACGCCGTAGCGGTTGGGAAGCGCCTGAAGTGGCTGGCAATCCTACGTACCCTTAGCACAATGTCACTCAACCCGGGATAGGTGCGCAGGAACTTCTGCACCACGAGGTTGAGGACATGTGCCAGACAGGGCACGTGGGTCAGACTGCCAGCCTGGAGGGCGGAGAGTAGGTTGCTGCCGTTGTCACAGACAACCATACCTGCCTGGAGCCTTTGGGGTGTCAGCCACTTCTGGACCTGAGCCTAAGCTGCGGTCAGCACTTCTTGTCCAGTGTGTCTCTGGTCCCCTAAACTAACAAGCTGGAGCACGGCCTGACAGCGCACGTGCCCCACACTTGAGTAGCTACGGGGGCGCTTGCTGTGAGGCTCAGCAGCTGCGGAGACAGTGGCTTGAGGGAGACCAGCAGTTCTCCCCTGGACACCCCAGGGTGGCACCACAAAATCTAATGCCGCCGATTCCCCCTCCCCTGCGCCTCGGAGGAAAACCCAATGGGCCGTGAAGCTGATGTACCGGCCCTGCCCATGCCTGCTGGTGTAGCCATCCATTGTGAGATTCACCCTGTCGCTGACAGCGTGATCCAGTGACAGGGTTACATTCTGAACAATGTGCTGGTGTAGGGCAGGGACACCAGTCCTGGCAAAGAAATGGCGGCTGGGGACACGCCATTGGGGTTGGGCCTGCTCCAACATCTGCCTGAAGGGGTTGCAGTCAACAATGTTGAAGGGAAGCAGATGTTGGGCAATAACCCTTGCCAGGAGCCCATTGAGGGAACGCACGCGTCAGGGGGGAAGGGAGTGGTGCGTTCGAAGGCGTCAGAAAGCGACGCCTGGCGCAGGACGGCAGTGCAGGACACAGAAGAGGAGGGTGCTGTGGAAGTAGAGGTCTGGCTGCCGGTACCAGTACCTCTACTAGAGGGAGCGGGGGGGCATGACCTGCTGGGAACAGATGAAGCTGTGGCAGGGGCTGCTGTACCCTGCACACTTGTGGTGGTGGCGCTCCCGCCAGTGGTTGATTCTGAGATGCTGGTTCAGAGCTGTGGTACCCACCCGAGCCAAGCACTTCCCTCTCTTCAGGTGAAGTAGGTCCAGACAGGTGACTTCAGCGCCGCCCTCCTGTCAGATGGGGTGCCACTGACTTGCACCTGCTGGGATTCGGTGCGCACAGGTGGAGCTGCCTGCTGCTGCTGCTGCTGACACCTCCTGCTGCCATCACCAGTGGAGACCCTGACGCTGGTCTCCCTGGTGACCTGACGCACCGTTTCCCCAGGGTGCCTACCTTCCTCGTCGTCACTGCTGCTGTGAACCGACAAGTCAGGTGGCACCCATGTTGGGTCACCCTCCTCTTCGCCCCCAGATATGTCAGACCCAGGGCTGAAATGTGGTGGTCTGAGGGAAACAGCTGACATGGAGCCGCTAGCCTGGCTCCGCTGTCCCCTCACCGATGCCTGGGTCTGACTAGGTGCAGGTGTTTCCTGCCCAAAAACACCAGCACCACTTGGAAGGGATGTCTCTGGGATACTGACAGCAGGTACCCCATCCTCCTCCTTCATCATCCCTTCCAAAAGGTCCTGACCATCAGTACAGAACTGGATGTCTGCCTGATGCAGGACCTCCCCCAAGATATCCCTCTCACTGTCGCTGTCAAACAGTAAGAGGCTGGACCCTTGGGGGCTGGGGGCAGGTCCTAAAGTCACCGGTGTACTGGTGGTGCTACTGGGAGTTGGGACTGATGACTCTGTGGCACTGCTGTGCCCCATATACTCCAACACTACTGGAGCCTGAGAAGGCAATATCGGGCAGCTGCCCTAGGGAAAAAACTTGCGGATGAGGCGGACTCCCCTTCCACCTGATCCACTACCACTAGTAGGGGCGCGAGAGGTACCCCGTGCTGGCAGCGACCCAGCACTGGGAGTAACTCCCCTACCCCTGCTGCCACGGCCACGGCCACGTATGCTGCTCATACTTGCTGATGTAGGGGAGGGGAAACTTTATTGGGGGGGGAAATGTGAGAAAGGAGTGTTTTTTGTTTTTTTAGCAAGACAGGCACGCAGACAAAGACGCAGACAAAGACATTAGACAGCTACTAAACTAGAATAAAACTACTACACCTAAAAAAAATTTTTTTTTTTTTACACGGACAAAGACGTAGACTACGACACGGACAGCTACTAAGCAGGAACTAAAATACTACAGCTAAAACTTTTTTGGGGTGTTTTTTTTTTTTTTAGACTGAAGGACGCAGACAAGGACGAGGACTACAAATACTAAACTAATATGCACTAAACACTAACTCTACGTACACAAACTTATATGACTAAACTAAAGCTCATTTTTTTTTTTTTTTACACTGACTGACAAGGACAAAGACGAGGACTACAAATAATAAACTAATATGCACTAAACACTAACTCTACTTACACAAACTTATTTGACTAAACTAAAGCTATTTTTTTTTTTTATACACAAAACACAGAGACTAAACACACACTAAACTAAGCTACCTTAAAGAAATGTACACTTACACTAACTACACAGAAAAAGGGATTTTTAAATACAGCTTACCTGTAAAATCCTTTTCTTGGAGTACATCACGGGACACAGAGCGGCATATTCATTACTATATGGTTATATGGAGTACCTTCAGGTGTGGACACTGGCAATCTCAAACAAACAGGAAGTCCCTCCCTATATAACCCCCTCCCCTAGAGGGAGTCCCTCAGTTTTGTAGCAAGCAGTATGCCTCCCAAAATGTTCCCAAAAAGAGGGGTGGGAGCTCTGTGTCCCGTGATGTACTCCAAGAAAAGGATTTTACAGGTAAGCTGTATTTAAAAATCCCTTTTTCTTTCTCGTACATCACGGGACACAGAGCGGCATATTCATTACTATATGGGATGTCCGAAAGCAATGCTTTAATGAGGGGAGGGAGACATCTTCCAAAGAAGGATTTAATTTAGAGGTATACTCAAATACTAGTAAATCCAACTTAAACAATAAATGTAAATCTCAAATCAAATCAAGGGAGCCCCCTCAGATCCTGAGGAGCTTGAATCGCGGCCTGTAGTACTGACTGCCCAAAGGCTGTATCCGCATTCCTTCTTAAGACCAATTGATAAAATTTTGTAAACATGTGGACTGACGACCACGTTGCTGCCTTGCATATTCGAGCCATAGAGATCTGATGATGTGCTGCCCAGGAGGTGCCCATGGCCCTGGTAGAATGGGCCTTTGCCGACAAAGGAGGAGGCAACCTCTTCAAACCGCAGGCCTGAACGATTAATTGTTTAATCCATCTTGCGATGGTGGATCAAGCAGCTGCCTGACCCATCTTGGGCCCTTCCGGTAAAACGAACACCACATCTGTTTTCCGAACCTTCTCTGTAGCTTTAAGATAGGCCTTTATGGCCCTGACAATATCCAACGTATGCAGCAACCCCTCCTTTCTAGAGGTGGGTTTTGGAAGAAGGATGGAAGTACCACCTCCTGGTTCAGGTGGAAACTGGCTATAACCTTTGGTAGAAAGGAAGAATGAGGACGGAACCCCGCCCTATCCTTATGTAAAATGAAATATGGTTCCTTACAAGATAAGGCTGCCAATTCCGATACTTTCCTGGCCGAAACTATGGTGATCAGAAATACCGACTTTCCAGTCAGTAAAACCAAAGGTACCTCAGCCAACGGCTCAAGGGGTTGTTTCTGTAGAGTTGACAGAACAAGATTTAAGTCCCATGGACAAAGTGGTGATCTGACTGGAGGATTAACACGTAAGACTCCCTGTACGAAGATCTTAACCAGCGAGTGGGCGGCCAGCGGCCTCTGAAACCACACTGATAAGGCTGAAATCTGTCCCTAGATCGTGCTTAATGCCAGGCCTTTATCCACTCCTAGCCGGAGAAAACATAATACTCTATCAATGGTATACTTGGTATACTTGCGGGAAACCCATCTCTTAGCCTCACACCAGCCTACGTAGGCCCTCCAAACCCTGTAAGTGGGGGAAATGCATATAGAAGTTATGATTGATGCCAAGGGCAAACCAACACATCGGTTCCGCAGGCCATAGGGTCCCTCGTTCGAGACATGAACCTGTCTAGCTTCTTGTTGAATCCTGATGCCATGACCTCCACGTCTGGCACTCCCCACTTCTGGCAGATTGTCTGAAAAAAACTTGTGGATGCAGAGACCACTCCCTCGGCGACAGGGTTTGGCGACTTAGGAAGTACGCCTGCAGGTTGTCCACCTCGGGAATGAATGTCGCCGATATGAAGGGTACATAAACCTCTGCCCACCGAAAAACCAAGCTCCTCTCACTCTGAGTGGCTTGACTCTTGGTTCCCCCTTGGTAGTTCACCTATATGCCACCGCTGTGGCATTGTCTGAATGACTTCTCACCGAGGACCCCTGTAATCTGGATGTCTATGCCAGGAGGGCTAGCCGAGCCGCTCAGAACTCCCAGACCTTGATGGGCAGCTGCCTCTCCGCCTCTGCCCAAGTTCCTTGGCGAGTGAACTTGTTCAAGACCGCTCTCCAGCCTTCCAGACCACTGGGCAGAACCAAGCTGCTAGAATTGCTGCCTGTAGGACACGAGTGTGGAAGCGTGTGGTATTGCCTCGAACATGGCCATCGCATACATAGGCGAATAGTTGGCTCTTTTTTGCTTAGAACCAACTGAATCAATCTTTTGATAGCCTCGACCTTTACCAGGGGCAGGAACATCCATCTTCTGTTCTGTGTCTAATCTCGTGCCGAGATATTCCAACTGCTTTGTAGGTTGAAATGCTGATCTTTCCCCGGTTTAGGACTCAGCCGAACCTCTCGAGGTACTGAACCATGAGGGCTACTACGCATTCCACCAAGGAAGCGAGTGATCTTATGATTAAGAGGTCGTCCAGGTATGCTAGGACCGAGATCCCTTGGATCCTTTAGACTGACTAGAATAGGAGCTAGGACCTTCGTGAATACCCGGGGGCCGTAGCCAGCCCGAAGGGGGGCGCCACGAATTGGAAGTGACGCTGTATCACTGCGAAGCGTAAAAACAAAAATATTTGATGTGGCTGAAAGACCTGGTACATGAAGGTAACCATCCTTTATGTCTATAGAAGCCAGATCCTTCTGGAGTGTGGCGGCTGCTGACCAAACGGATTCTATCCGGAAAGAGCGAACCCTTAGGTAAGCATTTAAACCTTTTAGGTCCAAAATTGGTCTGACATTGCCGATGAGCCTTGGTATGACAAACAGATTGGAATAGAAACCTAGCCCCTGTTCTTGGGCTGGTACCTCTACCATTATGCCCTGGTAAAGCAGGTGATCCAATGCTGCCCGCATTGAGGCCTTACTTGTGGAGGAAATTTTAGAAATTCTAATCTGTAGCCTGCGGCCACAGATGATTGGACCCCCTCTGTCGGGGACCGATCCCCAGAGGCCTGTCCTTGCGATCCATTGTTAAAAGTTTGATCGCGCAGGAGGTCCATACTGCCTGAAATTTGAGGGCCCTGGAACCGGGGGGAGCTGCCCTTTTAAACGCAGGACCCCGGAACTTCTTTTGACTGGTAAAAGGGTACTTTTGCCCCTTGAAACAGTCTGAATGTATTTATCCAGATCTTTCCATGGAAGGGCAAACCTGCCAGCAGTCTTTTACATGGGGCTCGGCCGCCCAGTTCTTCAACCATAAGAGCTTTCTCATATGCACTAAAAATAGTGACAACGAGACGCCTGCTGGATGGAGTCTTTTTATAGCCTCTACCGCAAAGCACAGAGCTCTGGGAATATCCAATAACTCCTCTGCCTATTGGGCAAGGGTTGTCTTAAGCACCTGTTTTGTCTGGTTCCTTAATGCCTGAAAAAACTCCAATTGCAGCCACTGCTGGCTGTAGCCAGGGATGCTGGAAAAAGTGTCTCTAAACGTTTATCGACCGGGACCTTAAACATTTGTATGTTTCCCCTTAGGCCAGTTAACGATTTATTCACCCATGAGATGGCTGCGTCCACAGTTGGGAGCACCCCCTTTCTTAGAAAAATGTCTTTTCCATAGGGTAAATAACAGAAAACCTTCCAGGTGGTCTCCCATCCAGGCACTAACCAGGCCCGACCCTGCTTAGCCTCCGAGATCAGACGAGATCGGGCGCTTTCCGGGAGATGCGGCCTCAAGGACCTCACGGGTAGTTGAAAAGCAGTGCCCGAACCGGGACCTGAACCCTGGACCCTCAGACCAAAAGTCCGATGCTCTACCAACTGAGCCATCCGGGCCCCTTTTAAAGAGCACTTGGTCAGGGGAAAGAGTGCCTGCAAGCACAAATATTTCCTGGCAGACGTGCATAAAGACTACCCTCTCGTCAGCTTTAGGCGGCAGAAAAAATTCTGTCCGGTCGTCCCAATCCTGGAAAAAACAATTCCTCTAACAGAGGATGGACCGGAAAAGCTGCGTTGCTTAAAGGTGCTTTTAAAAGAACCCAAAGAGGATACCGCAGGAACCTGAGGCTCTGGAAATGGCAAATTAAATGCCAAGCGGACCATGTCTGTCAAAGACTGGACCCACAGACTCTCCGCCTGGGAGGCTGAAAACGATTCTTCAGTGGTAGATCCTCTAGGTTCTGTCCCTTTTGGCAATGGGGATCTAGTCCGCTTCTTGCCAGAAAAAGAGCCAGCGATCATAGCTGTTAACCTTTTTTCTCTAGCCCCCCTAGGGTGACGGCTAGCATCTCCTCTGTGATAACACAGGGTTGGGCCGACCTGAGCCAGCCTCAGCACCAGACCCCCTTAATGGCTTATCCAGGGTGACCCCTATAGGAATAACCTGTGGGGAAAGTATTGGCATATCATCAGACCCAGAGGAGGAACCCCCTTTGTCTTTGTCTTTGCCTTTTTTTTTTTTTTGTGTTTTGATCCCTTGGAAGCCATAATACAAAACCGAAGGACTCCGCTTACAACCACAGACTGTTAAAGCCAGGAGTACAAAAAAATAAGGTTTAGGGGACAATAGGATCACTAATGCCCCAAAAACGGTGGGGCTCAGTATGTTTTCTTTTATAATATTATTCACCACATACAGCCCCACCCCCAACATGTTTGCCAGCATTCAACCTGTTGCCAAGGGGATTTTGGCTTAACAAAAAGTATTGGAGCTGACTCCAGCATGTAGTACCCCTTTTCGCCACCGGGAGTCACTGTGCTGCCAGCTCTACGTCCTCTCTCTCCAGCTCAGCTCTGAACTGAGCTAAGAACGCGCCTGCTGTGTATAACAGCAATTGAAGGCACGCCCACTCTACACTGCAGTCACGCTCCCCGCCCCCCCCCCCTCCCGAACGGCGCGAAAATTTTCTATATGCACGACTGTCGGGGGAGGAGAGCCCAGGAGGAGACGCACTCTGGAGCCCAGGAATGCAGGTTGGAGGACGCATCAGGCGGCAGATTTTGAATCCCGGCAAGGTAAGGCTAAAACAGGCCCCTAATGAGTCCCTTTAGCCTAGAGACAGATCTGTTTTTTTTTTTTTTTTTTTTAAAAGATCTTCAACCAGCGAGCAGCAGGTAGCTAGCAAACATACATAGATAGGTAGGGGGATCAAGTGATGGGGGGAAACATTTCAGGGCATCCTGTCCATCAGACATAGTGACCATGGTGCCAATGCAGAGCATACTCAGGCTACCCCCCTTAAGATCTCCCCTGGAGAGCCTGCTGTCGAACCAAGTCCCGCAGGCTCCCCTCTTACCTGCTCCATGCCGCAGGACGTTTTGCAAAACGGTCCAATCTTCTCCCATCTCCGTGGGTAGCGTAGTAGACCTTCAGGCCCTGGGGCCCTGGGGTCCTATGAAGGTACCCACTGTCCTGGACCTATATAGCACCCTGGCAAACAGGAACTTATGGTCTTTACGAACTCCAAGTCCTGGGCCCAGGGTCCAGCCCTCCAAAGAGGAGCATTATAGGCAAAACCCCACGGTTTGGGGCCGGGTACTGTCCACTTTGGCACTGAGGCTCCTTGAACAGATCCGGTTAGCCCGCCCTTAATCCTAAGGATGTGGAGCAAAGCTATTCCGTGACCAACACCTAAGACACTGGCGAAAAAACTGAGGGACTCCCTCTAGGGGAGGGGGTTATATAGGGAGGGACTTCCTGTTTGTTTGAGATTGCCAGTGTCCACACCTGAAGGTACTCCATATAACCATATAGTAATGAATATGTCGCTCTGTGTCCCGTGATGTACGAGAAAGAAATCTATCTAACACTAAGCTACACTAACCTGGACAAAACAACACAAATCTGAGCTTTTAGAAAAGCTGTTGGGTCTTTTGCTTTGAAAAAAGCATTTGTTTTTAGAAGCAGGAAACTCAGAACTGAAAGCACTATAGGAAGCACAATGCTAAGCTCTAAGATCGCAATACACAGAAAAACAAACAGAAACACTCCACTCTCTCTAGCCACCTTGTGAATCTGCACTGAAATACTGTTGGGAGTGATCTTATATAATGGTCGTGCAGGCAGGTTCCTGTTGGTTGCTATGGAGGTTGCTAACCTCTGACAACTGTGGTAGGAGAACTCTGATTGGCTCTGATGCAAAAGAAGGGCAGAGAAAGTATTTGCGAATATTCGAAATACGAATATTCGCATTGCGAATATTCGGCAACATAAAAGGATCGCCTCAGCTACTCGGCCCAGGGTCTCTAATCATACCAGCAATGCTTTTAAACGTTGATGGAGATCACTAGGATGTGATCTGTTTTAAAAATAAATTTGAAAATAGCGAATATTCACCGCGATATTCGATTTATTAGCGAATACTCGAATATGCAATATTCGTAACGAATACTCATACTCATCATCTGCTCCGCATGCTACATAGACTCATTCCCATTCTACCGGAAGAAGACACAGCAGTAGTGGTTGGAACAATCATCCACTCACGACTCGACTACGCAAACTCCCTTTACTTAGGACTACCGAAATACCAGATTTCACGTCTACAAGTCATCCAGAACACGGCAGCCAGACTGGTAACAGGTAAAAAAACGTGGGAATCAATCTCCCCGGTCTTGAGGTCCCTCTACTGGCTGCCCGTACAGGTCCAGGTGACTTTCAAGACACTCTGCCTCACTCACAAATGTACACAAGGAAACCCTCCTCAATACTTAAGCGAGAAAATTAAACCCTACGTCACCAAACGCGTTCTCCGATCAACCAACCAAAACCTTCTCCAAATCCCTAAATCCCGCTACAAATCTAAGGGAGAATGCAGATTTGAGGTCCAAGGATCTCGGCTCTGGAATGCTCTACCCACGACCAACTGCCTGGAAGAAAACCACCAGGCTTTTAGGAAAAAACCAAAGATCCATCTCTTCTGAAGGACCAGGACAACACTGGAAGCAAAGCGCCTTGAGGCGATTAAGTTTGCATTTGTTGCGCTATACAAGTTACTCACTCACTCACTCACTCACTAATTTAAAAAAAACATTATGGGCAAGATTCTCAAAAGAGATACGACGGTGTATCGCAGGAAACACCGTCGTATCTCTGTTTTTTTTTACTGGGTATCTATGCGTGTGATTCATAGAATCACTTACGCATAGATACAGTGAAGATCCGACAGGTGTAAAACACTTACACCATCGGATCGTAGATGTAATGACTTCGCTAGCCACTAGGTGGCCTTTACGTTGATTTCTCATTTGCCTATGCAAATGAGCCTAATACGCCGATTCCCAAACGTTTTTACGCCGCCCCGTCGTCGTTTACGTAGTTTCCATAAGCGTAAACCTACCCCTGCTATATGAGGGGTAGGTTTACGAAGTTCCGTCGTTGCCATGTTAAGTATGGCGTCGCGACAGCGTCGTCTTTTTCCGTCGGTTACGTTGTTTTACTAAGTCGTTCGCGAATAGGGATTTATGTAAACGACGCTCACATCGGTTTCATTCACGTTTTCCGACGTGAGATGGAGCATGCGCACTGGGCTATTTTTGCGACCGGCGCATGCGCAGTTCAATCGACGTGGGGCGCGCTTAATTTAAATACAAGCCCCCTCCTTTGAATTACGCCGGGCCATTTACACTAAGCAGCCACAACTTACGGAGCAAGTGCTTGGAGAATATGGCATTTGCTCTGTTAAGTTGCGGCGGCGTAGTGTAAATGGCTTACGCTACGCCGTCGGTCATTCTACGTGAATCTGGCCCTATGCCATTTCAACTCCTTTAATTGATTTCTTAGGGGCCATAAAATTGCCTGAGTTGCCCACATTTTAGAGCACATTGTCACTGTAACTACACCAACTTAACAAATACACTGGTATTGAGCATTGAGATAAGAAGCCACACATTGTTTAGTAAAAAACATTTTACTCAAAGCACATTTACATGTGCGTTGTAAGGTTTTAGAAAACACCAACACCTTGGTGTATAACATGTATGCATGTCATTATTTTTCCTTTTTTAGGGGCTAAACAGGCATGTAACATACACATCCCCAACTCAGGAACATACAAAGTTCAAGTTTGGTAAAGTGAAGGCCATATGAGACATTAGTATCCCAAGACTGTGTTGATGTTGCCTTCCTCAGATGGGGTAATCTCACCCCTCTAAAAAGCCAAAAATTTAAGCCACCTAGAGACATAACTGTTAAATGCCCCTTATGAGCCCATGCTGAAAATGTGTGTAGATACAAACAGGTTAATTTCTAAAGCCCAAAAACATAGTGTGTCAACATGTGCTATCTCCCATCACGGGGTATCAATGTACGTGTTTTGGGGGTGCAATGCCTTCCTCATAACTAAAGTAGGTGAGAAGAAGAGGTTGCACCCCAAAACGCATCCATTGCTAACATGTGCTATCTCCCATCACAGGATATCAATGTTAGCGTTTTGGGGGTGCAACCCCTTTCTCAAAACTAAAGTAGGTGAGAGGAAGGGGTTGCACCCCCAAAACCTGTCTATTGATTCCCCATGATGAGAGCTAGCATATGTTGACACACTGTGTGTTTTGGGGCTGTAGCAAACTAGATGTAGGGAAAGACACACATTTTAGGCATGTGAACATGTGGAAAATAAGAATGTTTTGGACAAATTTGTGTGCATCTTCAATTTTTGGCTTTACGGTTCTTAAAAACACATAAAGATTACAATTAACATTACTTAGGGCAGTGTTTCCCAACTCTCCTTCTCCAGATGCATTCGCAGGTCATGTTGTCTATATTTTTAGCTTTTGGCACAGGTGATGATGTAATTTTTCTAGATTAGGAAATCACACAATCATTTTATACTGCGGAAAATACAGAAAACAGGACTTGGTGCATCGAGAGGCAATGACACTGTTCCAATCAGTAAGACACCGATTTAGTGGCGCCACACCAATTTGCAAAAGTAGTTCCTGCACAACTTTTTCCGATTTCAGGTGCGACCTCAATAGACATCTGGGCATTAAGTCACACCAGAGTCTATCAAGTAGCACCTGAAATCGCACTGACCTTGCTACTTAGAAATTGAGCTACTTCAACTGAAGTAGCGCAATGTCAAAGTAGCATCAATATGAACCAGGGCTTAAAGAGGTTGTAAAGGTAAAAAACAATTTTGCAAAATAGCTTCCTTTACCTTAGTGCAGTCATCCTTCACTTACCTCATCCTTCGATTTTTGCTTTTAAATGTCCTTATTTCTTTTGAGAAATCGTCACTTTCTGTTCTTCTGTCAGGCTTTCTCCCTGGTGTGGAGTGTCGTGCTCGACCCCTCCCGTGGAATACAGGAGAGTCAGGACGCCCACTAACACACAGTTCCTTTATCTGCAACGTAGAGAGCATCCTGACTCTCCTGTATTCCAGGGGAGGGATCGAGCACAACACTCCACACCAGGGAGAAAGCCTTGCATTACTGTGTGGAGTAACAGACAGAAGAACAGGAAGTGAGGATTTCTCAGAAGAAATAAGGACATTTAAAAGCAAAATTGAAGGATGAGGTAAGTGAAGAAGGACTGCAAGGAAGCTATTTAGGGAAAAAAAAATCTTTGGGCCAGATTCTCATACAAATTCGCCGGCGTAGCATAACGCATTTATACTACGCCGCCGCAGCGTACTAGAGCAAGTGGCGTATTCTCAAAGCATTTGCTCCATAGTTTGCGTTGGCGTAGCGAAAATGGCCCAGCGTAAGCCCGCGTAATTCAAAGGGGGCGGCTTCTATTTAAATGAAGCGCGCCCCCGCGTCGAACGAACTGCGCATGCGCAGAAAAAGCCCAGTGCGCATGCTCCAGCTCACGTCGGAAAGCGCAGTTGAAACCGACATCAAAACGACGTGATCGTCACTACGCATTGCCCTATTCGCGAACGAGTTAGTAAAACGACGTAAGCGACGGAAAAAGCCGACGCTGACCCGACGCCATACTTAACATGGCATCCGACGGCACCTGACGGCATCCGATGGTACTTCGTAAGGTTACTCCTCATAGAAGCAGGGGTAACCTTACGCGAACGAAAACGACGTACGCGACGACGGGGCAGCGTAAAAGCGATCGGGAATCGGCGTAGTAGCCTCATTTGCATAGACAAATGAGAAAACAACGTAAAGGTCACCTAGTGGCCGGAGTTGTCATTACAACTACGATCCGTAAGTGTAATGGTATTACACTTGTCGGATGTTCAGGCGTATCTATGCCAAAGTGATGCTAAGAATCACTCGCATAGATACGAGCCAAAAAAAACGGCGATACGACGGGGTATCTGAGATACTCCGTCGTAGCGCCTCTGAGAATCTGGCCCTTTACCTTTACAACCCCTTTAAGTGAATTTGTACATTCAAATATAACAGTTGCAACTGTTGTGCAAAAGTTAGTCAATTTTAAACTGTACAAACACATGAACAACAGAACGAAAAAACAAAACATGTTTGCTTTTTACATTTTAGCTAAAATATCAATGATGTTGATAACTCTGTTTTGGAGATCATACATGTTTTCTTTAATTTTCTCCAATTCCCTATTGCAAACCAAGAGCTCACTGACAAGTATTTGTGCACTTGCACTGATGAAGTGAGTTTTGTCTTCCACAACATCCACATTACCTAAAAAATATAAAACACAACATGTATTAGAAATATGCAGGTATATATCTATTACTTGAAGCTGTGGTCTCAGACACTGACCTATGGTCTACACAGTTTTAAGAACTTCACACAGTACTTCCTGCACATCAACATCAACATCTTCTTCAGGGTGTCTGGTGAGTTGACTTTCTGGATCTTCAGGAGGTGCTGGATTACTGGTGTCCACACACAGCTCATATGTTCTTCTTCATTTCTCCCCTATGTGAATCCAAAAAAAGGAAAACTTAGCTGACAGATATGTTAGGCTAGAAATAAGGGGATTTTTATAACAGCTTACCTGTAAAATCCTTTTCTTGGAGTACATCACGGGACACAGAGCAGCATAGTAATGACTATGTGGGTTATAGAGCCTACCTTCAGGTGATGGACACTGGCAATCAAGACAGGAAGTTCCCTCCCTATATAACCCCTCCCTTACTGGGAGTACCTCAGTTTTGTAGCAAGCAATACAGGTCCCCCTGTCCCCAACATGAGGGGGGGGGGGTGCTCTGTGTCCCGTGATGTACTCCAAGAAAAGGATTTTACAGGTAAGCTGTTATAAAAAAAAACTTTCTTTATCGTACATCACGGGACACAGAGCAGCATAGTAATGACTATGTGGGATGTCCCATAGCAATGCCTACTGAGGGGAGGAAAACTGGAAAAAATCTAAGTACTTAATATAGGCACCCCCGGGCTCCGGGGATCTAAACCGCAGCCTGCAGGACCGCCTGCCCAAAGGCTAGGTCCGAGCCCCGTCTAACATCTTTTTTTTTTTTTTTTTTAATTCACATCAGACTTTACCATGTCCAGAGAGTCACTCGTGTTTTCACAAGTAGAGAGAAACCGTCATCTCCACTTCGGTAATGCATCATTTGTGAATTTCTGTTTTATTTATTTATTTTTAATTTTGTTTTATTATTTCCTCTCTTTTTTTTTTTTAAGTCTTAAAGGTAATTACACACTTATGTATATTCTTCTATTTTTATTTATTAAAATTATCCCCTTTTAGTTCTGCGCTTTCTCCCTTTAATCTCTCCTCTCCTACTCTCCTACCTATCTTCGTTTATGTCTACCCTCCCCCCTCTCTACCCATCCCCTCTCTCCCCCCCTCCTGTGTGGTTTATTTCTAGATCTTTTTTTTTTTCCTTTTTTTTTCACTCAGACATTTTCATTGTGTATTCTTGCGTCCCCTTATAATTCTCCCATTGTTTCCATTTTCTATTGTGTTTTTCGAGTTGGCTATTATCGCTACTACTTAAATATTCCAGTTTGTTATAATTATCTATTCGCGCGAACCACTCTTTTATGTCTGGTTTATTTGGATTTAGCCAGTTCTTTGGGATTAGTCCTTTAGCAGCATTTATTAACTGCGGAAGGAGGGTTTCTTTCCTTCTGTTCCTAAGACCTTTTATGTCGTGGAACAGACATGTGTGAATATTATTGTCTAATTCTTCCTGGGTTATTTCTTTTGCAATTACTTGGATTTCCCTCCAGTATTCTGTTTTTTTGGGGCAGCTCCACCAGATGTGCAGGGTTGATCCTGTCTGTCCGCAGCCTCTCCAGCATAACGAAGAGTTGTCTTTGTTTAGCTTATGCATTGTTTCAGGTGTTCTGTGCCATCTAGTAATGCATTTATAATTCATCTCGATAGTGTTCATATCTGTTGCAGAGTTGTGCACTGATGCTATAATTCTTCCGAGTTGTAGATCTTCAAATTCTTTGTTTATTTCTCGTTCCCATTTTTTTATGAATTCTGGTTTGTCTTGTGACTCAATATCTGTCATTATTTGGTATATTTTTGATGTTACATGTTTTATTGGGGTTTGTGTGGCACATAGTTTTTCAAATTGGTTTAGGTTTCCTCCCTCTCTTATTGGTGTGGGAATTGATTTTATCAAATGCTGGAATTGTAAGTATTCCCATTGATTGATGTTCCATCCAAGTTCTTCTTTTATCTTCTGAAATGGTTTAATCTTTCCCCTTTTCGATAATATCTTTTATTTGTGCTGTTCCTATTTTATTTCCTAGTCGTGTCGCTTTTCCCGGCAAGAAAAAATTTGTACTTGTGATCTAACATCTAATTGATAGAACTTTGTAAAAGTATGGACCAAGCAATGGGGGTCTGATGGTGCACCGCCCAAGAGGCACCCACTGCCCTGGTGGAATGAGCCTTTATAGACTCTGGGGGGGTCTTCCCCCTTAATCCGTAGGCCTGCGAGATGGTCTGTCGGACCCACCTGGCAATAGTGGCCCTAGAAGCCGCCTGGCCTTTTTTAGGCCCATCTGGTAGAACAAATAAGACGTCTGTCTTATGGATCTGGGCAGTAGCCCTCAGATAGATTCTGATTGCTCTTACCACATCCAAAGAATGTAGTAACCTCTCCTTACCCGAAGCCGGATTAGGGAAAAAAGAGGGAAGGATGACATTCTGGTTTAAATGGAAACTCGATACCACCTTTGGGAGGAAGGATGGATGTGGACGTAAGACAACTCTGTCTTTGTGGATGACTAAATATGGTTCTCGACAAGAGAAAGCAGCTAACTCAGAGACTCTTCTGGCCAAAAATATGGCCACCAGGAACACTAGCTTCCTAGTAAGTAGAACCAAGGGGACTTCCCGCAAAGGTTCAAAGGGCTGTCTCTATAAAACCGAGAGGACCAGGTTTAGGTCCCAAGGACACAAGGGAATTTTAACCGGAGGATTGGTCCGCAAGATTCCCTGTAGGAAAGTTTTGACCAAAGAGTGGGTGGCTAACGGCCTCTGAAAAAACACATATAGAGCCGAAACCTGCCCCTTAATGGTGCTGATGGCTAACTTCATGTTCACCCCTAACTGAAGGAATTCCATAATCCTACCGACCACGAACGTGCAAGGGTGCCATTTCTTGGTTTCACACCAGGCCACGTAGGCCTTCCATACCCTGTAATAGATTAATCTTGACACAGGCTTCCTGGCATTAATCAAAGTGGGTATCACCGACTTAGGGATCCCTCTTCTTTTCAAAATGTAGGATTCAGCCGCCAAGCCGTTAAACTTAACGACGGTAAGGAAAGATGGCAGATCGGGCCCTGAGTTAGCAGGTCTGGCTGAAGAGGAAGCGGCCATGGGTCCCCTACCAACATCCTTATGATTAGGGTATACCACGACCTTCGGGGCCACGCCGGGGCTATCAGAATATCCGGCTTGCCCTCCACCCAAATTCTGCGAAGAAGCCGGGCAGAAGTTGAACTGGCGGGAAGGCGTAGATGAAAGAGAAGCGGGTCCAAGGACATACTAGTGCGTCCGTCTGGCATGCTAACGGGTCTCTTGATCGGGATACAAATTTGTCCAGCCTTGTATTGAATCTGGATGCCTTTAGATCTACATCTGGCGTCCCCCATTTGCTGCAAATATCCTGGAACACCTGGTGATGGAGGCACCATTCCCCTGGCGAGATTTGCCGGCGGCTGAGATAATCAGCTCGCCAATTCTCTATGCCGGGGATGAAAACTGCTGAAATGCAGGGTATGTGCCTCTCTGCCCAAGTGAGGACCTGATCGACCTCCTTCTGGGCCGCCCGGCTCCGAGTGCCTCCCTGATGGTTTATATATGCAACGGCAGTGGCATTGTCCGATTGCACTCTGACTGGACAACCGCGTAGCTCTGCTGTCCAGGCCCTCAGGGACCATGTTCCCTGCTAAGATAGGTTGCTAAGATTACCGCTCCCCATCCTGTCAGGCTGGCATCTGTTGTCACTATTTTCCATATGACTGGACTGAAGGATCTCCCTTTCTGGAGATTTTGGGGCGATAGCCACCAGCATAGACTCTGTCGGACTAGGGGGGAAAGAAACATGAGGAGATCCAATGTTTGAGTCTGCTTGTTCCAAGCCACCAGGATGGCTGCCTGCAGCCTTCTTGAATGGAACTGTGCGTAAGGCACCACCTCGAATGTAGCCACCAGTTTCCCTAACAGCCTAATACAGAGGCGAACGGACGGTTTCTTTTTGCTCAGGACCGACCGAATCAATACCCATAGATTGTTGATCTTGGGCCGAGGCAAGAAAATCCTCTGGCTTTCTGTATCGAACAGCAAGCCGAGATACTCCAATCGTCTTGTTGGTCGTAAGACCAATTTGTCTTCTTGTTTATAACTCAGCCATGCGACTGGAGATAATGAACTGTTAAGCAAATTGCTCTCTTTAGCTTGAGAGCAGAGTGATCCGTTAACGGAAGGTCATCTAAATACGCTATAACCGAGATTCCCCAAATTCTCAAGTTGGCCAACAAGGGGGCCAGGATCTTTGTAAAAACCCGAAGGGCAGGGCCACGGACTGAAAATGCTGGTGACCCACCACATAGCATAGGTATTTGTGATGGCCTGGAAATATCGGGACATGCAGGTGTGCATCCTTTATATCGATGGATGCCAGGAAATCTTTGCCTTGTACTGCAGCCGCCACAGACCGGACAGAGTCCATACGGAAGGACCTGATGTTTTAAAAATGATTTATGCCCTTCAGGTCCAATATTGGCCTGACGTCGCCGTTTGGCTTTGGGACAATGAAAAGATTTGAGTAGTAACCCAGGCCCTGTTCTGGAACTGGCACCTCCACGATCACCCCTTGATGTCGAAGCGATCTAAGGCCATTAGAAGAGACCTTCTCTTTCCTAGGTCTTTTGGTATGTTTGAGACCAGAAAACGGAGGGGGGAATCCCCGAAACTCCAGCTGGTAGCCTGAGGAAATTGTCCAAAGAACCCATTTGTCGGGGGCTTCTTCCTTCCAGGCTTCTGAAAAACTCTGGAGCCTTCCCCCCACCCGTGAGAGAGGAGGCGCCCCTTCAGAGGGACGCTTTAGGGCATGGTTTGCCTGGTTTACGGGTCCAAGGTCTTCTGCTACTCAAAGCTTGACCCTGCGGTCTGCTCCCCATGCCTGGTCTACCAGAAGGCCGTCGACACTGCCGAGAGGTAGACGCCGCCGGGGCCAGAGAGGGGGTCGCTTAAAAGTGGGGCCCCTGATCCTCTTCTTTACTGGTAACAAGGTACTCTTTCCACTGGAGATCTTCTGAATATATCTGTCGAGATCGTCACCAAATAACCTTTCACCATGAAAAGGATGGTAGCTTAAAAGCCAAATGCACCATGTCCATCAAGGACTGGACCCAAAGCCTCTCTGCCTGAGTGGGAGAGAAAGGCTCCTCTAAGGTGGATTCTTCCGAATCAGCTGTTTCTGGCTCATCCGCCTGGTCCCCCTCTAAGAGGAAATCGTCCCTGTCCAGGGATTGTACCCCTGGAGAGGGGGACCTGACCTGCTTTCTTTCGGGCAAATCGGGCATACAAAATGTTATAACATACACAAAAAAAAAACATCTTTTTTATTTTATTTGTTTAGTGAAAAATTAAAACCCCATTTGTGATCAAATGCCACCAAAAGAAAGCTCTATTTGTGGCAACAAAATGATAAAGTGTTTGTTTGGGTACAAGGTTGAATGACCGTGCAATTGTCATTTAAAATGTTACAGCACTGAAAGCTGGAAATTAGCCTGGCCAGGAAGGGGGGAAAGTGCCATGTAATAAAGTGGTTAATATACAGTACATTTCTGCAAGCTATATGTTTCTAACTAAATTTAGCCTTTTTACATAAAATCACTCAATTAAGTGTATTTTTGATGATAACAGCATACTGTAATGCCCACTAAATTCATTAGCTTAACTTCACAGCCTTAATTATTGCAAGATAGAATGTGTCAAATAAATCAAATCTACTTTAAATTGTTAATTGGAGCTCATTCATGAGCTTTTTAAACATAATTTCAACTAGCCTTTACTATGCATTTGAATACTTTAGATAATGAACCGTTATAAATTTCCATTTCCACCAAGTGGATTTTCAACAATTATCCTATGATGTATTTAAATCCACTGTGACTAATTTTTCCCTAAAGAGATCGTTCATTTACTAAATGCAAAAGCTACACAAATGCTTAGTTTTCTTTGTTGTGCACTAGAGCATAAATATCAATGCAATTAACATTTTTATGTCAAGTACAGGTCAATTTATTTTTATGAACTAAATGAAGGTAGAAAAGAGCAAATCCATATCTTACTGTAAGTAGAATAGTGCTTCTAGTAACTCCCTTAAAGTTAACTTCGACAGTATTTATCAAATACTGTCTTACCAGTAACTAATTTTAGCTGAATTTGTATAAAAATACATGCTATGTAAGCACTGTTTTTGTGCACTTGTCATAGTTATAAAAAAAATTGAAGCGACAACTGCGTAGCTCAATTTCTAAATGTGCAAAATTGCTACTTGAGCTAACTGATAAAGATAATTCATTTGAAAAATGCTCCCAAGGGCCTATAGACAGCTAGAAAAAATTGGACTGAATAGAATATATAAAAAAAAGTTATTTATTGCGTACAGATCTATGAAAAAAAAAAACACACATTAAAAACGAAATGAGCTCTGGTATGCATGATATCCAAACATGAGATGTTAATGTAACAAATGTTAATAGTCACTGGAGCAAACTTGGCTATATGCTGCAGCTGGGGGAACATGACTTCTAGTTTCCTGTCCTTCTGTGGCACCCCCTCTCTCTAGGCTCACGTTACTCCCTTTCTCAACCTGGGAAGCAACATTGGAGCCTTTAAATTGCTGCGCATCCCTCAGAAGCATGTAACCAACAGTGTGGTCGAATAATTCTGGTGACTCCTCCGTGCATTGTGGTGGGGCTGCAGAAGGAGTAACTGGGAACAATGAGCCAGTGGAATAGTCCACTTTGGCAGCTGCGTTGCAAGGCAAACTAGTATGAGCCTGGGGGGCGTGGCTTGGCGCACGGAGCGGATGGCAGCTGTGTGAAGGAGCTCCGGCTGTACGTGGGATCCGTGAGCTGAAACCGGCCGTTCACACGGGTGATTATGTCAACCCAGACAAGGAGAAATCACCACAACCGATCGCTGCGATCGCAGGGCACTCCAGGCAGGAAATCCCCCTCCACGAGCCTCAGCAAATATCGATACAGCGGCAGCAGCAAGGCCTCCAAGATGGCGTCGCTACACATGATGAACGTGGAGGAGGACAGAGAGGAAGATGAAATCTCCCTCCCGGCTTCCGAGGACTCCATAAAAGGTACCGCTGCCCCAGACATACCCCTGACATACGCAGCAATGACTGATATTGCGGCGGACATTAAGAATTCTTTTGCACTAGCAATCACGGACATTAAAGCTGAACTGCTCAGGCTATCAGAACAAATGGCTGTGAACGAACGTGCGGGGAAGCGGAGAGACAGGGCCTTGATCAGACTTGATGATATCTCAGCTACCCACTCCCAACATTTAATAAATATGAACAGGCAAATTGAAGATCTCGACAATAGGGGGTGCAGGCACAACATTAGGGTCCGGGGGGTCCCGGAATCGGTTGCCCTTGACCAACTGAAGACAACCCTGACCACCATTTTCAACACTCTAGTGGACAGGCCGGAGCAATCCCCCATTGAATTTGATCACGTGCATAGAGCGCTCAGGCCCAGAGCACCTGACACAGATCCCCCAAGGGATATTATCTGCTGCCTGCCTAATTATGTCCTAAAAGAGGAGATCCTGCAGAAAGCGAGAAACGCAGACCGTATCACACATGATGGCGCTGATGTACAACTATTTCAGGATCTCTCTCCAATCACCCTTAAAAACAGGAGGGCTCTGAGGCCTCTACTGGCTGTTCTTAGGGAGAAGGGGATTTTGTATAGATGGAAGTTCCCATTTGCTTTACAAGCCACATATATGGGAAAACAACACCTTCTCAGGCTCCCGGAAGAGCTATCTAAATTTTGTGACGCCCTGCAGATAACACCCACGGAGCTGCCGGAATGGTATGAAGAATTCCGCCTCCCTCCTCTCATCAACAACCCCCAACATTCGCCTGGCTATGCATCTCTGATGACCCCTTCTAGACAGAAGAACCAACGCGGCAACCCTGGCAGCCACTATAATGTTTCCCCCGCACCTTCCAGAAGCTCAAAAAGCCCCAGAGTGAAATAGGCCTAGACCTATGTGCTCACCTTTTTTCATACTCAGGGCTTCTATATCCTCATATACTGGGATCTGGTTCTTCCCCAACTTCACTGCTTTATTTAGTCCAGGAGTAGACAGTTGAGATCTGCCACTGTCTTGTTCTGCCTAACATAACCAGCGTGAACTACCTAACTTTACTTCCCTTTTCACCTTATCAGTCAGGACGCCAACTCCTTAAACCCCTTTTTTTTTTTTTTTTTTCTTCAAGCACTGTCCTTTTTCGTTCGTCGCAGAGATGTACTTTATTATTATGTCCACAAGATGGTGCACTTTGCTTAAAACTTTCTCATAGCACACACCGTTTGGAAAAGCAATGTTTTTTTTCCTTGTCTTTGTTTTTTGTTTGTTGTTTTGCCTTCACAATGGACCCAAACCCTTCACTGTTTATATTTGCTCTCTGCATTAACACTTGCTGTTCCTTTCAGGCTCAAGTCATCCGTGGTTATGGTCTTCCCTGGCTCCCCTGTCACTCCTTATTGTTAATTGCTTCAGTACCAGTCAAGGAGGAAAGAAGGAAAAAAAAAAATCTCCTACAGTTGTTGTAGCTTTACTATGCAAAGTGAAATGTTGATGTCTCCACCTTCCTTCATAATTATTCCAACTTCTCACTTCTGGTCATTCTAACCGTGAGTACGATGTCGGTTAGTCTTCATATCCTACACTGAACTGTTATACTTGTATCCTAGATACTGTTGAAACTATACCTCTTGCTAGCCTTACGCTTACAGTTTGTTCATGTAATTTTTTAACTTGTGGCCTGAATAATACATGTCTATGATCTGACTGACACCTTATGTGAAATTTTTGTCACTGTTTTTATTAGAACCTCTTAAGTCTGGTATAAGTTCTATTTGATTTTTCCACTTTTTTGGTTGACCAAATGTTTCCCATGTTTGTTATGCATGCCTCCCCAGCACTACTATCAAATATGCCCTGCTGGATTCCCAAAATTCGGACCACCAGCACAGTATCAAGACGAAGGCGTATTTGATATGTAGAGGTGGTGACGTTATACACCGCCTTGTTTGTTTCAAATAGACATGCTACTCCACCTGCTCACATAGCTAGATTGACTGTTAGAAACCTGACCAACCCTGTTTTTCTCCATACCTATCTGGTTTTATGAAAATTTTGCACGCACAAGTTTAGGCCAAAGACTACGAAGGTAACTTTGTTTATATTTTCTTTATATGTTTATTTCTCTTGGATCCCACGGCCAAGTACCCCTCACGTACTTATACAACATATACCTTCACTATTGGTTTAGTGACTGTGTAGTAACACTGTTACCTAGGTTGGGGACCTGGCATAGCTGTAGTCCGTCCCCGAGCCTCCCACTCACCCCCAAGAGTACACAGTAGTTCTTTTTATAAAAGAACTCATCCTGCTCTCCACCCTTTAGGTGTGACCTTGAGCAAAACTCAACCTAACCCCGCCTACCTACCCGCCTTTATATTTACCCTATTCTTTTCTTTTCCTCCCTACCCTAACCCTCTCCCTGCCCTCCCCCCCTTCTCCTTTTCCTTATACTCTATTGGCCCTCCTCCCTCTCTTATTTCCCTCACCCCACCCCCCTCCCTTTCTTTTTGTTCTCATTTCCCTTTCTTTCTTAATTCTTTCTCTTTTATTCATCATGGCTTATGCTTTTTTAGGGAAACAACCTACTATCATATCACACAATATTAACCACTTGCATACTGGGCACTTACACCCCCCTCCTGCCCAGGTAAAATTTCAGCTTCTGGCACTGCGTCGCTTTAACTCACAATTGTGCGGTCGTGCGACGTGGCTCCCAAACGAAATTTACATCCTTTTTTTCCCCACAAGTAGAGCTTTCTTTTGGTGGTAATTGATCACATGTGTGATTTTTATTTTTTGCGCTATAAACAAAAAAGAGCGACAATTTTGAAGAAAAATACAATATTTTTTACTTGTTGCTATAATAAATATCCCAATTAAAAAAAAAACACATTTTTTTTCTCAGCTTAGGGCGATACATATTCTTCTACATATTTTTGGTAAAAAAAAAAAAAAAAAAATCGCAATAAGCGACTGGTTTGCGCAAAAGTTATAGCGCTTACAAAATAGGGGAGAGAATTATTACTTTTTATTATTTTTTTTTACTAGAAATGGCGGCGATCTGCGATTTTTATTGGTATTGCGACGTTATGGCGGACACATCGGACACTTTTGACACATTTTTGGCGCCATTTACATTTATACTGCGATCGGTGCTATAAATATGCACTAATTACAGTATAAATGTGACTGGCATTGAAGGGGTTAACACTAGGGGTTGAGGAAGGGGTTAAATGTGTATGCTAGGTGTGTTCTAACTGTGGGGGGAGGGGGGGTGACTGGGGGGGTGACCGATCTGTGTCCCTATGTAGGAAGGAACACAGATCGGGCTCCTCCCCTCCAGAGACAGGACGCTGTCTCTGTGTAACACGGCAATGAGAGATGATCTATGAGAGATCATCTCTCATTCGCCCACAGATCGCATCGCAAAAGGCCACTCTGATTGGCCGTTTGCCGCGATCTGTGATTGGCCGTGTCCAAGGGACACGGACAACACAGGGCTTCCCCGCAGCGCGCACTACAGCGCGCGCTGGGAACGCCTGAATGACATGCCGTCAAATGACGGCATGTTGGATATTCAGGCCCGCGCTGTTGCCGTCATCCGACGGTAGCGTGGGCCTGAAGTGGTTAATGGCCTCAATATTCCAGAAAAAAGGACAAAATTGTTAAGGGAACTCAAAAAGTCCCTTCCCTCAGTAGTATTTCTTCAGGAAACCCATTTTAAGGGGCAAAACATACCCAAACTCACTGATAGGTTTTTCCCAACCGCCTACCATGCCACCAACCCTCTCGCTAAAACCAAGGGAGTCTCTATTCTGCTTAACAAAGACTCTCCCTTCATACTCCAACATCAAATCTCAGACCCAGATGGTCGCTACATTTTCTTGAAAGGCACATGGGGGGGCTCCCCCATCACCCTGGCAAAGGTTTATTTCCCGAACTCTGCACATATTACGTTTTGCCGTCATTCATTGAAGAACTCAGATGGTTCTCAGAAGGCTGTGTGATCCTAGGAGGAGATTTTAATATTCCTTTTTCCCCGCTACAGGACACCTCAACGGGGCACTCTCACGTATCCCATAGAATACTGAAACGTATCAAAACTATGCTCCAATCGCTCACACTGGTGGACTCTTGGAGGACACTGCACCCTTCAGAGAAGGACTTCACCTTCTTCTCGCCCCCACATAAACGCTATTCTCAAATCGATATGATATTTGTCACCCAGAGAGATTTGAGTAACATCCTCAGAGCCGACATAGGAATTATTGCTCTCTCTGACCATGCTCCTACTGCTCTCTCCCTGAGGTTCGGCCAATCTAAACCAACCACCTTCAATTGGAGATTAAACGCAACGCTACTCACTGACCAAATAATAAGGGATAACGTACATCAGGCAATTACAACATTTTTTGAGACAAACCTAGAAGAAGACACGAACCCGCTCAACAATTGGGAGGCACACAAAAGTGTAATTAGGGGTATATTGATGAAGTGGGGTTCCAGAAGGAAAAGGGACAGGGAAAGCGAAATCTCTACACTATCAAGCCGTATCTCCCGATTGGAAACATTGCATAAACAATCCTTATCGATAAATACGGAAGAAGAATTAACAAGATGTAGATCCTCACTTAAAGGTTTATTAGATATTAAAATTAAAAGATCCCTTTTCTTCAGGAAAAACATATTCTATGAGCAAGGTGATAAAAGTGGAAAGCTGTTAGCCCAGGCACTTAGAGAATCACAGTCAGCCAACCACATTCATGCAATCAGAGACAAAGGTGGGATCCTCAGACATGACTCGGAGACTATAGCGGAACTTTTCTCCCAATTCTATAGTAAACTCTATGATCTTCCTGAGCAGCATAGACCCCACCACGTCACGGGTACCAGAAAGGAAATAATTACGGATTTCTTGAAAGACTGTAACCTTCCCACCCTCACCCAAGAAGATGCTACTCAGTTAGAGGAGCCTATTAACCTGTTAGAACTACAATCTGCCATTAAAGATCTGAAACCGGGGAAGAGCCCAGGACCTGACGGCTTCTCATCCCAATATTATAAGACCTACGCCAACATTCTTTGTAAACCCCTATTATCCTCCTTTAATTATTTAGCAAAACACAAACAAGACTCCAGCTCCTTCCTTATGGCCCACATAGCAGTAGTCCCTAAACCGGATAGAGATCATAACGATTGTGCCAACTTCAGACCCATATCGCTACTTAATGTCGACCTAAAACTTATGGCAAAAATTTTAGCTAATAGACTGAAGCCCCTCCTATCCAAAATCATCGGCCCCGAACAGGTTGGCTTTATGCCAGGTCGGGAATCTCGTGATAATATCACAAAAGCACTAAACCTGATCCATTTCTTGCATGAGTCTAAAACCAAAGGTATGCTGCTCTCCACTGATGCCGAAAAGGCCTTTGATCGGATCTCCTGGGACTACATGTTCTCTACCTGCGCTCATATAGGACTGGGTGGAAACATGTTGTCCTGGAAATCGGCCCTATACCAACAACCACAAGCCAAGGTTAAGGTGAATAACCTGCTATCTGACCCGATTAAAATCTATAACGGAACTCGTCAGGGTTGCCCCCTATCCCCGATTTTGTTTATACTCTCTCTAGAACCTCTAATTAGGACCATCAACCTGTCTAGGAATGTACAAGGATTTGAAGTGGGAGGGAAGGAATACAAAGTAGCGGCCTTTGCGGACGATCTGCTTTTTTTTCCTCACAAATCCCTTCCTCTCTATACCCAATCTACAAAAAACCTTTGAGACCTTCGGATACATTTCAAATTTTAAAATAAATAAAACTAAATCGGAGGCCCTAAACCTGACTCTAGCCCCTAGTCAATTTGAACTCTTGAAATCTGCACACTCATTTAAATGGGTTTCTTCATCCCTAAAATATCTGGGAGTCCGCCTCACCAAAAATTTAGATTCAATATTTCACGCCAACTACACCCCAATGCTAAAACGGATTTCCAATGATCTTCACAAATGGAACTCCAAAATGTTTTCTTGGTTTGGTAGGGCTTCCATTTTGAAGATGACGGTTTTACCAAGACTCCTTTATATTTTCAACACGCTCCCTGTACATGTCCCAGAGTCCTTTTTCAATAAATTATCTTTAATTCAATGACACTTTTTATGGGCTAACAAAAATCCCAGAATTAACTTTAAACTCCTTACCCTTCCTAAACGCTTTGGTGGAATAGGCCTTCCTGACTACAAAAAATACCATCAGGCAGCTCATATTACTAGATTGTTAGATTGGCATTGCCATAGCTATAATAAAGATTGGGTAGACCTTGAACAGAATTTAGCTCCCTTCCATCTTAGATTTTCTCCATGGTCTGGACACGCCGGAAAAACCAAACTGATCAAACATCCCCTAATAGCGAACACTCTCAAGATTTGCCATAAAACGGCAGTAAAGCACAACCTAGCTTCGATACCTGGCCCTCTCACACCTATTTTTAACAACCCTGACTTCCCCCCTGGCCTACAAGGTAAGAAGAATTCTGACCTCTTGGCACATGACTGCCTATCAGGTCACAGGGTCAAAACATATGTAGATTTGCAAGCAGAATTTAATGACAGTTTCCCTGGGTTTTGGTTCTATTTTCTCCCTCATACCACTTCGCTGGCCTACTCTTGGCTTACACTACCCGGGGTTACGGCCCAAAATAAACATAAATTGAAATGGGAAAAGGACCTGGGAGTTAACATAGAGGACACAAGATGGGAAAATGCATGTATTATGGCACACAAGTGCTCCATCAGCACTAGGTTCCAAGAGATCTCTTATAAGATACTTACCCAGTGGTATGTTACCCCACAGAGAGCCAAAAAATGGTATCAATCCTCTTCGGATACATGTTGGCGTTGTGACTCGGGTGTGGTTTCCTTCTTACATATCTGGTGGGAATGTCCCCCGATTTTTAGATTCTGGCAGGAGGTGATAAGGTGGATCAAGCACATTACAGAAACAACAATATCTTTAGATGCTGCTCCCTGCCTGCTCCACATTAACCACCTACCGTTGACCAAATATAAGAGATCCCTCACCCGACACCTGCTGAATGCTGCCAAGACCCTCATACCCCTTCACTGGAAGTCTACTAAGACCCCGACGATTAGAGACTGGTTAGATAGAGTTACATATATTTTTAAAATAGAAGAAATACTAGCTATGACAAATGAGAATACCACACCATTCAACGACTTATGGCAACCTTGGTTCATATGTACATATTCTACCGAATTTCAACTGTTGTACCGCTGATTCCTTCTTGTACCCATTCTTAGCCCTCTACGCTTGTACTTCATCTCCTGTTTCTTTTTTTTTTTTTTTTTTCTCAGGCCTTCAACACTATGTCTGGATCTGTATTCCCCATGATTTGTAATATACTTATCCCTTAGCCAATACGTCTTTCCTACTTTGCCTGCTCCTCCCTTCGTTTGCTTTCTAGTACCGCACCCCTATCTCCCCACTCAATACCTCCCATCTTTTACAACCCCTCCTTCCCCTCCCCCCAATCTCATACACTGTATTTTGTTGATCCTTTGTATAATGCTCCAACCTTGTTTTGACCATATTATTTGTTAACGTCTGATTTTATGCGCTGACATAGACTGTTCATTTCTTTGACTCAGATTCCTGTCTGTATAGCAACAGTTTTGTCCATTGTTCATTCTGTTCGTACTTTCAAATAAACTTTGATTGTGATAAATAAAAAACTAGTATGAGCCTGGGTGACAGAGGATGAGGATGATGAGGATGGCTTAGTTATTCACTCCACCAACTCTTCTGCATGTTGTGGCTCAATAACATGGGCAGCAGCAGAAAAAAAGGATAAGCATGCCCAGACTACAGAGGATGCATCATGTCCGTGACCAACACTTTTCACTGTAGACACAGAGGCTGCTTGCCCTCTTTTAGTGGCCTGTGAGCATCTGCCTGTGCTTGGTGGCCTTCTGGACATAATGGGGATTTTTTTTTCACACCGCACTACACTGTAAAATTGTCAGGCTAGAAGCAGATAACAGGTAACAGTTCAGGAGTGCTGATTATGCAAAGAGTTCAAGAACAAGAGGACCTAACATGAGCAGGTCTAAGCAGAGCAGGTCAGCTGGGACTTGTAGTTCATCGCTGCAGATGAAGGTAGATGTTAGCTGGTGCTTGTAGTTCACCACTGCAGATGAAGGTAGATGTTAGCTGGTGCTTGTAGTTCACCTCTGCAGATGAAGGTACGGTACCTGTCCGCGAGAATGTGTTTCCAGCACCGACATCTCGCACTCGCTGCAATAGGAGAGGCACACTCCGGCGAGCACGACATAGAAGCGACGGGTAAGCGACTTGAATTCCTGCCAATTCTAGATGCTGTATTTGGTATGAGAAGGGTACAAAAGAATTTCCAAGGCATGAGATATGCCATAGAACACAGCGAAGACAGTCATCATCAAGTGGAGAAAACATGGCACCACGGTGACATTACCAAGAACTGGACATTCCTCCAAAATGAATGAAAAGACGAGAAGAAAACTGGTCAGGAAGTCTGCAAAGAGGCCTACAACAACATTAAAGGAGCTTCAGGAATATCTGGCAAGTACTGGCTGTGTGGTACATGTGGCAACAATATCCCATATTCTTCATATGTCTGGGCTATGAGTGGCAAGACAGTAGCCTTTTCTTACAACTTTTTGAGGGCCCACACCACGGCCAGGCATTCCTTCTCAATGGCGGCATAGCTTACTTCTCGTGGCAATAACTTTCGGCTCAGGTAAGCTACGGGGTGTTCTCCGCCATCGGCTCCCACTTGGCTCAGCACTGCTCCCAATCCAAACATTGAAGCGTCTGTGTGGACAAGAAATCTTTTAGTTGGATCAGGAGCAGCAAGTACAGGGGCATTATTTAGAGCAGTCTTTAGTTGTTGGAATGCCTGATCACACTGTGGGGCCCAGACAACCTGTCGGGGCAGGTTCTTGCGTGTCAAGTCAGTTAAGGGTTTGGTCAGGGCACTATTATTGGGTACGAATTTTCTATAGTACCCCGCGGTACCTAGAAACGCTAGTACTTGGGTTTTCGTCCTGGGGGGGGGGGGGCATTTAGCTACAGCTTCAACTTTAGCTGGTTCGGGTTTCTGTCGCCCGCTCCCCACCCGGTGGCCCAAGTACTGCACTTCGGCCATCCCTATATGACACTTGCTGGGTTTCAGTGTTAACCCTGCCTCTCCAATACGATCTAGAATGGCCCCTATGTGTTGTAGGTGCTCTGCCCAGGTCTGGCTAAATATGGCGATGTCGTCTAAATAGGCACATGCGTATTCCTGGAATCTGTCCAATAACCGATCGACCACCCCGAATGGCATGACCCGAAATTGATACAGGCCAAACGGGGTGACAAACGCCGACTTGGGGATGGCCTCCTCAGCCAGTGGAATCTGCCAGTATCCCTTACATAAGTCTATGGTAGTGAGATACTGGCCCCGTGCCATCTTATCCAGCAGCTCGTCTATCCGGGGCATCGGATAGGCATCAGACACCGTTTTGTCATTTAGCCTCCGGTAGTCGACACAGAAACGTGTTGTGCCGTCCTTCTTTGGTACCAGCACTACTGGCGATGCCCAGGGGCTATCGGAAGGTTCGATAACCCCCAGCTGCAACATCTCGTCAATCTCAGTCTTCATATGCATCCTGACTGCTTCAGGAACACGATATGGGGTTTGCCGCATAGGTAGCTGTCCCGGGGTCTTGACTCGGTGAGTGGCCAGCGGAGTGTACCCAGGTAAATTGGAGAAGGTAGCCCCAATCAGCTCTTGTACCTGGGCACGCTCCTGAGGGCTTAGCCGCTCCCCCAGCTGAACCCCCTTGGAGGGCTCCGTCTGTCCCTCCTGTTCTAAGAGGTCAGGTAGTGGCAGATTCTCCTGATCCTCCGAGGCGGAAGCGCATATGGTAGCCACGTCCTCTATCCTCTCATGGTATGGTTTGAGCATATTCACATGGAGCATGCGTCTCTCCTCTACCCCTGAGCAGGGGCCAATTACATCTCTGTTCCATCACCTGGTATGGGCCTTGCCAGATGGCCTGCAGCTTGTCTGTGGGGACCGGTTTTAAAATCAAAACCTTTTGTCCCACCTGAAAGCTGCGGTCTCTGGCTCCCCTATCGTACTAGCGGCGCTGACGTTGTTGGGCCGCCCGGAGGTTGGTGCGCACAGCCTTGGTTAGCACCTCCAGACGGTCCCTGAACTCCAGTACGTAGGATACAATAGGGGTTCCGTCTGGGCTACTCTCCCCCTCCCAATGCTCTCTAATTAGTAGACATGTGCATTCATTTTCGTTAGAATGCATTTTCGTCCGAAAATCTGGTATTTTCGTTATCGTTTTAACAAACGAAAGCGCAAGAAACGAAAACCGAAAGATCCGACATAAAAAATGCTTTATTTTCGTTTTCGTTCAGATCGGACGATTTTCGATGCATTGTCGAAGTTCCGTCTTTCAATTTCACAAAGTCATCGAAAATCGTCGTTCTGAATACAGGGAATAGGTATATTCCCTGTATTCAGAACGACGATTTTTCGATGCTTTGTCGAATTTTCGTCGTTTAATTCAACAAAGTCATCGAAAATCGTCGCTTTCGGACGAAAACTTTCCAGACGAAAACAAAATAAATCAAAACGATTTTCGGGAGTAACTAAATAAATTTATTTTCTGGACGAAAACGAAAAAACGAAACAAAACATTCCAGTCTGCACATGTCTACTAATTAGGTCTAGTGGCCCTCGCACCCTTCTCCCAAACAGTAATTCAAAAGGGGAAAACCCTGTTGACTCTTGGGGTACCTCTCTATAAGCGAAGAGCAGATGGGGTAGAAAGCGCTCACAGTGTTTATGAGCCTCCAAATGTATGGAGCATCTGCTTCAGCGTACCATTAAACCTTTTGCATAGACCATTGGACTGGGGGTGGTACGCCAAATTTACTATTGGCTTAATGCCACATATCTTCCATAGTTGTTGGGTTACCTCGGTGGTGAACTGGGTGCCTCTATCGGATATGATTTCTTGGGGAAACCCCACCCTGGAAAATATTTTCATTAAGGCCTCTGCCACAGTTTCGGCATGAATGTTGGTGAGGGCTATAACCTCGGAGTATCGGGTGGCATAGTCCACTACAGTTAAAATATATATTTTCCCAGAGGGACTGGGTTTTGGTAAGGGCCCCACTATATCTACGCCCACCCTACTGAAGGGTTCTTCAATAATGGGAAGAGGACATAACTTGGCTTTGTGGCGGTCACCTCGCTTGCCTACTCGCTGGCAAATGTCACAGGAGGTGCAGTATTGCCTCACATCCTTGGAGATCCCTGGCCAGAAGAAAGTGTGGGTCAACCTGTATCGGGTACATGTCATCCCCAGATGCCCAGACAGGGGAATGTCGTGGGCAATCTGAAGCAGTTCTTGCCTATACTTCTGGGGAACCACTAACTGTTTAGTCGTTACTGTGGCCGACCCTCCCACTCCTCTTTCAGCAATGCGGTAAAGTAGCCCTTTCTCCTAGGTGTACCGCTCCCCCTCTAGCCCTGCCTGGTCAGCGTGTACCCTGTCCCTGTATACCTGTAGCGTGGGGTCTGACCTCACCTCGGCCTCAAACTTAGTCGGGGTATCCCAGGACATACGTGTCGTGTGGGGGTCATGGTCTCTTACCAGAGCCTCAGAGTTTGTCGGTGGAACCGTGGTGCGAGCCTGTTGCCGTGTGGTCACTGGATGGGCTTCCTGGTATGGGGCCTGGGGTACAAAAGCAGAGGTCATCTCCCCTAAGTAATTTCCCAGCACAACATCTGCTGGTAAATTTTGCACGAGGCCCACTTCTACAGTCCCCCCTCCCACACCCCAATCCAAATGTACTTTGGCAGTGGGTAGTCGGTACACTGCTCCCCCTGCCACTCGTACTGCCACGGATCCGCCAGTGTGTGCCGAGTTAGGGACCAAATGGTGTGCTATCAAGGTTAAAGTAGCTCCTGAATCCCAAAGCCCCTGGACTTCTTTCCCCTCCAAGGTCACTGGCTGTCGATGATGCTGCCGGTTATCCATGTCTCGGACTGTCATCACCTCATGCAAGATTCCCAGGGGTTCTTCCGCTGGAATGCTCAACATCTCTTGAGTGGCTGGCTCCCATTGATAATGATGGGCAGCAGCCCTTGGTGCCAGGTTCGGTCGGCCTTGGTTTCAGGCGGGTCTAGGATAACTCTTGGTTAGGGGCCCATGATGTCTCCTCGTATCAAAATGCTGATCCGCTAATCGAGCTGCTTCGGTTAGGGAGAGAGGTTTCCTGTCTCGCACCCATTCTTGTGCCTCTGGGGACAAACCATTGAAGAATTGCTCCAACAGCATTAACTGTTGCAATTCCTCCATAGTAGTGGCTTGGCTGGCTTGCATCCACCTTTGGGAAGCTTGGTCCAGCTTGTGTGCCCATTCAGCATGTGAATCCTTTTCTGGTTTGCGCAGGTTTCTAAACTTACGCCGGTATACCTCTGGAGTAATGGCGTATCTCTCTAATATCGCTCGCTTCACTTTATCATAATCCTTGCTGTCCTCACTGGGTACAGCGCGATATGCTTCTGCTGCCCGACCTGCCAGCTTGCCTGCTAGCAATGGGACCCATACCATCCGTTCCAATTCATGTAAATCACACAGTCTCTCAAAATCCTGTAAATACCCATCAATCTCATCCTTCTCATCGCAAAACATTTCAAAGGCATGATAGGGAATTTTGGGTTTTACCTGGTTGTAGAGTGACCCAGTAGTGGATTCTGCTCGAAGCTGTGTATGCTGCGGACTGTGTGCCATCACGTACTCCTGCACATTCGCCATTACAATGTGCAGTATGGCATCTGATATAGGCTGTGGCAAAAATTCCAGCCTGGTCCTCATTTCTCTCTGGTAGAGGGTTTCTTCCATGGCTGCTGGTGGTGTAGCACTGCGGGCTCTGTCTCCCTCCATCAGCTCGGCAGTTAGTACAGCTTTGGATTTGTTGCTAGCTACCTTACCCCTGGCTTCTAGAAGTTCCTTTAATGTCTGCCGCTTTAGCGTAGAATAATCCGTCTCCATTTACATCTGTAGTTCACATTGCACGAATTGCGCTTATCGGCTGTAAGGTTGGATCCCATCGCTGCCACCAATTGTAGCGGAGTACAATATTAAACTCCACGATCTCCGCTGGTAACCAGGGTAAATCCACAGTCAGCGTTGAAAAGTAAGACAATGTCCCAAATCCCCTCCAGTAACCGGATGAAACACAGCTCTGAGAGTCAACTGACTTTTTATTCACAAGCTTCCATATTTATATAATTCCCCATGCAAGGGGTTTCCAAACAGCCAAACAGATTTAGCAGGGGTAATACAGTGAGGACCACATGGGGAACTTAACATTTTGGATAATTCTCCCATCAGGCATTGCTGCACGAGGAAAAAGTCAGTTGATAGCTGGGGTCTGGGGTTTTGTGTTGTGGGAGTTTGGTTTAAAACTGCCGAACAACGATTGGGCAACATAAAACAAAGTACTTGAATGCTAGTGGCTTACGGTTGCCAGCATACCAAATTACTATGCCCATATAAGACCCAGCAGAATACATAGCATATAATACAGACAACCTTTTGACATGTAACGCCCGGCGTTCCAGAAGTGGCTAGGTTTGCCACAAAAGTATTATGTTAAACAGTGTTGCTCATCTTACTTTAAAAAAGTAATTAGTTACAGTTACAAATTACTTCTCCGAAAAAGTAATTGCGTTAGTGACTCAGTTACTACATTGAAAAAGTAATTAGTTACTCAGCAAAGTAACTGAATTTTCTTTTAATATTCTACAATGCTTTGTTGAGAAGCAGATGACGGGCGCTTGCCAGGGAGCATTGAGTTAATACTCCAAGACAAAAGAATGCCAGATCCTTGAGAGAAGAAAACCGGAAACAAATGGTGATCTCATGTATATCCCAGCCTAGGTGCATCCGTCCCACCATGTATGTGCAGCTAATAGGACTTAAAACCCTTATCCATCTGCTACATATTACATCCAAATTATAAGCTGGATTAAAATGTATGTTTATAATATACATTCCCTTGACGTTTACAGAGTCTGTAATTTAAAATCTTATATTAGGCTTTATTATAATTTTCTATAGTTTATTGTTTATTAATTTATTTATCTTATATAAGGTTTATTAGATGCAAGGGATCTGGAATGGGAATGTCAGATTTTTCTTTGTTGTCTGATGAAGAGATGAAATCACTGACCAAAAATAACCTGCTGATCATTGGTCTGTATAGGTGTCCTGCACTTACCATGTTGACCACTAGATGTCGCTGTGTACACTGTGTTGTATAGGGAACGTTTGTTCTGTGGAACATTTTGTTCCGGCCATGTGTTCCCCGGATCATTGATCAGGTTGCGCACACAGTGTGTGTGATCGATGTGAGTTGTTCCCCGGTGATAGGTCAGTGTGAGGCGGGTGGGGCTCATTGTATCCAGGGCTCCTTGCGATTGGGAGTTTTCAGACCACTGTGACAGGCCATCACAGCGGTCACATGATTCTAAAGCGGAGTTCCACCCATATTTATGTTCACAGCGCCAGCAGAAGCAATTACTCTGCTGCCATCTAGTGGCGGTAGATGTAATTGCGGTAATGCCACCCAAGTAATGGGAACTGCGTTACCGTGAGGGGAAGAGTAATCAGGTAGATTACTCGTTACCCTCAAAAGGGGCTGCGTTAGGTAACTGCGTTTATTGTAACTCCGTTACTTACAACACTGATGTTAAATACATAATTTCAAATTATCCTATATCTTCCTAAAACAATTACAAAGAGAGTCGCTCGATGCCGTCCTCAGAACCACAAAATTTACAATCAAAAAAACTAATTAAATCACAGAATTAATATGCACTAGCAGATTACATGCTTATAAATGCATACATAAATTATACACAAATATATAAGATAAATTCAATTAAAAAGTTAATTTGATTAATTATTAAAATTTTTAAATGATTATAAAATCTCATCTAAAAAAAATATTATTTATTTGATATAAAACAATTCAAATCAAAGTCGACATTAAGTCCTTCAGGAGTAAGAACTTTAGCCTCAAAGACCCAAAAGGATTCTCTTTGGCTGATGTGTTGGATATAATTTCCTCCCCTCCAATGTCTGTCGACTCTCTCTAAACCCCAACATTTTAAACATCTTGGATTTCTATCGTGACACTGTCGAAAATGTCTGGAGACATTGTGGGAACGCAAACCCAACTTGATGTTGTTTACATGTTCACCAACTCTAAGGCCCTGTACACACGATCAGACCGGTCTGATGAGACTGGTCCGACGGACCGTTTTCATCAGACAACTCTGAACTTGTCTGATGGTCTGATGGTCTGATGTGCGTACACACCATTGGACCAAATTTTTTTCTCTTGTTTTTGTGTTCAATTTTTCTTTTTTTTTTTTTTTTTGGTTTGTGGGCCATATGACTGCTTCGGCACCCTAAACACTATTTCGGCTATATATATATAAACATATAGACACTTAAAACCGGTCTATTTTATTTTTCACTATTTTTTACATTCACTCTCACATTCACCTTTATATATATATATATCCCTTCCCATTTTCATGCAATCCTCACATCCACACATACACAGGTTCTTTAAGGGTTACCTTTTTTATGTTAGTGTTGACTTTCAGCCTGCACACACTTGACACTCTGATTACACCCATTCAGGATGTCTATCACAACTAATTAACTTTAAGTTGCTATAGGCTGAAGGGAGTCACATGTTTTATTTGGTATTTTGGGGTTTAGTATAAATGTTTTTGTGTTAGCACCATACCATAGCCATGACTAAGCACTGATCGAGTGCGAAACGCGTCGGCTGTCCTGTTTTCTGTGATTGCTGTGACTGTACATGTTTTTGGATCTATAATAAAGACAACTTTTTTCGTTTGAAAATCCTTGGAGTGCGGCCGTCCTTCCCTCTTTTCTTCATCATCTCTCCAAACCCCAACATTTTAAACATCTTGGATTTCTATCGTGACACTGTCGAAAATGTCTGGAGACATTGTGGGAACACAAACCCAACTTGATGTTGTTTACATGTTCACCAACTCTAAGGCCCTGTACACACGATCAGACCGGTCTGATGAGACTGGTCCGACGGACCGTTTTCTTCAGACAACTCTGAACTTGATGTGCGTACACACCATTGGACCAAAATCCGATCGGGTCAGAAAGCGGTGACGTAGAACACAACGACGTGCTGAAAAAAGTTCAATGCTTCCAAGCATGCGTGGGTTTTTGGTCCGATTCTTTTGTGTACTAACCATCAAATCTGTCCGACGGACAGGTGTCCATCAGACAGGTTTTAAATCATGTTTTAAAACTTTGGTCCGACGGACAACGGTCCGATGGGCCGTACACACCATCGAACTGGTCTGATCGTGTGTACAAGGCCTAACAGCTAGGGATCGTGAGGTGCGGCCTACAGTATATACTGGAGTCCACAATCACACTCCAGCATGTAGACCACACCCACTGTGTTATAAGTGATCAAATTCTTGATAGTATATGATTTTTTCGTTGAGAATGAGATAAATTCTTTAAGTTTTTTTATGTTGAATTTACAACATCTCTCAAAGAGGGTGCCTTCTTGTAAATAAGAAGGAGGCGTGGGGGAAGCACCATCCCTAAGATCTTATCCTTTTTTAGGACCTCCCAATGTTTGTTTATTATTTTTTCAAATTGTCGATGCTGAATATTATAGTCAAGGACAATTTTAAATTCAAATTTTTTCCTTATTTACAAGAAGGCACCCTCTTTGAGAGATGTTGTGGCCCCTGGAGTAATAGATCCACCTGTATTTAGAGAGAATAAGATTTTTTTCCTTTTTATCAGGTTTTTATGCCTGTGGGCGATGTCAGGCCTGTAAACAATGTAAATTCGACATAAAAAAAAATGTAAAGAATTTACCTTATTCTCAACGAAAAAATCATATCAAGAATTTGATCACTTGTAACACAGTGGGTGTGGTCTATATGCTGGAGTGCGATTGTGGACTCCAGTATATAGGCCGCACCTCACGATCCCTAGCTGTTAGAGTTGGTGAACATGTAAACAACATCAAGTTGGGTTTGCGTTCCCACAGTGTCTCCAGAAATTTTCGACAGTGTCACGATAGAAATCCAAGATGTTTTAAATTTTGGGGTTTGGAGAGAGTCGACAGACATTGGAGGGGAGGAAAGTATATCCGACACATCAGCCAAAGAGAATCCTTTTGGATCTTTGAGGCTAAAGTTCTTACCCCTGAAGGACTTAATGTCGATTTGATTTGATTTGAATTGTTTTATATCAAATAAATAATATTTTTTTTAGATGAGATTTTATAATCATTTAAACATTTTAATAATTAATCAAAATGTTTTTTATTTTAATTTATCTTGTATATTTGTGTATAATTTACAGTATGTATGATTTTATAAGCATGTAATCTGCTAGTGCATAGGAATTCTGTGATTTAATTAGTATTTTTGATTGTAAATTTTGTGGTTTTGAGGACGGCATCGAGCGACTCTCTTTGTAATTGTTTTAGGAAGATATAGGATAATTTGAAATTATGGGCCAGATTCAGGTAGATGAGAGTATCTTTCCTCTGGAGTAACGCTTCTCATTTACGTTACTCTAAAGACCCTTTCAGCGCAATTCCTGTAATTCACATAGCAGTTGCGCGTAAACTTGCGCCAGAGTAACGATAATGCGCTGGCGTAACCCGACGCAAGTGGAAGTGGGTGTGATCATATGTAAATGATGGGCGGAGGCCGGCGCAGAGGCTTACGTTCAGCGCATCATCCACGGAGCATGCGCAGTGAGTGCGGCTCCCCTCGCCCCCTTGTGCGCATGCTCACAACTTCCGTCGGCACCACTTCCTGGGAAACGTCAGCGCAATGCGTTCCGCTGGGCGCTTAAAAGCGCTGGCGGAAACGCCATTCCGGCGCAAAAGTAGTTCCGTTTCCCCCCACCCCAGGGAAGATACTTTTGCTCTGTAATGGCTGCTCCCGCTACCCCCAGAGAGAGGAGGAACCTCAATTTTAATACCCAGGAGGTCTCTGTCATTATCTCGGCTATGGAGACGGAGAATGAATTTCTCCATGGCAAAAAAAGCCGCAAGACCAGCCGGGAGAGGAAGCAGGGCATCCTGGAGTCGATTGCTGCCAGGGTCAATGTCCTGGGCTACTCCACCCGGACTGCTGGGGACATACAAAAGAAAATAAATGACCTGCGGCGCAAGGTGAGGGACAAGGTGGCCTCCATCAGGAGGCATGAGAGGGGCACAGGTGGTGGTCCCCCATGTCCTGTCACCCTGACCGCAGAGGAGGAGGTGGTTGCTCGCTGCCTGGAGAGGGAGCAGGTGGAGGGGGTCGCAGGCTATGACTCCGTGGAGGAAGGCACAAGGACAGGTAAGTGTTTTATAATCCCCTATTTGATGTTTTGCATTTGGGGGGGTGGGGGGGGGACATGTGCCAAGTGTGTGGGACCACCAACATGTGTCTGCTTTGTGTCATCCACAGATGACGGAGCTGGGCCATCATCTGTCAGCCTGCATTCCACCCCATCCCCCCCACGCCATCATGTGCCCGAGCCACTGGGTGGTGAAGAGGTTGTGGAGGAGGAGAGTGGCCACACCACACCTGCCGAGGTGGTTGTGGAAGATCCTGCTGTGGCAGAGCAGGACTTTTCATTAGTCTTGTCTGTCTCCTCCCCTTCTCCTGGCCCGTCTGTCGTCCCCTCCCCCATCCTTGGAAGCCCCTCAAGGGCGACACCTTCCACCCGAGGACATCCATCTTCGGGCCCCAGGAAGGCGACCCAGAAGACCAGGGGGGTGTCTGATGGTGTCCAGGACCAGTTGGCGAGGGATCACGCCAGACAGACAGAACAAATGGGGGCCATAGCGGACCACTTGCAGAAAGTGTCTGACAGCCTGGGCTCCGTTGCCAACCTCAGCAACGCAGTGCAGGATGTCAGCTCTAACTGCGCTGCAGTGGTCACCACTTTGGGGGAGGTGCAGGGGGATATCCAGCACCTTACTGCAGCCGTCCAGGCCAACACTGCTGCCATCCATGGGAACAGTGCTGCCATCCGTGAGCAGGGGAGGCTGAGTCGGCGGGCCCAGCATTACCAGATGACCCGTCAGCTCCGGATGCAGGCCCAGACGAACACATACCTTGGACGGATAGCCAGGGCCTTGGAGGGCACGCAGGCCACACCTGCCAGGAGTGGCCCACCTGGGGATCAGCCACCTCCAGATGCCCCCCCACCCCCACCCACTCCATCCAGGCAGCTGCGGAGCCAGAGAGGGGCCCCCAGAAGAAGCCCCCGGCATCCCCGATGAGGCCTTTTTTTTGTTGCTGGTTTTATATTATTATTTTTGACATACTCAGGTCATGAGTTTATTTTTTTTTTTTCTCAGGTTATGAGATTATTTTTCTTGTATTGATCAGGATATGATCTTTCTAATTTATTTTTGTACTGCACACGGTCAGGAGTGCAGGGGACAGTGTGAATGGTGTGTGAATGTGAGAGGGTGGCACTCCTGAAAGTAAGGGGTGTCACCCTCGGCCGTGGTGGTGAAGTGAACCCCACGGCTGTATGAATGACGTGTGAAAGGTGTGTGAATGGACAGTGACATCATTGGGGCCTTGACGCTGGCGTTACTGCTCCCAACTCCTACATGCTGGACTTGGGCTAATCCAATGCGATGTGCATGTGGTGTGTGTGATCTAGGGACATCAGTGGTGTACACGCGTGCACTGTCTGTGTAATTAATGTTTTGGGTTAGTGTCCAAAGATGCCTACGGCGAGGACCCTCCTGACTGCTCTTCCATCAGCAGACTGGGTGTCCTCTGGCAGGGGGGGGCTGTGTGGGTCGGGGGTCAGGTCATCACGTATGTCAATCTGCAGGCCTTTTTTCATAGCAAAGTTATGTAGTATGCAACATGCACCGATGATCTGACACACAAAGGTAGGGGAATACAATAGGGCCCCCCCAGACTTATCCAGGCAGCGGAAACGGGACTTCAGGAGCCCAAATGTTTGCTCAACCACTGCACGGGTTTTGATGTGTGCTTCATTGTATTTTCTCTCTCCTCTGGTTTGGGGGTTACGGAAAGGAGTCATTAGATGGGGTCCCAATGCATATGCAGAGTCACCTGTAAGGTAAAAGACAGGAGAATGTTAGTCATGCATGTGCGATTTCTGTTGTGCATGACGGGAGGGGATAGTCATGCCTGACTCCCATGTCACTCACCAACCAGCCAGCTGTCCCCATACATGTTCTGGTTAAATTCTGCTGGGATGGGGCTCTGACGGTATATGAAACTGTCATGGCTGGACCCGGGGTGTTTGGCACGGACGTGCCATATGAGGCGTTGGGCATCGGCTATCACCTGTACGTTGATGGAATGCCAATGCTTCCGATTGCGGTATATGTGCTCTGTGGCACTGGGGGGCTGTAGGGCCACATGTGTGCAATCAATGGCCCCCACAGTGCGTGGGAATCTGGCAATGTTGTAGAAATCTGTCATTGCCTTCTGCCGCAGCTCCTCAGTGGTGGGTCTGATGAACTGGTTGGACATGCGTCTGAGGATTGCAGGGACAACCTGGTGCACACATCTGCTTATGGAGGATTGTGACATCCCAGCCACCACTCCACTTGTACGCTGGAATGATCCACTTGCAAGGAAATGGAGTGTTGCCAGGACCTTCACCAGTGGCTGCACTGCTTGTGATCGGTGTGTCTTGCTGGTGATGTCATCCTGCAGGGTTGTGGTTAGTTCAAGTATTGCATCAGGGCTGAATCTGAAGAGGCGATACACCTCCTCATCCCCCATGCCAAAGAGGTTCATACGAGTGCGGTATATCCTCTCACGTGCCCGCCTTCTTGGTTCCAGGGGACCCATCAGTAGTTCTAGGACCACGAGTGCCCCTGGCATGTTGGCACACAGAGGTGTTGTCCTTGCAAGTGGGGGTGCTCAGCAAGCTCCTATCGTCGGTAACGCTGCTGTAGCTGCTCTCCTGCTGACCTGTGACCGTCTGGAGTAAAGATAAAGCAGCCTTTTGTAGAAATAACTTTGCGCTGGACGGATCAGATACGCGCGGCGCATGTAGCCAGCGTATGGTGCTAATCCGTTCGTGAATTGGGAAATCTCCCTCATTTGCATATTTGCAGGGGAAATCAATGGGCGCGACTGATGCGCCCAGCGAAAATAAACGCTGACGATACTCTGGCGTCGGAACGTTCCGCCGGTCGCAAATGAGCCGTTATTGGGCGCATCTAGTTTGGTGGGTACGGGCACATAGAAACGTCGGCGCATCAGCACAGTTACGCGGCGCATATCCAAATACTCCAGCGCAAGTGTTCGTGAATCTGGCCCAATGTATTTAACATAATACTTTTTGACCACAAGATGGCGATAGTCATTTCAATTGTTCAATGCTGTTTGTATGAGAATAATAAAGTTGTTTATGAACAGGTCGTGATGTGGGACATGCCACTCTGCGTGATCACGTTCTGTTGTAGAAAGGTCTCCTAGACAATGACAGCATATTTATAGGCGTACGTGCGACGTATCAGGCTCCGCCCTGCTATGGAAGTTGTGACAACGCAACACGTCCGGGGGATAGGAGCTTGGTATTTGTGTCGCTCGCTGCCGTCCTGAGAGTCGGATCATTCGATCGTTAGGATTCGATGCCCTGTTTGTGGTTTTAATGCCTTTTGTCATTAGGCTAAATGTGAGTAGCCTGTGTTTTATACAACAATAAATATCCCTGTTTAGCGGAAAGCTCTTAGATTTGTGATTTCTTCCTACAAGTTTGGGTTCATGTGCATGGCTGATGTATGAGGAATTGAATATCATCTCACTCTCTGGCTTTCCTTGCTGACTTATCTGCTTACTTGACCACTTGGTAACACAGTGGTCTATTGCCGAGATGAGAGTAGCCATCCTATACTGGTGGAGGGATCACTCATGAATTTGGTGTGTCAACTATCACTTGGTGAAGACTATTAAGAAGCGGTCTAATTGGATCTTTAATCTATTATTATTATTATTATCATTAAATTTACTTTAGTAATTTACACTTTTATAGGTATAGAAGTTCCTTTGAACGTAACATGTACGGGGGTCAGGCTGCTTTTTATGACGTCACCCGCCCTGCTGAATGAGTCCACAGACTACATTTTGTTTTTTATCGTGATGTTTGTGAGTAAACTTAATTTTAAATAAATGTCTATGCTTTGTTACTGAATGGAGAGCTATTAGATCCTTTTCCCTTATCTTCCCGGTTTATACTTTCTATTTGCTGAGCCTGGAGATATTATTAGCCGTCTTTGTGGAAATTGTAAATATCTTTGGAGAGGAAGTTTTCATTGGAGATTCAATCGATTTATTTCTCTGCTTATTTTGACTTCCTGGTAATTCAGGGGTCAATACTGGAGGTGAGGGGGGGGGCGTGGCCTAGCTGTGCAGGAAGATGGACGCTTAAGCCCAGAGCTCCGGCTACCCCAGGACGGACCGACACCATACGCCAAGGTTTCTTCCCCACTATAGTCAAGAAAAGACCATGGGCACAGCGTCGAGGCAATCCTCGACCTCCCGCTCCCGTTCACTGCGGGAAAATACTGGACCCCAGGGACACAACATTCCCAAGAGGTTTTGCGCCTCCGGAGGGAACATGGCGTCCTCCCGCCAATCTGCCTCACAGAGCCCAGTACTGCTGCCTCCCGCAGCAACCTCTGATGCCGTCTTACTGGCACCGCTGGCTACTTCCTCGCCCCCAATACCATCCGGGCAGGGGATGATAAGCCCCTCTCAGCAGCCCCAGCTTAATATTATGGACCCCAGAGCAATTGCTTCTGATATTAAGGACACCCTCTCGGCGGCCCTATCGGCGGCCGTTGCCGAACTCCGGATTGACATCAGAGCCTTATCTGACAGGGTCGCAACAACCGAACGAGTGGTGGAAGAACACACCAGGTCCTCCAACGTTCCACGAGGAAGATAGATGATCACACCCTTCAGCTGAGGGACGTGAACAGGCATCTGGAGGACCTGGACAACAGGGGGCGCCGCCATAACCTTAGGGTGAGGGGACTCCCGGAGACCATCGAAGGAGACAGTGTAAAACAGGAGGTCACTGCGATTTTCAACGGAGTTCTTGGCAGACCCCCCCAGTCCCGGATCGAGATGGAGAGAATCTACCGGGCCCTCCACCCTAGGAGCAGCGACACCGACCCTCCCAGAGACGTGGTCTGCTGCTTGGTGGACTTTGGCCTAAAGGAGAAAATTCTGCAGCGAGCCTGGGGGCAGAGACTTTCCCATGGAGACGTTCCACTGCAAATATATCAAGACCTCTCGGAGATCACCTTGCAGCACCGACGGGACCTCCGGCCCTTATTGGATGTAGCAGGGAGCGTGATATCAAATACAAATGGAAATTCCCTTTTTGTTTGGTGGCTTCCCATCAAGGTCATAATGCTGCCCTGAGGGTCCCTGGGGATTTGCCTCGCTTTTGCGAAATCCTGGGCATACTGCTAGTACAGGTGCCCGACTGGTATGCCCCATACCGACGCTCGGTTGGCAGATGGGATAAACCGCGGGAAGTGCCCATGGAGACCCAGGCTACTAGGCACCGTAGACGGAGGTCACCATCTCACTCCAGGAACCTTTCGGGCTCTCAACCTGCCAGAGGAGAGCGGGACCCAGCGACCCCGCCCAGGGCCAGACGAGCGAGGAGAGACAACTGATCACTTCTACCCAGGTACTTATGCGGCACCCTTCCTTAATTTTATTTTGAACTCCCTGTTATCCCCGGTTCGTACTCATGACTTTAACTTTCTAGCCCCCGTGACTTTGTATTGCTAATCGGGGCTTCCAAGATGGCGAGTAGTTGTTTGTGGTGACTTATCCCTATCCCAACCGCCTGTCAGTACAAACTCCACTGGAAACTACGACTCCCAGAATGCTCTACACGGCTGGATTAATGCAGGACCTGATACGCAGCCCTCCCTCCTATGCATTGCCTGGAAACCACAGCGGCCACTCCCAATGGCCGGGTTAATCTATTGAACCTCCACTCACGATTTGTCCCGCCCCTGTTGCACCTATTTGACTCTCAATTCTGGGGAACTTGTCCTCATGAGCTCACACAACCCTCACATCCTGCCCTGGTAAACGGACATGTCCTCTCCCTCTCATCTCCTACATCGGATTGCAGTGCTTCACGTCTCTCACTGCGCCGGTCGTCAGTCACGGGACAACATTACCGGCTTTCCGCATCGCCCGATGGACAGTCACCGCTGAGGGCCAGGCAAGTGCTGTAGACTGCTGTTGATGGACTGATTCTGATTAAGGCTCCAGATACCACAGGGGGATCGTTCCCCGCCCCCCCTCCTAGGTGCAGTTCTTTTCCTCTATAACTAACGTCCCTGGACTGTAGCCCGCATCAGACGTGGGAGGTGTTACTGCCCGCTTTCCCGGGCGGGTATCCTACTGGTTTCTTCTACCCAACTGGCGGACTCAAATGACCTGTGGTTACGCTCTCCTGCCGATCAGAAAATTACGGAGCATTGTAAGTTTCGGTTGAGGTAATCAAAGTGTTTATGCTAGTGACAGTATGCATTCCCCCCACAGGTTTTCGTCCTCCGGCAGGTAGCGGGGTTACAGACGCTATGATCTCCCCCCCCACCCTCTTAGGACGGGTTATTCACTGCGCAGATGTGGAGGGCTGCAGTGGGTGGGGGGGGGGGTGGCCCCGGGTATCTCCCATCCTAATGTATGCATCTCCACGGCCTGGGCCACAGTGGTATGACCTAGACAAGCTAATACTCCCTAGCCTCATCCTGCTTCTAGAGCTACCCAATTATTCCACGAGTGCCCATGTTTATTGTTTAATATCTATGGTTTAGCCTCTACCGGAACTACCTTCTAGTGCTAGAGTTTCAGTTGCATGGCCGTTCTGGGGTGGCTCACTGCCACATGATATTACTAGTTTTCCCTTTTGTTTTTGTGTTCATATCAAATTGTTTTCTGTGTGACATTCTACTGCCTTCTGTTCTGGGTTAGGTCAACCCCCCAATAGTGGTGTATAGTGACACCCGGGCTCCATTTGGGGGCCTAGGTGTACGGTGCGCCCTGTATCGTTCCGATTTTAATGGTTACACACTCTAAGTGAAAGGTCACCGTCCCAACACTTAATCGGTATTTTATTACATACAAATAGTGGTACCGCCCACCGAGGTGCTGAAAACCGCACATACTGCTCCCTCTCTCCGTTAGTCGTCAGATGCCCCGTTTCCCCCAAAGGGGGGCCCTACCTCCCCTCCCTGCGAGATGGCGACCAGGGACACAGCTCTACCCCCTGATCCAAGAGATGCCCCTCCCTTGTCCAAATTCAAACTGTACTCTCTGAACGCTCGTGGTCTCAACACGCCTGAAAAACGTGCCCGCCTCCTTCACTCGCTCTGGAAAGAGAAACCCCACATAGCACTCATCCAAGAAACACATTTCAGATCCGACAATGTTCCCAAGCTACACGACCGGAATTTTCCAATAGTCTACCATGCCACCAATGACTCCGCAAAGTCGAAGGGGGTATCGGTGTTGATATCAAGGCTCTGCCCTTTTCAGGTTACGGACGTACAACGGGATCCGCAGGGCCGATACATCTTCATAAAGGGTACGCTACACGGCCGGGTAATCACGATAGCTAACGTATACGCCCCAAATTCCCAACAAGTCACATACTTCCGCACAATGCTCTACCAATTGACCTCGTTCCAATCGCGTACTCTAGTGGTGGGAGGGGACTTTAATGTCTCCCTTGCGCCTTCCCTTGGCACGTCCGACAGCTCATCTTGTCTGACATACAGGGCCCTGCATGCTATAAAATCGCAGTTGGCTACTCTGACCCTGCATGACGCATGGCGCACGCTACACCCGAACGTAAAAGATTTCACATACTTCTCCTCACTACACCAGAAATACACCAGGATAGATCACCTCTTTCTGACTCAGTCTGACCTCACGTCCCTAGTGGATGCTACAATTGAATCAATGCTTTTGTCGGACCACCACCCGATCACCATGACCCTACGGCTCCCGTCACTACATGCCAAATCAATGATTTGGCGGTTGGATGACTCCATCCTTCTTGACGCAGACCTCTCTAAATCGGTATCGGAAGTCCTAACGAATTATTTCAGCGAAAATGTTGGGGGTGAAACCTCCCCTACCTTGGTGTGGACGGCTCACAAATGTGTAGTTAGGGGAGAATTCATCTCCCTGGCGGCCAAACGTAATAAACTACGGAAAGCCCGGGTGGCAGACCTATCCAACCGGATTAAGACATTAGAACGCGCCCTCAAACGCATGTTGGCTACTCAAACCCACGCTGATCTTTTGATAGCACGGCAATAGCTTCTGGAGGAACTCCAGAAAACGCTAAAACGCAGATACACCCTCACTAACAAGCTCTTTTACGAATTTGGCAATAAATCAGGGAAATTACTGGCTGCGGCCCTCCAAAAGAAGAAATCGTCTCATACTATTCATAATATCACCACCCCTTCGGGAACATCACTCACGTCATCCAGGGATATTGCAAACCAGTTCGTTCGGTACTTTTCCGACCTCTACACTCTCCCCACACCCATGGTGTCACCTCCGGCCCCAGACAGGAAAACACTTATTCAGGATTTCTTGCGCAACTACGGCTCCCTGCAGTCTCCCCTCAGGGACTTATCCCACCTAGATGTGCCCATCTCATCGCAAGAAGCACTTTTAGCCCTAAAACAGCTTAAACCCGGGAAAAGCCCGGGTCCAGATGGCCTACCGGCCAGTTATTACAAAACGTACTCAAATATTCTGATCCCTCACTTTCTAGCGACTTACAATGACGTTATAACCCCCACTCCGCACAGGAAAGACCTGCTAGAAGCCCACATCTCTCTGATACCCAAACCCGAAAAAGATGTCACGTTAGTCTCAAACTACCACCCAATTTCGCTGTTGAATGTTGACGTAAAGTTATATGCCAAAATCCTGGCTAACTGAATACTACCACTCCTCCCTGACATCATCTCCTCTGATCAGGTCGGTTTTGTCCCTGGATGGGAAGCCAGGGACAACACCACCAAGGTCCTAAACATCCACCACTGGCTGACCTCTTCTCGCAGTAAGGGTTTTTTTCTCGCCCTAGATGCTGAGAAGGAGTTTGATAGAGTGGCCTGGGACTATATGTCCGCTGCTCTTAGCACGCTGGGACTCCCGCCCCACCAAGATGATTATGGCTTTATATTCGGTCCCCACGGCAAGGATCAGAGTCAATGGCCACCTATCAAACGCCTTCTCTATTACGAACAGCACCTGTCAGGGATGCCCACTATCACCTATCGTCTTCATTATCACTATGGAGCCGTTCCTCCGCAAGCTCAGAGATAACCCCAATATCCAAGGCATTGATGTCCCCGGTAAACATTGCAAAGTAGCTGCATATGCGGATGACATACTGCTATTCCTTTCCAACCCTGTTGTCACGATCCCGAATCTTCTTCAAGACTTCCACCTCTTCAATACTATCTCTAATTTCAAAATTAATTTTGGAAAGTCATCCGCACTTAATGTTTCCCTTCCCGACGCAGAGGTCACCCAGTGCAAAAACAATTTCCCCTTCCGGTGGGACACGAGTGGCATTCAATATTTAGGAATTAAGATTACGGCCAATCTGAATGATCTATACAAGGCTAATTTCCTACCCATTCTGCACACAATTAGAGAGGATTTACTCAGATGGCGACAGGGGCACTTCTCTTGGTTTGGCAGAGCAGCCATACTTAAAATTAACTTACTTCCCCGAATCTTATACCTTCTGCAAGCAATTCCAATTAAATTACCGACACCCTTTTTTACCTCCCTCAAGGGGATTTGCAGGAGCTTCCTATGGGCCGGCCGACCCTCTAGGTTGAGCTGGGACAAGCTAATACTTCCCAAACAAAAGGGAGGTCTTGGCATTCCAGACGTGGCCCTGTATCACAAGGCATGTCACCTTGTACGACTGGTTGATTGGCACCTCCACGCAGACAATAAGGCATGGGTTGCAGTAGAGAATGCTTTCCTGGATTTCCCGATCTCCCACCTCCCCTGGATTAGTGCCCTCACAATCCCTAGGGAGTGCGCAGCGCACCCCCTGATTGGCCCCACCCTACAGACTTTTAGGGCAATGTGCCGGTCCCACGGGACAACTCCCTCACCAGGCCCCATGACCCCGCTGCTTCTCAACCCTGATTTCCCGGCAGGCATCAGACCGACTGACAGCACAACTGACCCCCAATCCCAGCAGATAAGGGCACACCCCTTCTTCTGTAACACAATTCTTTACACCCATTCTGAAATGGTCGCGGCGTTCCCACAACTTTCACTGCCATTTTTCACATTTCTACAGATCAGGCACTTTCTCCAGAACACCCCCATGCCCTCTGCATGGTGTAGACCCCTTACCCCCCTAGAACAACTATGCACCTTGCAGGGTCCCCAACGGCACTTAGTCTCCTCTCTTTATGCCATGCTGATGTCTCACGCAAAACCCCGTTCTACGGCCTGAATATTCCGGGATAACGATCTTGATAAGGGACTGTCAGACGCTGATTGGGATCGAGTGTGGGAACATACACACAAAGGGTCTGTGAACCTATCCGCGCAGGAAAACAAATATAAGCTACAGTATTTACTCGGTGGTATCGCACCCCCGATAAATTACATCAAATTTTTCCGGCCGTTCCCCCTGTTTGCTGGAGATGTGGCTGAGCCACAGGCACACTCCTCCACATCTGGTGGGAGTGCCCCCGCATACAGCCATTTTGGAGAGAGGTACATGATCGCTTAGTCAATATTCAACACTCACCGTGGAATTCACCCTGGCCCAATGTCTCTTACATCACACTTCCCTGTCAAGATCCCAATATCACAAATCTCTTGCTTTGCACCTCATAAATGCGGCCACTCAATGCATCCCACTGCGTTGGAAAACCGTGCTGCCCCCATCACTTGAGGATTGGCATGTTAGAGTAAGCAAGATCGAAGAAATGGAGCGACTCATACACCAAGCCCACGACACGCACGACAAGTTTTATCTAACATGGGCCTGTTGGATCCACTAGAGGGACTCCTTGGGTCAGAGAACCCCACCCACCAACGCCCCGGCACACAATGCTCCCTGTTAAGCGGTCCAGTTACTGGTCTGATGCAACCCCAGATAATTTTATACATCTCCCTGTCCCTTCGTATCATATAGGTTGGGCCTTCAACACCCACTGGGGGGTATGGTATTCTCGACATATGTGCCTTTCCCACGACCCTAGGCCGCCAAGCTCCACGGGCCTCCTCCCCCACCCACAGAGTGATCCCGGTTGGGGTGGGTGGGATGGGGTCGACTCATATAGGCTCCAGCCCACTTCAATACCATCACCCCCCATAGAGGTAACGGGAAGGGGGCCTTACCCTCATTGCTTGCGGTCAGACTCTCTATACCTAAAGAGTGGGCCACAGATGTTCCATTTTACTGTTTAAATTATGGCTGTAATACTAACAAATGTGCCACCAATGTTCATTTTTTCTGTATAAGTACCTGGTCAATTGTTCGCAAATGTATTTTCTATTTTGTACCATCTTCTGTACACCATTTATGCATTTCTGTATGTTATCTCAATACCTTTCAATAAAATAAAATTGTTTTTGAAAAAAATAAATAAATACTGGAGGTGAGAGTATTTAGTGAGACCTACGGTGGAGGGATTGTCACAGGTTTTTGTGGATCTTACACTGGTGGATTATCTCCTATGGACTTTTCTTTCACTTGCTACATGCCCATTTATTATTGTATATATTTATATATATAATTTTTGCACCTAATATTTTAATATTTATATTGATTCATGTATTTATTCTAGTTTAGATTTTAATATTTGCGCTGCACTTTTTCTTTCATATAATTACCTATAATGTCAGAGGTTTACAATACATCTGGTAAATGTCACCAAGCTTCTGACGCTTTTCAACAGGAGACTCACCTATTGCCTTCTACATTCACTAGACTCAACTCTCCCTAATATCCTACTTGGTACTACAGCATGTCTGATACTAATAAAGTAAAACACCCCCTGGTTCGGTTCGCACCAGAATTACCAAACATTTAAAAAGTTCAGACCTGGTAGAGTGTCCAAGATGGCAATGTGAGCGGCTGCTTTCTGCTCAAGCTCTGTTGGGTATCTAGCTATTATCCAAATCCTGTGGGTGAAATTCCTTGGTCTACATGGCTAAGCCACCTGGATGAGGCACAGATCATCGGGCACATCTTTTGGTAAGAAGAAAAAACATAGTTTCTCACCGATTATAAAGGACTTACCACTGCTCTCCTTAATGAGAGGTTTGAAACAGGAGTTGGCTGGCATGTTTCAGATGCCCATGTGAAGACCCGTTCTACGTGCAGCTCCCACATGACCTCACAAATGGGCCCCATGGAATCAGCTGACTCCCAGCTGCACTGGCTGGCAGATGCAATGGCGGCCATAGCCACTTGCCAGGCCAAAATTGAGGCAGTACAAATGGACGTTGGCCTTCAGAGGCAGGACAATGACAAGCTCCGCTCTACAGTAATGGAGACTGAGCAGAGGGTCATTCACATGGATCTTTTCACTCCCCAGACCAAGGTAAAGGCTCTTGAGTACAGGGCTGAGGACGAGGAGAAAAGGAATGGGAGGAATAACATCCACATCAAGGGCCTGGCTGAGGAGGCGGATGTGCTTTGTGGAGGACATGTTGTGTTCTCTCCTACCTAATGCTCGTCTGTCTTCCCACTATGCAGTGGAATGGGCGAACCCAGTCCTGCTTAAGCCTGGACCTCCAGGGGACCTCCCAAAGACCTTTATCAGACTCCTTAGCTTCTGCGATAGGAATGAAATTCTTCCTACATCTAGGGTCCTCGGAGACCTACGCTTACAGAACAATAAGCCACTGATATTCCCGGATTATTCTGTGGAGACACAAAATCTCCGGAAATCGTTTGACCAAGTGAAAGTGATGGTCTAGAGCAGCGACCCGCTTTTTCAGATTGACGAAAGAGGCTTCTGCCTGGCTTGATTCCCTGCCACCCCTTTTTCTGATCCGGAGACCCGTGAGTTTTTGGCTTTGACCTCCCTGCTACATTTGTTTTAGACTACTAATTGGGCCTAAGACACTGGGCTTCACTAGCCTTACCTTATAGAGGGGCCCTACAGATTGGCTGGTCACTTTAGATGTTCTTCAATTTTGGCCACCTAACTGGAGTTCCAGGAAACGCTATGGTAAGACTAAGTAGGGCATGTGGAACCATAGAATCACTCTGGGAGTGGGGTGCAGAAAGATAGAAGACATGACACTGTGAAAGAACGTTCCTCTTGTGCGGAGAAGATGGCATGACATCTGCTATTGGGATCTATTGAGTCTGAAGTGTGCTGACGTGAACCACCCTTTTTGGATCTGGCTGGAGCAAAGTGGGCTGTCTAATTTAAGGCTTTCTTTGATCCTCTGTAATGGTCGGTCATTGAGATCTGGTAAGACTATTTCTGCACGGGTGTTTTAAGTTTCAAATCATCAGTTTAACATAGACTTTATCCTATTTGTGTTTTTGAATTTATTTGGTATCCATACCAATAGACATTTTATGTAGTTTTACGTGGAATTTTCCTTTTTCCACTGTTTATTTGATCACTATATTTGCTTTGTGTTCTTACACATTTATGTGCACTATTTTATAATATTGATTTTGTCAAACTTTGTGCTGTCAATTTATAGTTAACGCAACCTATATATTTTTTCATTTTTGCTCACTGTTTTGTTTATCAGCAGGTTTGCAGCTTTCTCACTTCATCAATATATTTTTTCACTATTCACTTAGGGCTAGATTCACCAAGGACTTACACCGACTTATCTCAAGATGCGCAGCGTAATTGAAATTTGCCCCGCGCGTATCTTTGCGCCTGATCCTCAAAACGAGATACGCCTGAAAACCATTTTTTTCCGTCCTACCTAAAATAATTACACCGGCGCTTCTTCGCACGCAAAATACGCTAGACACACCACTGTTTTTATAGGCAAAGATGCAAATGAGGGAGATAGAGCGATCCACAAAATTAAGTTTGGGCGTCGTAGGTTACGCCCTGTGCGCACCTGTTAGTTTCCAGGAGTAAAGTTACACTTTATAAAAGCAGCCTTAACTTTGCTCCAGCCATGTAAAGGTCTGCTAAAGCAACACCATTAAGGAAGAGCTGAGCACACACACTTGCCGGACTACAATCTGTATGCCAACATGCCAGGGGCATCCATGCTCATAACTATACTAGTGACTTTAGAGGCGCAAAGAAGGAGGAGGGAACAGAGGAAGAGGGCACAGGAGAGGGTCTTTCGCAGACGCCTAGATGTCTTTGCCATGGGGGAAGCAGAGGTGTATCGCAACTTCCGATTCAACCGGGAAGCCATCATGGAAATAACCCGAACCCTGCAGGATGACCTCACCAGCCCCACACAACGCTCACATGCAGTGGAGCCACTGGTGAAAGTCCTGGCAACACTGCATTTCCTGGCCACTGGCTCTTTTCAGCGCACATGTGGAGGTATGGCTGGGATGTCACAATCCTCCATTAGCAGGTGTGTGCACCAGGTTGTCCCTCCAATCCTGAGACGCATGGCCAAACAAATTATAAAACCCTCCCAGGAGGTCCAGCGAATGAACAAAGTGACTGATTTTTATAAAATTGCCAGATTCCCACGCACCATCGGGGCCATAGATTGCACCCATGTGGCACTACAGCCCCCCCATGAGATAGAGCACATGTTCAGAAATCGGAAGCTTTGGCATTCAATTAATGTCCAGGTCATAGTGGATGCCCAAGGCCTCATATGGCACGTCTGTGCCAAACACCCAGGATCCAGCCATGATAGCTTTATATTCCATCACAGCAACATCTCCAGAGAATTAGAACAGAACGTATATGAGGACTGCTGGCTGGTTGGTGAGTGACATGGGTGTCAGGTATGACTGTCCCCCCCATGATGCCGACATCACAAGGGACATATGCATGACTAACATCCTCCTGTCTTTTCCCTTACAGGTGACTCTGCATATGCACTGGGCCCCGATCTAATGACTCCTTTCTGGAACCCCTAAACCCCAGGAGAGGAAAACTATAATACTGCACATGCACGCACCCGTGGAGTGGTGGAACGCACATTTGGCCTCCTGAAGTCACGTTTCAGATGCCTGGATAAGTCTGGGGGTACCCTGTTGTATTCCCCAGACTTCGTGTGCCAGATCATCGGTGCATGTTGCATTCTGCACAACTTTGCAGTGAGAAGGGGCCTGCAGATTGACCTACGTGATGACCTGACCCCTGAACCAGACAATCCCCCCCTAACCGAGGCTACCCTGTCTTCTGAGGGAAGAGCAGCCAGGAGACAGCTCACATTAGGCATCTTTGCACACCCACTGTGGTCCCTAGCACAGACACATCACATGCACATCTAATTGGATTAGATCCAAGTACCCCCCAATGGTACTTGGGAGCAGTAACGCCCTGCCACGGCTCCAATTATGTCACTGTGCATTCATACACCATTCACATGGACCTGGGATCACTTCTCCCTGCTCCTGGGGATCCCTACTCCACCAAAAATGAGGGTGACACCCTTTTTCAACAGGAATTTCACCCCCACATTCACACATCATTCACACACATAAAACAAATCATAATCACAGTATGAAATCCTAAAAAAAAAAAAGGACATCACAAATGTTTAATGCCGGTGTGATGCAGGTAAGAGCAACTTGTATGGTCCCGGAGTGGGCAGAGTCCCCCCAACTGTGGCGTGTTCTATACGTAGTAGCGAGGGCAGGGAAATCAAGCATCAACAATCAGACGTCCATCTATCTGGCTATCTGGGGAGCAAATCGCCAGGGAGGAGGTCTCATAGGACCAACGCTCATCCTGCCTGAGTATGCTCACGCTTTGGTATACAAAGGGAGGGGGCATAACTGAGAGGAGGCGGGAGAGGGAGGAAGTAGGAGGGGGAGATGTGACGTATAGGGATGAGCCGAACACCCCTGGGTTCGGTTCCCACCAGAACCTGTGAACAGACCAAAAGTTTGTGTGAACTTTAGAAGCCTGTTAAAGTCTATGGGACTCGAACGTTTGAAATTTTAAAGGCTCATGAAAGTACTCATTTTAAAGACTAATATGCAAGTTATTGTCCTAAAAAGTGTTTTGGGACCCGGGTCCTGCCCCAGGGGAGTGTTTGGGAACCTGGGTCCTGCCCCAGGGGCTATGTATCAATGCAAAAAAAGTTTTTAAAAAATGCAGTTTTTTCAGGAGCAGTGTTTTTAATAATGCTTAAAGTGAAACAATAAAATTGAAATATTCCTTTAAATTTCGTACCTAGGGGGGTGTATAGTATGCCTGTAAAGTAGCGCTTGTTTCCTGTGCTTAGAACTGTCCCTGCACAAAATGTAATTTCTGAAGGAAAAAAGTCATTTAAAATCACTTGTGGCTATAATGAATTGTCGGATACCAGCAATACAGAGAAAAGTCATTCTTAAAAAAAGAATGTGTGGGGGTCCCCCAAATTCAATTACCAGGCCCTTCGGGTCTGGTATGGATATTAAGGGGAACCCTGCGTCGAATTAAAAAAAAATTATGTGGGGGTTCCCCCCAATTATCCATTCCAGACCCTTCAGGTCTCGTTCAGAGAGACCTACCTGGTGGAAAGCAGAACTCCTTCTCTCAAAAAGCAGTGGGTAGGACGGGGACAATGTGTCACTTTACAGGCATACTATAGAGACCAGTCCAGGTATGAAATTTAAAGGAATATTTCAATATTATTGTTTCACTTTAAGCAAGCGGGAAAGAGGACCTGGTTGATGGAGAGTGTGATGAAGTTGAAGCATTATGGGTGGAACTGCATACAGATGTGCGTAGTTCAAAGTTAATCATTGGAGTTTGTTATAGACCACCCAATGTTAACGAGGAGGTGGAGACTCGGCTCCTTGCACGGATGGAAAGGGCTGCAAGGGCTGGGACAGTGATAATAATGGGGGATTTTAACTACCCAGAAATTGACTGGAATAATGGAATTTCTGGAACCTCACTGCAAAGTATATTCCCATTGTCAATAAGTTTAAAAGGCTAAAGATAAAACCTATGTGGCTCACGGTCAAAGTTAAAAAAACTATAAACAATAAGAAAATAGCTTTTAAAAAATATAAAAATGAAGGAACACTAGTGTCGTTTAAATGTTACAAAGAATATAATAGAATATGTAAAAAGGAAATCAAGGATGCAAAAATTCAAAATGAACGACAGATTGCAAAAGATAGTAGGACAAACCCCAAAAAATTCTTTAAATATATTAATAGTAAAAAGGTCAAGTCTGAGCATGTAGGCCCTTTACAAAATAATCTAGAGTGGGTGACTGAGGACATAGAGAAGGCAAATTTATTAAATTCTTTCTTCAGCTCTGTGTATACAATGGAGAATGGGGGAGCTCATGTCCATAATGGGGGTGGGAGTGACACAGCCCCAAATCCACAATGGCTCAAAAGTGATATGGTCCAGAAATATTTAGACAGAATAAAGGTGGATAAAGCACCTAGACCAGATGGCATCCACCCACGGATCCTAAAATAATTGAGCTCTGAAATTTCAAAGCCACTGTATCTAATATTTAGGGACTCATTAATGACAGGAATAGTACCACTGGATTGGCGTAGAGCCAATGTGGTGCCCATATTTAAAAAGGGAACAAAGTCTTTACCAAGTAACTATAGACCTGTCAGTTTAACTTCTATATTTGGGAAAATACTGGAACGTTTAATAAAAGACCACATGGATGAGTTCTTGCTGGAAACAAACTATTTAAGCAGCAGACAGCATGGATTCATGAAAGACAGAAGTTGTCAGACAAATCTGATTTCCTTTTATGAAGAGGTAAGTAAAACCCTGGACAGAGGCGTGGCAGTGGACGTGGTATACTTGGATTTTGCAAAAGCGTTCGATACAGTTCCACACACACAGCTCATGTGTAAGGTAAGGTCTACAGGATTGGATATATCAGTTTGTAAATGGATAGAAAACTGGATGAAAGACAGAATTCAGAGAGTTGTGGTTAATGATTCTTACTCTGAATGGTCCAAGGTTATCAGCGGTGTACCCCAAGGTTCGGTGTTGGGTCCCTTACTTTTCAATATATTTATAAATGATATTGGGTCTGAGATCCAAAGTAACATTTCTGTCTTTGCAGATGACACCAAGATATGCAGTGGAATAACGTCCTTGCAGGATGTCTCCAATTTACAAGCCGACCTCAATGCTCTGTCTAATTGGGCGACTATGTGGCAGATGAGTTTTAATGTTGATAAATGTAAAGTTATGCACTTGGGGGTTAAGAATATGCATGCATCATACATTGTAGGGGGAGTTCAACTGGGGGGATCTGTAGTGGAGAAGGATCTGGGGGTTTTAGTTGATTATAAGCTCAATAATGGCATGCAATGCCAAGCTGCAGTTTCCAAAGCGAGCAAAGTCCTTTCTTGTATTAAGAGAGGTATGGACTCCAGAGATAGAGATATAGGGCCAGATTCACAGAGCCATTATGCCGGCGTTTCACGAGATGCGCGGCGTAAGTATAAATTTGCGCATGCGTTTCGATGTGCCGCATCCCCAAAACGAGATACGCAAGAAATCTACTTTTTTTGGACCGGCGTAATTTCGATAGACCAAAACTGCACTAGACACACCATTGATTTGCTATTCAAATATGCGAATGAGGGAGTTACGGGGATCCACAAAATAACATTGGTTCAGCGCAGGCTACGCGCTGTGCGCAACAGCTGCACGTCCTGTCTAAAATTAGACCATATAAAAGGTGGAATAAAATTAGACAATCCGTCTACATGTCAGCTAAAGCAACACTGTTAGTGAGGAGCTGAGCAGTCACACTTGCTGGACAACAAACTTTATGCCATGCCAGGGGCATCCTTGCTCATAGCTATACTAATGACTTTAGATGAGTAAAGAAGGAGGAGGGCACGGAGGAGGGCACGAAGGAGGGCACGGGAGAGGATATACCGCACACGCATAGACCTCTTTGGCATGAGTGATTCTGAGGTGTATCGCATCTTCATATTCCCCCCTGCTGCCATCATGGAATTAACCATAACCCTGTAGGATGACATCACCAGCCCAACACACCGCTCACATGCAGTGCAGCCACTGGTCAAGGTCCTGGCAACACTCCATTTCCTTGCCAGTGGCTCTTTTCAAAGAACAAGTGGAGTGGTGGCTGGGATGTCACAATCCTCCATGAGCAGATGTGTGCACCAGGTTATCCCTGCAATCCTCAGACCCTTGGCCAACCAAATCATCAAACCAACCACTGAGGACCTGCGGCTGAAGACAATGACAGATTTCTACAGAATTGCCAGATTCCCACACACCGTGGGGGCCATTGATTGCACACATGTGGCACTCCAGCCCCCCCATGAGACAGAGCACATATACCGCAATCGGAAGCATTGGCATTCCATCAACGTACAGGTGATAGTCGATGCCCAAGGCCTCATATGGCACGTCCGTGCCAAACACCCCGGATACAGCCATGACAGCTACATATACAATCAGAGCCCTATCCCAATGGAATTCGAACAGAACGTGTATGGGGACACCTGGCTGGTTGGTGAGTGGCATGGGTGGCAGGCATGACTGTCCCCCCCCATGATGCACACATCACAAGGGTCACATGCATGACTAACATCCTCCTGTCTTTTCCCTTACAGGTGACTCTGCATATGCACTGGGACCCCATCTCATGACTCCTATCCGGAACCCCCAAACCCCAGGAGAGGAAAGATACAATGAAGCCCACGCCCAAACACGTGCAGTGGTGGAGCCCACCTTTGGCCTCCTGAAGTCACGTTTCCGATGCCTGGATAAGTCTGGGGGGACCCTGTTGTATTCCCCAAACTTCGTGTGCCAGATCATCGGTGCATGTTGCATGCTGCACAACTTCGCAGTGAGAAAGGGCCTGCAGATTGACATACGTGATGACCTGACCCCTAAACCAGACAATCCCCCCCTAGCCGAGGCTACCCCGTCTTCTGAGGGAACAGCAGCCAGGGGACAGCTCACATTAGGCATCCTTGCACGTTAAACACACACATAAATCATGGCACAATGAGAATGCATGCATGCACACCACTGTGGTCCCTAGCACAGACACTTCACATCCTCATCGAATTGGATTAGCACAAGCCCACCATGCTGGACTTGTGAGCAGCAACGCCACGCCAGGGCTCCAATTATGTCACTGTACATTCATACACCATTCACACGGACCTGGGGATCACTTCTCCCTGGTCCTGGGGAACCCTTCTCCACCACAAATGAGGGTGACACCCCTTTTCCGGCAGGAATGTCACCCCCACAGTCCAAAATCATTCACAACACAAAAAAAAAATTGTCCAGCACAAAACAAAAAAATTCCAGCAACAACCCCCCCCCCCCCCCAAAAAAAAGTCCTGAGAAAAAAAAAAGTCCAGAAAAAAAAAAAGGGGGAAACCAAATTAATGCCACTGGCGTGACCCACGCCTAGGGAGCCCACGGCCACGGCCCCGGCTCCTCAGGGGAGACTCATGGGGAGGGGGGGTAATCCGGGGAAGGAGGAGCAGCCCCTGGTCTCTGCCCACCTGGCGGCCTGCCCTCCAAGGCCATGGCAATTCTGGTCAGGCCAGCACTTAGTGTTGCCGTATTGGCCTGGATAGCCTGGGTGAGGGCCCTCACATCCTGCCCAACGTCTGCTGTAGTAGTCTGCAGTTCGTTTAGGCAGTTTGTAAGAGCCAGGGAGTGGCAGCCCAGGTCACCAAGCGTATCCTTTATGGAGGACAGGCTCTCCTCCATCCGCACTAAAGTCTGGCTGACCTGTCCCAGATGGTGGGTCTGAAGGGCCTGGTCTCTTCTCAGATTGGCGGGCAGAACCTCGGCCACCCCCCTGGTCTTCTGGGACGACTTCCTGCCTCCAGCTGATGCTTGTGGCTGGGGAGAAGGGGAGGCCCTTGGGAGGGGAGCCCTGTTCGGGGAGGAGTGGGAGGGGCTACCCCTTATGGAGGGCTGGCTGCTGCCAGCCAGAGGGGAAGACTCCTCCAAAAACAACAATCCACTGGCTGACATGACATCCTCCTCAAACTTCTCCTCCTCCAACTCCTCCGAGGACTCCGGCCTTGTCTGGGGGTCCTCATCAGGCTGGTGTCCTGGGGATGGTGTGGTCAGGCCAGATGGCCCACATCTGTGGATGACACAAAACATTCACAGGTTGGAGGATCCACACACTTGCCACATATTCCTTTCCCCCCTCCCCCACACATGCTACACACCAGATAGGGGAAAAAAAACCTTACCTGCCATCACGGCCTCCTGACTGGAGTCATTTTGGCCAGCTTACCATGGACCAGACGCCGGAGATCATTCATTTTCTTTACGATCCCCTCGCGTGTCCGGGTCTCCCCCCCCCCAATCCATTTACCTGGTCGGTAATGTACTGCAAAATCTCCTTCTTCCTGGCAGGGGTGGTGTTGGCACTCTCCGGGCCGTGAAGGAAACGCCCATATTGGGTAAGGGCCCGGGCAATAATTTGTTTCTCCCCCAAAGAAAAATTGCTCTTCCGCTTCCTCTCAGTCATACTCATACAACAACTCTCTCCCAAACAATCACCAAAAATCACACACAAAAACAAGCAGGAAAAATCAAGCAACAAAAAAAAAAAAAAAATCTATCAACCAAAAAGTCTCACAACCAGTCACCAAAAGACACTATTAACCACTTAAGGACCCCCGCACGCACATATACGGCCACAGAATGGCACGTACAGGCACAAGGGCGTAAATTTACGTCCCCGCCTAAGTGCGGTTCGGGGGTCCCATCGGGACCCCCTCCGCGGCGTGCGGGGGTCCCCCTGGCTCCGGGAGCGATCCGGGATCTGGGGGCGGATGTCGGCGAATACCCGCCCCCCCCGCGATCGCTCCCAGCCAATGGGAGCGCGCTCCCAACCTGTCACTTCCTCCTCCTGTGTTTACACAGGAAGGAGGAAATGATGTATTCTCTCATCGCAGCGCTGTTTCCCAGCGCTGCTGATGAGAGAAGACATCACAAGTAAGTGTGCACCAACACAACACTGACACACACTCACATAGGCATATTAACCCCTTGTGATCGCCCCCCCCCCCCACCCCCCTGTCACAGTGTCACTGAATGCAGTGATCTAATCACTGCATTTAGTGTCAGTGTGACAGGCAGTGTAAAAAACAGTTAGTGTTAGGTTCAGGATAGCCCCCCCACCCCCCCTAATAAAGTTTTAACCCCCTGATCACCGCCCTAGTTAACCCTTTCACTCCCTATTGCCAGCGTCACTAAGCGATCATTTTTCTGATCGCTGTATTAGTGTCGCTGTTCCCGCTAGGTAGCTATTTTTTTTTATTGCGTTTTTTTTTTTCTTACTAAAGACATGTGGCTAAATAAATTTTGGCCTAAATGTTTGACTAAAATTTAGTTTATTTGATTTTTTTTTTAACAAAAAGTAAAAAATAGTGTTTTTTTTTCAAAAATGTCGCTCTATTTTTGTATATAGCACAAAAAATAAAAATCGCAGAGGTGATCAAATTCCACCAAAAGAAAGCTCTATTTGTGGGAAGAAAAGGACGCAAATTTTGTTTGGGAGCCTCGTCGCACGACCGCGCAATTGTCTGTTAAAGCGACGCAGTGCCGAATCGCAAAAACACCTTGGGTCATTTACCAGCGTATTGGTCCGGGTCTTAAGTGGTTAAATATATTCTACAAAACACTAGATCAAACAGTCAACAAATATCACAAAGACAAGTCACAACGCAACAAACAACAGAACAAAAAGCACCTTGCTGTATAGGAAGGGATACAAAGGGATGTACTTTTGCAAAGGAAGGGCGTTTGTGTCTATCTATCTAATGTCTGTCTAATGCTGTCTGCGTAGTTCACCAAGTTGCCCGGGTCCACTTCCAATTTCACTGATTGCGCCATTCCCGAGTTGTGAGCATGCGCACAGAGGTGCTGACCATGGTCTGCTTCATGTGCGCATGCGCGATCCGGCCGGCCCTTCATTTGCATGGGGTCACGGCTCATTTCAATGAAACACGCCCACGTCCTTCACAATTTGAATTACTCTGCCTTACGCCTCGGAATTTACGTTACACCGGTGCTAATTTCTGCGCAAATACTATGAGGATACGGTGATTGCGCCTCTACATTGTGCCGGTCTAACGTAAAGGAGGTGCGCTACGCTGGTCAAAATATGCGCCAATGTACGTGAATCTGGCCCATAATTTTGCCCCTGTACAAATCATTAGTAAGACCTCATCTGGTATATGCAGTCCAGTTTTGGGCACCAGTTCTCAAAAAGGATATCGGAGAACTGGAGAAAGTGCAGAGAAGGGCAACTAAACTGATAAGAGGCATGAAGGAGCTCAGTTATGAGGAAAGATTAGAAAACCTGAATTTATTCACTCTTGAGAAGAGGAGAATAAGGGTGGATATGATCAACATGTACAAATATATAAGAGGTCCATATAGTGAACTTGGTGTTGAGTTATTCACTTTAAGGTCAACACTGAGGACAAGGGGGCACTCTTTACGTCTGGAGGAAAAGAGATTTCACCTCCAAATACGGAAAGGTTTCTTCACAGTAAGAGCTGTGAAAATGTGGAACAGACTCCCTCCAGAGGTGGTTCTGGCAAGCTCAGTAGATTGCTTTAAGAAGGGCCTGGATTCTTTCCTAAATGCACATAATATAACTGAGTACTAAGATTGCCCTCCGGTAGCAAATTGGATCATGCTCTGCTGGGGTTTTTTGCCTTCCTCTGGATCAACTGTGGGTATGGAGTTGGGTGTATTGGATGTACTGTGTTTTATTTTGTTTGTTTATTTTTTTATGGTTGAACTGGATGGACTTGTGTCTTTTTTCAACCTGGCTAACTATGTAACTATGCAATTATTAAAATCACTTAGATTCACCTAGATCAGGCAGGGTTAATGCCAGAACTGGGTACAGACATCAACATTAGAAAGTGCTTTACTCATATTGCTACTAACACGGCGGGAGTAGTGGCCTCTCTGGATGAAGAAGGCATTCAACTCCATTGAGTGGGGGTATCTGTGGTATCTCTAAATTTGGTCCTCAGTTTATGTCCTGGCTACAACTGCTCTATGCTGACCCATGAGCCATGCTCTGTGCTAATGGCAGCCTATCGGACTCATTCTCACTGGGACGGGGGACGCGTCAGGAGTTTTTTCTATCCCCGGAACTGTTTGCCCTAGCCTTAGAACCTCTAGCGATCCTAATCAGAGCTGAGAGGGGAGTGAGGGGTATAGTAATGGGTCCAATAGATGAAAAATTGTCCCTTTACGTGGACGACACCCTACTTTACCTTGCGGATTCCTCATCATCTCATCAAACTGTGATGACCCTATTTGATCAGTTTAGCCATTATTTGGGAATCCGTATTAACTGGGATAAGTCAGCACTGTTCTCCTGCCTCGACACACATACACCTTTTTAGTGGGTAGACAAATTCACCTATCTGGACATCAGGGTAAGCGGTAAAATGGACAATTATATAGAAAAAATATATACTCCCTTATGTCACAACTCACTGCCAAATGTGCGGCTTGGCGCTCTCTCCCACTGACACCTGTAGGCAGGGTCAACTTTCTAAAAATGATATACTTACCCAAATATCTGTATCTCTTTCTTATCACTTCCCAAGGCTGTCTTCAGGCGGTAGGAAGGGATGATGGTTTCCTTTGTTTGGGCCGAGAGACACCCCATGATGGCAAAGCGAATATTATACCTTCTCTTATCAGGAGGGGGATTAGCGCTTTCTAACTTCCAACTTTACTACTGGGTGGCTGTCCTTGTCACATTGCGGTGGTGGTTCTCCCAGTCCAAACAGAATTCAGATGTTACATTGGAGACGGCTATTGTAGGCTCCTATGCAGCCTTGAGCAAATTGGTGTATCGGGGACGAGGGCTAGTCCCTTTTTGACAGCCCCCATGAAAACCATAATACGGGTTTGACAGGATGCTAGGGTGATTGATATAGATTATATATATATATATATATATATATGAAAACCCTCTAATATATCTCCACATACACCTCTCTGGGGAAATCCAATGCTAACAGAAAAAGTAAACCGAAGGTTTGAATATACGCTTTAAATGGAACACACTGCAGTATAAAACTTTAATTGATGCAAAAAAAAAAACATGTTAACAACATCATAAAAGTTCTTATCTAAAATTAATACTGAATTCTCACATAGAGAGGTGCATTGAAATGCTTCCAGATTTATGTTACACTACACTGTAGGATAATTACCGTTCCAGTTTTTTTGCTCATTTACTTACATATTGCGTGCTCAGATAAGGATCTGGTATGGATTTTTGGGGGGACCCCTACGCCCTTTGTTTTTTTATTTTAGTGCAGGGTTTCCCTTAACATCCATACCAGACCTGAAGGGCCTGCTATTGATTTTGGGGGGGGGGACCCCTAAACCATTTTTTTTATTGGCACAGGGTTCCCGTTAATATTCATACCAGACCCAAAGAGCCTGGTTATAGACTGGGAGGAACCCATGCCATTTTTTTCAATGATTTGTATCTATATTGCCGGAATCCGACATATTATTACAGCCGCAAGCAGTTTTAAATTAGATTTTTTTCCTTTAGAAATTTAGTTTTGCTGTGCTATTGTTCTAAACACAGGAAATATGTGCTACTTTACAGACATACCTAGGACACCCTGCAGGCAAGATATTTTAACCACTTGTCATCTGCCCACCGTCAAATGACGGCCGGCAGAGGACTCCATTATCCTGACATCACGTCATATGACGTGATGTCCCTTTAAAGCCGTGGGCGGGCGCACCCGCCACTCTGCGGGGATCCCGTGCGAGTGCCCGGCAGCAACGATCGCCGCCGGGCACACGCGATTGCTCAGTAACTGAGCGGGGACGTGGAGCTCTGTATGTAAACACAGAGCTGCACGTCCCTGTCAGGGAGAGAGGAGATTGATTGTGTCCCTTGTACATAGGGACACAATCGGTCACCTCCCCCAGTCACCCCCCCTCCCCCCACAGTTAGAACACTCATAGGACACACATTTAACCCCTTCCCCGCCCCTAGTGGTTAACCCCTTCACTGCCAGTCACATTTATACAGTAATCAATGCATATTTATAGCATTGTTCACTGTATAAATGTAAATGGTCCCAAAAATGTCAGAAAAGTGTCCGAAATGTCCGCCATAATGTCGCAGTCCCAATAAAAAAATCGCAGATCGCCGCCATTAATAGTAAAAAAAAAAAATGCCATAAACTATCCCCTATTTTGTAAACGCTATAAATTTTGCGCAAACCAATCGATGTTTTTCCAAAAATATGTAGAAGAATACGTATCGGCCTAAACTGAGGGAAAAAATATTTTTTTTATATATTTTTTGGGTTACTTATTATAGCAAAAAGGAAAAAATATTGCATTTTTTTAAAAATTGACGCTCTATTTTTGTTTATAGCGCAAAAAATAAAAAAGGTGATCAAATACCACCAAAAGAAAGCTCTATTTGTGGGAAAAAAAGGACGCCAATTTTGTTTGGGAGCCACGTCGCACGACCGCGCAATTGTCAGTTAAAGCGACGCAGTGCCGGAAGCTTATATTTTGTCTGGGCAGGAAGGGGGTGTAGGTGCACAGTAGGCAAGTGGTTAAAGGAACCTTTCATTTTTATTAGAAAAAAGGTAGTGATGAGTGTAATCCTACATGCACTAAATCATGAACAAATGGTAAAACAATTCATCCGTATGAATAGCCCATTGTGTCATATGAAAAAACAGGTAATGAGCGTAATCCTAAATGTAATCCTAAATGTGACAAATCGTGAAAAAAATATTAAAATCTTTAAATAACAATAAACCTAATAAAAAATATCATATAAGTAACACCGCCGTGTCATGAACTCAATCCAAACTTTATCCAACAACAAATCCAGTCAGTTGCAGGATTATATAGGAACAACATGTTACAAGGAAAGAAAAAACAGTGCCAAATGGAAGCACCAGCGATAATACTAGACTACAATACTCAATATAAAGATGTAGAAAAAATAACTAAAAAACACTGCCATGTTTTAAAAAGCGATAAACATCTCAAAGAAATTTTGCCAGATAGACCCAATATCATATACAAACGGGCACCAACTGCTAGAGATATTCTTGTTAAGAATTTGGTTGACCCTCCCACACGGAGTGGTTACACTTCCTTTAACAAAAAATGTGGTTTTCCCCTGTAAATATTGTTATGCCTGTACACATATAAAAAGTCCGCAATTGAAAAGGACTGAGTTTACAGCCACAAGTACTGTCTCTGGAGAGGAGAACGATCTTGTACATAGGGACACAGATCGGTCACCTCCCCCAGTCACCCCCCTCCACCTACAGAACACTATGCAGGGAATACATTTAACCCCTTCCTCACCCCCTAGTGTTAACCCCTTCAATGCCAGTCACATTTATACAGTAATTAGTGCATATTTATAGCACTGATCGCAGTATAAATGTGAATGGCGCCAAAAATGCGTCAAAAGTGTCCGATGTGTCCGCCATAACGTCACAGTCCCAATAAAAATCGCAGATCGCGGCCATTTCTAGTAAAAAAAAAAAAAAAAACACAACAATTCTGTTCCCTATCTTGTAGGCGCTATAACTTTTGCGCAAACCAGTCGCTTATTGCGATTTTTTTTTTTTACCAAACATATGTAGAAAAATACGTATCGCCCTAAACTGAGAAAAAAATGTTTTTTTTTTTTTAAGATTGGGATATTTATTATAGCAACAAGTAAACAATATTGTATTTTTTTTCAAAATTGTCGCACTTTTTTGTTTATAGCGCAAAAAATAAAAACCGCACAGGCGATTAAATACCACCAAAAGAAAGCTCTACTTGTGGCGAAAAAAGGACGTCAATTTTGTTTGGGAGCCACGTCGCACGACCGCGCAATTGTCAGTTAAAGCGACACAGTGCCGGAAGCTGAAATTTCACCTGGGCAGGAGGGTGGTATATGTGCCCAGTAAGCAAGTGGCTAAGGAACAAGTTAAAAACATTATTATGGGCTTCCCTAAGCACAATGTAAGTAGACATTTTGCAGAGGCCCATAACAAAGATCCAAGGCATTTATCCTTTTGGGCTATTGATAAATTCAATAAACCATGGAGGGGTGCCCATATTATTAGAACGATCAGCCAGAAGGAATCTCTATGGATTCACTCACTCCATATACTTGGGCCTGATGGCCTGAATGTTGAGTTCAACATAAATCGTTTTTTGCGTAGTTTTTAACTTTAAATTGAATATGTTTTTTTTAATTTTATTGTTAATGAGCTACATCCCTAAGTGAATACTCCAATTTTGAGATACTGTTAACATAAGGTTTGTCGGATGGGGTCGTGTGTTATTTCCGACTCAGTCCACATTAATTATATCATGTATGTCGACATGACAGAAGAGAATTTATATTCTGTCATTATAAATATTGATTCATACAGTATAGGTAGAAACATTTTAATTAATTTAAATCTTCTCATCCTTATATCTCTGTGTTATTTGAGTATTTCCCATTCATCCCTATGTGGTTGTGGGAATGCACTTGAAGATCTATTTTAGATTATTTAATGAGTTTTTCTTTGTCCTTATTTTTACATATTAAATTTCTCCATTTATTTATACCTAACACATTGGCAAATGTGGTTGATATAGTTAAATGATACACCTTCTTTTTTTTGCAATTTCAAAAACCACTTTATTCATTTAAGCTCAATTATTATGAATTTGGTTGGTCCATATAAAAGATGCATGATTGTGGACACTATTTTTCGACCCTACCAATAAAATGTCTGCTGCCGTGATGGTAGACTACTTTGATTGTAAGCCGCAGTGGTTATGTGTCTGTATAGCCTTTTCCATTCAGTAAAATGTCCGCCGCTGTATCTGGAGACACCAGTTTCTAAAATGGCCACTGCCCTACTTCCGCTTAGTAGTACATCTGACCGTCTGACCTGAACCCCGTCTGACCAGTATTTTCGTTACTCGCGTTTTTTAAATACATGCTTGTAAGCAGTTTTTTTATTCTTTAATAAATCCCCTGTTTTACGTACTTGACGATGGAAGCTTGTATTCTTTTGTTTCCTCCTTGCTGATTCTTTTGTTTCCTCCTTGCTGATTTCTGCATCCTATGGCGAGTCTCCATTTTATTGAAGACTAAGATCTGCATCACAGATACCAGGACGCCACAGTATCTATCAGTTTGGCTGCAGTCACTTCAGGCTACTGTTATACAAGGGGGAGGTAAGCACTCTGTGAGCCCATCATCTAGGAAGATTCATCTGTGAAGCATATATGTGTTGTTTTTGATAGCACTCATCTGACAGCCATTGGACATTTAAAACTTTGCATGTTGACTTTTTTCACAGAATTTGTCACAGATCATTGGAGTTGTCAGCACATATTCAGTTTATTCAACATTCCTTCACTTATTATATTTGGATTGAGTTCATGACATGGTGGTGTTACTTATATGATATTTTTATTAGATTTATTGTTATTTAAATATTTAAATATTTTTTTCACGATTTATCACATTTAGTCTTACACTCATTACCTGTTTTTTTCATATGACACAATGGGCTATTTATACAGATGAATTATTTTACCATTTGTTCACGATTTAGTGCATGTAAGTTTGCGCTCGTCATTACCTTTTTTCTATTCCAATTTACTTGTTAGGCCCTGTACACACGATTGGACCGGTCCGCTGAAACTTGTCCGACGGACCATTTTCATCGGACCACGCTGAAGTGGTCTGTTGGTCTGATGTGCATCGGACCAAAATCCGATCAGACCAGAACGCGGTGACGTAGAACACGACGACGTGATGAAAAAACTAAGTTCAATGCTTCCAAGCATGCGTCGACTTGATTCTGAGCATGCGTGGGTTTTTGGTCCGATGCTTTTGTGTACTAACCATCGAACCTGTCCGACGGACAGGTTCCATCAGACAGGTTTTAAAGCATGTTTTAAAACTTTGATCCGATGGAAAACGGTCCGATAGGCCGTACACACAATCGAACTGGTCCGATGAAACTGGTCTGCGGACCGGTTTCAGCGGACATGTTTGATCGTGTGTACGCGGCCTAAGTGTTTGTACACATAAAGATTTGAGCAGCATTTTATTTGATTGCACATTTCACCTGTTTATTTTATTCACTATTGGCTAGCGCTAAAGACACAATTTTATTCTTTCATTTTCAGTGTTTTACTTTAAGCATTATTAAAATGGCAGTTTTTGCATTGATACGTGTTCCCTGGGGCAGGATTTGGGTCCCCATACACTTTTTATGACAATAAATTGCATACAAGCCTTTAAAATTAGCACTTTGGGTTTTTCATTTTAGTGTCCCATAGACTTTTGAATTTGACGTGAACACCTCATGTTTGCTGTTCGGCAAACAGGCGAACACCAATCGAGTCGAACGTAAGTGCCCCCTTGTGGTTAACTCCCAAACTGTAATTGTCATTTTCACAGTAAACAATGCATTTTTTTGAATGCATTGCACTAACGATCGGTTTTGATCTATCGGTTAGGAATCCATCGGTTACATTTAAAACAAGTTGGCTTTTTTTTAACCGATGGTTAAATAACCCATGGCATCCACACACAATCTGTTTTGACAGATGAAAATGGTCCATCAGACCATTCTCATTGATTTGACCGATCGTGTGTACGAGGCATAACTCTTGGAGAGCAGCACTCATCCTTGGAAAATTTGTTCTCCTAAAGTTAAGTATTTTAATATGTTCTTTATGTGTTTGTTGCTTACAGCTAACATTAAATTAAATCATATTATGGTCACTGCTACCCAGGTTTTCTTTTATATGAACATTAGTAATTAGCTCTGCATGGTTTAAGGATCATCGGGTACATCAGGGCATAATTCCTAGTCAAGTTTCTATTAAGTGTACAACAAAATTGTCTTGTAACATACAGGTTATAAAGGTTTGCCCTTAAACTGTTGCAACAGTGCCATTACTCCAGTCAATATCGGGTAGATAAAATACCCCATTATTATCACTGTCCCAACCCTTGCAGCCCTTTTTATCTGTGCAATAAGCTGACATTAACACTGGGTGGCCTATAACAAGCTCCAATGATTACCTTTGTAGTACGCACACCCATATGCAGTTCCACCCATAATGCTTCAGACTCATCATTCTCCGTCAACTAGGTCCTCTTTTACACCATCGCCACCTTTCCTTTTTACCCAGTCTCGACGAAAGCTTCCAACTCACCTATTTTGCTTGGAAGACTTCTGTTATTGGTGAACAAACACATGCTCGTGTGTTTTGCATATCTTTTTTAGTAGTACAAATAGCACTATCATTTCCAATGGTTGTTTGTAACATGGCAGCCTTACCACCTGCCATAACCCTCACCCATCTATCCCTAGTCTATCCTCCATTAATGTCTGACCCCTAACTTACCTATCTGCCTGAATCGTATTTCACCCTACCCTCTCAACCCTAGTATAAATATTCCTCCAGCCTTTCCATAAACCTTTCCCCCAGCACAGAAGACCCCCTTCAATTTAGGTGCAAACCATCTTTAGCATATAGGTTGTACCCCTATGAAAAGTCATCTTAGTGCTCTAGAAACCTTCCTTCTTACAGCAGGTCTTTAGCCATGCATTTGGTTCTCTAATCTTCCCCTTTCAGAGAACTTCAGAGACTATCACCTTGGACGCCCCTTCCCTTTACTTTGCAGTCTAGTTCTTTAAACTGATTCTTAAAGTGGTTGTACACCGTGTACATCCACTTTTACCTACAGGCAAGGCAAGCCTAGATTAAGGCTTACCTGTAGGTGCTCAAAATATTTCCTAAACCTCCATGGTTTAGGAGATATTTACAATAATGACGTGCGCCGATGCCTATGGCACATGCGCCATAGACAACGCCACTGGCACACTTTAGAAACGGCAATCATGTCGTTTCTAAGGAAGTCATGCTGTGACTGGTGGCTCCCACACGCATGCATTGCGGCTCTGGCCAATCACAGCACCGGAGCTGCGATACCCGGAAGTAACCCCCGGGAGAAATGTCAGCCGCCGGATACTCTCATTATGCCTTTGTCTTGCAGGTATTATTTTTTATTTATTTTTTGAAAAGTGGGTTTACAACCACTTTTAGGAACCTCTACCTTCCATTTATTCCAATGTTCCAACATGGACCAAGATAGCTCCTAGTAATTTATTAACCCAGTCCACCAGATGCTGAAGCCTAGCACGAAGGAGACAGCAAACCTTTCAGTTGAGGCAATCCTGACTACAAATGAATAAGTCATTTGATTAAAAAATCCCCTATTACCACCAACTGTCTAGGCCTACCTGCACTACCATCACCACCCCTATTAGATGGGCTGCTCTCCTGGCTGTTAGTAGTAACAGTGACATCGAGGGCTGCCACCTCTGTGTTTGCCACGTCCACATCTTCAGTCAACTTGGAATTTTTTTTTGGTGCAGGAACACAGGACTGGACTTCCTTTTCTGTGAGCCCTTACCACTCCCTCTAACTACATTGACCCATCTTCATACCCAATTATCATCACTTGCCCCTCCACCCTCCACATCAATCCTACTAACCACCTGCTCAGGACACCTCTCCTATCCCATTTGCTTATTCTTTTCTATCTATATTCTTTAACTTTCCTAGCGCCCTTTTTCTCGTTGTATACTTGACATTTTTCTATGTGTGATTACTATCCTTATGGGGTCTTTTAGACTGTTCTCCTGGACCCTGGTTTCTTTATTTTGATTTGATATTCATCAAAGTATAGTTTGTGTGATTATAATTTGTGTATTATTGTCAAATTGTGCAATAAACATTTATCAAACAAAAAAAGAACATTCATTTGATTTTATAATTGTTACTGGGTTCAAATTATTATTTTTTTTTTTTTTTTTTAACACAGATTCAAATTCAAAGGACCTGGAGGGAAACATTTTTTTTCTAAAAGTGAATGTGTTTTTTCTTCAAGAAAGTACATTCACTTTTCATTAAAGTTTTAAAAGCAAATGGTTTTTGAAGCACATTCAAAGTACATTTATTAAGTTATCGAATGAGGAAAGAAAAGGGTATGAGGAATGCAGGGTTTTAGTTTTGAATATTTTTTGTTTTTTTGCACCTTGTTTTGACATATATATATATATATATTGTGAGGGGCTAGCTTGGCAGCGGGTCTGTGCGATTCCCTGGAAGGGTTCAGCACACAGAAAAGAATTAGGCACAGCAGACCGTGGTAGGAGAAAACAAAAAGGTGCGGTTTTATTTTAAATACACCACAAAAAATTATGACAGAAAACAAAAATAAATCCTGGTCAACTTGACCTGCTTGCTACACACACTGGTGTCCCTAACTACCAACTAGGTACAGGGCCTCATGCTGGGAGCTTTTACAAGAGGCCCTAACGAGCCCACCTGAAACAGCTGGGGTAATCAAGTCCTCCTAGCAGGACTCCCAGCACTCCCCCTAGAGATACAAAGTGGCATAAAGCCTGAATCTAGGAGAAATATACCTGTCCTCTTGGACGCAACCAGGGGATTTAACCTGCCTACTGTCACAATATATATATATATATATATATATATATATATATATATTAGGGCTGTGCAAATTAACATTTAATTAATCGATTAATCATTAATCTTTTTGATCGATCAAAATCATTTTGATCGATTAAAATTCTTTTGATTTGTACTCACCTCTCCGCCGGCTTCTGGGCCTTCAGGGAGTTCTGTCGGAGCTCCGGTTACGTCACGGACACCGGCGGGGCTTGCCGTGTCCATTTGAAGGACTCCTTTGCTGTGCCTTCATATCTGCATGCCGGTGGGACCTTACTATCTGCCACACACAAGGGCTGTTAAACTCTATCACTTCCCTCTATCAACCTGGGATTCTACAACCATGTACTGGGAGTTGTGATAGTTCCGTTCACGGGACATCTACATGTCGACGGACTGATGTTAACATCTCCTTATCTGGATTCAGCAGTCGTATCGTTGAACACATTTTTATACCAGTATCATACTTAGCTACATGTTTTTTATGACTGCTTTTGCTACCGTTTGGTATTACTTGCAACATTTTTACAGTTTATGTAGCTACATCAATTTTATCTCCAGTGCAATATTTATTTTGTTACCTACTTAAAGACTATAAAAGTTGTAATGCTATTCCCATTGAGCGTTGCCTTTGTGTGTTTTTTGTATCCTACTATCCATTTTTTCAGTGGTTGGTAGCTGTACTGGGAATCAGCCTGCAAGGAGATCAGCTAAATGTAGTTGGATCTGTATGTGTATTATAATTAATCGAAATCAGTAGATTGTGGATTGATATCTTTTCTCAGGTGCTTAGTATCATGGGATTAACCTTGCTAACAATCGTTTTATTTGCAACACTGAAATTAAAATGTTGAACATTAAGCAATGTGAACATGAGTTTAATCATGCTGCCAAGGAATAACTTATGTAGCTTAGTCTTTAGAATGGTGGTCTTATTAATTGAAACCATCATGCTTCATTATCTGGATTACTTAGTCAGGAATTTGACCCATTCCACTGAACTGACTTCAGCCATTTTCTTTTTGAAAGGCTTACCTTTGCTTCTATTCTCTTTTTTGAAATATTTGAACTGAATCATCTTCTCATCTTTAGCAAGATGTGTGCCTTCTAACTCATCAGGAGTCCAACATTTTTACCTTTCTCTGTGTTACACTTGAAAAATGAATCTTCCTTCCTTGCTGGTATGTGCAGTTATTATTGCAGATTAACTGTTTGGTGCTTCATCATCAAAGAGGACAGGAATCCAGATCCAGCTGCCAAATACAAAGGATATCACATACTGTCATAACTGTATGCTATCAGATCTCAGAACTTTTTCAGTTTGAGGCCTTTTGCACTATTTATCTATTTCAAAAAATATTTTTTTTATACTGGTATTTTATTTTTTTGTTGATGATTTATGTTTGACATATTTTTTTGCAATTTTTGCATAAACTTCCCAGTGGGAAATGTATTATGCAGTAAAAGTCACTCTTAAATATACAGTGACAAATTTACAATGCAATATAAGTCACTCAAAACAAATTTAATAACAGTATGTTGGCATAAAGTAGCACAAATAATGTTACTAGATTATTTAACAGTTAAAAGCATTGCAATCAGACTGTTATTTTATTCCACCAGTGTGTTTGTTTGGTATACACATATATTTATGAGTGTAGGTGTATAAAAATATTTCCTTTTCAAGAGCTACCCCTTCATTCTTTAAGGCCGTGTACACACGATCGAATTTGTCCACTGAAACTGGTCTGACGGACCAGTTCAGCGGACAAATTCAATCGTGTGTATGGGCTAGCGGACATGTCTGACCTGCAGACAAATTTTAAAGCATGCTTTAAAATTTGTCCGCCGGCGACATGTCTGTCGCATATGTCCGCTGGTTAGTACACTAACCAGCGGACATATCTGCCCGCACAAGCGTCGTATGGATGCGACGCATGCGTAGAAGTTTTTTACTTCCTGGTTCGGTGATGTGGCGGCGTCAACATCACCGCCACGTCACCGCGCTGTCTGCCGGCGGGGATTTTGATCCGATGGTGTGTACACGCCATTGGACCAAAATCCGATGAAACATGTCCGCTCTAAACTGTCCGTCGGACACTGAGACAGAGCAACAATCCATTCTCTAATTTCAAAACTTCCTATGAACTATCAAAATGTAAAGTCAGTCCATAGAATACAATAACAGGTGAGAAAAGAAGCAGCACAACAGCTTATTTGTAAATATTTAGATCAGGGACCTGTACTATTTCCCCATCAGCGCCCCATATGTTAATAGACAATTCCTCTTTTCTGCATCCATCTTACTTGACTTTAGAAACTTTAGCCAAAGAGACTAAAGCCCATGTCACCACCTGACTCCCCCAAGCTTTTCCTTCTCTTTATCTGGAACAACTCCACCACCAGTTACAGGAACAGGGGCAGCACCAGTAGTCAAGGCTCCACAGCCAGCTTCCATGCGGTAGGCCAGACCTACCATTGGTTACATTGGACTGAGGCCTGGTGAATAGCCAAGCCAGGCTTGATACTGACTCCTGCCAGCACGACTATCTTGTCTCCTGTGATGGTGACATCACCTTCGTAGGGCATGGGAGAGGAGTAAATGCTGAAGAGCTCAGCAATAACTGAGCATAGCCGAGCACAAGGGGCACTCTTAGGATGGCAGAGGAAAGGAGCGCTCCTGGTGTTGCTTTGTAACAATGGAAACAATCTGACAACATGACATCGCTCCCTCTCGCTGGACTTTGCTCCCTCAGTGTGCAGCGCTGTAGCTCTGCCCCTCCTCCGCTGCTGCTCTGCTGCCAAGTTTCTCCCACTCTCTTAATTTGAATAAAGTACTGGCGCTCATGTCAGAGATGACCCATGGGGAGAAGTTCAAAACCACACAAAAAGCTGTTCCATCCTTAAGGGGTTAATTGATTAAAAATAGCACCACCTTGTGGCTCTCCAATCAATGGGTACTGAAAACTGTAGAAACACAAATTGAGAAGAGAGCACAAAACGTATACAAATGATATACTCAAACATGTGCAGGTACTGTACAAGCATGAAAGACAAAACCAGAGAACACTTTACAGCTCAACTCACCAACTAGTCTGCTTAACAACTGAATTACCCTATTCAACAGTCTTCACTAAAAACAGGGGTTTAGTTAGCACGCATTCGCAAATGCATGCGTAAGCAGCTGTCCGAACAGTACTGAATTTATGAGTGTCTCCACAGTGGGAGCACATGCATTCTAACAGATAGATGAGGGGCAGGTGATCCTGGAGGTACCCCAATCCTCCTTGAAGTGGATGTAAACCCACCACTTATGATTCTCAACTATTGCCATATTTATTATGTATACATGCCTCCTGCATGTATCCCTACCTTTTAAAAATCACCCCCTTTTGCACATCGAGCCCTGCAAATCTCCAAAATCCATAGGCGGGTCTATGCTCCTGAGCTAAGTGGGTTACATCGTAAAACCACTAGACTCCCAACCCACCTCTACACTCCCCTTTGGCCAGGCAGCATCGCAAAGAAAGCAGAGCATGCTCACGGACCCATGTGGCTCCTGTGTGCATGTGCTACACAACACAGGCTGTAGTAATAGCTGTGAAAAGTGAGGGTGATGATGATGCTGGGAAAGTCTCTCTCATGCTAGTGCATGAGATAAGGAAATGAGCTGTCACTCATAACACGGTGGAAGAACAGACTGGTATGTTCATTTGTATCTCACTGAAAGAAGATACGAGATTGCTCAGAGCTTGATTAATTCTTTGTGGCAAGACTGGGCACAGATGAAATGAAATCATATGCTGTATCAGCTGTATTTAAAAAAAAAAAAATTGGGGTTTACATCCACTTTAAATGCACAGGGGGTACACTAGACATCCAGCATCTAGCACAATGGCAGCAAAGGTGCCCAGTGTGTCCCCTGACTACATTTACACCAGTAACAAAGAGATGACCCCTGCTCCCACCTATAACTGAGAAAGAAAAGAAGAAGGAGGGTGCGCTGACCTAGTGCATTACCGTTTAAAGGATTTTTCTGTTCAAAGTTTTTATTGAAAATAAGGGACACAGAGTACAGATAACAGGCATTTTCAATTGAAGAAATACAGGAAATTCAATGGAACATCATGGATAAAGTGGACATAATCATAGAACAACTAGACACAGATGAACCACCATGTAGTTATACAGTAAAGAGTAAGAAAGAGTGGTACATTGAGGACATCTGAGAAAAGAGACAACTTTATATACGGCTGCAAACGTGAAATAACATAAAGAGAAGTTCCAGTCCAAGAACAGGAGCAAGCAAAAACATATACTCTGTATGTTTAAGTAACACATAACGCAAGCTAAGTGTTGGCAGTGAGTTTCAGCACTGCCACATCACAAAAAAAAGGGAGAAATATCTTTAGGGCTCCTAGGCTAGGAGAAAAGAGAGCCCAAAGCCAAGGACAGAGCAAAGAGGAAATTAGAGAGGAAAGTAAGAAAATAAAAAATAAAAAAAAGGGGAGAGTAAAGAAGAAGAGAGAAAGATAGAGAGAGGATGTCGGCTGAGTCGTAGGGACCCCCGGAGGGTCGCAAGTGAGGGAAAAAGAGCATCTCAATGCTCAAGGTCTAAGTAGGGTAATGTCGAAATCAGGAGGAAGATAGTTCTCCACCCAAGGGGTCCACATAGAGTCATGTTGGGGAATACGATCTATAATCATAGCTTCAATTTTGCTGTGAATCATTACTTGGGTCACCCTATTCTTTACTTCAATTATTTGTAATTTAGGGGTTTTCCAGGCCCTGGCTATAGTTTGTTTAGCGGCAGTGGTTAACTGCAGGAGGAGGCGTGTTTGGGCTCTGGTGTTGTCCCTTTGAACATGATTTAGGAGGGCTAGGGAGGGATCAGGGGTGAGGGAATCATGGAGTAATGTAGAGGCCATGTGAAACACTTCAGTCCAAAATTGTTGTACAATAGGACAGGACCACCAGATATGTACATGTGTACCCTTTTCCCCGCATCCTTGGAAGCAATCAGGAGAGTAGGAGGGTAAAAATTTAGATATCCTGACAGGGACAAGGTACCACCACATGAGAACTTTGTAGTTAGCCTCCAAAGCCACCACATTTTGGGAGGCGGATTTAGTGCGGGTCCATATATTAGCCCAATCATCTAGGTCCAACGATAACTGTAAGTCATTGGACCACTGTGCAGCGTACAGAGGGAGCTCAGCAGGGGGGGTAGTGAGGTGGGCATAAATGTGCGAGATGACCCCAGGGGCATGTGGACCCGAGTTACAAATATGTTCGTAAAAAGACAAAAACTATCTAGAGCGGGGGAGGTCCCGATCGTTGACTGAACAAAGTGTGCTATTTGAAGGTAGCGGAATAGTTCTTTGGAGGGGAGGTTAGCCTGGGCTTGAAGTTCTGGAAAAGGTTTGAGGGTGGACCTGTTGACTAAGTGCCGAATACGGTGTAACCCAGCCCGGAACCAAGGTCGGAAGAGTCCTGGTTCAGTGAAAGCGGGGTGAAAGAGAGGGTGACCAAAAAAAGAAAGAAGTGGGGTGTGGGGGGAGACCAGATGAAAGGGGCCCCGAAGGTTATCCCAGAGTTTAAGTGAGTGACGAGTGACTGGATTTAGAATGGGGATACGAGCGCGAACCGAAGGAGGCAACCATAATAAGTTAGAGACAAGTAAAGGGGAAATGTCTATCGCTTCCAAGCTGACCCATATTGGGATTTCAGCATGGGCATGAAGCAAGGTGATCTGGGCCAGCTGGGCAGCTTGGTAGTACCGAAGGAAATTTGGTATCCCTTAGGCCTCCACCGAGTCTACTATGGAGGAGGATGGACCTAGATACTCTAGGCCTCGTGGGACCCCATATATATTTAAAAACCCGAGATTGGATGACACGATGGAAATAGAAGGGAACAGCAATCGGAAGGACTCTATACAGATATAACAATTTAGGAAGTAGGAACATTTTGACAGCTGCAACTCGCCCCAACCACGAGACACACAGCGGTCTCCAAGCCTCTAACAGGGAGGAAAAATGAGACAACATAGGGAGATAGTTGGAACTGTAGAGGGATGTTGGGTCACTAGTCAATTTTATACCTAGGTATGGCAGGGAAGCGGTAGACCAGATAAAGGGGAAGTGTTCCTTAAGGTGGGACACCTCCTGGGGGGGAAGAGACAAATTGAGAGCCATTGACTTAGCTTGATTTACTTCGAGGCCAGAGATCCTGGCAAATTGCCCCAAAATTTGCATAAGGTTCGGAAGGGTTGTACGGGGGGAAGTGATGAATAAAAGCGCATCATCTGCAAACAAACAGATTTTATGGGAAGTAGAAGCCAAGTCCAGACCACAAACATCCGGGCTGGCCCTAATCAAGGCTGTCAGGGGTTCAATTGCTAGAGCAAAAAGTAGGGGGGACAGGGGGCAACCCTGCCTGGTACCCCTACTTATATGGAAGTTGTCAGAGCGAAACCCAGAATATTTAATGTACACCTGCGGTTGATTGTATAAGGAGCCCACCCAACTCAGGAAGTTTGGACCAAAACCCCAGTGGTCTAGCATAAAATTTAGATAAGGCCAGGAGACCGTATCAAACGCTTTCCTGATGTCAAGGGACAACAGGTGCATAGGGATTTTGCGGGATCTAGCCGCATGTTGAAGTAAAACAACCCGCCTTATATTATCACTAGCCTGTCGTCGGGGTATAAAACCCACTTGGTCTTTGTGGATCAGTCTCCCGATAATGGGGTTGAGACGTAGGGCCATAACTTTTGCTAAAAGCTTAATATCCAAATTGAGTAGGGAGATGGGCCTAAAATTGGACCACAAGGTGTTATCCGAGTTGGGTTTGGGTATCATAGCTATAATGGCTGTCAATGTGTCTCGACCAAAGGAATGATGTTGTAGAAGAGCATTGAAAGATTTGGACAGAAGAGGGGCCAGGGTGGGAGCAAATTTCTTAAAATAAGTGCTCGAGAGCCCATCACGACCTGGTCTTTTGTTAGGTTTAAGAGTTTTGAAATCTGACAAGACCTCTTCAGTTGAGATGGGTTTCTCGAGAAACACACGGTCAGGATCCGGCAGGGTGGGGAGGGAGAGATTTTGGAAGAGCGAATCAGCCTCAGAGGGGGTAAAGGAGGATTGGGCTTTGTACAATTCCTCCAGCTTCCGTCTGAACAGAGCCAGAACCTTAACTGGGTTGCTGGTGTAACAATTTTTATCTATCCGAAGTCTAATGGGGGCATGTGCCCGATCCGGGCGACGAAGACGCATTGCTAAAAAAGTATCAGGCTTATTAGCCTTAGTGTAAACGGTGTGATTGGACCTGCGGATGGATTTGTCGGCCGACTCAGCCAGCAACAGGTCCAACTCCGTTTTTGACTTCTCCATAGCTATCCTAGTAGACTCTGTAGGGGACACTTGGAACTGCAGAAAACATTGATGGTAGTCATGTTCCAATTTGGCGGGAGTTTTTTGTCTCGATTCAGTTGGGAGGACACAGAGATACAAGTGCCTCTGATCACAGGTTTGTGTCCCTCCCAAAGAAGCACAGGTGAGATATCGGGTGTAGAGTTGTGTTTTACATAATCCGCCAGGGCGATCTGGATGTCAAGACAGTAAGACTGGTTAGTCAGGTGGGCCTCATTTATACACCAGGTACGGTCCGTAGAACGGGAACGGGAGAAGAAACTGTAGTAAGTACTGCACAGTGGTCTGACCAAGAGATAGGTTGAATAGTTGATTTAAGCAATATAGGGGAAGAGGCCACCGAAACGAAGATATGATCAATCCTGGAAAAGGATTTATGTGGGTAGGAATAAAACGTAACATTTTTCTTCGTTGGGTTGCATTCCCGCAAGGTGTCAAGTAGGGCAGCTTGTTGGAGAAGTTCACGGAAGTGTAAGGAGGGGGAATAGTGATCAGGAGCATATGGGGATTTATCAAGGTGAGGCTGCAATACTATGTTGGAGTCACCACACAAAAACAAAGTTCCCCTGCAGTGGGAGCGTATTACCCGGATTAAATGGGAAAAAATGGGGATCGGATTACCATTCGGGGCATAATAGGAAACAATAGTTGTTTCTACTTCCTGAAGCAGGCCCACTAATATTATGTAGCGGCCTTCAGGATCTTTGATTTCTGAGGTTACTGAGAAGGGGAGAGAGCGATGTAAAGCAATCAGGACACCCCGTTGTTTAGTGGTGGCGGAAGCAGTGAATAGACAGATTTCTCACCACTCCACGTGAGCCCCGTGTGAAATCAAGGGTTGTTGAACCACCAAGGTGCTGGCAATGCTAATGATAGCAAATAAAAGGACGAAAACTGGACAGCCGCACTCCGAAATCACTCAAAAGAAGTTGTCTTTTATTTTTCAACTGTACACACAGTCACTGCAACCAACAATATACAATGTGGCCGACGCGTTTAGCACTTACAGTCAGTGCTTAGCCATGACTAAGCACTGACTGTAAGTGCGAAACGCGTCGGCCACACTGTATATTGTTGGTTGCAGTGACTGTGTGTACAGTTGAAAAATAAAAGACAACTTCTTTTAAGTGATTTTGGAGTGCGGCTGTCCAGTTTTCGTCCTTCTATTTGGAAGCAGTGAAGGATAGTGAGGACTGAAAAATGTTGGGGTCATACGGGCTGAAAAATGTGTTTCTTGGAGGGCCACTACATCAGCTTTTAAGGATGCAAATGTGTGAATGGCCTTGACTCGCTTATTAGGGGAATTTAGACCTTTAACATTTAGGGAGAGAATGTTTAAGGGGGCCATCTAAATTGGTAAGAGAGAGTATCAGTGTACACTTCCAGGGCCACGCGACTCAGCCGGCTAGGGAAAAACAGAAGGAGGAGAAAAAAAGAACAGATCAGAAAAAAAGAATGAGAAAGAGGAAAAACAACGTAGGGCGAACCAGAAGACATTAGGAGGGAGAAGAGTCAAACTCTATCGCCCAATCAAATAGTGCACCGACTCACCGGCCAGCCAGCTAGCACGGGGGTGGGTGCACCGTCGAGGGGGGGAGCAGTGACAGTTCTCCGCCACAAATGGGGAGTAGCAAATGAACCTATAATGAACTAGTTTGAGTAGGCAAACAAATCAAATGTAATATCTACAGCATAGGCAGTAAAAAGAAAAAAAGAAAAAAAAAAAGAAATTAAAGTTAAAGTAAGATTAGATAATGGGACCTATGATAGATAACCATACAATTGGCTAAAACACTGTGTGGAGTGTCAGAGACCCTGAGAGGTGGCAGCCTCCATGGTGCATGACAGTCCCAAAATGCTGACTATGGGTAAGAAGAGTAGCCATTCAACCATCTAGGGCAATTTCCAATAAAGGAGATGTCTCCTTTTGAAAAATTAAAAAAGTAAATGAAAAAAACATAAGTGGTTTAGAAAGGGGAAATGTTTTCTAGGACAATCTCAAACTGCAAAAAAAGAAGAACAGTATCGCAAAAGAAAAACAATAAACTTACAAATCAGAACAAAATCACAAAATAGGATAAGAAAAGGGCTGGACCTGAGCAACCTCCTCAGGGAGTAGGGGGTCGTTTTGGGTACCCCCAGGCACGGGGGAAGTGTAGGTGTGTAGTCCCGATGTACCTTGATAGAAGGGACTGCATCAGAAGAAACTTGTCGTGGCAAGCATAGCCATAAATCAAAACACCGGACCGGCACTGGGAAAAAGAAAACAATGGGGAGGTAAAAGGTGGACATTCTCAGCGGGGAGAGAACAGCTGGCGGTCGGAAGCTTCTTCCCTTGGAGTGCGAGCAGTGGTCCCCTTGCGAACGGAACTCGGAGCTGGCTGAGATCTCTTTGGGGTAAAGGTGTACGCGTGAGAGCCGTTACGAGCTGGGGTACGCGGTAGGGTAGTCTCAGATGGTTGCGTGGGGACAGCTAAGTGAAGAGATTCCAAGAGGCATTGAAGGGAATCAGGTGAGGTACAGGAGTGTTGCTGCCCCTGATAGGTAAACTGCAAAGCAAAATGGAAGCGCCAAGTGTATTTCAAATGGTGCTGGATAAGGATCTGTAGTTGGGGCTTCATTGCACGTCGCTTGGCGATGGTCAGGGGAGCAAGGTCTGAGAACAGTTGGTAAGTGTGACCCTGGAACAGGAGCGTGTCTTTATTGCGGGCGGCTGAAAGCAGTTGCTCCTTCGTGCGGAAGAAATTCAGCTTAACAATGATGTCTCGTGGAGGACCATCTTGCTGACGGCGAGTGAGAGCCCTGTGAATCCGATCGAATTCCAAACGCTCGATTGGGATGGAAGGTGACAATTCCTGAAATAGGGCCGTGGAGAATGATTAAATGTCATCAACAGACTCAGGAATACCACAAATGCGCAGATTGGACCTGCGGGAAAGATTCTCCGTGTCCTCCAGACGTGAGAGGAGAGCTGCATTTTCCTCACGGAGAGCCGCCTGCTCCTGAGCATGTTCTTGCAGAGTGAGCTCCATGTCGTCCACACGGGTCTCCAGGTCTGCAGTGCGCTGACCGAGCTCCCATATTACCCGCGACAGTCTGTTGGTAATCTGATCAGACGTTGCTTTAAGTGCCTTATGCAGCATAATCTCCATGTATTTAAAAAAGTCACCTTGAGACATACCCGAGGGAAGCAGGGTAGGGGAACCGCTGGCGTGGGATTCTTCACCGTCCTCCTCCTCACTGTCTGCCAATGTAGATCTGTCCGGGGAGGCAGCAAGCTGTTTAGCCAAGGCCTTCGCCGCCATCTTAGATGAGGCGCGGGCCAAGGCTTCCTTGATGGGCTTTGGCTTTGTTTTGCCGCGGTGGCTAGTTAAGACCATCCCGGGAGGTACGGTAACCGTTCCGAAGGTGGAAGCGAATAAAGCGGGGTTGCTGGGTGGTCCAGAAGGATAATTATGTCCCGATATTGTGGCGGAGAGTGCGGAGCTCTAGAAGAACGCGTCCTCCATCCAGAGCCTCGCGCATGCGCCCCCGTTTAAAGGATTTTATTAAGTAATAAAACAAAGATCTTACTCACAAAGGGAGTTGTAGAAAGCGCTTAACAGGCAATCAAACTGGTACAGAGCATCGTCAGTAACACTTGATGACAATACAGATCAGATAGTAACAAACAGGCAACATGGCTGACACGTTTCAGAGGCGCAACCCATTCATCAGAGCCTAAAAAGTCTGTAGTTACTCCCACTTATAACTGGCCTTCACAGCAAGGAGCACAAGAAAGAACAAATGCACGAAAGACAAAACCAGTCTGCTTACCAAACAAATTTACCTGTCCAACAGTCTGCGGTAATAACAGGGGTTTAGTTAGCACAAATTTGAAAATGCATGCATAAGCTGCAAAGCTGTATTGCTTGCAGTTCGAACACTGCTAAATTTGTGAGCCTCTCAATAGTGGGAGCACATGCATTCTAATGGATAGATAAGGGGCAGGTAGGCCTGGAGCTATCCCAATCCTCCTTAACGGCACAGGGGGCACACTGGACATCCAGCACATAGCACAGTAGCAGCAAATGTGCCCAGTGTGTCCCCTGACCGCATTTACACAAGTAACAAAGAGATGGCCCCTGCCTCCACCTATAACTGCCCTTCACAGCAAGGATCATATGGAAGGGAAAACACATGGAAAAAAAAACCCAGAGAACATTCCCAGGAGGATTGGGCTACCTCCAGGCCCACCTGCCCCTCATCTATCCATTAGAATGCATGTGCTACTACTGTGGAGATGCTCTTAAAGCGGAGTTCCACCCAAAATTGGAACTTCTGCTAATCCCACTCCTCACCCCCTTACATGCCACATTTGGCCGGGCACACGCGATTGCTCAGTAACTGAGCGGGGACGTGGAGCTCTGTATGTAAACACAGAGCTGCACGTCCCTGTCAGGGAGAGAGGAGATCGATTGTGTCCCTTGTACATAGGGACACAATCGGTCACCTCCCCCAGTCACCCCCCTCCCCCCACAGTTAGAACACTCATAGGACACACATTTAACCCCTTCCCCGCCCCCTAGTGGTTAACCCCTTCACTGCCAGTCACATTTATACAGTAATCAATGCATATTTATAGCATTGTTCACTGTATAAATGTAAATGGTCCCAAAAATGTCAGAAAAGTGTCCGAAATGTCCGCCATAACGTCGCAGTCCCAATAAAAAAAATCGCAGATCGCCGCCATTAATAGTAAAAAAAAAAAAAATGCCATAAACTATCCCCTATTTTGTAAACGCTATAAATTTTGCGCAAACCAATCGATAAACGCTTATTGCATTTTTTTTTTTACCAAAAATTTGTAGAAGAATACGTATCGGCCTAAACTGAGGAAAAATTTTTTTTTTAATATATTTTTTGGGTTATTTATTATAGCAAAAAGGAAAAAATATTGCATTTTTTTAAAAATTTACTCTTTATTTTTGTTTATAGCGCAAAAAATAAAAACCGCAGAGGTGATCAAATACCACCAAAAGAAATCTCTATTTGTGGGAAAAAAAGGACGCCAATTTTGTTTGGGAGCCACGTCGCACGACCGCGCAATTGTCAGTTAAAGCGACGCAGTGCCGGAAGCTTATATTTTGTCTGGGCAGGAAGGGGGTGTAGGTGCACAGTAGGTAAGTGGTTAAACTCAGTAGTGTTAAGACTGCAAGCAATACACAGGGTGCCACGAAGAGGTCTTGCAGCTTATGCATGCATTTGCAAACTAAACCCCTGTTTTTAATGCAGACTGTTGGACAGGTTAATTTGGGTGATAAGCAGACTGGTTGGTAAGTTGAGCTGGGAACATTCTTTGGTTTTGTCTTTCATGCATTTGTCCTTCCATGTACTCCTTGCTGTAAAGGCCAGTTATTAGGTGGGGCAGGGGCCATCTCTCTGCTACTGTACAAGCATGTCATCCACCAATCCCTGTCCTCAGCATGGTATGTTTAGTAGATGATGCTGACACAATTAGATGCTTAAGCGCCCGGATCCAAGTGCAGCTGCCACCACGCTGCATACTAACAGGTCTCGCTATCGAGAGACACCTCTGGCCACTGGGGAAGCCGAAAGCGATTTCAGTATCATGTACATATGAGGGCTGGCAGCTGATTGGATGTCCGGTTAGTTTCTATGGCCATTCGGAGGAGGTTAACTATTTTTTTGTCCGCTGGGAAAAGAACCTTACCTTGTTCTGGTAGCTTTTTCCTCAGGCAAAGCTCCATTTTCCCAGCAAATAAGTACTGCAGCAACCCTCTACCACATGTACATGTACATGTACCAGACAGTCCACAGTTCATTCACGCCAGCTCCAGTAACACAGTCATTTAGGATTTATTGCTTAAAGAATCTTTAATAGGAAAGGGGTTAGGGCATGGTATACTCCAAAATGATTAGCACATAGCAATTAGAGAACAATCTTCTCAATAAACAAGAGAAGATTAACAATAAACATGAACGTTGGACAGTCTAACTCCAAACCCTTACAGCTGAAGACCGTGAGGTAGTTTTCTGAGCATGCAAAGACCTCACAGCTAAGGACCATGAGGCAGTTTTCTTTGGAATCTGGTTACCTTGCAACTCTGCACACCTTCTGGCATCCAATGTAATTTACAGCCAAAGGGATCAATTTATGGTCCTTTACGCACAATTCCACAGGACAGCTGCCACCATGCTGCTTCTTCAGTACACGGTCCAGTATGAGACAGTCCTTCTCCAGACCAGATCACATTCTAAGCAGATCCACCCAGGCCCTCAGCCCGGGGCCTTTAAAACAGCTACACAGTTCATGGGCTGTCTGAGGTCAGAAACTCCTCAGGCTGAAGAACTCTCCTGGGGAGAGAGAACCCAGCACTCCAGTGCGTCAGACTATTTATCACCTTTCCAGTCCCCTTCTGGACACTCCTCTCCAGGGCTGATAAATATGCAGGCTTGTTATTTGCATCTTTTACTCTAAGCCCTGGAAGCTCCTTCCAGAAGAAAGGGGAAGCAATCAAACCCCCAGCCTATTAAACCCTGAAAGGGCCAGGCCAAACAATCACTGCCCCCGTGATTACAAAAGGAGCCAAAAACAAAATTGACATAGCATCCTAACCTAGGCCACCACTGTGCCACTATCTTACTTTTAGAGGAGATTTTACCCTCTGACTGCATGATCAGCACTTGCCTCTGGTGCTGTCTATGCTCGCAGGCTATACATGTCAAGCTATAGTTGTGCTCATAAGTTTATATACCGTTGCAGAATTTATGATTTATTGGCCATTTTTCAGAGAATATGAATGATAACACAAAAACTTTTCTTTCACTCATGGTTAGTGTTTGGCTCACCCTGGTCAAAAGTTTACATACCCCAGTTCTTAAAACCATGTATTGCCCCCTTTAACATTAATGACAGCTGGAAGTATTTGTGGTATTTGTGGCTGAGGCTCTTTATCTTCCCAGATGGTAAAGCTGTCCATTCCTCTTGGCAAAAAGCCTCCAGTTCCTGTAAATCTTATACGCTAGCTCCCAGTGGGATCTGTGTTGGTGCTGTTTTACTGAACCACACAGAATTTCATCTGCAGCAGTCAGCTATAGAGTCCACTACCTTAGTGGGGCACTCCTGACCCCAACAGTGTGCATCCGTTACCTGGCCTCAGGTGACCTGATCTCTGAAGCTCCTCCAGAGTTACAATGGGCCTCTTGGCTGCTTCTCTGATTAATGCTCTCCTTGCCTGGCCTGTCAGTTTAGGTGGATGGCCATGTCTTGGTAGGTTTGCAATTGTGCCATACTCTTTCCATTTTCGGGTGATGGATTGAAGAGTTCTCTGTGAGATGTTCAAAGCTTGGGATATTTTTTATAATCTAATCCAGTTTTAAACTTATCCATAACTTTTCCATCACTTAATCCCTGACCTGTTGGGTGTGTACCTTGGCCTTCATGATGCTGTTTGTTCACTAAAATGTTCTAACAAATCTCTGAGGGCTTCACATAACAGTTGTATTTATACTGAGATGTAATTATACGCAGATGGGCTCTATTTACTAATTAGATGCCTTCTGATGGTAATTGGTTCTACTAGACCAGGGGTGTCAAACTGGCGGCCCTCCAGCTGTTCCGAAACTACAAGTCCCATCATGCCTCTGCCTGTGGGAGTCATGCTTGTAACTGTTAGCCTTGCAATGCCTCATGGGAGTTGTAGTTTTGCAACAGCTGGAGGGCCGCCAGTTTGACACCCCTGTACTAGACTTTAGTTTGGGGTATCAGAGTAAAGAGGGCTGAATACAAATGCATGCCACACTTTTCATATATTTACTTCTAAAAAAAATGGAAACTATTTATCATTTTCTTTCCACTTCACAATTATGTGCCACTTTGTGTTGGTCTATCACATACCATCCCAATAAAATACATTTATGTTTTTGGTTATACTATGATAAAATGTGGAAAATTTCAAGGGGTACTGTATGAATATTTTTTTAAGGCACTGTATGTCATATAGAATAAAATACTTATGTAGATTACTACTGTCATTTACACGGACAAAAATAAACACTGGGGGGTAGATTGATGTACAATGGCGCATCTTGCTCCAGCGTAGTGCATCTTTTTTCCGCTACGCCGGACCAGCGCGGAGAGGCATGTACTGTATTCTTCACAATTTCACTCACTAGCGGAGCGTATTTTCTACGGCGTAAGGCAACGTAAGGCGGCGTAACTGTAAGTGGGCGTCACCACATGCAAATGATGGTCTGACCGTGGTGCAGAGATATACGTACGGTGTATCTTAAACGGCGCATGCGCAATGACGTCACCGGGCTGTCTGCCTCTTCTGCAGAACGACGCCCGACGTCACCCCCAAGATTCGCCGCCCCACTTCCTACTCCAGTGCATAAATACGCACACAGAAGCGCCACTCACGTGCAAAACTCGCCCAGCTTTTTTTGTAAGTGCTAGGTCTTTTGCATCCTGCTTTTTGGTTGAATTATGGCTGCACCAGAGTCTTCAGGTAACCGGAGGATGTTGAATTTCAGCCCAGAGGAGAAGGCTGTGATCATAGATGGGCTCTCCCAACATGGTGCCCGCCTCTATGGGCCACAGAGTGGCAAAACTGGTAAAACAGAGAAAACCTGCATCTATGCGGAGCTAACCACGCAGGTCAATGCTGTTGGTGTGGCGGACAGGGAGCCTAAGCACATCCGTAAAAAGATCAATGACATGCGGAGACTAGTTAAGGACAAATTAGTGGCAATGAGGAAGCATGCCACTGGCACAGGTGGAGGACCAGCCACAATGATCACCCTGATGCGAGAGGACATGGTCGTGGCCAGGTTGCTGGATAGGGAGCTTGTGGAGGGCCTGGAGGGCTTCGAATCAGGGGAACAGCCCTTGAGGACAGGTAAGTGTGTTTTATCTTCTTTCTGGTGTGTAGCATGTGGGGGGGGGGGAGGGGAACATTTGACAAGTGTGGGTCCTCCAACATGTGATTGTTTTGTGTCATCCACAGATGTGCAGAATGGAGCTGGTCCATCATTGGTTGCATGACGATCCACCCCATCCATGGTGGAGATCGCCCCTACCTCATTGCTTGAGGAAGTTGAGGAGGAGCACGTCGGGGTAGAAGAGGATGCTCTGTATCTGCTGGAGGAGATCCCCATACCTGGGCCCTCCCAAACCTCCCCCCCATGATAGATACCCCCTCATGGGACACCATCCCCTCCAGGGATTCCCCATCAAGGGACACCATCCCCTCCAGGGATTCCCCATCAAGGGACACCATCCCCTCCAGGGATACCCCTTCAAGGGACCTCCCCTACAGCCATCCTCAGGCCTCTAGTAAGGCAACCAAAAAAATCACGTGTAGTCCCTAAGGAGTTTGAGGACCATCTCGCAAGGGACCAGACAAGGCAGACCCGCCATATTTGGTGTCTTGCGGGTGATCTGTATAGGGTCGCAGATAGCCTGGCCTCCTCAGCCAAGAGCCAGGCTGCCTGCACTGTGGCAGTGCAGGAGGCCATCACCCATCAGGCTGCCCAGAATACAACTATAAATGAAAGCCTGCAGGACGTTGTTGGGAACGGAGCAGCCCTTCTGTCCTGTCTGGTGGACCTGCACAACACAACATCTGGAGGAGGGGAGGCAGACACGGCGACAACAGCGCAGCAATACAACCCGCCGGCTGCGAATGCAGGCTTCCACCAATTCCTACCTCCACCGGCTAGCCGTGGCAATGGAGGGCAGCTAGGCAGCCAGGGAGAGACTGGGGGAGGTACCACCACCAGCCCCCCCACCTGAGGCTCGCCCCAGGCAACTGCGCCCCAGGAGCCTAGGGACAAGACGGAGCCCACGACAGGGCCATTGATTTTTTAAATTTTTTCTTTGATACTCAGGTTATGAGTTGTATTTATTTTTATATCCAGGCACACGGTGAGGAGTGCAGGCTACAGTGTGAATGTTGTGTGAATGTGTGGGGGTGACACTCCTGCCAGTAATGGGTGTCACCCTCAGTCGTTTGGGAGAAATTATCCCCACGACACGTGTGAATGGTGTATGAATGTACAGCAATATAATTGGAGCCGTGGCGTTGCTGCTCCCAAGTCCCATGTGGTGTACTTTGGTCTAATCCAAGGATCTCCAAACTACGGCCCTCCAGCTGTTTCGGAACTACATTACCCATGAGGCATTGTAAAACTCTGACATTCACAGACACGACTAAGCATGATGGGAATTGTAGTTCCTGAACAACTGGAGGGCCATAGTTTGGAGACCCCTGGTCTAATCCAATTTGATGTGGATGTGGTGTGTGTGCTAGGGACCACAGTGGTGCGCATGCATGCATTCTCCTTGTGCCATGAATAATGTGTGTGTTTAACGTGAAAAGTAGCCTACCATGAGGACCCTCCTGACTGCTCTTCCCTCAGCAGACGGGGGACCCTCGGGCAGGGGGGGACTGTGTGGTTCGGAGGTGAGGTCATCACGTAAGTCAATCTTCAGGCCCTTTCTCACAGCAAAGTTGTGCAGAATGCAACATGCCCCAATGATCTGGCACACAAAGTTTGGGGAATACAACAGGGTCCCCACAGACTTATCCAGGCATCGGAAACGGGACTTCAGGAGGCCAAAGGTGCACTCCACGACTGCACGGGTTTTGGCGTGTGCTTCATTGTATCTTTCCTCTCCTCTGGTTTGGGGGTTCCGGAATGGAGTCATGAGATGGGGTCCCAGGGCATATGCAGAGTCACCTGTAAGGGAAAAGACAGGAGGATGTTAGTCATGCATGTGCCCCTCATGGGGGCGGGCAGTCATGCCTGACTCCCATGTCACTCACCAACCAGCCAGCTGTCCCCATAAACGTTCTGTTCAAATTCTGTGGAGATGGTGCTTTGACAGTATATGTAGCTGTTGTGGCTGGACCCAGGGTCCTTGGCACGGATGTGCCATATTAGGCCTTGTGCATCAACTACAGTATCACCTGTACATTGATGGAATGCCAATGCTTCCGATTGCAGTATATGTGCTCTGTGTCCCGGGGGGGCCGTAGTGCCACATGTGTGCAATCAATGGCCCCCACAGTGTGTGGGATTCGGGCAATTCTGTAGAAATCTTTCATTGCCTTCTGACGCAGGTCCTCCTGGGTGGGTTTGATGATTTGGTTGGCCATGCGTCTGAGGATTGTGGGGATAACCTGGTGCACGCATCTGCTCATGGTGGATTGTGACATCCCAGCCACCACTCCACTTGTTCTTTGAAAAGAGCCACTGGCAAGGAAATGGAGTGTTGCCAGGACCTTGACCAGTGGCTGCACTGCATATGAGCGGTGTGTCTGGCTGGTGATGTCATCTTGCAGGGTTGTGTCTAATTCCAGGATGGCTTCAGGGCTGAATCTGAATAGGCAAAACAACTCCAAATCACTCATGCCAAAGACGTCAATGCGCGTGCGGAATATCCTCTCCTGTGCCCTCCTTAGTGCCAGTCGACGCAGTAGTGCTATGAGCACGGCTGCCCCTGGCATGTTGGCAGACAGATGTGTTGTCCTGCAAGTGTTGTTGCTCAGTTCGTCTGTAACAGTGTTTTAGCTGCCCTCCAGCTGATCTGTTCAACTCCGGTGCAAAGTTATGAGGGGTAACTTTCCGCAGGAATTTGCAGTTACACGCACCGGGCAACGCCTGCACCGGACAAATGTACGTTTCTAAATCGGCGGATCTCCCTCATTTGCATATTTGAATACATAATCCATGGGAACGGTTGATCTATCCCGCGTAAAGATCTGTCCCGCCAAAGCCACGCCGGCGTGGAAAAGTTAAGCCGGTAGGAAGAAGCCTATTTTAAGGCGGATCTGGTATAGTAGGTACGGCGCATGGATCCGACTGCGCTATGTAACACTTACGCCGCGCATCTCTAAATACGCCGAAGTAAGTGCTACATGAATCTACCCCTGTATGTCTGTAGTAGCTCCGGGCTAATGTTACCCATAATATACTGTATGTTACTCACTTACAGCTTAATCAGAGGATTACCTTATGAAGCACCCTTTAATTTGTCAAATCTAATTATCACTGGCATTGGTTACTGTAATGCATTCATTTGTTTTGACTCTGTCTTTTGGTTTTTCTTTAGACCAATGTTTTAATATGTATCATTAATTCTAATTTTTTTAATAAAATAAAAACATTAAACAAGAAAAAAAATGTTTTTGTAGGTGTGGTTTATTTAATCTTCAGAAACAGTTCATACATGTAATCACATAATGTGAGATGTGGCAACGTACTTTCATTGGAACCTCACCCAATTGGTGTATTTCTAAGAATGAATTCACATATATCATCTTGAGATGTAGAGTATGTCATTTTCTTTTCCAGAAACACAAACACCCTATATTTATGTCACTCAATAACACAGGTTAAATTTTATTTCTGATTTTAAAATGCTCACCTCATCACTAAGAGAGAACATATTCTCATTACAGTACATCTGCAGTTCTACACCCAATACAGTTCAATATTTTTCCCTGTCAGTTCTTTTGTGCATGTTTTCTATTCATCTCAGCAATCTTTTCAGTCACAGAATGCTTACATCCCCCACATTTTGCAAGCCATCTTGGTAAAGACAGAGAAATTGCATTAATTGCATGCTTAAATGCAAGAAAGAAAAAAAAGAAAAAGAATGAGAAACATATTATATTTCTTACAGTTAAAAATATATGAAAAATAGATATCTCTATAGCTACCATAAACTGATCCATTCTATGAACATAGCTACAATCTGAAAGTGTATTATACTGTGTATTTGTCTATTATTTGCATGAAAGGCACAAATTCATCTACAATCCAGTTTCTTGAAAGATGTCACATCAACTGAAAAATCTGTTCCAGGTAACTTTGAATGCCTGCCCAACAGTAATATTAGAGGGTACATTTTTAAACCTGTGGGAAGACTAGAAGTAAAAAAAAAAAAGAATCACATTATTGTATTTCTTTTTAAAATGAAGCATCGTGGTAAATATTAGAGAAAAGGTTAGAGATTGTCTAAACCCAAGAAAAAAGTTAAAGTGGTTGTAAGGGTTTTTTACCCTAATGCTTTCTCTGCATTAGGGTTAAAAAAAAAAAACCTGAGCCTTACCTTGATCCAGTGCTGTGCCCGAGAGTTCACATGGTGTCAGTGAGGCAGGTGGATTAGCTACAGGAGCTCCAACGGCGCACGTCTCCTAGGAGTAGGAGCGTGTGTGCTTTAGCTCCAGGCAGGCATAGGAGGCAAACAGGCAGAGTCCCTCCCAGCCCTGCTAGCCCAGTCCATACTCCAGTTTCCAGCCCTGGAATATCCTGTGCCCCGTTCTGATCTCTCCTCTCCTCTCCTCCAGCTCAGCTCCCTGGCTCTCCGCAGGTAAGAGCCCTCCAACAAAGCTGCTGACGGCCGTCCTTTTCAGGATAAAGCCGCAGCAATACGGATCTCCATTGCTCCTTTCTTGGACCCCCTGCACCCCCACACCTCCATCTTCTTCAGTGGCCCCCCCCCCGCCACCTCCCCGAGGAAAATTTCCGCCGCTCTGGGGCTTTTTTAGAGCACCGCACCAGGCCGCCCTGAATCGCGGGGCCGCGGTCTAGGAAAGACCGCGGCTTCACTTGCGGCCTAACGGCGCGCCGCTCCCCACGCCTCTGCTGTCCTCATCCAGCTTCCAGGGAACCCCCCTTACCCCAGAAGGACAGTCACTCGGCCCTGCTTTCACCCTCTCAGCCCCCAGTTCTTAGAGAAGCACCCTATCAGTCAGCCCTCATCCCTCCGCCTGAGCAGGCAGCCATCCCACCAGACCAGCAACAGGGTCACCCTCTCAGCCCCAGCCCCCCCCTTCTCCCCAACGTACAGAAGCTTGATCCAGGGGTTACCCGATCGCCTCTTACAGGGGTCAGGAAGGAATTTTTTCCCTACCGGAGCATATTGGCTGAGCGCCGCCAGGGTTTTTTGCCTTCCTCTGGACCAAGCCAGGAGAGAGGAATTAGCCAATTCCTCTCCCCGCTGCCCCAAAATCTCCACCCCCCCCGGTGTATTGGCGATCATGGCATGTCGGCAATATTCTGCCGAAACCATTTGGAGTTTGAGGCAATGCGCCGCAATACTGCCAGCCATCACCAAAAAGGCCCTAAGAACTGAGCGACTATTGAGAATCGATCATAGATCGACGGCCAGACATTTCAGCTATTTACCCCAGCTCAAGCACATATCATGTGCTTTGATTAACACAAGATCGGCAGTAAAACACTGACTAGAAATCCGCGACTTCATTCAACAAAATGATCTAGACTGTCTCTTTATTACAGAGAGCTGGCTCACAGCCGACTGTAACACCATTCTAGGAGAACTAGTGCCAGAAAATTACCGTATCATAACGGAAAACAGAATAGGGCAAAGAGGAGGCGGCCTGTCGGTGATCTACAAGACTCATCTTATGATCACCAAACCAGTCCGCCAAAACCCTCTTCCATTCATGGAAACCCTTACTCTGCAACTGCAAGCAAATTCAAAGGAGACCGTCCACATTCTGCTCTGCTATAGGCCGCCCGGCCCAAAATCGCAGCTGCTATCATTATGGACGGATTTCTTCTCCACTTACACCCTCAACAGCAAACATCTTTTGCTGCTCGGGGATTTCAATCTCTGGGCCAACTCCTCACAAGACCCCATTGCCGACACCTGTATTGATCACCTGGAAGGATTAGGATTACAGCAACTAGTATGTGGGCCCTCACATGCTTCAGGTCACACACTTGATCTTATTTTCAGACAAGCTCTGGAAATAAAAATTTTGGAAAATGAAAAGTTGCCATGGACAGACCACCATGCAATTATATTCAGTATTTCCACCATCCCCCCCGCAACAAAAACATCAAATCCAGTGATAACACACTGGACTAGATGTCAGAAGAAGCTCCACTCGGAACTCTTCAAAACTACTTTAAGGAAAAAAATAGAAACAACTCAGCCGCATCAAACGGCCGTTGAAACATTGGAAGCCATAAACTCGGCGATGCTACAGTCAGCCGACTTGGTAGCGCCGAAACGAAGAACCCGCATTCGGAAAAACAACCGCAGCTGGTTTAACAACCAGCTGTCGTTACTGAAGCAAGAACGCAGAAGGGCAGAATCTGCCTGGAAAAGATGTTCGTCAGAGCTAAACCTATCCATCTACAAGGCGACTACAAGAAAATACCACAAAGGAATTTTCCAAGCCAAGAAAAAGTATTTTTCGGAGGCTATCAACGGTGCCCTAAACCGCCCCCGCGAACTCTTCAAGATGGTCACCCAGACCATGAAACCAGGATGCATTGAAGCCCCCAGTTCGGACACACAAGAATTTTGCAATGAACTAACTATCGGATTACTTCATTGATAAAATCAAGGCAATCCGTGAAAGCATTCAGCAAAACAATCCCCCCCCTCAGCCCCCCCTGCAGCCTCTCACACAGCACCCATAGTAATTCTCCTATATCAGGTAAGTTTACCCTGGGACCCATCTCCATTGAGACCACCAAGAATGTCATTGGCGCTTTGCGTAATGTCACAGTGCAAAATGACATTATCCCCACAAAACTGCTGAAGGAATGCGCCTATATCCTGGCTCCTCCCATCACGCAGCTTATCAACCAGTCTTTCTTGGAGGGCATAGTGCCCTCACAGTTGAAAGAGGGTATAATCCAACACATCCTTAAGAAACCCTCCCTGGACCCCAAGGACCCACTCCACCGCCGTCCCATAACAAGCCTCAACGTACTCTCAAAGATAATGGAAAAAGTAGTGGTACAACAGCTGCAACAGCATCTAGATACCTACAAGCTACTTGACCCATTGCAATCAGGCTTCCGTCCCGGACACGGGACGGAAACAGCATTGCTGAAAGTATGGGACGATGTTCTCAAGGCCGCAGACGAAGGAGAATCTTGTCTTCTAGTTCTGTTGGACCTAAGTGCCGCTTTCGACACTGTAGACCACAAACTGTTACTGACTCGGCTTGCTGAAGTAGCCAGAGTCGCAGAAGGCGATTTATCTTGGTTCTCCTCTTTTCTGGAAAACCGATCGCAAACAGTTAAGTTAGGACCTTTTACGTCTGAGAAACGCACAGTAACATGCGGAGTCCCTCAAGGATCGCCTCTGTCACCAGTGCTGTTTAACATATATCTTCGTCCTCTTTTTGAGATTATCAGCAGCCAAAAACTGCTTTACCACTCATATGCAGATGATACGCAACTGTATTTCCGCATCTGCAATAGACAGGATCACCACCTCAATCTAGAGACATGTCTCTCTTTGATAGAGGACTGGATGACAAAGAGTTATCTTAAACTCAATGGAGCGAAAACAGAACTTCTCCTGTTTCACGCCAAGCGTAGGAATCAACTTTCAACAGCGTGGACCCCCCCGCCTATTTTGGGCAAGCTCATCACCCCCAGCGCCAAAGTCAAAAGCCTAGGGGTCATTTTTTACTCCTTTATGACAATGGACGCACAAATAGGGTCAGTAGTCAGCGGATCTCACCATCTACTGCGCCTACTACGCAGACTCACTCCGTTCATCCCTAAAGAAGATCTATCGGTCGTGGTGGGACTCCAGGCTGGATTATGCAAATGCCCTTTACCTCGGACTCCCCAAGTACCAAATCGCTCGTCTGCAAGTCGTTCAGAATACGGCCGCCAGACTTGTGACAGGGAAAAAACCCTGGGAATCTATCTCGCCTTCACTGAGAGCCCTTCATTGGCTGCCAGTTAAAGACAGAATTGCTTTTAAAGCTCTCTGTCTTACGCATAGATGTGTCCATGGGAATGCCCCCCTCTATCTATGCGAATTAATAAAAGCGCATAACCCCAATCACGTTTTGCGATCCACGAATCAGAACCTGCTCCAGGTTCCGAAAGCCAACTTCAAGTCCAAAGGAGAAAGAAGATTCACGATCCAAGGTCCCAGACTATGGAACGCTTTACCAACCAGCATTCGGTTGGAGGAGAACCACCTAGCATTTAGGAAAAAGGTCAAGACTTTTCTCTTTTGATATCAAAGGAGACAGGAACAACAAGCGCCCAGAGGCGATTCAGTTTGCATGTGCCACGCTATACAAGTTTTCATTCATTCATTCATTCATTCATTCAGTGCTGTGCCCGAGAGCAGCGGCACTGCTCCCCCACTCTTCACTGTACTCAGTGAAAGCAAAGGGAACCATCGGCTCCTGCTTTTATTAATAAAATCCGGAGGTATCAAAGACACCCACAGCGTGGTTTGGGATCGGGTCTTCATATGTGGATTACAATAGTGTCGCACAGAGAAGTGGAGGACTCTGATGCACCGGCGGGTGACCCCAGAAGAGGAATATTGGGGCCACTCTGTGCAAAATAATTGCACTAGGCAGGTAAGTTATGTATAATGTATTTCTGACAATATGGATGATGATGATTATGATGTTGGGAAGTGTATTACTGACAAGTGTAGTGTGTCAGGTGGTGTTGAGCCCCTCTGTCTACATGTGTCTTCTTGGGCAGACATTGCTAAAGTGCTGAGAATTAGAGCATACAGTACTTAAAGTAACACTAAATGTTCACTTTTTTTAAAAATAACAAACATGTCATACTTACAGAATGGCTCAGATCATCCTCTTCTGGGGTCCCACGATGGCTCTCGCGGCTCCTCCCTGCAAGAGCTTACCCCCACAGGGAAGCTCTCTCCCAAGGGGGTTACCTTGCAGGCGTGCTCCTGCGCCATACAATCGGCGTGCATAGCCGCTGATTTATGAGTTGCCCTGCCCCCCAAGGGGCCGCATCATTGGATTTGATTGACAGCATTGGAAGCCAATGGCTGCGCTGCTATCAATCTATACAATGAAGAGCCGATCAGCCATGTGGAGAATGACGCAGGATCATGCCCTCGGGGGTCAAGTAAGTAAACCAGGGGCTCGAGGGGGGCGGACACTGCAAGGTGTTTTTTCAGTTTAATACATAGGATGCATTAAGGTGAAAAAACACGAAGGATTACAGCCCCTTTAAGCATTACATGTATAGCGCCCTTGCTACTGTCCATAGCTGGTGCTGCTGTAAATTTAGAGGGTGGCCAGAGAGTTAGTTACCTCTGACCTTGTTTATTGGTTAAATTCAGGGCCTCTGTTCCAGCTTTGTCTGTACTGTATGTGTACTGTCTGAGGAGTCTCACACCCCAGACCGACAGATAGCAGCAGTAGAGTCAGGGTAGTGTGGATATTTATCCTCGGCAGTCAATCAGGAGGGTTGATAGCCTCGCTGTGCACGCTGGGGAGGGGTATTTAGGGGGCAGATGCCATTGGTTCGGGGTCGTCTTTGCCACCATCTGCCTGGGCAGTCTTCCCACCACCCCTGTGTGTAGCCCTCCCAGCTGGGGTGTGTGTGTTGCAGTGTTCCTGGCTTCGGGACCACGTTGGTCTGGAGAAAATTTGCAGAGTTGTCCTGTGCTTTCCGTCCTGAGGGAGGAAGCTGAGCACTGGGGAAATACCGAGCACAAGGCTGGTATCTCAGGAGAGGCCTACTGCTTCATCGTTTCTGAGAGGCTGGATGATTGTCGCCTATCAGTCCTAAAATAAAAACAAGCTGTTCAAGGGAGATCCGGGTGCTTAATACAGTGTTGAGAAGGATTTTGGACCGAGAATATCTCCACCTTTGGGAAGGTCTGTGGCAGAGACTTTGCTAAAGATCCGAGTGACACTATGGCTGCTAGGCCTGTGAGAGTGGCCTATCCAGATGTACTATATCCACTCTGGCCAGAGTGGTGACGAATGTTGTCGTTGAACGCAGGACTGCTTCCGAAACCCAGTTACATGCCTGAATCGATTATCCACCACTTCTTCTATCTTCTCACCTACTACTACTTTTATCATTTTTACCCTGTTGGGTAATAAAACACAGAAAAAGATATCTACAGTGTGGACATTGACTTTTTTACAGCTCTCATCCAGTACCCTAGACGGCAGAGAATTAGAGGTAACATGCCGCCCAAATCAAACAAGCAGCTCCTTCTGGGAGTAGTGCTACATATACTTATCAGCTTCAACTGCATCTATCTCAAGCTATGATTAAACACTAAATACAGTGTGAAACGTGTCAGCTCTGCCGGTATGCTATGACATGTAGTGCTGTTTTTCTTCTGAGGCTGTCCAGAAGAATCCTAACCCTTGGTTTTGCATCTATCTCGAGAAGGCCAACACCTGCTTGTGTGACTATATATTGTCCCTAGGAGCTGTCATACTCCAGGATGACAGCTCCTGGGGACAAGCATGTGTACCTATATATATACCTCAGTCATACTTCAGGATGACAGCTCCTGGGGACAATATATAGGCATACAAGCATGTGCTTTCCTCCTCGGGATAGATAGAGTTGGAGCTGCTAAGAATGTAACGTTCATTTAACTCCTGTATCCTAATCAGGCTATAATTATCTTATAAATATGCTGTGACTATTTATGTCAATACAACTACTATGTGATTACTATTTGATATGAAGTCTACCATATAGGATTTCCTCTGCCCCTAAAGGTACAACTATCTGCCTATTTATGACAATTTGGGATTACTGTTTTGGTTGCCCGAATGCTTTGTTGCCTACCCAGGGAGATTTTTGTGCAGGCATTTTTACATGCCCAGACCAGTGAGACCATTTTCTATACCTACCCCAATGTGTGTCCTAAAGAAGCGATCCAGCAAAATGCATAGACACACAGGGGCTGATGCATTCTTTTGATGTCATACTGTTGAACGTCATTTGTCATTTGGGTATATGTGACTCTTTTCTGGTCATTCATTGGCTGTTAGCGGACACATGCTTTTAATAATGGTTATAATGTAATTTTTATGTATGAATAAAATATTATTTTTACAAATACTGTAAATTCAATCTGCCTTCAAAGTCTGACATACTGTTTTTTTCTTTGTTTATTGTTGTGTCTCAGCTTCTCAAGCCTTAACAAATTAGCCCCTCCATGTCGCTAGTAAGGAAAAAGTCCTTAAAGTTCTGTGTTCAGATGTGGGATGATTAGAAATAACTGAGATGTTATTGGAATTGTTGGAATTGGTGAAAACGCTTTCACTTTACACCTGCGTGTATCCACCGGAGACAGGGGCCCAGATACTGTGTAGTGCCAATCAGTGGAGACAAAAGGTGCAGGATATGTAACTAAAATGTTGGTTACCTGTGTGGAAAGTGATCTCATAGTTCTCTGCAAGAGACAGAGATAGAGCTCACAGCCCCACCCTATTTAGGAATATCAGAGTGTGTGAAGGGACCTGTGTGAGATGATGCCGTCCATCAAGGTGTCTAGGTCGGGACAGAGGAAGGCTCAAGCTTGAGAGAAAGCCCTTGAGGGACAAGAGAGAGTTCATGTTGGTCAGAGGAGCAGCTAGGGAGCTGTACAGAGATAGCCCATGAGGGATACAAACAGCTAGGTAGCTATAAGGACAATTTAGTGGTGAGGTTCAGCATTTGTGCATAAAAACTGGGATGTGTTTAATGCTCAAGAGGACCAAACAAAGGTACAAGTTTGGGAGGGATTGTGATGAGCAAACTGGAGCAGTAAGCTGCCATAAGAGAGCTGGGAAGCTAAAGCCTTGTACACGCGATCAGTCCATCCGATGATAACGGTCTGAAGGACCATTGTCATAGGTTAACCGATGAAGCTGACTGATGGTCTGATGTGCCTACACACCATCAGTTAAAAAAACAAAAAAACGATCGTATCAGAACGCGGTGATGTAAAACACAACGACGTGCTGAAAAAAACGAAGTTCAATGCTTCCAATAATGCGTCGACTTGATTCTGAGCATGCATGGATTTTTAACCGATGGTTGTGCGTACTAACGATCGTTTTTGACCTATCGGTTAGGAATCCATAGGTTAATTTTAAAGCAAGTTGGCTTTTTTTAACCTAAGGTTAAATAACCTATTGGGCCCACACACGATCAGTTATGACCGATGAAAACGGTCCATCAGACCGTTGTCCTCTGGCTATCCTATCGTGTGTACAAATCCTAAATGTTATGTTTTTGCAGAGATGTCGAGAACCTCCTGCGTGGGAAGACATACCTGTGTGAAGTTTGATGTTCATTTAAATAAGGGCGTGCAGGAAAGCCTTGAAAACTATATCCGTTTTTGGCGCTACCATTAGGCTAATGCCGCCTACACATGATGGGATGGTTTTTTCATCGGAATTCCGTTCAAGCTGTCTTGCATACACACTGTCCAAAACCGTCCAAAACGTGGTGACGTAAAACACTACGACAAGCAAAGAAAATTAAGTTCAATGCTTCCGAGCATGCATCGACTTGATTCTGAGCATGCATGGAATTTTTCTCCAACGGAATTTCACACAGACGATCAGGAATTTCCCATCTGATTTTTTTCCATCGGAAGAATTTAAAACATGTTTTATTTTTTTACTTCAATAGAAAAAAGTCCGATGGGGTCCACACATGATCAGAATTTCAGATGAAACAAGTCAATCTGAGTTTTTTCATCGGAAAATCTGATCGTGTGTACGTGGCATAAGAATGCCAGACGTGTCACAATATATATATATTGTGAACTTTGGGGGTTGTTTAGCTCAGCAAGACAAGTGCTTAAACCATGATAATGAAAAAAAAGGTTTTTATTTGCAAAACCAAACCAAAAACAACGCTTACTTCAGCATGGGAAAAATCATCAACACAAAAGTCCTGTTTGTCTTCAGCACAAATGAAAAGTCTGTTTTCCTTTCAGCACAGCAAACAAAACAAAATACAGGCACATACGGTTTGGTGAGTATCCCAGTCCTTCTCAGCAGGCTTACAACTTCTGCAGACACTTTTACTTCCACACTCCTCCACCCTCTGTCAGCACTTCCTCTCCTTTTAACTGACTTCCTGGATGAGGTTAACCCCTTGCGTACCTGAAGCCAGGGGTCAGAAGGGGAGGCTCTCTTCCCTCCCAATTGTCGCTTCAGAGCCTCCGAAATTCCAGGCCCCCAAATAACATTAAGAGAAAAACAGAGAGGACCGTTAGCTCGTCCTCTCTGGATCTATTTTACCTTTCCGGAACCTCTCACCCCCTCTGGGTGACCTCCTGAACCAGTGTTTAAAGGGACCAGATTCCAAAAATTGGCACTATGTAGCGTCCATCCAGGACCCAACCCTGGCGTCCTGTACATATCCCCCCCGCGGAGGTGTTGGAGGCACCACTCGCCATCATACAGTGGACTCGGGAGAGGGCATCAGCATTCTGATGCTGTTTCCCGGGTCTGTGCTCCACCACAAAGTTAAACTCCTGCAGAGACAGAAACCACCTAGTTACCCTGGCATTGGTGTGCTTGTTCTGTCTCATCCACGTAAGAGGAGCATGGTCTGATATGAGGCGAAACTTCCTGCCTAGGAGAAAATACCGTAGGGAGTCCAAAGCCCACTTGATGGCAAGACATTCGCGTTCCACCACCGCATAGTTTTTCTCAGCTGGCGTCAGTTTCCTACTAAGGAAAACTATTGGATGCTCCTCTCCGTTGATTTCTTGAGACAGAACTGCTCCTAGCCCTTCACTTGAGGCATCTGTCTGCACTATAAAATCCTTAGAAAAGTCTGGCGCTACAAGCACCGGGTCCTGGCATAGTGCCGTCTTAAGCCTTTGAAATGCCTTTTTAGCCTCGGCATTCCATTTGATCATGATGGACTTTCGGCCTTTGGTGAGGTCAGTCATATATATAAGAAGGCCAGTATGGTGGCCTGAGTTTATGGGAGGAGCCCGGAGGGTATTTAAGCAGCCCACTCACACATGCTCTTTGTCGGTTCAGTGTGCAGTACTACACGTCACTGGGCCGACTCTTCCCAGCTCACCTCATGTCCGTGAGTCTGCGCATTCAATCGCATTCGACATCGCAATCGCTTTCTGGCTTCTCCCTTCATGGTCTTCGCCGGCGCTTCCCGCTTACTGTCGCAGGTAGGATTCAAACCTTTTCGTATCTTGTGCAATCTTGCAAATCCTGCATCTCTTTTGGAAAAAAAATCTGCCTCTGAGTTATTGTTGCTCATGTTCCAACATCATTTGAATCAGGCGTAGTACATTTGTAACTTCCTTCTGCCAAACATACGATTCATTTGTAAATCCATTTGGAGATTAGCATGTGTTTGTATGGGTTCTTTGGCAGATTGAGGTGGTAATTGGACTCACATGGTGCCTTGTCTGCACTTCATTAGCCTGGGGGGATGGGTGGTTGATAGGTGTTTGCTTTCAAAGCAAGGGGTAGCATACACTCTACAACCAAATCGTATCAGATTCGTTCAATACTCCTTACTACCGATTCGTATCGAATTTGTTTCATGCATTTTTACAACCGTTTTGTATCAGATACATTGCATGCTTTCAACTGTTGTCATTCATTGTTCCCCCATGCCGTGTGTTTTTAGTTCCCGCAGCGGAACTTACGAATTGTTTGTTCACGGTTCTTCTCTCTCATTTATTTACCAAAGTTATTGCCTGTGCGTCATGCATGGTGCCACACCACACTCTTCGGATGTGTTGCACATCCACTCCAGTCCAAAGCAAACCCAGTCGCACGTTCACTGTCCCAGGTAGGATTCGTTAGCTTGTTTGTCATGTCAAATTCGTGGCCACTCATGGTGTCACCCGTACCATATGTTTGGTTCCCGCAGTGGAGCTTACAAAGCATTGATACGCACTTCTCGTGTTCTATTTTCTACACCAAACCTCATTGTTTTGCCCCATGCACGGCATCACGCTACACCTTCCCGACATGTTTCACTCCAGCCACAGTCCGCCGCAAACTCACTTGCATGGCCCACTGTCGCAAGTAAGAATGTTATTACATTCTTTATGTCCTATCAATTTGCTACCATTCGTTGTCTCCCATATCGTTCATTAGTGGTCCCTACGGAACCACGATTCAAACAGGCGTTGTCCTTCTACCTTATACTGCTTGCTTAAGGTACAAACAAACCAGGTGTTTCTATCCTTTCTCAGTAACCCAATTCTTATTGATTGAGACCTTGCAACCATGCAAATCATCTCAGCAGCCTGACACCCTTGCAACACATGACCTTTACAAAACGCAAAAAAAAAAAAAACACCTTTGCCACCTCGCAATCTCAGCCCCTCGGCAACCTGACACCTGTTGAGACCATTTTCAACCACGCAAAATCGTCTCAGCAGCCTGACACCCTTGTTGAGACCCTTGCAAACGCAATATCGTCTCAGCAGCCCTCACACTCATTGAGATCCTTGCAACCACGCAAAATCAGCAGCCTGACACCCTTGTTAGACCCTTGCAACACATGACCTTTACAAGACGCAAAATAAAATAAAAAATAAATATAAAAACGCAAAAAAAAAAAACCTTTGCCACCACGCAATCTCAGCCCCTCGGCAACCTGACACCTGTTGAGACCGTTGCAACCACGCAAAATCGTCTCAGCAGCCTGACACCCTTGTTGAGACCCTTGCAAACGCAATATCGTCTCAGCAGCCCTCACACTCATTGAGATCCTTGCAACCACGCAAAATCAGCAGCCTGACACCCTTGTTAGACCCTTGCAACACTTGACCTTTACAAGACGCAAAATAAAATAAAAAATAAATATAAAAACGCAAAAAAAAAAAAAACCTTTGCCACCACGCAATCTCAGCCCCTCGGCAACCTGACACCTGTTGAGACCGTTGCAACCACGCAAAATCGTCTCAGCAGCCTGACACCCTTGTTGAGACCCTTGCAAACGCAATATCGGCTCAGCAGCCCTCACACTCATTGACATCCTTGCAACCACTCGTATATCGTCTCAGCAGCCTGACACCCTTAAGACCCTTGCAACACATGACCCTTACAAAAGGCAAAAAAATATATATATATATAAAAACGCAAAAAAAAAAAAAGGGAAATTAAACATTAAAGTGCAAAAAAAAAAAAACATTTTTGCCACCGCACAATCTCGGCCCAGCAACCTGACACCTGTTTAGACCATTGCAACCAAGCAAAATCGTCTCAGCAGCCTGACACCCTTGTTGAGACCCTTGCAAACGCAATACCGTCTCAGCAGACCCACACTCATCGAGACCCTTGAAACCACACAAAATCATCTCAGCAGCCTGACACCCTTGTTAAGACCCTTGCAACACAAGGCCCTTACAAAAACGCAAAGAAAAATATATATATAAAAAATAAAATAAACGCAAAAAAAAAAAACGTTGCCAACACGCAATCTCGGCCCAGGAACCTGACACCTGTTGAGACCATTGCAACCACGCAAAATCGTCTCAGCAGCCCTACATTCATCAAGGCCCTTGCAACCACGCAAAACCGTCTCAGCAGCTTGACACCCTTGTTGAGACCCTTGCAAACGCAATTCCGTCTCAGCAGCCCCACATTCATCAAGCCCTTGCAACCACGCAATACCGTCTCGAGCAACCTCCCACTCATCAAAGACCTTTGTGACCACGCAGTCTCGCCCCAGCAACATGGCATTCATTGAGACCCTTGCAGCCAGAAAAATGGGTGTTTTTCAGCCACCCCTGATCTCTCCTCTATGTTATCTTACCAGTACGCAAAAAAACAACAAAATCGCGCTAAAATACTGCAAGTAGAACTAAGCAGTGTGTAATAAATAATGAACAATGAGTTTAGTCCATATACATGTAAATAATAAATGCACAAATCAAGTGCAATTTGAAAGTTCAGTTATGCAGTGAACAGTTCATAGTGAAGATCTCCCGGGTGTGAACACTGATGTCAAACTTTTTGAGAAAAGAGTGTTGAAAGGAAACACCTCCACCATAGATATGAATGGCCTCTTACCAGATGCGCAATGAAATAAGCCTTATGATATAACACAGTAGTCAGCAAGAACACCTCCAACGTCCGGATCACCTATATGGGAACCCTCCTTGGTGTCATCGGTATGCGTCGGGATGTATGTAAGAACAAAAAGGCTTGCATAGTGTAAAATCGTCAGGTTTAATAAAAAAAGAAAAATGGTATGCACTTACAAGAAATCGTTCAATGATAGGCATCCAATACAAGTTAAGCCGGCCGGCTAGCACATTCCGCCCGTGTCTTCCGGGTAGAGAGAAATTTGCGCGGTGACGTCAGCACGTCGCCTCCCTACGTTTCGTCACTAGAAGGACGTGTTCACGGGATGCAGGCGGCGTGCTGAATCACCGCATATGTATGCACAGCGTGACAACCTCTAGTACGTAGTATGCCTTCTTATGTTAAAGATACTAGGCACATTATTAACTTGTTAGCTGATATTATTCCTCCGGCAAACCTTCTGATGGTTACCGCGGATGTTACTTCGCTCTATACCATAATTCCTCACCAATTGGGTCTAGAAGCAGTTTCCTATTTTTTAAAAAAAGATTCAGGTCTGCCCATTAAACAGGTTTCATACATCATGGAACTATTAGAATATGCCGCTATGCATAATTTCTTTTGGTTCAATGGCCTTTTTTTTAGACAGGACCGTGGGGTAGCTATGGGCGCTAAATACGCCCCTAGCCTAGCCAATCTTTTTATGGCCAAATGGGAGGAGGATGTCGTCTGTGCTAGTACCAGGCCTCATGTATTATTATGGGCAAGGTACATTGACGACATCCTCCTCCTGTGGGATGGCACGGAGTCGGATTTGAACCAATTTATGATTTCCCTTAACACCAATGATAGGGGCATACATTTAAGTCATGAGGTGAGTGACAACAGTATTAATTTTTTGGACTTAACGATTTCTGTTAGTGATGGCCACTTCGTCACATCAACTTTCTTTAAGGCCACCGATAGGAATGGCTTTATTCCAAAGAACAGTTGCCACCACCCCTCATGGCTCAAGTCTGTTCCCAAGAGCCAGTACCTTCGTCTGAAACGTAACTGTACGGAGGTCGAGACCTTTATTAAACAAGCTGAGGTTTTGACCTCACGTTTCATAGAAAAAGGTTACTCCAAAGAATTTTTGACTAACACCTTGGCATTGGTTCAAGAGGTAGATAGATCTGATCTACTGCGGGTGAAAACAGATAGAGGTACTAACAACAACTTTAAAAATCCGTTCATAACCGACTATTCTTGCCAATATGCCAACATCAAACATATAATAAATAAGCATTGGCATATCTTAAAAAACGACAGAGTTTTGGGTAACCTGCTTCCTATCAAACCACAGGTTGTCTTTCGTGGAGCTTCGTCTCTCAAAGACAAAATAGCTCCCAATATTCTAAATCCGCCCAGCATGGAGTCCAGATTCCTATCGGACCTTACGGGCTACTACAAATGTGGCAGGTGCCAAGTTTGTAGCCTTAATGTTCGTAGCTCAAGGAGAACTACTAATTTTAGTTCCTCCTGCACTTCCAAGGATTATCCCATCAAACCTTTTATCACGTGTAGTACCAAGGGGGTGGTCTACATGTTGCAGTGCCCGTGTGGTCTGCAATATGTGGGCAGGACGAAGCGCCCCCTACAGGTACGTTTAAATGAACACATAAACAACATCAGGTTGGGGTACACCAAACATTCTGTGTCAAAACACTATCTACGAGTTCACAGTAAGGACCCTAAGAATACCATCTTCTTAGGCATTGACAAATTCAATCCCCATTGGAGAGGTAGCCACCTTGTGAGAACCATCTCCAAACTAGAAATGTCATGGGTCCATAAATTAAAATGTTATACCCCATTTGGCCTCAATATAGAGGTGGATGTGAACTGTTTCATAGCCAACTCTTGAGAAATAGGTTTCCAACTACTGATTATTTTCTGGTGTATTCTTATAACTCCAGATTAGTAAGGCGAGGTCCTTTTATTTATTTTTTTCATTTATTTATTTTTTTATTCATTATTTTTTATTTTTTTATTTTTTTCTCAATATTCCATGCATAATTTTTTTTCTTTTTTGCATTAGTTTATGTGCAAACCATAAATATATATGTCAAGGTGGTAGAGGATTATATATGGATGACATGTTAATTGTTTTCTATGTTCATTTGTAGTACCTTGATGTGTGAGCAGATTCGATATCCTGTCTATGTTTAGACAAGATATGCTATACTGGCCCCTTAATGGGATAGCACCGTTTTGTATCGACCTTTTTTAATTCTTTCTAGTTTTAGTTTAAATTATTATTGCATAGAATCCCGGTGGTATGACATTTTTTAGTGTCTGACTTGCAAGGGAATTTATTGCATTTATTATTATTAGTCATCTACTCTTTCCATCATTTAAGATGGCGGGCGGGTGGTCCTGTGTGATTGATATAGAGGCTGCACGTCACATATTATACATTGGATATTGATTTAATCTAATTTAATTTCTTCTGTGCAAACTACAAATATATGTTTTTGTATGTTTAGTAGTAGATATGGATGACATGTTGATTTTTTGTATTCCATTTGCAATGCTTGGACGTGGGGGTTAAGCACACTGGATGTGAGCTCTAACCTTGTCCGGAAGAGACACGCTGTGCTTGCCATCATTAAGGGAGCGATGTTGTGCGCTTTCTTCCCTTCTAGAATGGCAATAATTGTTGTCATTTTGGATGTTGATTTTAGCGATTCCAGTGGCATGATGTTATATAAAACAAATAACGTCTGCCTTGGTGAGAGGATCCCTTTCTGTTACCAACAATGGCAGCCACGGGGTGTCTTCTTCCAGTACCTAAGATGGCGGGCGGGAGACCTGATGTGTTTGACATCGAGGCTGCGCGTCACGCTGTGCATACATATGCGGTGATTCAGCACGCCGCCTGTATCCCGTGAACACGTCCTTCTAGTGACGAAACGTAGGGAGGCGACGTGCTGACGTCACCGCGCAAATTTCTCTCTACCCGGAAGACACGGGCGGAATGTGCTAGCCGGCCGGCTTAACTTGTATTGGATGCCTATCATTGAACGATTTCTTGTAAGTGCATACCATTTTTCTTTTTTTATTAAACCTGACGATTTTACACTATGCAAGCCTTTTTGTTCTTACATACATCCCGACGCATACCGATGACACCAAGGAGGGTTCCCATATAGGTGATCCGGACGTTGGAGGTGTTCTTGCTGACTACTGTGTTATATCATAAGGCTTATTTCATTGCGCATCTGGTAAGAGGCCATTCATATCTATGGTGGAGGTGTTTCCTTTCAACACTCTTTTCTCAAAAAGTTTGACATCAGTGTTCACACCCGGGAGATCTTCACTATGAACTGTTCACTGCATAACTGAACTTTCAAATTGCACTTGATTTATGCATTTATTATTTACATGTATATGGACTAAACTCATTGTTCATTATTTATTACACACTGCTTAGTTCTACTTGCAGTATTTTAGCGCGATTTTGTTGTTTTTTTGCATATCATGTTTGAGGTTGTATAACCTTTTTATTATCGCAGCTTCTACGTTTTTATCATTGTTTCTACAACGAGCGCTATATAATTGTCACCTTATCTTACCAGTACGTCTACACAGGATCCCCAATCACTCCTCTATGTTATCTTATCAGTACATGTACACAGGAGCATTTATAGTAATTTCTAGGCAGTTGAGTTCAGAAACCTTCTCGAAAAAAAAAAAAAATTGGGTTCAGACGGCATTCGAAACGCCGATGCCTGTAACAGCTTGTAAACACAGCCACATGTGGTAACTCATGTTTACCAGCATTTCATTTACAGTCGTTTTTATTTAAAAAAAAAGAAAAAAAAAGGGGGGAATATTGTCTCAGCAACTTGACACTCATTTGAGACCCTTGCAAAATGTAATATCATCTCAGCTACCTCACACTCGTCTAGACCTTTGCAACCACACAATCTTGTCTCAGCAACCTAACACCCGTTCAGACCTTTGCAGCCATACAAAGTCGTCTTAGCAAACTGACACTTATTTGACACCATTGCAAACGCAATATCGTCTCAGCAACCTGAAACCCGTTCAGACCTTTGCAGCCATACATAGTCATCTCAGCAGCCCGACACTCACTTGAGACCATTGCAAACGCAACATCGTCTCAGCAACCCCTCACTTGTTGAGACCCGTGCAACCACACAAGGCCATCTCAAAACAAACCTCGTAATCATTGAGACCTTTGCAACCACACAATATCGTCTCAGCAAACCAGACTGAGACCCTTGCAACCACACAATATTGTCTGCAGCAGTATAAAACACTTTGCAGCATGCACCTACGTGCAAACCCGAATACAAACTAAACTTGCAAACACACCTCAGTGACAATCAGCCAAACAAACACACAGTGGCACCCAGTTGGCCATTCATCTTTAGTCGCACGCGGGCCACTCATCTTTTCCCTGTCTTTTTCCCTGCAGTTAGTTCAGGTTTCCATCCAGCACCAGTGAGTGCACGTTGGTCTGCGAGTGCACGTTGGTCTGCGAGTGCACGTTGGTCTGCGAGTGCACGTTGGTCTGCGAGTGCACGTTGGTCTGCGGGTGCACGTTGGTCTGCGGGTGCATGTTGGTCAGCGGGTGCACATTGGTCAGCGGGTGCACGTTGGTCAGCGGGTGCACGTTGGTCAGCGGGTGCACGTTGGTCAGCGGGTGCACGTTGGTCAGCGAGTGCACGTTGGTCAGCGAGTGCACGTTGGTCAGTGAGTGCACGTATATCATCTTGTTGAGCACCTGTGTATTGTCTTGATTTTCTCACACCAATGCAAGATCCAGTCCAAGTTCTTAAACTAGACCAAGCATCAGTAGCAGACTTAGCTATGTGGGACAACTTCCCCACCTGATAGAACAGCATTTCAATCTTCATCCCGGCAGTGTCAGCCGAGCCACCACAGGCTTTTGTGTGCATTTTTCGTCCGCCACTGGTTCTCCAAACCTTGGCCCCCAGAAATTCTCTTAAATTTCTGCTTCACCCAGTCTTCATCACGTCTCGTGCTGTACCCCATTGTGGCAGCTGCCCAGGTTTGGGGCCACACTTGAACTGGACAGACAGTGTTCTTCACCACAGACAATCAGGCCACAGCCGACTTCACCAATTAAGGTAGATCAAGCCTCTCCCCATCACGTCCTTCCTGCGCAGGCTCGCGCAGCTGTCACTCCGTCACCAGTTTAATATCTTCTGTAGTCATATTCCAGGCAAATGCAAAATCGCAGCTGATGCTCTGTCCCATTCTAACCTTATTTGTTTTTCCAGCAAGAGCCTGGAGCTGACCCAATAACTATCCCTGTCCCACCCTGGTCATTGCTGACGATGGACTGAAGTAGCATCTCACCAACTCGACCCAGCTTATTAACTCCTTGGCACGCAACACACTGAAGGCCTAATACACTGCTTGGAATACTAACTGCTGATTTTTGGCCACTTGCCTCCGAGCAGCAATAGGCAACGTTAGACACGTCCTAGCCTTCATATCGTATTGCCACACGCAGCTGACCCTTTCTCACAATACTATCACGCCATATCTAGATGGCGTCCAGCATTTCCTGTCCCTGCAGGACCCCAGTAAACTGTCAGTATTCTCGAGCCCATGCAGTCAAGTCCCTCCTACAGAGCATACAGAAGCACCAACCTGTAGTCAGTAGCAAGCGCCTAACTTTCAAGAGTGCCCTCTTTAGGCACATGTCTGAAATCCTTACTCGTTCCCCATTTAGGGCCTTGCCCAGCATAGTCATCCTAGCAGCCATCTACCAGGCCTTCTACGGTTCCCTACGGCCTAGTGAATTTACAATCAGTGGCTCCGGCAGTCAGACACTGCTCCGACGCCACCCGACTCGCTTTCGAACCCCTACACTCTCAGTTTGCAAACGCAACAAACCAGCCCCGGGGGTTGACATCAACCTGTTTCGGACTAACAATGCCTGACGCCCAGTGACGGTGCTCGACCAACTACTGCTCCATCTACCCAGCCAATCTGATGTTAGCTTGTTGCTACCCTTTCTAAACCAGCTTCCAGAGTGGCAGCCAGTTTGTCAAGCATGTCAGAATCCTAAGCAACTTGGGCTTCAAATCCCAGTCTGTTCTCAGGACATTCTTTCCGAATTAGAGCAGCCTCAACTGCCTCACAACAGGGATTACCAGACCACGTAATCAAGACACCAGGCTGATGGGAAGTCTCCTTGTTTTGCCACATACATCCCAAATCCTCAGGAAGAAATGGCACAAGCCTTTACCAAGCTGGCTCAATAAATACAAGAAATCAATATAAGCTATTTCCCTATCTGAGTCTTTTGCCCCCTTTTCTTGGCATACTGACCAGACCACCAAGGCACACTTCAGGTCTATTTATGTTGTAAGTCTTGTCGCGTGTTTATGTGATCCACATCACTCTCAGTCAGAGGGCCACGACCATAAATAAGAAGGCCAGTATGGTGGCCTGAGTTTATGGGAGGAGCCCGGAGGGTATTTAAGCAGCCCACTCACACATGCTCTTTGTCGGTTCAGTGTGCAGTACTACACGTCACTGGGCCGACTCTTCCCAGCTCACCTCATGTCCGTGAGTCTGCGCATTCAATCGCATTCGACACCCTCCCGCCCTTCCCTTTTTCAGGGCACTTCTCAGCATATCCTTCTTCAATTAACTACCCATTACTTACTTTGGGTATGCCCCCTTTTCTTGGCATTCTGACCAGACCACCAAGGCACACTTCAGGTCTATTTATGTTGTAAGTCTTGTCGCGTGTTTATGTGATCCACATCACTCTCAGTCAGAGGGCCACGACCATAAATATACACACAGTATATATGTGTATGTGTGTGTATATATATATATATATATATATATATATATATATATTATATATATATATATTGTACAGGACGCCAGGGTTGGGTCCTGGATGGACGCTACATAGCGCCAATTTTTGGAATCTTGTCCCTTTAAAATATGCTATTTTTTCCTTACAATATCTCTGCTTTGCTATACAAGGACTAGAGGAAACTAATACCATATTAGATTCAGATATTTATTCTACTGCTTGTGTGTAAAACAAATGGGCCAGATTCTTGTAGATCTGCGCGTTTTTTGCGTAGCGTATCCCATTTACGCTACGCCTCCACAGCTTTTACGGGCAAGTGCTGTATTCTCAAAGCACTTGCTCCGTAATTTGCGGCGGCGTAGCATAAATGGGCCGGCGTAAGGCCGCGTAATTCAAAGTAGGAAGGAGGTGGGCGTGTTGTATTTAAAGGAACTGCTCATGCGCCGGCCGTAAACGTAGCCCACTGCGCATGCTCCATAGTATGCTGCAAATACATTGGTTTTCGACGTCAACGTAATTAACGCACAGCCCTATTCGCGACAAATTACGTAAACAACGGAAAAACATGACCCTGTCCCGAAACTTAACATGGTGTACGCCGGACCTATGCGAGGTTACCCCTCATATAGCAGGGGTAACCTTACGCTTACGCAAACTACGTAAACTACGACGACGGCGCGCAAATACGTTCGGGAATCGGTGTATCAGGCTCATTTGCATATTCGACGCAGAAATCGACGGGAATGCCACCTAGCGGCCAAGCGTAACATTGCAACTTAGATCCGACGGTGTAAGTGACTTACGCCAGTCGGATCTACGCCAAATCAATGCGTAACTGATTCTAAGAATCAGTCGCATTGATAGGAGGGCTCAGAAACAGAGATACGACGGTGTATCTGGAGATACACCGTCGTATCTCTTCTGAGAATCTGGGCCAATATGTTTAATTATACGCCAGTTTACATTATTTGCACTTTATATCTACAGTATATGCTGTTCAGCTTTAAAGTCATTAATATTTTTCTAATTTAACAAAAATAATTATGTCTTTAACCACTTGACTACTGGGCACTTAACCACTTCAGCCCCGGAAGGATTTACCCCCTTCCTGACCAGAGCACTTTTTGTGATTCGGCACTGCGTCACTTTAACTGACAATTGCGCGGTCGTGCGATGTGGCTCCCAAACAAAATTTGCGTCCTTTTTCTCCCACAAATAGAGCTTTCTTTTGGTGGTATTTGATCATCTCTGCGGTTTTTATTTTTTGTGCTATAAACAAAAATAGAGCGACTATTTTGAAAAAAAATCAATATTTTTGACATTTTGCTATAATAAATATCCCCAAAAAATATCTAAAAAAACATTTTTTTTCCCCTGTTTAGGCCGATACGTATTCTTCTACATATTTTTCGTAAAAAATAAATCGCAATTAGCGTTTATTGATTGGTTTGCGCAAAATTTATAGCGTTTACAAAAAAGGGGGTAGTTTTATGGCATTTTTATTAATATTTTTTTTTTTACTAGTAATGGCGGCGATCAGCGTTTTTTTTCGATACTGCGATATTATTGCGGACACATCGGACAATTTTGACACATTTTTGGGACCATTGGCATTTTTATAGCGATCAATGCTATAAAAATGCATTGTATTACTATAAAAATGCCATTGGCAGTGAAGGGGTTAACACTAGGGGGCAGGGAAGGGGTTAAGTATGTTCCTGGTGTGTTCTAACTGTATGGGGGGGTGGACTCACAAGCTTTCCCCGCTGCCACAAATGAGAGGTTTGTGTTTACACACATACCTCCTGTTCCCTGCTCTGTAACGAACGAGCGCGCATGCACGGCGGCGATCGCGGCTGAAAAAGATAGGACATAGAGCTACGTGCTCTCGCCTAGCAGTGCCGACCTGGCTGGTCGGCAAGCAGTTAAACCCACTTAATAACCAGACCAATTTTCAGCTTTCGGTGCTCTCACATTTTGAATGACAATAACTCAGTCATACAACACTGTAACCAAATGAAATTTTTGTCCTTTTTTTCCCACAAATAGAGATTTCTTTTGGTGGTATTTTATCACCTCTGCGGTTTTTTTTTTTTTTTCGCTATAAATGAAAAAAGAACGAAAATGTTGTAAAAAAAATGAATTTTTCTTCATTTCTATTATAACATTTTGCAAAAAAGTAATTTTTCTTCATAAACTTTGCCTAAAATGTATACTGCTACATATCTTTGGTAACAAAACAAAAAAAAATAGATATTATTTAGTCTGGGTGAAAGTTATAGGGTCTACAAGCTATGGTACCAATTACTGAAAATTGATCAATTTGATCACATCTGATGTACTGACAGCCTCTCTCATTTCTTGAGACCCTAACATGCCAGAAAAGTACAAATATCCCCCAAATGACCCCTTTTTGGAAAGAAGACATTCCAATGTATTTAGAAAGAGGCATTGTGAGTTTTTTGTTAGTTGTAATTTTTTCCCACAATTCTTTGCAAAATCAAGATTTTTTTTTCATTTTTATTTTCTTTCCACAAAATGTTCATATTAGCAGGTTATTTCTCACACACAGCATATGCATACTACAAATTACACACCAAAACACATTCTGCTATTCCTCCCGAGTATGGTGATGCCACATGTGTGAGACTTTTACACAGCGTGGCGACACACAGAGGCCCAACATGCAGGGAGCACCATCAGGCGTTCTGGAACACCCAGACCAATTCTGACATTTCTCTCCTACATGGAAAAATCATCATTTATTTGCTAGAAAATTACATAGAACCCCAAAACATTATATATACTTTTTTAGCAAAGACCCTAGAGAATACAATGGCGGTTGTTGCAACTTTTTATCGCGCATTGTATTTGCACAGCAATTTTTCTAGCACATTTTTTTTGGAAATAAAACAGTTTTGTGCTTTTAAAAAAAAAAGGCCAAATGTTTTTGCATATAATGAAAGATGAAGTTACGCTGAGTAAATAGATACCCAACATGTCACCCTTCAATATTGCACACGCCCGTGGAATGGAGCCAAACTTCGCGACTTAAAAATCCCCATAGGCGACGTTTTAAATATTTTTACTGGTTACATCATTTTAGTTGGAGAAGAGGTCTAGGGCCAAAATTATTGCTCTCGCTCTAACGTTCGCAGCGATACCTCACATGTGTGGTTTGAACACCGTTTTCATATGTGGGCGGGACTTAGGTGCACGTTCGCTTCTGTATACGAGCACACGGGAACAGGGGCGCTTTAAGTTTTTTTTTTTTTTTTTATTGTTCATTTTACTTTATTTATTTTAGTTTGACACGTTTTTCCCCAAAAATAAATGTTTTGATTACTTTTGTAAACATCCCTTGTAATAGGAATATAGCATGACAGGTCCTCTTCAGTGAGATATGGGGTCAATAAGACCCCACATCTCACCTCTAGGCTGGGAAGCCTGAAAAAAAAACGACCGCAGAGTATTGCGCAGGGAGTATTGCGCAGGGAGTATTGCGCAGGGAGTATTGCGCAGGGAGTATTGCAGAGTATTGTTCAGAGTATTGCGCAGGGGGTACTGCAGAGTATTGTTCAGAGTATTGCACAGGGGGTACTGCAGAGTATTGTTCAGAGTATTGCGCAGGGGGTACTGCAGAGTATTGTTCAGAGTATTGTGCAGGGGGTACTGCAGAGTATTGTTCAGAGTATTGCGCGGGGGTACTGCAGAGTATTGTTCTGAGTATTGCGCCGGGGTATGCTGAGTATTGCGCCGGGGTATGCTGAGTATTGCGCCGGGGTATGCTGAGTATTGCGCCGGGGGTACTGCTGAGTATTGCGCCGGGGGTACTGCTGAGTATTGCGCTGGGGGTACTGCTGAGTATTTTGCTGTGGGTACTGCTGAGTATTGCGCCGGGGGTACTGCTGAGTATTGCTGTGGGTACTGCTGAGTATTGCTGGGGGTACTGCTGAGTATTGCTGGAGGTACTGCTAAGTATTGCTGGGGGTACTGCTGAGTATTGCTGGGGGTACTGCTGAGTATTGCTGGGGGTATACTGCTGAGTATTGCGCAGGGGGTTGCAGGGATGGCTGAGCAGGGATGGATGGATCTGTGACTGCAATAGTCACAGATCCATCCACAGCGCTGCCGCCATCCGCGCTCCCCCTCTCACACTGTACCGATCGGTACAGAGAGAGGAGGGAGGAACCGGCGTCATCAAATGACGCCGGTCTGTTTACATGTGATCGCACCGTCATTGGACGGCGCGATCACGTGGTAAACCGCCGCTATCAGCGGCGATTTACCGTGATCCGTGATCCGTGACATTCCCGTGTGCGCGCCCCAGTGGGCGCGCGGGAGCGCGACTCTGGAATCATGTTATATAACGTGATCCCAGAGTTAAGCAACCACCTTGCCGCCGTTATTTTTCGGCAGGTGGTTGCTAAGTGGTTAAAAAACGTTATTTATTTTTTCATGTTTGGCAAGGTACTTTGAAAACAAACCTCATTCAAATTTCCCTTGAGTTCAAGCAGCAAGACAAATTTTTGTTCCAACATGACCTATATTGCAAGCAACCATTTATAGGATTATCCATTTATTTTCTGCTTCTGTGCAGTTTTAGAATAACACCTAGTTTTTCCTTAATTCACCTGCTAAACATGTTCCCAATGGAGACATTTTATATTTTCAACTAATAACTGAATGTTCTAAATGCAGCAGATTACAAAAATAACTGTAACTTTTAATGTTCTATTCCTGCAGTCATTTTTTTTCTACCGTTTTTAACTATGATCCACATTTCTATCATGCATTTTACACATTGGGAGGAGGGAGTGTAGTGGTATATGACAATTTGACAAATAAACTGATCATCAGCCAATGTAGATTCTCTGTAGAATTGTAGTTTCTTTTGTATCATACACTTTTGCATGTCATTGTTTAGTACAGTATACCTTTAAATAAATACCAGGCTACAAAATTCTGGCCTTTTGGTTTATATAATTTCTCTGTTTCTGACTCTTTTTTTTTCTTATTTTTTTACATGCACAACACCAGCATAATCCCAGTTAAAGAGAGTTGAATTAAGTAGGATACAGTGGTCTACTAGTTACTAATTTTAATACTTCAGACACCGAGGGTGAATGTCATTGGTGTAGGCGTTTAGTGTGATTTAAATTAAAGCTTTCAAAACGTTATAAATCTGCATGAGTAATTCCCTGCAATGCCACGATCAGCATAAAGCAATATAAAGTTGTCTGCAAGAAGCTCAATTCAAATGGTTTTACCTGGGTTGAGGTGATTTAATTGGATATCAGTCATGCATTTTTAGCAGGTTATTTGTAGGGTAGACAAGTGGTACCTCCTCTACGTTCCCCTCTTAGTTGGGCACCAAGTATAAGTCAAAAAGGATGCCTACCCAAGGGGCCTACCTTCTGGGCTATGCTAGTGAGTAGAATTATAGGGGTTTAATAATGTTGAGCTATATATATATATATATATAGATATATATATATATATATATATATATATATATATATATATATAGATATATAGATATACAGTATATATATGAATATATTTGTATATCTATCTATATATATATTTACATTCACTTTAAGGATTGATACTGCACCTTTGTTTGATTTCCACAGATGTTCTTCTTCTTCTTCTTCTACTTCATTTTGTCCTTGGGAATCAGACTGTTGCATATGTGATGACACAGGCTGCTGATAAACCCTGCTCAGAATAGACTTTCTACTAAAATCAGTTTGAACTGGCCAGAGACTGTTCAAAGCGTTTTATTTTTATTTTTTTGCCAGTCACATGATGTAATCGCCCATTTAACTGTTCCTTTGCTATTAAGAAGATATGGACATTGATTGGACTAAAACTATACGATCACACCTTTATCACGCCTAGAATACATTTGATACATACCCATATCTTATGCATATTCATACGTATAAATTGTATAACCCATAATTGTACGTTTAGAAACACTTTCACTTTTACTTGCTTATAGTAGCCGAGAACTGTGTTGTATTTCTCCACTGCAGTGAATAAAAACATTTGGACTCACTATATCAGTGGTCATCAAACATTTCTGCAGGGCCCACTAACAGGCCAGGTTTTATGCATTACCTTGGGGGAGATGCAGACTAGAATGCTACAATCACTAGTGCAGCAAATAATATCAGCTGAGATGTATTTCAGTTATCTTGCAAACCTGGCCTGTTAGTGGGCCCTGCAGGACAAGGTTGATCACCACTGCGCTATATCATCAGAATGTCTCATTTGAGACCCCTAAATTAGATTAAACAATAGGCACTTTGAATGGGATCACTGCCTTATGGAGTACCTTTACTGCAACAACTGATCTCTAATAAACTTTGTAGATGTTACTGTACATCAACATGGTCACTTGTGCAATTTAAAGGAGGCCTTGACCTCTCTACCTGCCCAGGGTATCACTGCTTCCTCACTCCCAGTAATAATATGGAGCCCCGCAATGCACCTAGCGCCGACTCCATGCGTGCACTTCACTTAACTCTTCCTCTTCCATACATGTGTACAGGTTGAGGAACTCTGTGGTACTGATCTGCTCCTGTTGCTATGAGAGGCAGACCTGCTCACAGAGAGAGTGCCGACTGGACCAAAAGTGTGTCCTCATAAAGGAAGGTCTGTGGCAGAGACTGTACTTTATTCCGTGCGCCATTCCGGCTGCTAGGCCCGTGGGAGGGACCAACCAGGTGGGCATAACCCATTCTGGCTAGAGATTGGCGGCGAGAAATGTATGCTGGAAGCAGGAGTGTTTCCTATTTGTGATTATACACCTGAACCTACCTGTCTACTTACCCTTCCACCCCTCCAACTTCTTTTCTACTAAGTTCTGCAAATAAATCCCAGAAAGAGAAGTGTATTGTGTGGACATTGGAATTCTTCAAACTCTCTTTAACACCCTGGACAGTGAGAAGATAGAGATAGCGTGCCACCCAAAACTATTCAGCAGCTCATTCGGGGGGTAGCGATATATAAGAAGGCCTGAGTTTATGGGAGGAGCCCGGAGGGTATTTAAGCAGCCCACTCACACATGCTCTTTGTCGGTTCAGTGTGCAGTACTACATGTCACTGGGCCGACTCTTCCCAGCTCACCTCATGTCCGTGAGTCTGCGCATTCAATCGCATTCGACATCGAGGGTGCATTGCGGCTTCTCCGTTCATGGTCTTCGACGGCGGTTCCCGCTTACTGTCGCAGGTTGTATTCAAACCTTTTGTATCATGTGCAATCTTGCAATTCGTTATGCTTCCTATGCTGCATTTCTTTTGTAAAAATCTGCCTCTGAGTTATTGTTGCTCATGTTCTAACATCTTAGTTACAAGCTTGGTACATTTGTAACTTCCACCTGCCAAACTATTTTGTATATTCAGTGTCCATGCTTGCTGTCTCATTCATTTGGAGATTAGCCTATATTCTTTGTATGGGTTCTTTGGCAGATTGAGGTGGTAATTGAACTCACCTGCTGCCTTGTCTGCACTTAATTAGCCTGGGGGGGTAGGTGGCTGGTAGGTGTTCGGTTCCACAGCAAGGATTTGTATCATGCATTTTACAACCGTTTTGTATCAGTCATTTCTCTTTATAACCATTTTGTATCAGATACATTGCATACTTTCCACCATTGCCATTCTATGTTTCCCCCATGCCGTGCGTTTTAGTTTCTGCAGCGGAATTGTTTGTACACGGTTCTTCTCTCTCATTTATTTACCAAAGTTATTGCCTGTGCGTCATGCATGGCGCCACACCACACCATGCCACACTCTTCGGATGTGTTGCACATCCACTCCAGTCCAAGCAAACCCAGTTGCATGTTCATTGTCCCAGGTAGGATTCGTTAGCTTGTTTGTCATGTCAAAATTCGTGGCCACTCATGGCGTTACCCGTACCATATGTTTGGTTCCCGCAGTGGAGCTTACAAAGCATTGATACGCACTTCTCGTGTTCTATTTTCTACATCAAACCTCATTGTTTTGCCCCATGCACGGTATCACACTACACCTTCCCGACATGTTTCACTCCAGCCACAGTCCACCGCAAACCCACTTGCATGGCCCACTGTCGCAAGTAAGATTTGTTATTACATTCTTTATGTCCTATCAATTTGCTACCATTCGTTGTCTCCCATATCGTTCATTAGTGGCCCCTACAGAACCTACGATTCAAACAGGCGTTGTCCTTCTACCTTATACTGCTTGCTTAAGGTACAAACAAACCAGGTGTTTCTATCCTTTCTCAGTAACCCAATTCTTATTGATTGAGACCTTGCAACAATGCAAATCATCTCAGCAGCCTGACACCCCTGTTAAGACCTTGCAACACATGACCTTTACAAAACGCAAAATAAATAAAAAAAATATATTTAAAAAACGCAAAAAAAAAAAAAAACGCAAAAAAATAAATACTTTTGCCACCACACAATCTCAGCCCCTCAGCAACCTGACACCTGTTGAGACCGTTGCAACCACGCAAAATCGTCTCAGCAGCCTGACACCCTTGTTGAGACCCTTGCAAACGCAATATCGTCTCAGCAGCCCTCACACTCATTGACATCCTTGCAACCACTCGTATAGCGTCTCAGCAGCCTGACACCCTTAAGACCCTTGCAACACATGACCCTTACAAAAGGCAACAAAAAAAAGATATATAAAAACGTAAAAAAAAAAAAGAAGCAAAATGAAATATTAAAGTGCAAAAAATAAATAAAACTTTGCCACCACACAATCTCGGCCCAGCAACCTGACACCTGTTTAGACCATTGCAACCACGCAAAATCGTCTCAGCAGCCTGACACCCTTGTTGAGAACCTTGCAAACGCAATACCGTCTCAGCAGCCCCACACTCATCGAGACCCTTGAAACCACACAAAATCATCTCAGCAGCCTGACACCTTTGTTAAGACCCTTGCAACACAAGGCCCTTACTAAAACGCAAAAAAATAAATAAATAAATATATATATACATATAAAAAAAAAACGCAAAAAAATAAAAGAAAAACTTTGCCACCACGCAATCTCGGCCCAGCAACCTGACACCTTTTGAGACCATTGCAACCACGCAAAATCGTCTCAGCAGCCCTACATTCATCAAGGCCCTTGCAACCACGCAAAACCGTCTCAGCAGCTTGACACCCTTGTTGATACCCTTGCAAACGCAATACCATCTCAGCAGCCCCACATTCATCAAGGCCCTTGCAACTACGCAATACCGTCTCAGCAGCCTCACACCATTGTTGAGACCCTTGCAAACGCAATACCGTCTCAGCAGCCCCACACTCATCGAAAGCCTTGTAACCACGCAATACCGTCTCAAGCAACCTCCCACTCATCAAAGACCTTTGTGATCAAGCAGTCTCGCCCCAGCAACATGGCATTCATTGAGACCCTTGAAGCCAGAAAAATGGGTGTTTTTCAGCCGCCCCTGATCTCTCCTCTATGTTATCTTATCAGTACATGTACACAGGATCATTTATAGTCATTTCTAGGCAGTTGAGTTCAGAAACCTTCTCGGAAAAAAAAAAAAATGGGTTCAGACAGATGTTCAAAGGCATTGTAAACACAGCCAGATGTGGTAACTCATGTTTACCAACGTTTCATTCACAGTCGTTTTCAGAAAAAAAAAAGGAAAAAAAAAAAGGGGGGAATATTGTCTCAGCAAGTTGACACTCATTTGAGACCCTTGCAAAATGTTATATCATCTCAGCTACCTCACACTCGTCTAGACCTTTGCAACCACACAATCTTGTCTCAGCAACCTAACGCCCGTTCAGACCTTTGCAGCCATACAAAGTCATCTTAGCAAACTGACACTCATTTGACACCATTGCAAATGCAATATCGTCTCAGCAACCTGACACCCGTTCAGACCTTTGCAGCCATACATAGTCATCTCAGCAGCCCGACACTCACTTGAGACCATTGCAAACGCAACATTGTCTCAGCAACTCCTCACTTGTTGAGACCCGTTCAACCACACAAGGCCATCTCAAAACAAACCTCATAATCATCGAGACCTTTACAACCACGCAATATCGTCTCAGCAAACCAGACTGAGACCCTTGCAACCACACAATATTGTCTGCAGCAGTATAAAACACTTTGCAGCACGCACCTACGTGCAAACCCGAATACAAACTAAACTTGCAAACACACCTCAGTGACAATCAGCCAAACAAACACACAGTGGCACCCAGTTGACCCCATCATCTTTAGTGGCACACGAGCCACTCATCTTTTCCCTGTCTTTTTCCCTGCAGTTAGTTCAGGTTTCCATGCAGCACCAGCGAGTGCACGTTGGTCAGCGAGTGCACGTTGGTCAGCGAGTGCACGTTGGTCAGCGAGTGCACGTTGGTCAGCAAGTGCACGTTGGTCAGCGGGTGCACGTTGGTCAGCGGGTGCACGTTGGTCAGCGGGTGCACGTTGGTCAGTGAGTGCACGTTGGTCAGCGGGTGCACGTTGGTCAGCGGGTGCACGTTGGTCAGCGGGTGCACGTTGGTCAGCGAGTGCACGTTGGTCAGCGAGTGCACGTTGGTCAGTGAGTGCACGTATATCGTCTTGTTGAGCACCTGTGTATTGTCTTGATTTTCTCACACCAATGCAAGATCCAGTCCAAGTTCTCAAACTAGACCAAGCATCAGTAGCAGACTTAGCTACGTGGGACAACTTCCCCACCTAATAGAACAGCATTTCAATCTTCATCCCGGCAGTGTCAGCCTAGCCGAGCTTTTGCATGCTTTTTTCGTCCGCCACTGGTTCTCCAAACCTTGGCCCCCAGAAATTCTCTTAATTTCTGCTTCACCCAGTCTTCATCACGCCTCGTGCTGTACCCCATTGTGGTAGCTGCCCAGGTCTGGGGCCACACTTGAACTGGACAGACAGTGTTCTTCACCACAGACAATCAAGCCACAGCCGACTTCATCAATTAAGGTAGATCAAGCCTCTCCCCATCACGTCCTTTCTGTGCAGGCTCACGCAGCTGTCACTTCGTCACCAGTTTAATATCTTCTGTAGTCATATTCCAGGCAAATGCAAAATCGCAGCTGATGCTCTGTCCCATTCCAAACTTACTTTGTTTTTCCAGCAAGAGCCTGGAGCTGACCCAATAACCATCCCTGTCCCACCCTGGTCATTGCTGACGATGGACTAAAGTAGCATCTCAACAACTCAACCCAGCTTATTAACCACTCCTTGGCACGCAACACACTGAAGGCCTATCACACTGAAGGCTTGGAACACTAACTGCTAATTTTTGGCCACTTGCCTCGGAGCAGCAATAGGCAACGTTAGACACGTCCTAGCCTTCATATTGTATTGCCACACGCAGCTGACCCTTTCTCACAATACTATCACGCCATATCTAGATGGCGTCCAGCATTTCCTGTCCCTGCAGGACCCCAGTAAACTGTCAGTATTCTCGAGCCCATGCAGTCAAGTCCCTCCTACAGGGCATACAGAAGCACCAACCTGTAGTCAGTGGCAAGCGCCTACCTTTCAAGAGTGCTCTCTTTAGGGACATGTCTGAAATCCTTACTCGTTCCCCATTTAAGGCCTTGCCCAGTATAGTCATCCAAGCTGCCATCTACCAGGCCTTCTACGGTTCCCTACGACCTAGTGAATTTACAGTCAGTGGCTCCGGCAGTCAGACACTGCTCCGACGCCACCCGACTCGCTTTCGAACCCCTACACTCTCAGTCTGCAAACGCAACAAACCAGCCCCGGGGGTTGACATCAACCTGTTTCAGACTAACAATGCCTGACGCCCAGTGACGGTGCTCGACCGACTACTGCTCCATCTACGCAGCCAATCTGATGGTAGCTTGTTGCTACCCTTTCTAAACCAGCTCCCTGAGTGGCAGCCAGTTTGTCAAGCATGTCAGAATCCTAAGTAACTTGGGCTCCAAATCCCAGTCGGTTCTCTGGACATTCTTTCCGAATTAGAGCAGGCTCAACTGCCTCCAACAGGGAGTACCAGACCACGTAATCAAGATACCAGGCTGATAGGAAGTCTCCTTGTTTTGCCACATACATCCCAAATCCTCAGGAAGAAATGGCACAAGCCTTTACCAAGCTGGCTCAATAAATACAAGAAATCAATATAAGCTATTTCCCTATCTGAGTCTTTTGCCCCCTTTTCTTGGCATACTGACCAGACCACCAAGGCACACTTCAGTTCTATTTATGTTGTAAGTCTTGTCGCGTGTTTATGTGATCCACATCACTCTCGGTCAGAGGGCCACGACCCTAAATAAGAAGGCCAGTATGGTGGCCTGAGTTTATGGGAGGAGCCCGGAGGATATTTAAGCAGCCCACTCACACATGCTCTTTGTCGGTTCAGTGTGCAGTACTACATGTCACTGGGCCGACTCTTCCCAGGTCTATTTATGTTGTAAGTCTTGTCGCGTGTTTATGTGATCCACATCACTCTCGGTCAGAGGGCCACGACCATAAATATATATATACACACACACACACACACACACACAGTATAAGCAATTTTTTTTTTTTTACAATATCTCAGCTTTGCTATACAAGTACTAGGGGAGACTAATACCATATTAGATTCAGATATTTACTTTACTGCTTGTGTGTAAAACAAATATGTTTAATTATACACCAGTTTACATTATTTGAACTTGATATCTACAGTATATGCTGTTCAGCTTTAAAGTCATCAATATTTTTTTAATTTACCAAAGATAATTATGTCTTTAAAAAACGTTATTTATATTTTCATGTTTGGCAAGGTACTTTGAAATCAAACCTCAATCAAATTTCCCTTGAGTTCAAGCAGCAAGACAAATTTTTGTTCCAACATGACCTATATTGCAAGCAACCATTTATAGGATTATCCATTTATTTTCTGCCTATGTGCAGTTTTAGAATAAAAAAAACATACAGGGGTAGATTCACATACACTTAATATTCCGCTGCGTAATCGAAATACTCTACGCTGCCGTATTTTACCAAGCTCTACACCGAATCCTGGTAGATTTTTGCCCGTACGCTACGGCGGCGTAGTCTATTTCTCGCCGCGTAATCGAAATACGCGATTGGGGGGCGTGAAGCATTTAAATTAAGCGCGTCCCCGCGGCGATCGAACTGCGCATGCTCTGTTCTGAAATTTCCCGCCGTGCATTGCGTGAAATCACGTCGTTACGTCATTCGTTGTTTGAGTAGCGGCGTTTACGAACATTCCTATTCCCGGACGACTTACGTTAAAAATAATAAAAGACGTCGGAAAACGTAGAAATTCGACGCGGGAACGACGGCCATACTTAACATGGGCTGTCTAATATTAGAGCAGCAAAAAGCTGGTATAGTGTTACGCAAATAAAAGATGACTAAAGGTGCCGTAAGAGATTGCGATTGAAGATCGTAATTTCGGGGATCGTCGGCAAAAGCTCATTTGCATACCCCGACGCGGAAAACGACGGGAAGTCCACCCAGTGGCCGCAATTTTATTGCAGCGTAGATGCGAAGGCGTACAAACACTTAATCCAGTCGAATTGAAGCCCGCAGCCGTCTATTCATGCTTTGAGGTTTTCGACTAGCTAGAAAACGCGTGTAATTTGAAATTACTCCAGTCTAACACCAGTTAGACAGACGTAATGGCTCTCTGAATCTGGCCCACAGTGCCTTGAAAAAATATTCATACCCCTTGACATTTTTCAAACTTTGTCATGTTACAACCAAGAATGTAAATGTATTTTTATTGGGATTTCATGTGATAGACCAACACAAAGCAGTACAAAATTGTGAAGTGGAAGGAAAATGATAAATGGTTTTCAACATGTTTTAACAAATATCTGAAAAGTGTGACGTGCATTTGTATTCAGCTCCCTTTACTGTTAACTATATATAGTTAAGACAATTGCCTTCAGAAGTCACCTAATTAGTAAATAAAGTCCACCTGTGTGTAATTTAATCTCTGTATAAAAACAGATTTTCTGTGAAGCACTCAGAGGTTCGTTAGAGAACCTTTGTGAACAAACAGCATCATAAAGGCAAAGGAACACACCAGATGGATCAGGAATAAAGTTGTGGAGAAATTTAAAGCAGGGTTAGGTTATGAAAAAAAATATCCCAAGCTTTGAACATCTTATTAAGCAACCCATCATCCGAAAATGGAAAGAGTATGGCACAACTTCAAACCTACCAAGACATGGCTGCCCACCTAAACTGACAGGTTGGCAAAGAAAAGCATTAATCACAGAAGCAGCCAAGAGGCCTATGGTAACTCTAGAGGAGCTGCAGAGATCCACAGCTCAATGTTCACCGGACAACTATTAGTTGTACAATCCACAAATCTGGCCTTTATGGAAGAGTGGCACGAAGAAAGCCATTGTTGAAAGAAAGCCAAAAGAAGTCCCGTTTGCAGTTTGTGAGAAGCCTTGTGGGGACACAGCAAACATGTGAAAGAAGGTTTGCTGGTCAGATGAGACCAAAATTGAACTTTCGGCCTTAAAACAAAATTCTATGTGTGGCAGAAAACTAACACTGCACATCACCCTGAACAAACCATCCCCACTGTGAAACATGGTGGTGGCAGCATCATGTTGTGGGTATGATTTTTTTCAGCAGGGACAGAGAAGCTGGTCAGAGTTAATGGCAAGGTGGATGGAAGAAAATACATGGCAATCTTAGAAGAAAACCTGTTAGGCCGCGTACACACGATCAAATATATCTGCTGGAAATGGTCTGACAGACCGTCTCAGCAGACAGATTCGATCGTGTGTACGGGCGAGCAGACAGATTTGTCCAGCAGACAGATTTTAAAGCCTGCTTTAAAATCTGTCTGCTGGGAACCCGTCACACCGATATGTCTGCTGGTTAGTACGCTAACCAGCAGACATATCTGCCCGCACATGCGTCGAATGGATTCGACGCATGCGCGGAAGTGTTTTACTTCCTGGTGCGGTGATGTGGCGGCGTCAACGTCACCGCCACATCACCGCGCTCTCTGCCGGCGGGGATTTTGGTTTGATCGTGTGTACAGCGATCAAACCAAAACAGCCAGCAGGCAATTCTGATCAAATCGGTCTGTCAGACCGATTTGAACAGATTCATTTGCTCGTGTGTACGGGGCCTTAGAGTCTGCAAAAGACTGGCGAGGAGGTTCACCTTCCAGCCGGACAAGACCCTTAACATACAACCAAAGCTACAATGGAATGGTTTGGTGGGTGCACTTTCTGCATACAAGTCACTTTGTGGTGTACTGTGAACTGTAGAAGGCTCCTAATTGGACCAAGCTACTCTTATGGACTTTTATTGAACTTTATTGTTTCATTTAGGGTTGTCCCGATACCACTTTTTTAGGACCGAGTACAAGTACCGATACTTTTTTTCATGTACTTGCCGATACCGAATACCGATACTTTTTTTAAATGTCATGTGACAGTTTTCAAACCAAAATACAGACTAAGGATATTTTCTTTAGAATTATGAAGAACTCTAACTCAAGACAATGTTTTATTTTCTTGTCACGCAGTAGTAAAAAACTCAAAGAATTTTCACAGAACATGTTGATAAATACAAAAAAAGTATTCTATTTAGGTATCGGGAGCATTTGCGCGAGTACAAGTACTCCCGCAAATACTCGGTATCGGTCCCGATACCGATACTAGTATCGGTATCTGGACAACCCTAGTTTCATTGACTGTGGTCATCATATCTCAGAGTCTGCCTTTATTTATTTATTGGGTTTAATTTCTTTTTGGCGCAGCTTGTTTTTTCTTTTGTTTTCATCTTGTTCAAGAGATAACCAACTTTTCATCTTAGTATGATTGCACCAGTCCAGAATCCGGGATAGATGTGACAATTTTGTAATATTGATCTGGGTCTGAAAACCGCATGCTCCCAGAACATTTAGGCATGGTAAGTGTTTCTGTCTTGATCCTAGGTGGTCCGGCCAAAGGAATTCTAGGAACTCATGTTAAATTTTTCTTAAAAAATATTTGGATCTGTCACTGGGAGAGTTTGAAAAAGGTACAGCAATCTAGGAAGTACATTCATTTTTAAGATATCATTTTTACCAAACCAAGTCTGTGTAAAGCCGCGTACACACGATCGGTCAATCCGATGAGAATGGTCCGACGAACCGTTTTCATCAGTTCATCAATGAAGCTGACTGATTACCTGATGTGCCTTCACACCATCGGTTAAAAAAAACGATCGTGTTAGAACACAGTGACGTAAAACACAACGACGTGCTGAGAAAAATGAAGTTCAATGCTTCCAAGCATGCGTCGACTTGTTTCTGAGCGGTCGCAGGTTTCAAACCGATGGGCGAGCGTACTAACGATTGGTTTTGACCTATCGGTTAGCCATCCATCGGTTGAATTTTAAAGCAAGTCATCTGTTTGACCGAAGGATAACGGACCGATGGGGCCTACACACGATTGGTTTGGACCGATGAAAACGAACCTCAGTCCGTTTTCAACGGTTTGAACCGATCGTGTGTACGAGCCTTAAGATGTTGCCAATATCTAAAATTCCATCTAATACAACAAGTGTGGGAGATTATATTGGAGAGTAGGGATGAGCTTCGCGTTCGATACAAACGTATGTTTGACTCGAACATTGTCAGTTCGTACGTTCGACGAAATTCGAACAAAATCGGTCGTTCGCGCCAAATTCGAGTGACGCAAAATGGCCCGTAATTCACTGCGGCATTGCGCGCTGATGATTGGCCAAGCATGCTGTATGTCCGGCATGCTTGGCCAATCACAGCGCGCAAAAAACGAAGAGCCATAATTGGCCAAAGCCTGGGTGGCTTTGGCCAATTATGGCACAGGGCTTTAGCACACGCCCCACACTATATAAGGCGGCCTGCTGGGCGGCCTTGTGTAGTGTGTTCCGGCTTGTTAATAAAAGCAATCAGAGAGACAGAGAGATTGTCTTTTTAGATAGCTAGATAGAGCAGGCAGGCAGGCAGGCTAGTCAGTTTAGCTTAATTTACAGTGTGTAGAGGATATATATACATCCCTAGGAGTTGTACATATATTTATACACTGTATAGCTTAGATAGATCAGTTCTTCATAATTTACTGGCAGGCAGGTGATTGTGCTATTTAAGACATTATCACAGGTATAGAACCCAGCAGGTACAATATTTAAAGGATTTTTTTTATTTTTTATTATTTAAGCATCAATAAAATCACTGCTCCTGGAGCAGTGATTTTAATGATGCTTAACTTAAAAAAAAAAAGAAAAATTCCTTTAAATATTGTACCTGCTGGATGTCTATAGTTTGCCTGTGAAATCGTCTTTGAGAACCCGGGTCTTGCCCGAGGGAACATGTATCAATGGAAACAAAGTTTTAAAAACTGTAATTTTTTCAGGAGTCCTGCTCCTGAAAAAACAACCGTTTTTTTAATTTTTTTTCCATTGATACATGTTCCCTGGGGCAAGACTCGTGTTCTCAAAGACGTTTTCCAACAATAACTTGAATATTGGTCTTTAAAATGATCATTTTTGAATTTGAACGTTCGAGTCCCATAGACTTCAATGGGGTTCTAAATGTTCGCGCGAACGGTCGGTCTGTTCGACGCTTCTGGTGCGAACCGAACGCCGGGGTGTTCGGCTTATCCCTATTGGAGAGTATTAGTTAGGGAGTATGTAAGATAGATCCCTAGATATTTAACTTTCTAAGATACCCATCCAAATGGAAAGCTTGATTTCAAGATAGATATTCTACAGGGATTGTAAGATTCATTACTTCAGATATTTCAAAAATGCATTTTAAAATTTGATAGTTGTGAGTACAAATCCAGTTCTCTGATTAAATTAGGTAATATTTCATGGATACCAGCAAAAAAACAAGATCATCTGTGAATGCAGCTACTTTGTGAGGTGCCTTTCTAACTTGTACTCCTGCTACGTATATGTGGATTAGATCTAATACGCCATAGCAATGGCTCTAGGGTAAGTATAAACATAAGTGCCGAGTGGAGACAGCCCTGTGGTGTACAGTTTTTTAAAGGGGTTGTAAAAGATTTTTTTCCCCCCTAAATAGCTTCCTTTACCTTAGTGCAGTCCTCCTTCACTTACCTCATCCTTCCATTTTGCTTTTAAATGTCCTTATTTCTTCTGAGAAATCCTCACTTCCTGTTCTTCTGTCTCTAACTTAACACCGTAATGCGAGGCTTTCTTCCTGGTGTGGAGAAAGCCTCTTGGGGGGGGAGGGGGTGAGCAGGAGTGTCAGGACGCCCACTAACACACAGCTTCTTTCTCTATCTGCAAAATAGAGAGTGTCTTGACATGATTGCTCGCCCCCTCCCCCCTCAAGAGGCTTTCTCCACACCAGGGAGAAAGCCTTGCTTTACGGTGTTGAGTTACAGACAGAAGAACAGGAAGTGAGCATTTCTCAGAAGCAATAAGGACATGTAAAAGCAAAATCGAAGAATGAGGTAAGTGAAGGAGGACTGCACTAAGGTAAAAAAAAATATTTAGGGAAAAAAATGTTCCTTTACAACCCTTTAAGGTGATATTGATGTATAGAGCACCATTAGATTTGACCGCAGCGATTGAATGATCGTATAGGGCATCTATCCATTTTGTCACATTTTGTCCCATTATCAATGTAATGACACCCCGAATATTAAAGGGTTTAAAGTCGTTTAGGACATTCCATTCCCGAACACCAAGGGAGCTACTGGCACTCCAGTCAGGCGAACAAGAAACACATACAAATAATTTCAAGCAAGAATCACAATCTTTATTGAGGAATACAGGCTCTTATATAAATCAAAAGAGGAGGTGCATGCATACCCTGATCATTTTACTCTAGCAATACACAAAGACATAAATTAACATGAGCTAATTAACCACTTGTGGACCGCCGAATGTACATATACGTCGGCAGAATGGCTCGGACAGGCACATGGGCGTACCTGTATGTCCCTGCCTTGACGCGGGTCGGGGGTCCGATTGGACCCCCCGGTACCTGCAGCGGACCCTGTGGATTGTAAAAACGCCTCTGGGCATTTAGCAGCATATTGTTCCGGGTCTTAAGTGGTTAACAAATCCATTTAAGCAGCTAAGATGACTTATGTGCATGACCTTTGAGTTTCCTAGTCTGGCTGTCTCCTCTCCCTAACTACAATACATATTACCACAGAACTCCTTCACACAATTACAGGGTCAATTAGCACAAGCCACAATGAAAGATCCTTAGAAGTTATCCTAGAATCATTTACATTATAACAGACAGACAGGTGGCTGGAGTTGAAAACATTAGCATCTCCTTACAGTATATGTCCCAACAGTATGAATGAGTCACTCTTTCTAATATGGCATATATCCTGAGAGATATTATGGATAAATATGCATGTCCCATTTTAAGTAATCCAAGACATTTCTTAATGTCCATTATTTTCTTGCTCACCCTGTGCCCCTAATAGACACAGGGTGATTAAGACATGAGAGGTGCATGGGGAGCTAAAGCACGGGTATCCCATACTTTCTAAGGGATTCTGGGTTCCACTGGCACTCCTGTTACAATCAATATGCTGAAAGACCCTCCACATGTTTTTCCAACTTGAAAATGAGGGGGAGTTAGGCCGCGTACACACGATCAAATATATCTGCTGAAACTGGTCCGCAGACCAGTTTCAGAGGACAGATTCGATCGTGTGTATGGACTAGCAGACAGGTTTCCAGCAGACAAAAGTTTTAAAGCATGCTTTAAAACTTGTCTACTGAAAAGCCGTCTGTCGGATATGTCCGCTGGTTAGTACGCCTAACCAGCAGACCGAAATCTCCCGCATGCGTCAAATGGATTCGACGCATGCGTGGAAGTATTTTACTTCCTGGTTCGGTGACGTGGCGGGGTCAACGTCACCGCCACGTCACCGCGCTGTCTGTCCGCAGGGATTTTGGTTTGATCGTGTGTACACAGATCAAACCAAAATCTCCCAGGAGACATGTCCGATTAAAACGGTCTGTCGGACCGTTTTCATCGGATATATCTCCTCGTGTGTATGGGGCCTTACAGAAATGAATAGGGTTGAGAGCTCTGGTGGTATTGTCTCTTACTTCTCTACCAGGCACAAAACCTGCCTGATCAGGGTGAATGACTCTCTCCGAATACTGTAAAGGTCTTAGTGGTTGTAAAGTCAGAACGTTTTGAAGTTTTCTTAATGCATTCTATGCAATTGGCTCCTGCTGCTGTCAATCGGTCGGCTAGCCTATGAGGAGAGATGAGCAGGGCAGGAGAAGGGCTGGAGTGGGGCTTTGTGTCTGAATGGACACAGGAAGCTGCTTTATGTGGGGGACACTCAACAGGAGGGAGGGGCCAGGGTCACAGAAGAGAGATCCGAGAAGAAAAGGATCCAGGCTGCTCTGTGCAAAATCACTGCAATAGAGCAGGTAAGTATAACATGTTTGTTATTATAATAGGCAAAAAAAAAATTACTTTACAATCACCTTCATGCTAATATTTTTTAACAGGTTTCAACAGTACAGTGATATGTGTATGTGAAGTATTTTTCGGAAGAGGATTGCCCTGTAATATTGAATAGAATTTTTAACAAATTTGACAAATTGTTGTCTATGTTTAGATGCAATCTACAACTATAGCTTAGAAATCTGCAAAAGTTCTTGCATTTGGGTAATATACAATATTCTATGGCTCTCAAAGGCAGCACATCATTCCTGGAATATATAGATTGCATTTACAAACCAATGCTTCAATAAACATATATAAGAACACAGGCCCAGATTCAGAGAGCGATTACGCCTGTCTAACTGGTGTTAGACAGGAGTAATTTCAAATTTTGCGTGCCGTACCACTAGTTTGAATCCTCAAACCATGATACGGCGGCTTCGGGCTTCGATCCGAGAGGCTTACGTCTTCGTAAGCCTTCGGATCTACGCTGCGATATTTTTGCGGCCGCTGGGAGGAGTTTGCGTCGTTTTCATGCGTCGGGATATGCAAATGAGTTTTTACGGCGATCCACGAAGATACGAGCGGTCTTCGCAATCGCTTTCGTGTATTTTTTTCTACGTACTGTTAGACCAGCTTTTTGCTGGTCTAACGGTGCGTAGCCCATGTTAAGTATGGCCGTCGTTCCCGCGTCAAATTAAATTTTTTTTTTTACGTAAGTCGTTCGGGAATAGAAATGTCCGTAAACGACGCTACTCAAACGACGAATGACGTAACAACGTGATTTCGCGCAATGCACGGCGGGAAATTTCTGAACGGAGCATGCGCAGTTCGATCGCCGCGGGAACGCGCCTTTTTTAAATGCTTCACGCCCCCTACTCGCGTAGATGGCTTGCACCGGGAGAAATACTCTACGCCGCCGTCGTTTACTGGACAAAATCTACCGGGATTCCATGTAGAGCCAGGTAAAAACGGCAGGGTAGAGTATTTCTGTTACTCTACGCTAATCTAATTCTCTCTGAATCTGGCCCACAGTTTTCTAGCACTCTAGTAAAATAAATTATACTTGATGAAGAAATCTTTCTTTTGTAATAACTAATATTGTTATTTTTTGCTATATACTGTATATTCATCAATGGCCACAAAGGATCAATCAACTTTGCAACCACCAAATGCCTTTGGAAATCTAAATATAATCTGGAATTGTAGTGGTGACATAGGGGGTTATTTACGAAAGGCAAATCCACTTTGCACTACAAGTGCAAACTACAAGTGCAAAGTGCACTTGAAATTGTACTGAAAGTGCACTTGGAAGTGCAGTCGCTGTAGATCCGAGGGGGACATGCAAGGAAAAAAACAGCATTTTAGCTTGCACATGATTGGATGATAAAATCACCAGAGCTTCCCCTCATTTCAGATCTTCCCCTCAGATTTACAGCGACTGCACTTCCAACTGAACTTTCAGTGCAATTTCAAGTGCACTTTGCTCTTGTAGTTTGCACTTGTAATGCAAAGTGGATTTGTCTTTTGTAAATAACCCCCATAATCACTATGTGGTACATATCCTTTGCATAGGACAGGGCTGTGGGCGGGGCCCAGCAGGCTCCACCAATTACAGGTTTCCTGCACAAAACTACAGGAGGGGGTGGAGACAAGACCAGCCAGAAGGAGAGAAGGTGGCAATGACTGGTCTTTATTACAGGGAACTCCTAAAAGGAAGACATTTTCACAGTGGATTACTCACAGATTTGCAAAAAATACACAAAGCACACAAAGTTAGTATAAGCAGGCCTCTTGTATATAGACATGTTTTATAATCCTGGATTTCAGCTTTAAACAATCACATTTTTGTTAGATGAAATCTAAAATAATTGCAATAAAAAAAGCATTACTGCGTATGCATTCCACCACAAGAATTTAACATTTATAATTAGAAAGCCTCAACAGTATTTAGCAGAAAAATTGTATGATTGCAGCTGATCATCACCTATCGAGAAGAATATTGCTGAAAAAAAAGCTTAAAACCTTGGCAACTGTACAATATGGGGTATATTTAAAAAGCAAAGAATTTGACTTTCACAAGCATCTTGTGGTGTAGAATCAACCACATGCAAGTGTTTAAAATGTAAGCAATTGACTCTCAACCAGAGCATGCGTGTAAAAGGCCCCCTCCCTTCTTTTTACCTTTATACTGTAAATAAACTGAAGGCCAAAATGATTATATACTGTATAATGTAGAGTATTATAATATATATATATATATATATATATATATATATATACACACACAGTGGGGGAAATAAATATTTGACCCCCTGCAGATTGTGTAAGTTTGCACACTTACAAAGAAATGAAGGGTCTATATTTGTTATCATAGGTGTATTCTAAACAATAGAGACAAAATATGCTCCAAGAATCCAGAAAAAAAAAACCACATGATACAATGTTATACATTGAGTTGCAGTTTAGTAAGTACAATAAATATTTGATCACCTACCAAACAACATTAATTCTGACTCCCTCAGAGTGGCTACAGTATGTGCTCATGTGGTACACAGATTAGTCCTGCCATTTAAGAAGGTGCTCCTAACGACAACACATTATGGGCCAGATTCAGGTAGAGTTAGGCTGGAGTATCATATATACGCCAGCATAACTCTCACTTTGAGCTGGCGTTTCTGTTTTCTGTAAGCAGAAAACAAGAAACGCCGGGTTGGAGTTCCTAAACGAGCGGCGTAATTGTATTTCGCCGTCGTATCGGAACTGCAATTTTAAAAATGGCGCTCGGGGCGTTCCAGCTGATTAACGCCGAGAATATGTTAATCAGCGAGAATCGGCAATTCACGATCGTACTCGGGCCTGACGCAGTGACTTTCCGACGTTTCCGTAAGCGATACGCGGCGTAAAGAAAAACATGCCCCCTAGGTGGAGTATCCTATGTTAAGTATGGCCGTCGTCATCGCGTCGAATTTAAAAATGTTCGCGTCGTTTGCGTAAAACGTCCGTGAATGGGGATTGACGTCATTGACGTTCACTGACAGAATTTGGAGCATGCGCACTGACAGTCGACGCATGCGCAGTATGTTCGCCACGGGATCGCGTCTAGTTTAAATAATACACGCCCCCTACCCGCCCAATTTGAATTCCGCTGGCTCATTTTCGCTACGCCGCCGCAACTTTAGGAGCAAGTGCTATGTGAATAACAATACTTGCTCCTAAAGTTTCGGCGGAGTAACGTAAATGAGAAACGTTACTCCAAAACAAAGATTCGCTCTCCTACCTGAATCTGGCCCTATGTGTATAAAATACTTAAATTGTATGTTTATTAGGTTTTCACAAAGCATACAAAGCAAAATGCACAATTCAGGTATTATGAACAAAAAGTGAGATATGATAAAGAATGTGGATATAAAATAATAAACAGAACATGAAAAAGAACAATAGTAATACATCATGGCTCAGTTTTCTTAGCTGCAAGTGTAGATACAGAAAGGGACTGAATAGAGATCACCTAATACAGACCAAAGTTTACATGTACAAGAGAGGTTGAGCTATGAGAGATTACCTGTTGTATTCTAAGGCATCCCTGATCTCCCAAACATTGTTAAATCATGGCAAAGAGTTGTCTATCATTGCTGTCAAGTGATGTTAATATCATCTATGGCCATAAGAAATGGCAGAAAAGTAGGGGGGGTAAGGCTGCATTCACATCTAGGCGACAAGTAACGCCGCGTACGCTGCTTTACTTGCCGTGATTCGATTCATTTTTTTTTTTTTAACAAATTCTCTCCATTGATGTCTATGGCCAAACGCCAATGTCGCCTGAAAAAAAGGGTCCGGGACTTTTTTTCAGGCGGCAGGTGTACGGCGTTTCAGAGATGTGAACCATCTCTATAGACATCAATGGAAATTCGCCCCTCCAGCGGCACGAGCTTTGGGCGTCGGGCGTTTTGTCGCCTAGATGTGAATGGAGCCTAATAGACAACCAACACTGAGGTATAGCATGTTTTGCTGCTAACAGAATAAAAGACATCAATCTCTCTAGTAGCCTTAGTAGTGCCTGGGATTGGAAGACCTAATAGGAAATGTATGGGATTTTAGGGATTAGGAATATCTAGGACCTTTTGCAAAAGATTATGAACTTCTGTCCAAAAGGGTGTGATTCCTGAACTTTCCCAAAAAGATATAGTAATGAGTGCCTATAGCAGCATCACATCTCCAACATTGCCCATAGGTTATCAACTTTCGAGCATATAAGAAATCTGGAGTCCAATACCAAAATAGTATTTTGTACGCAGTCTCTCTCTGTACCACGTACCACCTAAGGATATAGGCCGATGAAGGTATGGGACCATTTTCTCATATATGTATGACTGGCTTCAGTTGGGGGGGCTGCATGCAAGATTTTATAAATATATGAGATTAAGTGGGGTTCATAGGGGCCCTTAGAGCACAGTAATTCAGTTGGTGTGTCTAAAGTCGGGGGGGAGATTTTGGAGCAAAATGTTTTTTTAATTTGTAGGAAGGAATAAAAAAGAGATTTTGGGATCTGATGTTTGAATTGCAGCTCTGTAAATGATAGAAGTTTACATGTCACTGGGTGTACCAGGTGACGTAATTGAAAAATTCCAGCTTGGGTCCAGGGTAACATATGGTTAAAGGATAAGCTCTGTACGGGATATCTGGGTTGAATAAAACATTCACAAGTACTGAGCACACTACTACAGCATCGTTTGAAAATCAACAGAGTAAACAACATCGGGTTTAGACATACACTTCTCAGTTGAGGCATAAATTTGTCTGAGAAAGGCCAAAGCATGGAAAAAGGGTGTGCAGGGGATGTCACCCCCATTTCAATTTCAGACCATCTGTTCAGGGCAATAGCACTTAACTGTGTGGCATAATAATATTTTAAGAGATTTGGGGCTCCCAATACTCCCCTGTTGAGCAATGCCTGAACCACTGAGCTTCCTATCCAATGGGAGGCATTCTTCCATATAAAATTAAGAAAATTTCTCTAAAGTGCCTTTAAGTGGGGCATGGGGATCAACACTGGGAGGGTCTCAAATAGACAAAGTAATTTGGGAAGTATCGACATTTTGAGAACATTGATTCTCACAAAGAAAGAGGGATGTTATTCCAGGCTTTTAGTAAACAATTTATTAATGAAAATAGAGAGGGAAGTTATCCTAAAATAATGTAGAATATGAGGAAGTCAGTGATAATTAAAATTTCCCTGAAGGGAGTCGAGAAGGTTTGTTGGGATATTAATAGGAAGGGCTTCTGTTTTAGTTGGATTACCTTTAAACCATAAGATGATTACAAAAAAACACAGGGTATCATGAAGGGAGGGAAGGGAGATGTGGGGATGGGTCAATGTTAATAAAATTTTGTCAGCAAATAAGGACAGCTTATAGTCCCTCTGTCTCAGCATAACCCCCCTGAATACCGGAATGGGAATGGATAGAGCCAGGATCTCTAAACTAAGTATGAAGAGCAAAGGTAACAAGGGGCACCCTTGTCTGTTGCCATTACTAAGAGTAAATGACTGCGACAGATGGGAAGCAAGCTGTACTTGGGAAGTAGGTAGACCAGGTAGACCTGAGAATCTATACCGAGACAAGACTGCAAACATAAATGACCAATGTAAGCAGTCGAATGCTTTTTGAGCGTCTAAGCTTAACACTAGGGTAGGTCATTTGGTTTTGGTTAGGAGATCTATAAAGTCGATAATGGGCCAGATTCTCATAAGAGATACGACAGTGTATCTCCAGATACACCGTCGTATCTCTGTTTCTGTGCCCAGGTATCTATGCGACTGATTCCTAGAATCATTTACATATAGATACGGCGCAGATCCGACTGGCGTAAGTCACTTACACCATCGGATCTTAAATGCAATACTATGCTGGCCGCTAGGTGGCGTATATGCAAATGAGCATGATACGCAGATTCCCGAACGTATTTGCGCCGTGTCGCCATAGTTTACGTCATTTCCGTAAGCGTAAGGTTACCCCTGCTATAAAGTGGTTTAACTTTATGCATGCCATGTTAAGTTTCGTTGGGATTTTTTCGTTGTTTACGTAACTCGTTTGCGAATAGGGCTGTGCGTTAATTACGTTCACGTCGAATCCAATGTATTTGTGGCGTACTATGGAGCATGCGCACTGGGCTACTTTTATGGCTAGCGCAAGCGCAGTTCATTCGGCGCGGGGGCGCGCTTAATTTAAATACAAGCCGCCCCCCTTTGAATTACGCAGCCTTACGCCAGGCCATTTACACTACGCCGCCGCAAATTGCAGAGCAAGTACTTGGAGAATACGGCACTTGCTCCTGTAAATTTCGGCGGAGTAGTGTAAATAGGGAAGGCTACGCAATCGTGGATATACAAGAATCTGGCCCAATATGTCTTGTATTATCCCCAGCGTGTCCAGTGGGAACCAAACCTACCTGGTCCTTGTGTATTAGCGATGGGAGCAGTAGGGACAACCTATTTGCAAGGATTTTCATAAATATTTTGTAGCCCAAATTTAATAAAGCAATAAGGCGATAATTGTCAGGGATAGTCAGCTGTTTATCTGGCTTTGGGATGACCGTAATAAAAGCATGAAAGAATTGTGGGTGGGGTACAGTACCCCTCATCAGAAAAGCAAACACATTTACTATGTGAGGAATTAAAATTGCAAGGAAGGACTTATAATAGGAGTAAGGCAGTCTATCAGGGCCTGGTGATTTATGTGACAGTAAATGTCAGATAACCTCAGTTATTTCCTCAGCAGTTATAGGCATATTTAATGTAGAACAGTTATCAGGAGTTATTTTGGGCAGCTGTAGGGAAGCAAAAAAGGAGTCAAATTTCTCTTGTATAAACTGGGAGTTTTGGTCCATACTTAAACATTTATAAGGTTTTTTTGTTAAAATTTGCCAAAATCTTTAACAAGATCCGGGGACAGTCGTTTGGGATATCATTGGATTGCATAAAAAATCAGGCATAAAGATAAAGTGACATGGTTTCAAATTATGAACTAGAGGCTTATTAGCATGTTCATAAAACTTCTGTCTAACATAGGGTTAGATATCTTACTCAAGTCCAGTCACCTAATAGGATTACGAAGAGAGACAACAGGACACAGATGGTCCACAGTGTGGGAAAGGAGTAAATGCTCCTCTGCTGCAGCTAATTTAGTTAGAAGGTTAGATTCACATTTCAGGTGAGATCCAGCGGATACACATTCACACCTGAAAAAAGTTTTGTGGGAGATCTCAGATACTGTCAGGACTATTGGAGTTAAACATAATTAATTCCTAAGGCCTCTACATATCCTAAATGTTTCATATACATTTTATGAACATCTCAGAAGCCATCTTGTTAAAAAAAAAAAAAAATAGGTTAAACGTCCGGCGTAAAGTTATTCCCCATAGATGAGGTGCAACCCATGCAAAGATATGGACCAGGGAACACAAGCCTAGGTATTGTACGTTGGACGTCTGTGAATATGGGCCGACGTGTGTCTGACTGGGCGTAGGTTAGGTTCACGGCGTACACAGTGATCCGGCGTATCTTAGGCAGTTGTTCCGACATGGTTGTGAGCATGCGCACGGGGATGCGTCCAAGTTACGACGCATGCGCAGTTTGTTTCAAGTACTTGTCTGGCGCTCGGCCCATCATTTGCATGGGGTCACGCTTCATTTGCATTTGCATGGATCACGCCCACTTCCACCTACGCTGGCCTGCGCCTTCCATAAATACGCCATACTGGTGCAACGTTGGGAGCAAAAGCTTGCTGAATTTTGTGCTTGTTGCCTCTCCGCGTTGCATCGGCCTGGTGTATGTGTGTTAAGTTACGGCAGCGTAATGTGCGCCCACTCTCTGTGAATCTGGGCCCTGGTGTTTATATTAGCCAGAAGAAGAATGTGATTCCAAGCAGGGGAGGGCTGGCAGGGGGGGCAAGGTGTAATTTTGGAAATCTCCCCCCGGGCTGGTGACACTATGCACAGCCATCAGCCGTCACTACCAAATGCTGTTTTTGCAGAGCAGGAATATGCCTACTGGAGCTCTGTTAACACAGGTCATGGCCGCTGCTCACCTCCCACTGTGCAGCGGTGCCTGTGTCAGCTCAGAGGTAGATGGCTGCAGAGCTGAGCTATGTCTCGTCTCACACATAGCTCAGCCTCAGAGCACACCAGCGCTGACATCCCCTTCTCTCTCTGCACAGACATAAGGAGAGATATAGCTCATCTGCTCCTCCTCATTCTGAGTCTGCCCTGCCCACACTCCCCAGGCATGTGTGGGCACTGGACAGGAAGTTTGAACCCAAAAAAGCATCAGACAGCCTGCCTGCGCCTCAGCTTCCATCCTGGTAAGCTCACCCTCTCAAGTCAGGCTTTGGTGAGCAGAGACCCTCTTTACACAATAGTCCACAGCATTCATCCTTAAATCAAGTTTTCCAGAACACCCCTTACATCAGATCTGATGTATAAGGGGTCTGTGCGGACTCTGATGTAAGGTGAGGCTCTGTGCGGACTCTGGTGCAAGGGGGGGCTCTGTGCGCACTCTGATGTAAGGGGGGCCTCTGTGCCATCTCTGATGTAAGGGGAGGACTCTTGTGATCATGAAAAATCTTAGACATCGATCCATCACTTTTTCACGCTCTATGGGACACTTGACTGGACTTGCCCCCCAGGCAGGGCCGGTACAAGGCAGGGGCGGGAGGGGCGAGTGACCCTGGCGCTACCAAGTTTAACAAGGAGGGGGGCGCAATCAGCCGCGGCCGCCAGACCAGTTGGATTGTCTGTCACTCACTTTTACTGAGTGATAGACAGTGCGGGCAGCGGCTGTGGCACACTGACTTTACTGTGTGCCGACTGCGCTCCTCTGTCCTGGCTCCCTTTCCTCCTGTGAGCTTCCTCTCGCCCCCCCATCGAGGATTTAATTGGATTATTCCTGGCATGCGCCGCGTGACGTCACGCCGGGGGTGAGAGGTGACTCACTGAGACAGAGAGGGAGGACTCGCGAGGAGCTGTCTGCAAGAAAAAAAAAAGGACAAGACATGAGGAGCCTGCCTGCGCCTGCCTGCCCTACAGTACAGAGTGTGTGGACTGTCTGCAACAGAAGAAGAAGAACTATACTGTGTATCTGTGTACAAAGTAAAAACTTAAAGAGGTGGTTCACCCTAAATATAATCTCTCCCATGTGATCCAGCATACTGGCGTCAGCGCCAGTATGCTGTTTTTTTTTTTTTTTTTAATCCCCCACTTACTGTATTATGTTCAATTTTAATTTCTTTCCCCCATGGTGGATGGCGCCAGTATAGCGCGTCACATCTTACGAAAATACCCGATAAGGACTCGGGTAATCTCGGCGAAATGCGCCGCCTGTGCACAGACCTAGAAGCTGACTGCGCAGGCGCCGTATTTCTCCGAGTCCTACGGCTATGGCGCGTCACGCCCTCCGAAAAAAGCCGGAATAGGACTCGGAGAAATACGGCGCCTGCGCAGTCAGCTCCTAGGTCTGTGAGCAGGCGCCGCATTGCGCCGAGAATATCCGAGTCCTTATCAGGTATTTTCGTAAGATGTGATGCGCTATACTAGAGCCGTCCACCGCGGGGGAAAGAAATTAAAATTGAACATAATACAGTAAGTGGGGGATCACATGAGAGAGACTTTCTGACCATGAGACCTGAGATGACCATAATTTTTTGTTATTTTGAGCTTGCCTTCCTTGTCTGCATAAAAAAAAAAAAACATTAATTGCAGCCTCACTGTGCCGTCACATGCAGCCACTGTGCCCATCAAACACAGTCACTGTGCCCATCAAACGCAATCACTGTGCCCATCACACGCAGCAACAGTGCCCATCACACGCAGCCACTGTGCCCATCACACGCAGCCACTGTGCCCATCACACGCAATCACTGTGCCCATCAAACGCAATCACTGTGCCCATCACACGCAGCCACTATGCCCATCACACGCAGCCACTATGCCCATCACACGCAGCCACTGTGCCCATCAAACTCAGTCACTGTACCCATAAAACGCAATCACTGTGCCCATCACACGCAGCCACTGTGCCCATCACACGCAGCCACCGTGCCCGTCAAACGCAGCCACCGTGCCCGTCAAACGCAGCCACCATGCCCATCACACGCAGCCACCGTTCCCATCACACGCAGCCACCGTGCCCAACACACGCAGCCACCATGCCTGTCAAACGTAGCCACTCAGCGGTGCCCAACAAGTGCAGCCACTGTGCCAAACACAGCCACTAGGTGGCTGTGTTTCATGGCACAGTGGCTGCGTTTGATGGTCACACTGGTGGCAATTGGTGGGGCAAACTGGCAGCACACTGGCGGCAATTGATGGGCACATTGGCAGAACACATGGGCGGCAATTGATGGGGCAAACTGGCAACAATGGTAACCATGAATTGTTGCCAGTTTGCCCCATCAATTGCCGCCAGTGTGCCCATCAATTGCCACTAGTGTGCCCATCAATTGTCACCAGTATGCTGCCAGTGTGCCCATCAATAACCACCAGTGTGCCCATCAATTGCCACCAGTGTGCTGCCAGTTCGCCCGATCAATTGCTGCCAGTCTGCCCCATCAATTGCCTCCTGATTGGCTGAGAGGTGGGTAAGTGTTAGAGAAGTGGTTCCCTAAGGCCCTTTTTCGAGCGTTATTACAGCATTATTTGAGCCTTATTACAGATTCTATCTTAAAAAACGGGGGGGGGGGGGCACAGTTTGCCATCTTCGCCCTGGGCACCAAATGGCCTTGTCCCAGCACTGCCCCCAGGCCTAAGGCTGCTAGCCCTCCCCTGATTCCAAGGTTTTAACACTGGACAAAAACACACATATTTTTTTCCTACTCATTACTGAGAAATAGGGCTTATTCAAAAACGACCATATGAAACATATTGCATCAATTTTGTGAAAATAGTGTAGCGCTGCATATCTATAAATCTTATATAAACAAATAATTATACATTCCATAAAACAATTTCTGAAAAAAGAAAAATTATAAAAAACGGTTCATATGTAGGTTTCCAAAGCTGTCACCACTGTGTAAAATCCTATTTAAATGGATCCAATATTCAATGCAAACCACCACCTGCTAAAATGCCTGCTCACCTCAAGGATGAGTATAAAACTTATAGACAGATCACTCCTTGTGTCTACCACGACCAATCCACTTTACCAATGGTAGTAATTCCTTCAGTCCCCAGACTGCACTCCTGTGTGGATAATCAACGTTTTAATTGTTTCCAAACACCACATTCCTCCATTCGCTTTTTAATAATCAATTCCACTTATATTTCCAGGGGTTAAGGACATGAAACAAAAAACACAAGTACCATAGTGTTCTCTGCTTTTAAATTTATTAAAAAAGCCCCCATAAAAAGTTACACTTACAGGAAATAACAATAAAAACAGCAAGTATCAAACCACCAGCTCAGTCACCGTAGATCTGGACTCACATTGCTTCGTCTGACATCACAGATTTGACTCCTCCCCTCTAAACACGTGTCGGCCTCTCATTGGCCTTCATCAGTAGATGGTGATTTGATACATGCTGTTTTTATTGTTATTTCTTGTACGTGACTGAAGGAATTACTACTATTGATAAAGTGGATTGATCGTGGTGGACACAAGGAGTGATCTGTCTATGAGTTTTGGACTCATCCTTGAGGTGAGCAGGCATTTTAGCAGGTGGTGGTGTGCACTGAATATTGGATCCATTTAAATAGGATTTTACACAGCGGTGACAGCTTTGGAAACCTACATACAAACTGTTTTTTTATTAAAAAAAAAAATATAAAAATGTTTTTTATAATTATAAAATTTTAATTTTTTTTATGGAATATATAATTATTTTTGTATATAAGATTTATAGATACACAGCGCTGCACTGTTTTCACAACATTAATATTGCAATAGGTGTGGTGTATCACTATACTGTAAGGCCATATACACACGATCAGTCCATTCGATGAGAACGGATCAAAAGGACCATTTTCATCAGTTAACCGATGAAGCTGACTGATGGTCTGATGTGCCTACACACCATCGGTTGTGTCAGAATGCGGTGACGTAAAACACAACAACGTGCTGAAAAAAACAAAGTTCAATGCTTCCAAGCATGCCCCGACTTGATTCTGAGCATGCATGGCTTTTTAACCAATGCTTTTGCATACTAAGGATCAGTTTAGACCTATTGGTCAGGCGTCCATCGGTTACATTTTAAAGCAAGTTCTCTTTTTTTGACCGAAGGATAACTGACCGATGGCGCCCACACACGATTGGTTTGCACTGATGAAACGGACCTTCAGTCAGTTTTCATCGGTTTTGACCACCGATCGTGTGTACGCGGCCAAAGTGTTCAGACGCTGTGTAGACACTCAGAGGGGTATATTTGATTTTTTTTTTTTCACACGTCATTATAGGAGTAATTTATTAGCATTGTGGCGCTGATTGTTTTTCTTACAATTTATATAAATTACTGCATAAGCAATTACATTAACAATAATTCCAAATATATTAGTGAATTGGAGTAGTTCTAGGCGTGATTAACAATGTTACTTATATTGTTTTTTTTGGTTTATATTTTTCTGTTATTTTTTTTTCCAAATGATATATTGTTTGGGCATTCATAAAAATGTATTGCCATATCTGTATCTTAACATAGTGAATATAGCTTGCTTATAACATTATGCATATTTATTGTATTGGGATTTTAAGAGTAATATCCTTGTGAAATAACACATTGGTTTTAGTTCCTAACTTAAAGAATTAAAAGAAAGGTAATTAGTGTGGGTATATTTTCTTAAATGAATGAATCTTTTGAGTCACCGCCAGGTCTGGAGTGTTTTTTACACATAAGTGACATTTCAGTATAATTCATAGTGTTTCTTTAAGCCCAAGTCAAAGGTTATTCAGAAATTAAATTAAATGTATTAGGAAAAATAGAATTGGCTACTGTGAATAAAGGGAACTACAGTTTCCTATATGAATTATCCAGGAAATGACCTGTGTTTTGTGTCACCTGTAACGTGAAAGGCATTTCCACAAGCACATTCTAGGGGAATATAGAGGGTTACACATGACAGTGAAAGGGGAGGCTGAAAAAATCTTGAAAGGGGAGAAGATCTTGAGTCTTTCAGATGGAGACACGAGTGGAGAAAGACAGTACGAAAGGATGTAGGAGTGTTGGAGAAGTCCTTTGGGACACCCAGCTGATACTTCTCAAAACAACAGATTTCTTAAATCTCTGGTAATGTATTAATTTATATTTTTACCTTTTGGGTAATTGAAGTTGTTTGAGCATATGCTTAACTAAACTAATCAATGTTGGTAGTGTCAGTTTTGGGTTTTGAGTTGAATTCTGACTGCAGCATAAGTTCTACTCCCTTTTAACAAACAAATACCGGTACATATCTTGTTATATATCAACAAAACTGACTTCAAAGTCTTACGTCCTGTACACACAATCGGTTCATCCGATAAAAAGGGACCGATGGATTTTTTTCATCAGATATCCGATGAAGCTGACTTTCATCAGTCTTGCCTACACACCATCGGTTAAAAATCCGATCGTGTCCAACAGGTTAAGGTAAAACACAACGACGTGCTGAGAAAAATGAAGTTCAATGCTTCCGAGCATGCGTCAACTTGATTCTGAGCATGCGTGGATTTTTAACCAATGGATTTCCCCACAGTCGATCGTTTTTTCTATAGTTTTTTTAACCATCAGATCATTTTAAAACAGGTTCTAAGTTTTTTCAACGATGGGAAAAAAAAAACGATGGGGCCAGTGTTGCCAACCATCCATATTTTTAAGGAGAGTGTGTAAAAGGCAGGGGGTGTATGTGACAGGGAGTGATTAGAGGCAGGGGGTGTTAGTGGCACCGCAGAGGGTAGGGGTGGAGACATGGGTTGTTGGTGGCACCGCAGAGGCAAGGTATGATGGAGGCAGGGGGTGATTGGAGGCAGGGGGCCTGAGGGAGATTGGAGGCAGAGGGAGATTGGAGGCAGAGGGAGTTTGGAGGCAGGGGGAGATTGGAGGCAGGGGGCCTGGGGGAGATTGGAGGCAGGGGGAGATTGGAGGCAGAGGGAGATTGGAGGCAGGGGGAGATTGTGGCACCGCAGAGGGGGGTGAAGGCAGGGGGTGTTGGTGGCAGAGGGGATGGAGGCAGGGGGTGATGTGACTAAATAATTTGCCCTTATTATATCGAAAATAACAAAAATATGTTTTTTTACCTTAATATCTACCTTAAATCACATTGCTATTTGCCTAACATACTTGTTTGTAGCCTAAATACTGAAATTTGCACCTAAAATTTTAATTTAGTATCTTTTGTGAAACACCAGTAAAACGTGGCAGCGCCAGTAAATCTCGGGTGTCGTGCCAGTAAATTTCAATCTGGTAGGTTGGCAACACTGGATGGGGCCCACACACAATCGGTTCATCTGATGAAAACGGTCAATCAAACCGTTTTCATCAGACGAACCGATCGTGTGTACGCGGCATTAGAATGGATTAATTAATTGGATTAATTGTAGTATGTGTTGAACCTCAGATTCATCCTAAATGTATCTTGTTTTCAAATAAGTCTTGGTTAAATTACCAAGTTATATATGTTTAACAGAGTTGTACATATACAGTACTGTAAAAGAGGTTTAAAGGAACACTAAAGGTTAATTTTTTATTAGATCAATTGATTGCTGTAAGATAGAGCATTTAAATATCACTTACCTCATTTTTCCTTTTGACCTCCAAAATACAGTAATCCAGGTTTAAAAATGCCATTTCCTGTCTCTCCTCTTCTTGCTTTCCACCAGCACCTGAGCTGTTTGGCATGGTGGAAAGTAGAATGTTCTCACCCCCTCCCTATGACTACAACGCTGCGTGAAGATGCTCTCTTATCCCTCACAGGCATGGAGGCTAAGCCTAATGGCAACTATAGTTGCCATTAGGCCGTGATGTAGTAAGAATTAACACGCATCGCAAACCAGGAAGTCAGTGAGAATAATGATTCAGGAGTGACAGAGGTGAATAAAACAGCTCGATTTCAACAAGTATCAAACTAGTTATAATGCAAAACATTCATTTTTACTCTATCAGCTACTGTCAGACTTTAATTTAAGAGGAAAATATTTTTGTCTTTACAACCCCTTTAAGCTTGAAGGTCTTTGTTTTGAAAATAACTTACATGTGTTAAATTCAACACCTTGTTTGGTTTTAAAAGTCTTTAGAGCCACAGAAAGCTATTTACTAAGTGTTACTAAGTCTAAGTTTACTAAGACATAAAGGCCCAGATTCACAGAGCGATTACGCCTGCGCAACTGCTGTTGCGCGTGCGTAAGTCTAAATGTGCGCGTGCGTATAGTTGGACGCGATTCACAAAACAATATACGCCAGAAATCTACGTTTTTTGGTCCGGCGTAATTGAATTAGACCTTCGCTTGCCTTCGCGCAAAACTGCGCTAGACACACCATTGATTTGCTAGTCAAATATGCTAATGAGGGAGTTACGGGGATTCACAAAAAAACGCAGTTGCTGCGCAGGCTACGCGATGTGCGCAACTGCAAAATGTTCTGTCTAAAGTTAGAGGACCTAAAAGCTGGTCTAAATTTTGAAAAAAAGTCTAATTGTCAGATAAAGCAACACTGTTAGTGAGGAGTTCAGCAGTCACACGTGTTGCCCAACAATCTGTATGCCAACATGCCAGGGGCATCGTCGCGCATAGCTATACTACTGACTTTAGATGAACAAAGAAGGATGAGGGCACGGAGGATGGCACTAAGGAGGGCACGGGAGATGGTTTTTTTTTGGCTTATATCAAATTTACAATTTAATCTAATCTAATACAATATTCTTATCTGATACAAGCCCCTCACTCTTCACTTGATATATCACACACGCATAGACATCTTTGGCATGAGAGATTCTGAGGTGTCTCGCATCTTCAGATTCACCCCTCATGCCATCGTGGAATTACCACAACCTTGCAGGAGGACATCAGCAGCCCAACACATGGCACTACCCATGACACCCATGACAGCTACATATACAATCAGAGCCCCATCCCCACAGATTGCGAACAGAACATGTATGGGGACAGCTGGCTGGTTGGTGAGTGACATGGGAGTCAGGCATGACTATCCCCTCCCGTGATGCACACCTCACAAGTGGCACATGCATGACTAACATCCACCTGTCTTTTCCCTTCAAGGTGACTCTGCATATGAACTGGAACCCCATCTCATGACCCCATCTCATGCCAGCTCACATTATGCATCTTTGCACGTTAAACACACACATTAATCATGGCACAATGAGAATGCATGCATGCACACCACTATGGTCCCTAGCACACACACCCCACATCCTCATCAAATTGGATTGGCACCAGTCCACCATGCAAGACTGGTGAGCAGTAACGCCACGTCAAGGCTCCAATTATGTCACTGTACATTCATACACCATTCACACGGACCTGGGAATCACTTCTCCCTGGTCCTGGGGAACCCTTCTCCACCAAAATTGAGGGTGACACCCCTTTTCCAGCAGGAATGTCACCCCCACATTCAAACATCATTCACAACCCAAAATATGCCAAAAAAGTCAAACAAACAAAAATGCATAGAAACAAAAAATGCATAGGAAAAAAAAAATGCTTAGAAAAAACAAAAAAAAGCAGAGAACAAAAATAAAAAAGCTTTCAAAACAAACAAAAGGGGGAAAAAAAAATTATTGCCCTCTGCCTGAGCCACGCCTGGGGCGCCCCCGGCCACGGCCCCGGACCCTCAGGGGAGACGCATGGGGGAGGGGAAAAGCCGGGGAAGGAGGAGCAGCCCCTGAGATCTGCCCACCTGGCGGCCTGCCCTCCAAGGCCACGGCTATTCTGTCCAGGGCAGCACCAAGTGTTGCCGTGTTGCCCTGGATAGCCTGGGTAAGGGCCCTCACATCCTGCCCAACGCCTGCTGCTGTAGTTTGCAGGTCATTTAGGCAGGTTGTGGAGGCCCGGGAGTGGGAGTCCAGGTTACCCAGGCTATCATTAATGGAGGACAGGCTCTGATCCACCCGCCCCATAGTCTGGCAGAGCTGTCTCAGAAGGCGGGTCTGGGTGGCCAGGTTCCTTCTCAGACAGGCGGGCATGAGATTGGGCGCCCCCCTGGTGCTTGGGGATGACCTCCTGGCTCCAGCTGATGGTTGTGGCCGGGGAGAAGGGGAGGCCCTTGTGAGGGGAGCCATGTTGGGGGAGGAGGGGGGGGGGCTGACCCTTAGGGAGGGCAGGCTTCTTGCAGCCAGAGGGGAAGAGTCCGCAGAAACCAAAGGGCCAGTGCCTTCCATGGACTCCTCCTCCTCATGATTCTGCTCCTCCTCATGATCGTCCTCCGCATGATCCTCCCCCTCCTCTTGTTCCTCCTCTGCGGACTCTGGCCTTGTTGGGGGGGCCTCATTAGGCTGCTGTCCTGGGGTTGGAGCGGTCAGTCCAGATGGCCCTGCACCCTCCTGCACAGCTGTGGATGACACAAAACATTCACAGGTTGGAGGATCCACACACTTGCCACATATTCCCTTTCACCCCCTCCCCCACACATGCTACACACCTGAGAGAAATAAAAACCTTACCTGGCACCGCGGGGACCGGACTTGTGTCAAAGCCTGGCAGGCCCTCCACTTCATGCCGGTGAAAGGTCAGGGCCACCACACGCTCCGTCTCTGAAAATCTAACCCGGCATGGTGGGCCCCCTCCTGTGCCCCTGGCATGGGCATTTATTGCGGCCAGTTTTTTTTTCACCTCACGCCGGAGGTCATTTATTTTCTTTTCTATCCCAGAGCGGGTCCGTGTCTCCCCCTCCCCCGATGAATTCACCTGCTCCGTGATCCTATCCAAGATCTCCCTCCTCCTGGCCGGGGTGGTGGTGGCACTCTGCGGGCCGTGGAGAAAACGCCCATAGTCGGTAATGGCCCGGGCAAGAATTCTTTTTTCCCCCACAGTAAAATTGAGCTTTCTTTTTCTCTCAGTCATACTTCCAAACAAACTCACTAGCAGTCACCAAAAATCTGTCACAAATACAAGCACAACCAATCAGACAAGAACACACACAAAGAGAAAAAGAACAGCCAAAAATCACACTAGCACTCAGCAAGAAACACACACAAAAAAATCAGATGAAAAAAAAAAGCAAGAAAACAAACGCTCAGAAATCTATCAATCAAACAAACAGTCTCAAACACTTATCAAAATACACTTTCACAAAACTACCAACAAGCACAAGATCACACAGAACACTAATCTGACAACTACAAAACACACTCTAACGAACAACAGAGCAAAAGCACTTGATTCAATGGGAAGGGACACAAAGGGATGTACTTTTGCAATGGAAGGGCGTTTGTGTGTGTCTATTTATGCTGTCTGCGTAGTTCACAACATTGCCCTAGTCCATTTCCAATTTCAATGATTGCGCCGCTCCCGAGTTGTGAGCATGCGCACAACGGAGCTGACATGGTTTCCTTCACGCGCGCATGCGCGAGTCGGCCGGCCCTTCATTTGCATGGGGTCACGGCTCATTTCAATGTAACACGCCCACGTCCCTCCCAATTTGTATTACTCCTCCTTACGCCTACGGAAAAAACCTTACGTTTGCGCAAGCTCTTGCGTAAAAGCTACGTGAATCGCCGGATTACGCGGCTAGATTGCGCAAGTCTAACGGAAAAGTGGTGCGCTACGCCGGAATGATAATGCGCCGATCTACGTGAATCTGCCCCAAAGTGTTGAAAACATGGTATGTTGTAACAAAAGCTTATGGTAAAATTTCTTCTCATCTGTATCATCCATTTATTTGATATTTGAAGTTATACTTATCGTATTTATCAGTGTATAACACGCACTTTTTCCCCCTTAAAATCAGGGGGAAATCCTGGGTGCGTGTTATACCCTGATCCCTGCTGTCTGTGAGGGGAAGAGTAGCGAGCACCGCAGATATACACATAGCCGAGTGTACTGTGTACTTGGCTAGGCTCGGCTTGGCTCTGCTCGCAGTCACGCCCAGACTCACCATTGGACCTGTGTTATGTCCATCATAGGAGCCTGGGCAAGGGGCGGGACTGCGAGAGGAGCCGAGTATAGCTGAGTACACAGGACATCCGGTTCTGTCTATCTCTGCGCCGCGGCGGTAATTTTAAATGATCAAGGTGCAAGGACACTGGGCAAGGCTGCAAGGACACTGGGCAAGGCTGCAAGGACACTGGGCAAGGCTGCATGGACACTGGGCAAGGCTGCATGGACACTGGGCAAGGCTGAATGGACACTGGGCAAGGCTGCAATGACACTGGGCAGGGCTGCAGATTGACACTGATCATTCTGCAATGATGGACAAGGCTGCAGATGGACACTGATAAGGCTGCATTGATAGGCATTTAAATATACGTTTTTATCCTTAAACTTCCCTCCTAAAAGTTGTTTTCCTTAAAATTCCCTCCTAAACTTGGGTGCGTGTTATACGCCGGCGCGTGTTATACGCCGGAAGGTGTTATACGCCGATAAATACGCTATATATTTTTTTGTATTATCACCAATTATAATTGATATTATTTTACCATGAATTTTTAGTTAATAAATACATATATTTTTATTCATTCATGTCTACAAACTAGCATGGATAAACAAACTTGAATTATTGTTTGATTTGTGGAAATATGTGAAAATCTCCTTAACCACAGATTTTTGCATAATTCCATAAATATAATACTGTTTTGATATTTCAGTATAAACATCTGACAATATTGTGCCCTCATTGAGTAGAAAGTATTCGGTCAGTTACTATTGTAGATGAATCTTGACATCAGGCATACAAAGAAAAGATCCATTAAGGTGCCAATGGCCTAGGGGTCGGAGCAGAAAGAAGAAGGTCAAGGATTATAGGTGCATAGTCCGACAAAGTAATAGGATTTATTACGGAGTTAACTAGATGCATCAGTAAAGGCGCAGATACAAAAAAAATATCAGTATATAATTTGTGAGGTGGGGAATAAAACGTAAATTGTTTATGGTGGGATGCTTTACCCGCCATGTATCAAAGAGATTATGGGATTGAATACGTTTTCAGAAAGAAGAGGACAAGAGAACATGGAGTGATACGGTAGATTGAAAAATGGCAATAAATGGCAAGATATACACAGGTTAATGTCTCCACCCACGATCATGAAGAGTTGTGAGAAAGACTGGATTTTCTAAAAAACCTCCTAAGGAATCCAATCTGCCCCAAGTTAGGTGCATACACGTTGGCTAAAGTAAAAGATGTGTCCATGTGGTCACAGTTCAGAAGAACATAACGACCATGAGGGTCTAGAAAAGATAATTTAATTTGTATAGGACAGGAGCATTTTGATGAGGATTTGATGAGGCTTGCTACTCTGGCCTTGCTGGATGGGTCAGAAGCTACAAAAGTGGTGATTGAGCCCTCTGCATGGAAATGTGTCTCCTGAACCATGATCACTTCTACTTTAGAAGATTTGAACTCCTTCAGTGGCAACCAATGCTTACGAATGGAGTTCAACCGCTTTAAGATTATGCTTAAAGTCATAACAGATACCAAGTGAATAGAACAAATGATATTGTAATAATTGTAAAAAGGAGCATACACCATAACATACAGTGCCTTGCGAAAGTATTCGGGTCCCTTGAACTTTGCAACCTTTTGCCACATTTCAGGCTTCAAACATAAAGATGTAAAACTGTAATTTTTTGTGAAGAATCAACAAGTGGGACACAATCATGAAGTGGAACGTAATTTATTGGATATTTCAAACTTTGTTAACAAATAAAAAACTGAAAATTGGGCGTGCAAAATTATTCAGCCCCTTTACTTTCAGTGCAGCAAACTCCCTCCAGAAGTTCAGTGAGGATCTCTGAATGATCCAATGTTGACCTAAATGACCAATGATGATAAATAGAATCCACCTGTGTGTAATCAAGTCTCTGTATAAATGCACCTGCACTGTGATAGTCTCAGAGGTCTTTTAAAGCGCAGAGAGCATCATGAAGAACAAGGAACACACCAGGCAGGTCCAAGATACAGTTGTGGAGAAGTTTAAAGATGGATTTGGATACAAAAAGTTTTCCCAAGCTTTAAACATCCCAAGGAGCACTGTGCAAGCGATAATATTGAAATGGAAGGAGTATCAGACCACTGCAAATCTACGAAGACCTGGCCATCCCTCTAAACTTTCAGCTCATACAAGGAGAAGACTGATCAGAGATGCATCCAAGAGGCCCATGATCACTCTGGATGAACTGCAGAGATCTACAGCTGAGGTGGGAGACTCTATCCATAGGACAACAATCAGTCGTATACTGCACAAATCTGGCCTTTATGGAAGAGTGGCAAGAAGAAAGACATTTCTTAGGCCTCGTACACACGAGGCAATAGATTTGTTCAAAACGGTCTGTCCGACCGATTTGAACAGATTATCACGCGAGCAAACCAAAATCCCCGCCAGCAGAAAGCGCGCTGACATGTCGGTGACGTGGCGGTGACGTTGACGCCGCCACGTCACCGCACCAGGAAGTAAAACACTTCCGCGCATGCGCCGAATCCATTCGGCGCCGGTGCGAGACGACATGTCTGCTGGTAAGTGTACTAACCAGCAGACATGTCGGGCGGACGGGTTCCTACCCGATAGATTTCAAAGCATGCTTTGAAATCTGTCGGGTGGCCAAATCCGTCGGCTCGCCCGTACACACGATCGAATCTGTCTGCTGGGACGGTCTAGCAGACCGTTTCCAGCAGACAGATTTGATCGTGTGTACGCAGCCTTAAAGATATTCATAAAAATTGTTGTTTAGGTGGCTTGCGCGCGCATGAAGATGGACGCTTGAGCTGTGAGCTCCGCTGACCCGACCGGACCAAAGCGACAAAACAGGGCGAACATCGCCGCAGCTGCCAAGCAGTGTCAGCAGACAGATTTGATCGTGTGTACGCGGCAAAAGAACAGATCCTTATGAAAGCCAGAGAATTATCACCGCTCCCAGCCCCATACTCTGACATCCAACTGTATGCCGACCTGTCCTAGTACACGCTGCAACTGAGGAGACAACTGAAAACCATAACCAAAGCCATGCACAACCACAAGATTGTCTACAAATGGCGCCATCCAGCGACCATTTTGGTCACGCACAATGGCGTACCCCACACCATCTCCACACTGGAAGGAGGAATGAAGCTGCTACACTCATGGGGCATCTTGCCTGACCCCTCTCCTAACCGCCCAGATCCCAATGGCCCTCCTAACCCGTTTACGTTTGGGTCTGATCGGGAGAAAAAGAAGACCACCCACCGTTGATCAACCAGCCCTATACTACTACTACATACAACGTATGACCTGGTCCGGTCTGGCTATGCGATTGTACACCTGCTTGCTGAACTTTCCCCATTACTAGTCAGCTGCTCTTCTGAGCGGTTCTTGCTGACGAATTTGTGCTTGTTTTATTTTTCTTTGCTCTGTAGTTATAGACTGTTTTTATTTTTATTTTTATTTTTTATTCCTACTTGCTCATATTGTTACACACGAGTTGATATTTCATTGGTGCAGTGACCGGACTCGGATAGCTCTGGGACCTTTTTTGTAACTTCATTGTAGCTCTGTACTAATACGTTTTGTTTCCTAGAAGGCTCAATATCTGAAGCTCTCCTTGTACGGAAGTACTTCCGCCCCCAGCACAGCTACCACCACCATCTGCCATCTGGACCGTTGCATCATCCATCCACAACTGTGAGTAACTACATCCACATCACACCGCCACCCACCCACAATGGGGATCACTGTTCTTTCCCTCAATGCTAAAGGGCTGAATCACCCTGTGAAACGCTCCTCTCTTTGGAAGTCCGCAATTGACTATAAATGTGATGTACTATGCGTCCAAGAGACACACTTTGCTTCGGGAGCCTCCCCAAAATGCCAACATAGGCAATTCCCCCACATTTTCCAGTCGTCCTTCTCTAAAAAACAACGAGGAGTTATGATTGCCATCAGGAATACTGTCATTTTCCAGCTATTGACCTCGGTTATCGACCCGGACGGGCGATACATTATCCTGGTCTGCACCCTTAACAACGTCACCTACACCCTGGTCTCGATCTACTCCCCGAATCATGGCCAAATGCCTTTTCTCAGGAAAACTTTGCGAACGGCCCGCAAGGTACAACAGGGCCATTTGATGATCTGTGGCGACTTCAATATGGTACCAAACCCCGCAATAGACTCCACTGCCGGAAACAAACGTTGTTCTTCGCCTCTAGAAACTTTCATTAATGCTAATGACTTGTATGATGTTTGGAGGTGTTGTCATGCGAGTGAGAGGGATTACACGTTCCTCTCGCCGCGTCACAACACCTATTCACGTATCGATTTATTTATAACTGACAGCCGATTACTACACAAAATTTTAGACTCCTCTATACATGCCACCACCTGGTCGGACCACGCCCCTGTTAGCATTACTGTCACCGATGACGTTCGTCATCCTAATTCCTATATTTGGAGGGTTAATAACCATCTACTTAATACACCATGCTACTCCAACTCCATTAAACAGAAATTGGAAGATTACTTTTCCCTTAATCAAGGGTCAGTGTCCGACCCGCTGGTGGTATGGAACGCTCACAAGGCGGTCATCAGAGGTTCATTTCTCCAAATGGGGGCTAGAGCTAAAAAAAAAAGAACCCAACGCATAGACGAACTGACGACTGAGATAACCGTGACTGAATCCCTGAATAAACTAAATCCCTCCCCACTTTTACAATCTAAGATATTCTCCCTCCGCCAGGAATTGCGGACCTTCCTTCTTGACAACCATGTTAACGCTTATAAGATGTTTAAATCCACCTTATATTCGACGGGCAATAAGGCAGGCAAGGCGATGGCTCAAAGGGTTAAAGGTCACAGGGCTAAGACAAAAATCCCTTACATACAGCATCCTCACACAAACGAAAAGCTCCTCAAACCCCAGGAAATAGCAAACACCTTTAGTGCGTATTATGCAGATTTGTATAACTTGAAAAAGGACCCAAATACAGCCCAACCCTCTCCTAAGATGATCCATGATTTTCTAGATCCCTTAAATCTCCCTTCTATAACTCCCCAACAACTGGCAGATCTAAACTCCCCCTTCTCAATTACTGAAATTTTATCAGCAATAGAAACATTGCCCAACTCTAAATCACCAGGCCCTGACGGCTTCACTGGGGAATACTACAAAAAGTTTAAAGACATTCTAGCTCCTACACTATGTCAAATTTTCAGCTCAGCTGCGGCATCCACGTCGTTTCCTCCCGAAATGCTCAAAGCCTTGGTGGTGACCTTGCCCAAACCGGGAAAGGAACCCACCACTCCGAAAAACTTTCGTCCCATCTCGTTACTCAACCTCGATGCGAAAATTATTGCCAAGAGATTAGAAGATTTACTCCCGGTCCTTATCTCCCCGAACCAATCAGGATTCACCAAAGGTCGTCAGGCCTCAGATGCCACGAGAAGGATGATTAACATTATTCACCATGTAGAAACCACTAAGACCCCAGCACTACTACTATCCCTAGACGCCGAAAAGGCTTTTGACAGGGTCCACTGGGATTATATCTCAGCGGTCCTGTCAAAATTTGGCATTAAATGTACAATCCGTGATGCTATAATGGCCCTGTACTCCAATCCCACTGCGCAGGTCTTCTCTGCAGATGCCCTCTCCGCTCCTCTACAAATCTCCAATGGTACGAGGCAAGGGTGTCCATTATCACCCATAATTTTCAACCTTGTCATGGAACCCCTGGCAGAAAGGCTACGGTCTAACCCTGCCATTTCTGGCATACCCCTAGCAGATCAGGAACACAAAATAAGCCTGTTCGCGGACGACGTGATCCTTATGGTCACAAACCCTACCCGCTCTATCCCTGAGATCCAGAAGACGCTAACCTGGTTCGGCGATGTCTCTTATTACAAGGTCAATGAAGCCAAATCTTACATACTGGACTTGGGTTTAGATACATCCACTAGTCAGCAAATCAAACTCCAATTCCCATATGCTTGGGCAGATCACAGTTTGTCTTACCTGGGTATCCAACTGACTAAATCCACCAAATCGTTATTCGCATCTAATTATCTACCGTTAAGATCGCAACTACAGGTTGATCTCACCAGGTTGGCGTCCTTCGAGTTCTCATGGATGGGCCGACTAGCGGCGTTCAAAATGTTCCACCTACCCCAAGTATTGTACTTGTTTAGAACTATCCCTATCCCTATACCACTCAATTACTTCAAATCTCTACAGACAATCTTGTCCAAATTTGTTTGGAAAGGTAAAAAAGCTAGATGCGGCCATTCCCAACTAATTAAGCAACGCTTAGCTGGGGGCTTGGGATACGTCGATTTCCAGGACTACTATATGGCCTCTATCTTAGTACAATCAAAAGATTGGTTCGCAAACCCCTCCCCGTCCACAACATGGGGGCAGATGGAAGCATCATTCATCCCGGGAAATAACATACAGGCCTGGCTGTTTGCGTCGTTATTAGGCAAAACTCGCTTCGCTCAGATGTCACCCCCTATAGTAGCGTCCATCAAAACTTGGTCCAAATTCTCTAAACTTACGAGCACTTATCCCAACCAATCGACTTGGCCCATTCCCTTTGACACGTTGAGACATCTCATTGAATCCTCTTCCTATACAGGATGGAAACACAAGGGTATCGCATACATCTCAGACCTTATTGCCGAGGGTAAAACTAAAACATTCCCCATGCTCTTAAAAGAATACCTCCTCCCACAAACTGATAGATATCTCTACATTCGCACCCAACACTGCCTTACCAAGCTCAAATCTCTCTCATGGAAGATTCCTCAGATAGCTTGGATCTTCCTTAAATCCCCCACAACTAGGAAGAAGGGAATATCCCTGTTCTACAACACCCTGCACCAAAAGACTACCTTTACCAGCTCAATAGCCCTTGCACGCTGGGAAAGGGACCTAGGACAAACCTTCTCGCTTCTCAAATGGGAGAAGGCTTGTTTATCCACTTACAAAGCCACATGTTGCTCCTCCCTGTGGGAACTCGCATTCAAACTAACTCACTGGTGGTACCTGACCCCTGATAGGATGTCTAAGTTTAGCACAACGCTGTCTGCCTCCTGCTGGAGGAATTGTGGACAGAGTGGTGATTTACTACACACATTCTGGAAATGCCCCAAACTCAAACTTTACTGGCATTCTGTCTTTAACCTTATATCTGCAGTCACTGACACTCCACTAGAAGAATGCCCATCAATGGCTCTTCTGTCCCTAGACATTGACCGGCTCCCTAACCCGGTGCGGCACATCATAGTACATATACTCCTGGCAGCCCGCCTCAGCATCACAAGGAAATGGAGGGACTCTGACCCTCCTACGGTGGTAGATGTTATCCGCACCACACAGGAACATTTCATTTATGAGACGACTCTAGCTCTGAGACAGGGGGACAGACTGAAGCAGTTTCAATTATGGCAACAGTGGAAGGACTGGACGGAGTCTCCTTCCTTTGTCAAAATGTTTAACTTGTAACGTTGATGAATGTCTTATTCACCCCCATGTCTAACCACTCAACCTGTGACCCCCAAACGGGACCTGGTGGGGCGGATTACTCGAGCACAGTCTTGCTCCCATAGAGGGGTGCTCGAGTGACTCTGCCTCTACCACGCCCCCCGATGTTGCACTGTACAAAACGATATCAGCTTCCATATGAAGCCTCTCTGCCTCAATAATTCCAAATATTGCCTGGATGGTAGATGAATGACTGTTGCTGCACTACTGTTACTAATGTTACAATGACAATCTCTATGTTCTTATTTGTTGCATACTTTGTCTATATTGTAAAGCGTCTAGACCGCTTGTTAAATGTATAACTTACTCTGTTTCATGTGAAAATTGACAATAAAAACTATACTTGAAAAAAAAAAAGTGTTGTTTAAAGTTTGCCACAAGCCTCCTGGGAGACACACCAAACATGTGGAAGAAGGTGCTCTGATCAGATGAAACCAAAATCGAACTTTTTGGCAACAATGCAAAACGTTATGTTTGACGTAAAAGCAACACAGCTCATCACCCTGAACACACCATCCCCACTGTTAAACATGGTGGTGGCAGCATCATGGTTTGGGCCTGCTTTTCTTCAGCAGGGACAGGGAAGATGGTTAAAATTGATGGGAAGATTGATGGAGCCAAATACAGGACCATTCTGAAAGAAAACCTGATGGAGTCTGCAAAAGACCTGAGACTGGGACGGAGATTTGTCTTCCAACAAGACAATGATTCAAAACATAAAGCAAAATCTACAATAGAATTGTTCACAAATAAACATATCCAGGTGTTAGAATGGCCAAGTCAAAGTCCAGACTTGAATCCAATCGAGAATCTGTGGAAAGAACTGAAAACTGCTGTTCACAAACGCTCTCCATCCAACCTCACTGAGCTCGAGCTGTTTTGCAAGGTGGAATGGGCAAAAATTTCAGTCTCTCGATGTGCAAAACTGATAGAGACATACTCCAAGCGACTTACAGCTGTAATTACAGCAAAAGGTGACGCTACAAAGTATTAACTTAAGGGGGCTGAATAATTTTGCACGCCCAATTTTTCAGTTTTTTATTTGTTAAAAAAGTTTGAAATATCCAATAAATTTCGTTCCACTTCATGATTGTGTCCCACTTGTTGATTCTTCACCAAAAATTACAGTTTTATATCTTTATGTTTGAAGCCTGAAATGTGGCAAAAGGTCGCAAAGTTCAAGGGGGCCGACTACTTTTGCAAGGCACTGTATAGAGCAACAAAACAATTATAGTATAAACATTGAAAAGGAGTAAGAATACTGCTGTCGGATAACAGTTGTGATTCCAAACGGTATTACGCTATGTGGCCACCCTCTTCTCTTCTCTATATGCACCACTAATACACTGAGCCAATCAGTTTGGGGATTCCAATTCAAGTACAGCTTTTTGGCCTGTTCCTACACATCCACTCCACTGAAAGATACTTCTATCTGTTGGGCGCATGATTCCTGCCAAGGATCATTTATGACATCTGTGATTTAAAGCCTTGTTTGACCTTAGTGGCATATGTCATTACCGGTCAACACGTTCCGGTAAGCCTGCAAATTCCTTAGTGGTGGGATCGTCACGCTGAAGAAGTCACACATTTATGTTTGTTCACTCATTCACTTGATTGACTTTTTTGACTTCAATGAACTTTATATTTATTGAGTTATTACGTTTTGTCACCTATTAGTAGGGGCATTAGACCACTTGTATCACGTGCCAGCTAGGCACACTTTCTGTTCCTCCCACTAGAGGGACTCACATATGATTTATGTACCTTAATGTATTTTTTGTTGGATGCATTACGATTTTCATCAATGCATGGTAATTTGACTTTCACTTTAGAGCGCTACACATATACATATATCTGGTGGTCGCAGCTTGTTGGGGAGTGGAGGAAGCTTTCTGTGATCTTTGCTGGACTGGGGTCTAGATCTTTCCAGGCATGGAAATCAGCCTTGGCGTATGGAGCAGGAATCTGGAGATCTTCCTCAGGAACTGGTTGGAGAACTAAATTTCGGATGAACAGCTTACTTTCTTGAAGGTCTTTTATTGAGTATTGTGTATTGTGTCCCATTTCTAGACACAGAGAGTCAGAAAGGAAAGCCCCAGCGATATGGAACTTGATGATTCCACAGATGTACAGTGTACAGTGACAGGGCGAAGATCACATTGTTTCTCTAAAGTAATGAGTGACATGTCACTGAAGATTTGAATTTTGGTGCCTTTAAATTCAACCCTAATTTTATTGCGGGTGGCTATGGTGAGAGCCCCTTTGCTTGTGGAAATTGATGACATGTCTGGGATTGGCACCCTGAGGTGGTTTAGGGGCCCGAAAGCTATAGGCCCTGTCCAGGTGCCAATCAATATCCGGGATAAGGGGTACCAAAGTAACAAACAAAGCGAGGAGGTAGGGATGTATTTCTTTATCATTGAAAGAGTAAGGGACCCCATGGAGCCGCAAATTCTGACAAAGTTCCCTGTTTTCCTAATCCTCTTTTTGCTTTTGTATCTGGGAGACTGTATGTTTAAGAGCAGTTATCTTCATCTAAAATTGGTTCATACAATTTGGGTTTCCTATGGACTACCTGAGATCCGGGATTGCGGCCCGCGCAGGAAGCGATCCATAAGCTGGGAAGGTTTAAGCGTGGACAGAGGTAAGTTCTTCTTGTATATGTGTTTTTGGTCACTGATCTTACCCATGAGATGCCTGTGAGGTGCCTGGGTTCTTTCCATACGAAGAGGAAAGGCTTTAGATGTGGCTGTAATGGAGCAGAAGCTTCAGGAGAGGGAACAAAGGCCAGAGCTCAAATCTTACACATCTGCCATCTTACAAACCTCACATTTAATACCACAGAATCTCTTTCTTCTATTCAAACTTCACTATCATGGGTAAGACCAAAGAGCTGTCAAAGGATGTCAGGTGCAATGTTGTAGACCTGCACTATGCTTGAATGATCTACAAGACCATCAGCAGGAAGCTTGGTGAGGAGACAATGGTTGGAGCGATTATTCGAAAATACAAGAATGATCTTTGGTCTGGAGCTCCATGCAAGATTTCATGGGTTTAAGGATGATCATGAGAAAAGTGAAGGATCCGCCCAGAACTACATGGGAGGAGCTTGTGAATAATCTCAAGGTAGTTGGGACCCCAGTCACCAAACAAACCATTGGTAACACAATAACACAATACACTTCCATGGATTGAAATCCTACAGCGACCACAAGGTACCCGTTCTCAAGAAGACACATAAACAGGCCCATCTGAATTTTGCCAGTGAACATATAAATGATTCAGAAAAGTATTAAGAAAATGTTCTGTGGACAATTGAGCTCTTTGGCATTAACTTGACTTGTGCTTGGTGGAAGAAAAATGCTGACTATGACCCTAATGCCGCACATACACAATCGTTTTTTTACGATGAAAAAAGTCAAATGTTGTACTGTGAATACAGACTTATGCCGCGTACACACGATCATTTTTTGTGATGAAAAAAAAACGAAGTTTTCTGTGAAGTAAAAAACAACGTTTTTGAAACGTCACTTTTTAAAGACGATGTGCATACACACCATCGTTTTTTCACAAAAAGCGAGGTTACGTTCACCACTCTTTTCCATTGAAGCTCGCTTCATAACTAGCTTCTGGGCATGCGCGGGTTGAAAAACGTCGTTTTAAACAACGTTTTTGCTACACACGGTGACTTTTTGTGAAACAAAAAACGACGTTTTGAAAAACGACACAAAAAATTAAAGCATGTTGGAATTTTTTTTTTGGTCGTTTTTTTGAAGACAAAAAACGACGTTTTGCCCACACACGATCAATTTAAATGACGTTTTAAAAAACGTCGTTTTTTTTCATCGCAAAAAACGACCGTGTGTACGCGGCATGAAGCTCTCTGATTGCAGACTCCTGAATAAGTCATTTTAATGAAGGAACACATCCAGCTCATCCTTTCTTTGCAGTGAAGGTGCTAGCTGGATCTTCTGGCTGCAGGAGAAGTCAACAAGTGTAGAGCTAGTGCGGATAATTCTTGTTACAATGATGGCCATATGCCACAAAACACTATACCTAAAACCGTATTAAATGTAACTTTACAAAATAATGATTTTATTCAAATAATAAAAATAAAAATGTAAAATGCCAATTTATAAACGAAAAGTAAGTAAATAAAAACTGTCCAAAAAAGACTTTAGCTTCTATTTAACTTTGATATGGGGAAGTTGTGCCCCTAGACCAAGCTAGTGGACTCATCATTCATGCGTTATATCGTAAACAGACAGTTTTTAGATTAATATTTTTTGTCTTTGATCTGACTCTGGTCCTGCAGCCTCCTTGTTAACTCATATCATATCTCTCAAGAGGCTGCAGGACCAGGGACACAGAATGGCCAGAAGGTGGGGCCCATGCATTATTCAGAGCTGGCTGCCTGAACCTGGAAGAGGCAAACAGATGAAGAGGACCTGGATTGCAGCACAGCACCCTGTGATATGTCAACTCAGCAGGGGATTCCAGCAGGATAATGTGAGCAAGTAGGTATTTTGAAGATTACCCATCAATACAGATAAAAGGGGACAAAAAAAATCCTGGTGGCAATTTGATACAGCTTTATGCAAAACAGACATAGACACAAATGTATTAGGTATTAAGGATATCTGGTTAACAATAAACACTAGATTGTTGCTGTAAAAGCAAATAAAATCCTGGAATTTTCTGTACATGGAGGTAAAATATATTATACCAATATTTTCTCTGTATTTTCTCTAAAGAGGTAAAAAGACGTTTTAGAGGGAGCAAAAATGTGAAAAATCTAATTAATAAAGGGTTACTAAAGGCTTCATATACTTTAAATGGTAAAAAAAAAAAAAAAAAAAAAATTGCCATAAAAATTAAAATTGATAACAGCTGCCTAGGATTCTTTTTTGTCTGGTGCTGGACAAAAATAATTACAATTTGAGAGAGGTTTTATGAACTTACATTTTTTCTATTATAATTTTATAAATCTATATAAATTCATAATCACATTGACTTTTTCACTCTGTTCAAAAATGCCAGCGGCATTCTGTATCTAACAATGTCTCAACAGTTACCATGCTGCGAGTATGTTTGCTGGTATAGACTACCAACATAATTTTTTTTATACTTGAATGCTAGCACTTAAGAAATTGTTAATTTTTCTAAGAAAAACATTAATGTGCATATGAAATTCATTATGAATAGAAATATTGGATGTAGAAACAGAGGGCCAGATTCAGATACGTCTTTGTATCTTTCCGGCAGCGTAGCGTATGTCATTTACACTACACCGCCGTAAATTAGAGCGGCAGGTCCCCGTATTAACAAAGAAATTGTGCCCTAAGTTATGGCGGCGTAGTGTAAATGGGCCGGCGTAACCGCATGTAATTCAAAGTAGGCTGGTAGTGGGCGTGTTGTATGTTAATTATTCGTGACCCCAAGTAAATGACATGCCGAACAAAAGGCGCATGCGCCGGCCGTGGACGTATTCCAGTGCGCATGCTCCAAAATCACGTCAGAAATAATCATTGATATGGTGTATCTAGCTCATTAGCATATTTGGCGCGTAAATCTACAAAAGTTCCACCTAGCGGCCAGCGTAAATATGCAACTAAGATACTACGGTGTAAGAGCCTTACGCCGGTCATATCTTAGCCAATTTTCGGCGTATCTTGCTTTCTGAATACAGAACACAGATACGACGGCGCATCTTAGAACTTACGTGGTGTATCAACAGATACGTCGGCGTAAGTTCTCTCTGAATCTGGCCCAGAGTATTGCACTTTTTTAACAAATTTAGAAATTGGTCTTTATAATGATTATTTATTGGCTAACAAAAGAGATTATAGTGCACACTTTCATGACATGGGCCCGGATTCACAGAGATGGGTGCATATTTACGGCGGCGTAGCACACACATAGTACGCTACACCGGTGCAGCGTGGAGAGGCATGCACTGAATTCAGCAAGCTATTGCTCCCAACTCTGCACCGGCGTAGCGTATATTTCGTAGGCGTAAGCCGGCGTAAGTAAAAATTGGTGGAAGTGGATTGGAAGTGGGCGTGATCCATGCTAATGAAGCGTGAACCCATGCAAATGATGGGCCGGGCGCCAGACAAGCACTGAAAACGAACTGCGCATGCGTCGAGACGTGGACGTATCCCCGTGCGCATGCGCACAACCACGTCAGAACAATTGCCTAAGATACGGCGGATCACTGTGTACGCCGTTAACATAACCTACGCCCAGCCCGACCCATGTCGGCCCATATTCACAGACTCTGCCTCTACCACGCCCCCCGATGTTGCACTGTACAAAACGATATCAGCTTCCATATGAAGCCTCTCTGCCTCAATAATTCCAAATATTGCCTGGATGGTAGATGAATGACTGTTGCTGCACTACTGTTACTAATGTTACAATGACAATCTCTATGTTCTTATTTGTTGCATACTTTGTCTATATTGTAAAGCGTCTAGACCGCTTGTTAAATGTATAACTTACTCTGTTTCATGTGAAAATTGACAATAAAAACTATACTTGAAAAAAAAAAAGTGTTGTTTAAAGTTTGCCACAAGCCTCCTGGGAGACACACCAAACATGTGGAAGAAGGTGCTCTGATCAGATGAAACCAAAATCGAACTTTTTGGCAACAATGCAAAACGTTATGTTTGACGTAAAAGCAACACAGCTCATCACCCTGAACACACCATCCCCACTGTTAAACATGGTGGTGGCAGCATCATGGTTTGGGCCTGCTTTTCTTCAGCAGGGACAGGGAAGATGGTTAAAATTGATGGGAAGATTGATGGAGCCAAATACAGGACCATTCTGAAAGAAAACCTGATGGAGTCTGCAAAAGACCTGAGACTGGGACGGAGATTTGTCTTCCAACAAGACAATGATTCAAAACATAAAGCAAAATCTACAATAGAATTGTTCACAAATAAACATATCCAGGTGTTAGAATGGCCAAGTCAAAGTCCAGACTTGAATCCAATCGAGAATCTGTGGAAAGAACTGAAAACTGCTGTTCACAAACGCTCTCCATCCAACCTCACTGAGCTCGAGCTGTTTTGCAAGGTGGAATGGGCAAAAATTTCAGTCTCTCGATGTGCAAAACTGATAGAGACATACTCCAAGCGACTTACAGCTGTAATTACAGCAAAAGGTGACGCTACAAAGTATTAACTTAAGGGGGCTGAATAATTTTGCACGCCCAATTTTTCAGTTTTTTATTTGTTAAAAAAGTTTGAAATATCCAATAAATTTCGTTCCACTTCATGATTGTGTCCCACTTGTTGATTCTTCACCAAAAATTACAGTTTTATATCTTTATGTTTGAAGCCTGAAATGTGGCAAAAGGTCGCAAAGTTCAAGGGGGCCGACTACTTTTGCAAGGCACTGTATAGAGCAACAAAACAATTATAGTATAAACATTGAAAAGGAGTAAGAATACTGCTGTCGGATAACAGTTGTGATTCCAAACGGTATTACGCTATGTGGCCACCCTCTTCTCTTCTCTATATGCACCACTAATACACTGAGCCAATCAGTTTGGGGATTCCAATTCAAGTACAGCTTTTTGGCCTGTTCCTACACATCCACTCCACTGAAAGATACTTCTATCTGTTGGGCGCATGATTCCTGCCAAGGATCATTTATGACATCTGTGATTTAAAGCCTTGTTTGACCTTAGTGGCATATGTCATTACCGGTCAACACGTTCCGGTAAGCCTGCAAATTCCTTAGTGGTGGGATCGTCACGCTGAAGAAGTCACACATTTATGTTTGTTCACTCATTCACTTGATTGACTTTTTTGACTTCAATGAACTTTATATTTATTGAGTTATTACGTTTTGTCACCTATTAGTAGGGGCATTAGACCACTTGTATCACGTGCCAGCTAGGCACACTTTCTGTTCCTCCCACTAGAGGGACTCACATATGATTTATGTACCTTAATGTATTTTTTGTTGGATGCATTACGATTTTCATCAATGCATGGTAATTTGACTTTCACTTTAGAGCGCTACACATATACATATATCTGGTGGTCGCAGCTTGTTGGGGAGTGGAGGAAGCTTTCTGTGATCTTTGCTGGACTGGGGTCTAGATCTTTCCAGGCATGGAAATCAGCCTTGGCGTATGGAGCAGGAATCTGGAGATCTTCCTCAGGAACTGGTTGGAGAACTAAATTTCGGATGAACAGCTTACTTTCTTGAAGGTCTTTTATTGAGTATTGTGTATTGTGTCCCATTTCTAGACACAGAGAGTCAGAAAGGAAAGCCCCAGCGATATGGAACTTGATGATTCCACAGATGTACAGTGTACAGTGACAGGGCGAAGATCACATTGTTTCTCTAAAGTAATGAGTGACATGTCACTGAAGATTTGAATTTTGGTGCCTTTAAATTCAACCCTAATTTTATTGCGGGTGGCTATGGTGAGAGCCCCTTTGCTTGTGGAAATTGATGACATGTCTGGGATTGGCACCCTGAGGTGGTTTAGGGGCCCGAAAGCTATAGGCCCTGTCCAGGTGCCAATCAATATCCGGGATAAGGGGTACCAAAGTAACAAACAAAGCGAGGAGGTAGGGATGTATTTCTTTATCATTGAAAGAGTAAGGGACCCCATGGAGCCGCAAATTCTGACAAAGTTCCCTGTTTTCCTAATCCTCTTTTTGCTTTTGTATCTGGGAGACTGTATGTTTAAGAGCAGTTATCTTCATCTAAAATTGGTTCATACAATTTGGGTTTCCTATGGACTACCTGAGATCCGGGATTGCGGCCCGCGCAGGAAGCGATCCATAAGCTGGGAAGGTTTAAGCGTGGACAGAGGTAAGTTCTTCTTGTATATGTGTTTTTGGTCACTGATCTTACCCATGAGATGCCTGTGAGGTGCCTGGGTTCTTTCCATACGAAGAGGAAAGGCTTTAGATGTGGCTGTAATGGAGCAGAAGCTTCAGGAGAGGGAACAAAGGCCAGAGCTCAAATCTTACACATCTGCCATCTTACAAACCTCACATTTAATACCACAGAATCTCTTTCTTCTATTCAAACTTCACTATCATGGGTAAGACCAAAGAGCTGTCAAAGGATGTCAGGTGCAATGTTGTAGACCTGCACTATGCTTGAATGATCTACAAGACCATCAGCAGGAAGCTTGGTGAGGAGACAATGGTTGGAGCGATTATTCGAAAATACAAGAATGATCTTTGGTCTGGAGCTCCATGCAAGATTTCATGGGTTTAAGGATGATCATGAGAAAAGTGAAGGATCCGCCCAGAACTACATGGGAGGAGCTTGTGAATAATCTCAAGGTAGTTGGGACCCCAGTCACCAAACAAACCATTGGTAACACAATAACACAATACACTTCCATGGATTGAAATCCTACAGCGACCACAAGGTACCCGTTCTCAAGAAGACACATAAACAGGCCCATCTGAATTTTGCCAGTGAACATATAAATGATTCAGAAAAGTATTAAGAAAATGTTCTGTGGACAATTGAGCTCTTTGGCATTAACTTGACTTGTGCTTGGTGGAAGAAAAATGCTGACTATGACCCTAATGCCGCACATACACAATCGTTTTTTTACGATGAAAAAAGTCAAATGTTGTACTGTGAATACAGACTTATGCCGCGTACACACGATCATTTTTTGTGATGAAAAAAAAACGAAGTTTTCTGTGAAGTAAAAAACAACGTTTTTGAAACGTCACTTTTTAAAGACGATGTGCATACACACCATCGTTTTTTCACAAAAAGCGAGGTTACGTTCACCACTCTTTTCCATTGAAGCTCGCTTCATAACTAGCTTCTGGGCATGCGCGGGTTGAAAAACGTCGTTTTAAACAACGTTTTTGCTACACACGGTGACTTTTTGTGAAACAAAAAACGACGTTTTGAAAAACGACACAAAAAATTAAAGCATGTTGGAATTTTTTTTTTGGTCGTTTTTTTGAAGACAAAAAACGACGTTTTGCCCACACACGATCAATTTAAATGACGTTTTAAAAAACGTCGTTTTTTTTCATCGCAAAAAACGACCGTGTGTACGCGGCATGAAGCTCTCTGATTGCAGACTCCTGAATAAGTCATTTTAATGAAGGAACACATCCAGCTCATCCTTTCTTTGCAGTGAAGGTGCTAGCTGGATCTTCTGGCTGCAGGAGAAGTCAACAAGTGTAGAGCTAGTGCGGATAATTCTTGTTACAATGATGGCCATATGCCACAAAACACTATACCTAAAACCGTATTAAATGTAACTTTACAAAATAATGATTTTATTCAAATAATAAAAATAAAAATGTAAAATGCCAATTTATAAACGAAAAGTAAGTAAATAAAAACTGTCCAAAAAAGACTTTAGCTTCTATTTAACTTTGATATGGGGAAGTTGTGCCCCTAGACCAAGCTAGTGGACTCATCATTCATGCGTTATATCGTAAACAGACAGTTTTTAGATTAATATTTTTTGTCTTTGATCTGACTCTGGTCCTGCAGCCTCCTTGTTAACTCATATCATATCTCTCAAGAGGCTGCAGGACCAGGGACACAGAATGGCCAGAAGGTGGGGCCCATGCATTATTCAGAGCTGGCTGCCTGAACCTGGAAGAGGCAAACAGATGAAGAGGACCTGGATTGCAGCACAGCACCCTGTGATATGTCAACTCAGCAGGGGATTCCAGCAGGATAATGTGAGCAAGTAGGTATTTTGAAGATTACCCATCAATACAGATAAAAGGGGACAAAAAAAATCCTGGTGGCAATTTGATACAGCTTTATGCAAAACAGACATAGACACAAATGTATTAGGTATTAAGGATATCTGGTTAACAATAAACACTAGATTGTTGCTGTAAAAGCAAATAAAATCCTGGAATTTTCTGTACATGGAGGTAAAATATATTATACCAATATTTTCTCTGTATTTTCTCTAAAGAGGTAAAAAGACGTTTTAGAGGGAGCAAAAATGTGAAAAATCTAATTAATAAAGGGTTACTAAAGGCTTCATATACTTTAAATGGTAAAAAAAAAAAAAAAAAAAAATTGCCATAAAAATTAAAATTGATAACAGCTGCCTAGGATTCTTTTTTGTCTGGTGCTGGACAAAAATAATTACAATTTGAGAGAGGTTTTATGAACTTACATTTTTTCTATTATAATTTTATAAATCTATATAAATTCATAATCACATTGACTTTTTCACTCTGTTCAAAAATGCCAGCGGCATTCTGTATCTAACAATGTCTCAACAGTTACCATGCTGCGAGTATGTTTGCTGGTATAGACTACCAACATAATTTTTTTTATACTTGAATGCTAGCACTTAAGAAATTGTTAATTTTTCTAAGAAAAACATTAATGTGCATATGAAATTCATTATGAATAGAAATATTGGATGTAGAAACAGAGGGCCAGATTCAGATACGTCTTTGTATCTTTCCGGCAGCGTAGCGTATGTCATTTACACTACACCGCCGTAAATTAGAGCGGCAGGTCCCCGTATTAACAAAGAAATTGTGCCCTAAGTTATGGCGGCGTAGTGTAAATGGGCCGGCGTAACCGCATGTAATTCAAAGTAGGCTGGTAGTGGGCGTGTTGTATGTTAATTATTCGTGACCCCAAGTAAATGACATGCCGAACAAAAGGCGCATGCGCCGGCCGTGGACGTATTCCAGTGCGCATGCTCCAAAATCACGTCAGAAATAATCATTGATATGGTGTATCTAGCTCATTAGCATATTTGGCGCGTAAATCTACAAAAGTTCCACCTAGCGGCCAGCGTAAATATGCAACTAAGATACTACGGTGTAAGAGCCTTACGCCGGTCATATCTTAGCCAATTTTCGGCGTATCTTGCTTTCTGAATACAGAACACAGATACGACGGCGCATCTTAGAACTTACGTGGTGTATCAACAGATACGTCGGCGTAAGTTCTCTCTGAATCTGGCCCAGAGTATTGCACTTTTTTAACAAATTTAGAAATTGGTCTTTATAATGATTATTTATTGGCTAACAAAAGAGATTATAGTGCACACTTTCATGACATGGGCCCGGATTCACAGAGATGGGTGCATATTTACGGCGGCGTAGCACACACATAGTACGCTACACCGGTGCAGCGTGGAGAGGCATGCACTGAATTCAGCAAGCTATTGCTCCCAACTCTGCACCGGCGTAGCGTATATTTCGTAGGCGTAAGCCGGCGTAAGTAAAAATTGGTGGAAGTGGATTGGAAGTGGGCGTGATCCATGCTAATGAAGCGTGAACCCATGCAAATGATGGGCCGGGCGCCAGACAAGCACTGAAAACGAACTGCGCATGCGTCGAGACGTGGACGTATCCCCGTGCGCATGCGCACAACCACGTCAGAACAATTGCCTAAGATACGGCGGATCACTGTGTACGCCGTTAACATAACCTACGCCCAGCCCGACCCATGTCGGCCCATATTCACAGACGTCCAACATACAATACGTAGGCTTGTGTTCCCTGGTCCATACCTTTGCATGGGTTGCGCCTCATCTATGTTGAATAACTTTACGCCGGACATAAAACTTACGCAAACCTCGTATATCATGCGCCGGGTGCAAGTATGTTTGTGAATTGCCGTATTTCCCTCATTTGCATATGTGAATGCCTAATCAATGGGAGAAGCAACATACGTCCAGACCATATTTGCGCCCACGCCACGCCGGCATAAGTAAGATACGTCGGGGTAGGATGTTTTTTTTAGGCGTATCTTGGTTTGTGACTCTGGCGCACACGTACGTCGGGCGCATATTTATGCTACGCCGGGAAAAGGTGAGTTACGTCTGCGTAAGTGCTTTGTGAATCCGGGTAATTATGTTTTTTTTTTTTGCTGTAGTAAACATATCACTGTTGTGCAATTGTGGGGCAATTTGAATGAAGAAGGAGAGAGGGTATTGACAGTAACAGCGAGCATATCTTCACTGGCAGCCAGAAGTGGACGTTATGTTGTTCCATTTAATTCCACAATGTACAGGTATCAGCAGGTCTAGTAATCTGGACTAAGAATCCCAAACTGATGGCTTGTTTATAGCATTTACTTTTAGATGAGTAGGAATATGTTGTGATTGGTAATTAGGAAAATGGATGAGCTGCTGGTTCAGTCTTTATCCAAGTTTGGACTGAATTTTGCATGTATAGAGGTTCGTTAAATGACCAAACTAAATTGATGTTTGGCTGAGTAGAACCTTCTACGACAATTGGAAGGAACACATTTAGCAGCAGAATTAAGTTAAGAAGCCAGCAGCTTGGTGGTTGTGAGGGTCTTTGGGCTGGGGGGGGGTCACCCTAGTCTGAAAGCCACCTTTACCAAAAAAGCCCTGTCCACAAATTCGGATATGTGATGGAATCTAATCCGTTGGATTTTTTTATCGGAAATTCGATGAAGATGACTTTCATCAGTCTTGCCTACACACCATCGGTTGAAAATCTGATCGTGTCCAACGCGGTGACATAAAACACTACGACATGCTGAGAAAAATTAAGTTCAATGCTTCCAAGCATGCGTCGACTTGATTCTGAGCATGCGTGGATTTTTGACCGATGGACTTTCCCACAGACGATCGTTTTTTTCTATCGTTTTTTTTAACCATAGGAAAAAGGTTCTATTTTTTTCACCGATGAAAAAAAAAAGATGGGGCCCACACACGATTAATTCGTCCGATGAAAACGGTCCATCAGACAAACCGATCGTGTGTACAGGGCTTAAGGGATTCTCAGATAATACTTCCCATGTGATTGAGTATAGGGTACATAGCAAACATTCTAATTTATAAAAAAGTGAAAAGTTAACAAACACAAACACTGTTTTTTACAGATCCTTACAATTAAAGTTCTACCATGTAAATCAATCATCAGACCTCTTTCCCAGAAAAACTGCACATCAGTATAAGTTATTTTTACAGTATGTGCAGACTCCACAACCTGAGGCTGATTTATTTAACACGTTAAGAATTTTATCTCATTAAGGGTTCATGCACACTGGGCTTAAAATATGTCATATAGAGTGTTTTTGTACAAGGGTTTAGGCACGTAAATTGCCTCAGAGATTAACATTGAGCTGCTTTTACAAGCAAAATGAACTCCTGTAGAAGCAGCGGTTTTTAAGCCCAGTATGTATGGACCCTATCTGTTAGATCTGTTAGATTGGATAACTGTCACTGCAGTTATCCAATCTTGTAAAAAGCAAGTTACTCTTTACTGATTTCACCTACACATTACTGATAACTGAAGTGAATATTCACATAATTTATTGTGTGAAGATTCTTTTCTTATTTATTAAATCAGGTCATCTGTGGAGAGAGAGAAAAGAGGGCATTTTTTAATTACTTTTAGATTTTGTATATGTCTTAATTATATGGATTTGTAACACCATTTATTTGTTTAATAAAAGCTTGTAAACAAAATAAAAAAAAAAAGTCTATTGCTAATGTTATTGCAAACTCACTTTTACTGTAACCTTCTACTCATTCCTGTAGCAGATGCTACACCAAGGAGAAAGGGGGGGAGATTAGGGCATTTAAGAACAGGGGCAGACTGACAACTCATGGGGCACCTAGGCAATAGGAGATAATGGGTCTCCCTATGTTCCCATCCACACTCGAGCCACACCCACACAAAGCCCCATCTACATATTGCAGTGCCCACATTACATGTATTTATCACAGAATTTCTCTACACTGTGTTCAAAATAAATGCATAATCAGTTAAGAAAATAAAGAAAAATAAACTTACAATAAAAGTGCAAAAATGCCACATTTCCAAAATGTACCAATTTTTGTGATCCATAGGATACAGTACAAAAAATTTGAACACAATTTGGAGTAAATGATGAACAGAAATAAATATTCGGGGAAAATAAATAACAGATTTTAGAAGCGCACAAAGTAAAACACATTAAAGCTAGGTTTACATTATACGGTGTGGTAACACAATGAGGGGGGGGGTGAGAAAAAGAGAAGGGGTGAGAGAGAGGGAGATTTAGGAGAGAGAGAGCAAGAGAGGGATGACAGAGAGAGGGGGGTGAGAGAGAGAGGAGGTGAGTGAGAAATAGGTAGAGAGAGGGTGGATAGAGGGTATGAGAGAGGGAGGGTGAGAGAGAAGGGTGTGAGGAAGAGAGGGGTCCCTGGCTGCCTGCACCCACTGTCAATCCTTGTCCTCCAGGCTCCCAGTAAGCCTGTCCTCGGGAGTACTGTCGATGTTGATATTGGAGGGGTGCCGTGGTGCTGGTCTCCATTTCAGGGTTCAGGGAGGTGACGGAAATAATTTCCCATTTGCTCTTTGTCCTGACCACTCTTTCTGCTCACTTTCCCTGCAGCCTCCATCTCCAGGGCTACCCGCTCGCCATGTGCAGATGATATTTATGACTGGGAGCTCTCTTCCTGTCTGCACCCCAAGGATGCCACCGTCTGCACAGGGTTTGGCTCCGTGGGATTCAAGTCCTATACTGCCCCACCTCTGCTGTCACCAGACCAGGACTGTCCATGACTGGGGTCCTACTGTCCCCGGGTCCTTGGGCAGTGCCCAATCCCCCCAATCCCAATCCACCTGTTCTTACTTGTCTCCAGAATCCAGATGTAAGTAAAATAAGAGTTTGCTCCAACAAGCACAGCATTATTATGTACACTCTGTTTTTCAGAATATTTTTGGGGGAATTTCTTTCTGAAATAGGAAAAAGCAGAATGCTTGTTCTCTTGTGAAACTCTCAGAATCGATAATAATTTTGTCTGTGATCACAGGCCTATGCCCATCTCTTCACATATTACTACCTACCATAAGGCCAGCCATGGAAACAGAAAGTTTGGAATTAAAGGGAACCCATTTACAGTACTTGGACCACTTGCCATGGTAGGGAAACTTTTGGGGATGAGCCGTGTGATTCTCATGTAGCTATAAAAGTCATGAAGAGGAAAAATCAAACTCAATTTGTAAGGCTTTGATGGTTTTGAGTGCTGGACCCACAAAAATGTCATCTATTACTTGCAAACCCTTGAGCGACCAGTGTGAAATGGGTAGGTCAGGAATGATAATAGGTAAACTCTTAATAGTGAGATCGACTGTAGTGGTATAGATTGTTGTTCTTAACTTGGCAACTCTCAAATTGTACCCACAAGTGATTGTGGGTCTAGGAGAACCATGCTTTCAGAGGTGCAAAGATTGAGGCTAAATAATAATCCTCGATCACCACATGGCCAATCCCTCATTCTCTTCTAATAGTAAAAAGTTTACTAAAAGCACATCTCACTCTCTTCCCCTGCCATACATAGCCATTCACTAAGGATTAAGCAGTTTTGAAAAAGAAGTACGGTACTGGAATGGGCAGTGACCTAAACAAGTATAGGAGCTGGGGTAAGAGTATCATCTTAAAGGCCACTAAGCGACCGGACCAGGATAACTCACGTTCTGACAAGTCAAGCAGATTAGAGCGAATTACTTCTAAAAAAGGTAGAGTAGTCGGCTACAAAAAGTTATTTTACATTGGATTTGTTCACTCTTGTTTCCATACATAAGAAAACAAAGCTGCAAGTTTTTTTTCCAAGGTAGAAGGAATACCCAGATCTAGTATGTATGATTATGTTTAGTTAACCTTGTAGTATGAGATCTTATTGAACATCATCAGAGTCCTGTGCACTGAAGCCAGGACATTTTCCACATTAGTAAGCATTATTATTATATCATCTGCAAATAGGCTAATGATTTGAGCCTTATTGAGAGTGTGGAATCCAGTAATTCTGGGGCGGAAGTGAATGAAGGATGTCATCGGCTCCATCAGTAAACTTAAAATGAATGGCGAGAGAGGGCATCCTTGGCATGTTCCATTGGTGATAGGAAAAGGGGTAGAGAGTATCCCCAAGGAATATACTAACACCAAGGGTTTGGTGTATAAGGCCATAATCGTGGAGTTTATTTGAAAAAGAAAAGACAGGAGGGTGCACCAACCTTGTGCATTACCACTTAAAAGTTTTAATAAACAAAAAAAAAAAAAGCAATGGTCCTACTTACAAACATTCAGAAGTAAGCGCATTTAAAAACAGCTGAAACTGGACCTCACGACACCTGCCAGTCAGACCCTTGACACCAATGTGGCTAACGCGTTTCTGGGGCGTACCCCCTTCCTCAAAGCCTAGGTGGTCTGGCCAGAGAAACCGAAGGCAGTCCCAAGCAAACCAAGCAGTCCCAGTGGATTCTATCAAAAGCCTTCTCTGCACCCAATGCCAGAAGCAGAGAAGTGTTCCATTGTAGATTTGCAAGATGGATAAGGTTAATTAGTCGTCGGGGTAACATCTGTGGTCTGATGACCCTTAAAAAACCCTGACTGATCTGGGTGGATGAGCAGGGGCAAAATATTGAAAAGTCGTTGGGAAATCAGTTTCGCATACATTTAAAAATAATAATTTAAGAGTAAAAAAGTTCTGGGGCGTGGCCGGACCTGTCCCTGGCTTGGGCAATGTTATTTTTTAAGGTGTGTAGCATTTCAGGTGGGGAGGAAGAAGAAGCAGCCGCTGCATTATATATGTGAACCAAATATGGCACTAAGATATATTTAAAATGTTTTATAATATTCCTCTGTAAAGCCATCTGGGCCTAGGGATTTATTTTTTGGTAATGAGTCAATGACTCGCCAGATTTCATTTTGGGTAAAAGGGGAATTTAACGACTGCAATTGGGTTTGGGTTAGATGCCATAGAGCTATTTTCTGTAGAAATTCGTTGATCAGCTTAGAATTTAGGTGAAAATTGTTAGGATATATATATATATATTGTTATTATATAGCGAGCTGTAGTAATTACTAAAAGCTTGTAATGACTCCTGTGGGTAGTATAATTTGGCTTTGGAAGTTGGGTGTATAATAAATGGTATTTTGATTTTGTGTCTTTGGCCTTGCAGGTGGTGGGCCATAATTACTACATTAGTTATATGTCACATAGTTAGTTACATAGTTACATAGTAGACAAGGCCTGAAAAAAGACACATCAAGTCCAATCTATGGACACACGTCTCCTCATCTCAGCACTGCTGCTGCATTTAATCACATCTATGGAGGGGGATTTTTTCTCCAGGTAGCTCTTACCATGTCCCAGATGGGTTGGCTATCTTCCCAGTCATCAAAGACTGACCATTTGCGACAGGGATAGCTGGAGTCCTTCTTCCCTGGCACCCATGGGAAGAGCCGTGAGGCTTCTAAGATGGTGCCGACCGTGAAGGCCCAGAAGGCCTCAAAACCCTCCCAACATGCCGCTGCTTTAGAAGAATGCAACTTCCCCAATTCCCTCCCAGGGTTGGTGAGTGAATCTGTCCCACCTACCTCCCCTGGCTCCATGGCATCTCCAGAGTCCAGACAGAGGCTCTGAGGAGCTAAACCTCCTTTGGGATGAAGACATCAATCGCCATATTTTGTCACCACCCACCAGAGAGGACCTGAAGTGCTTCACTAATAGGGTAGAGAAAGCCCTTTAAAGTAGATGTAAACCTGATTAATGAAATTTGATCTGTGCACATATATCTGTAGTGTTTTTTTATCTCTCTCCAAAGCACTGAGTTCTATGTATTTCTCCTGCTCAGTATCTCTGTTAATCAGCCTGATAACTTCCGAAAAGTTCTCTGATGCAGGAGATAAAAGCAGAGTGAAATTTAAAGTTGCTATAAATAGATAAGCACAGAGTATGACTTGTCAGAGCAGATCTCTGGACATTACTTCCTTTCTTTTGCCTATGTGGAGTGGAGGTGTGTGCCTTTCCTCCAATCAGCTGTCTTGGCTGTATGCCAATAATCCACTCCCTGTGCTGAAGAGGAAGGAAATAATCTGTAACGCGTTCTGAACTTTCTAAAGGATATACAAGTAAAACTTATGTAGGGAGATTTATTTCATCCCTGTGCATCATCTGAGGCTGTTCACTTCACTGGGTATATGTGAGGGTTTACATCCACTCTAAGGAGGACATTGCACAGATAAAAGCTGATACCTCACACCTAGGTACTACAGTAGAGTCTGTGGAGCAGAAATTTGATGAAGCACTCCCTGCCATTTCTATGATATAGACTAAATGCATCACACAGGATCAGCAAATTGAAACTTTGATATATCAGTTAGATGATGTTGGCGCAGTCGGCAGCCCAATATCAGAATTTGAGGCCTACCAGAAGCCACAGCCTTCAGGGATATTATCCTCACTCTTATGGGCATTTTTAAGGAAATACTGGAACTGCCTGCTTCTGCTACTATAGAGATTGATCATGCCCATAGGGCACTTAGGCCCCCTTCTCAGGATGTGGACAATGCAAGGGACATCATATTTAAGCTACATAAAAACACTCTTAACCACTTAAGACCCGGACCTTTAGGCAGCTAAAGGACCCGGGCAGGTTTTGTTAAACGGCACTGCGTAGTTTTAACAGACAATTGCGCGGTCGTGCGACGTGGCGCCCAAACAAAATTGGCGTCCTTTTTTTCCCACAAATAGAGTCTTCTGCGGTTCTTATTTTTTGCGCTATAAACAAAAATAGAGCGACAATTTTGAAAAAAATGCAGTATTTTTTGCTATAATAAATATCCCCCAAAAATATATAAAAAAAACTTTTTTTCCCTCAGTTTAGGCCCATACGTATTTTTCTACCAATTTTTGGTAAAAAAAAAATTGCAATAAGCGTTTATCGGTTGGTTTGCGCAAAATTTAGCGTTTACAAAATAGGGGATAGTTTTATTGCATTTTTATAAAAAAAAAATTTTTTTTACTACTAATGGCGGCAATCAGTGATTTTTTTTGTGACTGCGACATTATGGCAGACACTTCGGATAATTTTTTTTTAAATTCAAAGAAGCTTTATTGCAAACAACAGATCTAGACAAGTACAGCCATCATAAACTTAGACAAGTACAATCGCAGTATAACCAAAACACAATGACTTATAACAGGCATCACAAAGCATAACAATGGTATACATATGTGGAAAGTAAAAAGGCAGAAGAGGGTCCCCACGATCATGGAGAGCCTCTGAGTTCCATATATTCAAGCATAATGAGAACCACAAACATCTATGTCAAGTTCAATTCCAACTACAGAAGCATCATCTACTCCACAGAGATCGGTGGATCTCTGTGACGTTTAACTTCCAACTTGTCACCTTAAAGAAGCAATTATGGCGAAGAAGAGGAGAGAAGAGGAAGAGAAAAAATGAGAAGAATAGAAGAACGAGAATAAAAGTAAAAGGAAAAGAAAAGGAAAGGGGAAGGGGATAAGGCATGTATAGAGCGGTCACAGAATCCCTGGGGCATGGGATAGGGTCCCCAGTGGTGAGCAGGAGAGTCAGTCCAGGTCAATCACATCCCTGGGATCTGGGGTCCAGAATATAAGAATAGATTCTCTAATCAGGCCCCCCGGCAATAGATCCATCCATTATGTTGTCAAAGTCTTTGGAGTACCTGAAAGCAATCCAAGTCTGCCAAGTTGCGTGAAAGCCCTGGGCTGTGCCCCTGTCTTGTGCCAACGTGTCCTCCATCTCGTACACTTCGCTCACCCTACGGAGCCATTCTCGTATGGTTGGAGCTCTGGAGGATTTCCAGTGCAAGGGAATCAATGATTTAGCTGCATTCAATAAATGCTTGGACAAGGATTTTTTGTACCGTGTTAGAGAGAAGGAGGTCAGGTGTAGCAGGCAACACGGGGCGTCCAAAATTAGCTTAGTGTCAGTGATCAATTGAATGACCCGTCTCACCTCCGACCAGTAGGGGGAGATCATGGGGCATTCCCACCAGATGTGGAGCAATGTGCCCCTATCGTCCAAGCACCTCCAGCATGTTTGAGGTACCTGAGGATCCCATCTGTTGAGTCTATCGGGTGTATTGTACCAGCGGGTCAATAGCTTGTAACTGGTTTCCTGCAGCCGTGAGCTAATAGAGCATTTGTGTGCCATTATACATACAGTACATACCGCCACTGTTTCTCAGAAATGTCTGTACCCAGTTCCTCCGACCATTTCTCTCTGTGTCCAATCTGCCCCACCCCCCCGTGGTACTGCAGCCAAGAATAAGCTACAGATACTGCCCTAGCCAAAGGGGACCGTGCACGGCAGACTAGCTCCAACTCGGTCAAGGGTCGCGTGAGGTTTGAGGATGCTTTAAGTGAATTAATATAGCTGCGCAGTTGGAAATACATCCAAAGTCGCAGGCGGGGGAGATTATTACTGGCCTTGATATCTGACCAATCTTTTAGTTTATTGCCCTCAAAGCAGTCACCTACCAAAAGAGGATCCGACTGGGGGGAAGACCTAAGAGAGGTATTATCTAAGCCTGGTATGAAGCCCGGATTGCCAGTCAAGGGCGTGAGGGGGCCCGGAGTGGAAGAGATGCCCTTCTGTTTCGCCAGCGCATGGAATATCTCCAGAGTAGGTCCCGTAACGGGGTTCCTGCGTATGGCAATTGGGTAGGCGGATTTAGGAACCCAGGGTAGGAACTCAAGGGTCAATGGACAGATCTCCCCCTCTAGGGCAACCCACTCCTTCGTGGTCTTGTGACAGTGCCAATCCACTATTCGGGCCAGGTGTGTGGCGTGGTAATATGACCTAAAGTCCGGCAGGCCCAGGCCCCCCACGTCCTTAGGCCTCATCAGGCTCGTAAGCCTGATTCTCGGTTTCTTGCGATTCCATAAGAAGCGCAGTAAGACAGCATTTAGGGAAACAAAGAAGCTTCGGGGGATTGACATTGGAAGCGTGCGCATCAGGTATAGGAATTTTGGTAGAATCACCATTTTGATTATGAAGGCCCGACCCAGCCAGGAAAAATACCCCTGGTCCCATTGGGTTAGATCTTTCTCACACGCCTTCAGGAGGGGAGGGAAGTTAGTGCTAAAAACATCCGAGAGGTGGGGAGTGAGCCAAACGCCCAGGTACTTGAGAGCCCTGGGCTCCCAACGAAAGGAGGAATTAGCCTTAGCCTGTGCTAGCACCCTATCTGGGAGAGAGACGTTGAGGGCCTCAGATTTGTTGTAATTTATTTTCAAGTTAGAAATGTATCCGTATTGCGAGAACTCTAGCATCAGCCCTGGGAGGGAGATATGTGGGTCCGTCAAAAAGAACAGGAGGTCGTCGGCAAATGCTGCTATTTTGAACTCGTTGTCCCCCACCTGAAACCCGCTGATAGCCAAATTTAGTTTAACCGTCCGGATAAAGGGCTCAAGCGAAAGGATAAATAGTAGGGGTGAGAGAGGGCACCCCTGACGCGTCCCATTCTTTATCATGACCTTCTTGGAAATAAGGCCATTAACCCGAATCTGGGCCGAGGGGTTTTGATATAGCGCCGCTATCCAGGTGAGCATGTGAGGTCCCAGTCCCACCCACTTACAAACCGCCAGCAAGAAATCCCAAGCCACCCAATCGAAGGCCTTCTCCGCATCCGTAGAGAGGAGAAGGCCCTCGATGGCTTTAACCCTCGTCGCATGTATCAGGAGAAGCGCCTTGGTGGTATTATCTTTGGCATCTCTGCCCGGCACAAAGCCCACCTGCTCTAAGCCAATCAAGCCAGGCAGTAACGGTCCTAATCTTGTGGCGAGGATTTTTGCAAATAACTTCACGTCTAAATTGAGTAGCGAAATGGGACGGTAGCTCGCGCAATCTGTAGGATCTTTTCCCGGTTTCGCCAAAACTGTTATGTGCGCCGAGAGGAAATCTGGGGTGACACTCCTAGGGGTTGACAACGAGTTCAATGCATCTCTGAGGGGCTTCGTCAAATGGTCACTGAATGTTTTATAATATACGGCCGTGTACCCGTCCGGGCCCGGACTCTTACCAGGTTTAAGCTGAGCAATGTCTATACCCACCTCCTGAGAGGTAATAGGTCCCTCAAGGAGAGCAGCGTCGGAGTCTGAGAGGGAAGGCAGTCCGCTCTTAGTAAGATAGTCATTAATAATCCTAGCCCTGTCCCCTATCTAATCCGGATGTCTATGCTGGGGCGGAAGATTATAGAGCTTACTATAGAAGTCGTGGAATCGATCTGCTATGGCCTCTGACGTCACCTCCAGTTTCCCACCTGTACCCTTGATGCCCGCGATATTATTCGCAGAAGTACACTCTCTGAGCGCCCTCGCCAAAAATTTGCCGGCCTTATTTCCTGACTCGTAGTACAGCCTTTTCCGAAAAAATAGCATACGCTTGGCCCTAGAGTCAAGTATCTGCTGCAGCTCCCTCCGCGCCTCCAGGAGCGATGTGGCTGAAGAGACAGAGAGGGACTGCTTATGTAGAACTTCTAGAGCAGCAATTTTGGTAACCAGTTGGTGGATTTTAGCCTCTCTTTCCCTCTTTTTTTTGGCTCCAAGGCCCATCAAGATGCCCCGGATGGAACACTTGTGTGCCTCCCAGACAGCAAGCGGATCAGTACCCTGATCAACATTGAGTCTGAAAAATTCCGTCAAGCTATTAGTCACCGTAGGGAGCGTCGTGGGATCCGTCAACAGCGAGGCGTTAAGCCTCCATGTGAGTTGTCGTCGAGGTAAGTCTACCAGCCCCAAAGACACTGAGATTGGAGCGTGGTCTGAGAAAGTCTGCGTGCCTATATGTGCCCCATTAACCTGCTCGAGAACACGCTGGGACACAAAGAGGTAATCTAGTCTCGCATACCTAGAATGTGGAACAGAGAAATGGGTGAAATCGCGACCCTCAGGGTGGAGGAATCGCCTCGAATCCACTAGTTGTAAGGATTGTAGCAGTAGCTTAATGCGTCTCAGTACTTTATACGTAATGCACGTCTTCCCATTCGAGGTGTCAACTAAGGGGCAAAGGGGCACATTGAAATCGCCCCCCAAGATGATACACCCCTGCGCAAACTCACTAAGTTCCCTAATGATCTTCCTACAAAATGATATATGGGCTCTGTTAGGAAAGTACACATTTGCCAGAGTCACCTGTGCGGTCCCGTAGGAACCTCTGAGAAAAATATACCTGCCTTCTGGGTCACACAGCTGCCCCGATACCACGAAAGGAGCCTCTCTGTGAACCAGAATCGCCACACCCCTTGACTTTGCCTCGCCATTAGTGGCGTGAAACACCCTGGGAAAAGACGGGCTGGAAAGCTTCGGGATTTGATGTGTCTTGAAATGGGTTTCCTGTAAAAAAACAAAATGGGGCTTACCCTTTTTAAGTTCTCTCAGCAGGGAGGTGCGGCGTTCGGGGATGTTCAATCCCCTCACATTATGCGAGATCACCAATGGATGGCCACCCAGTGACGAGTAGGCCATGGTTGGAGTTGCAGGCAGATGAGGAGGAGACGATTGGAGAACCAAGCTCAACCTAGGCGGCTGCAAAAGACAGATCTGTTAAACTAGTAATATACCCCAGAGAGCACTAACCTAGAGACTACAGGAGCCTTATCCCTAAAAGAGGAAGATGCGGACGGGATCTAGGTGAGAGAGAGTAAAGATGAAAAGAAGAAAGAAGAGAAAGGAGAAGAAGAAGAGGGAAAAGATCAGAGCAAGAGCAAGTTTCCTCGGTGTATCTCCCTTCGGGGTGGATAGAGCACTACCCCCGACAGAAGAATACCACCTGTGTTGTATGGTGCTACCAGTGACCCAGCCGGGACACTAGCAGCTTTGAGTAGCAAATGGGAGGCGAGGACCGTATTTGGCAGCACCTTGCACGTTGCTGAGCAAATAATAACAAAAAATTATTAACCATAAGAATACACGCACAGCCCTATAGGCCAAAACAGAAGTGCACAACGTTATAGAATGTTGATACCCGACCTTTTGGGTAATGTTCAGGAAAACCAGCCGGTTTATAGAGCATGACCCAAGTAAAATAATCATAAAAAAAAAAAACAAAAAAAAAAAAAAACATTGGGTAAATTAGTATGCAGACATATACAAGTAAACATTTAACAGCATACGATTCATTAAGTAAAGGAAGGAAGTTCCCGCCCGTCATCACTCCCACCTCCCCCAATACCCCCACCAACAGTGGCTGCGCCCCCTGCAATAATCAAAGTAAAAAGGAAAGCTGAGACAAACATGTAAGATGCCCGAGCGGCTCGAACCACCCAAGTCCCACATATCACCTCGTCAGTTCCCTTCGTGGGCCGCCAGTTCAGTTCCCGTGAACGCGGTGCCCCGCATTCCAACTACTCACAGAGCCACCTGCAGAAGCGTATGAGCAAGTCACCGGGATGTGCGCCTCGTGCAACCCTTTCCATCCGACGTGAGACCGGGGGTCGCACTACAATAGCGTGCAGACAGAGAGCCACGTCCAGGGCGAATCTCAGGGCAAGGCAATGCGGTCAAGATCCCCTCCCGCAGTTAAACAGCCAACAGAAGAAAAAAAAGGGGGGGGGATTCCAGAAAAGCTCCAGCATAGGATGTCACAGATACCAGGTGCAGGGCCTTGGGGGGGGGGAACAACAGCTGAGGGGAGTTCCAGGTGGGGAATCTTCTACAGAGCGACTGTGGGATAGGCAAATCAGTGCATGATCAATTCCCTTGGCCCTTCGTTCTGCCGTCTCGGGGTCCCTGCTTTCGATCCGCCACCCCTGTTATGCTTGGCCTTCTTTGTCTGGCGTTTGTCAGGTGTAGAAAGGGGTGAATCCGGCGGGCTCCGGCTCGGTATGGGGTGCAGGAATTCCGTGTACCAATCCAGCAATTCGACCAGGTCTATGCCCACGGCATCACAAAAGTCAGGGAGGTCTGCAGGTATACGGAGAGTGTATTGGTGCCCATTGGAGGTGACCACTAATGCGAAGGGAAAGCGCCAAGTGTACCTTAAATCCTTCTCCCTCAATTTGTCCAGAAGGGGTCGTAGAGCTCTCCTGTTTCGGAGCGTTATGGGAGACAGGTCCTGAAACAGTAAAATGGACGCTCCATTATAGGTAATGGGATCATTCCTCCTGGCTCTCCGCATGATATCCTCTTTTAGGCCAAAGCTTTCCAAGCAGCATATGATGTCTCTTGGAGGGGCTGTATCAGAACCCCTAGGGCGGAGTGCCCTATGTGCCCGGACAAAGCCGATCGGGGTATCTTCTTGCCTCTCCAGTAAGCTGTTAAAGACACCACTCAGCATCGTCACAATTTGGTCTGGGTCTACGGATTCCGGGATCCCCCTGACCCTAACGTTACATCTCCTTCCCCTGTTATCGAGGTCCTCGATGTGGCGGTTCATGTCGATGAAGTGCTGTGCATGTGTCGCGGTAACCTGTTCCACCCTGTGTATGGCCTTGTCTCTGCGTTTCCCCGAAGATTCCACCGCGGCCATCTTGTCATTCAGCACCAGCATACTAGTTTTGAGATCCGTGATGGCCGCCGAGAACGTGGCATTTATGTCAGCGGCGATCATGGACATATCTGAGTAGGTCAGGGGATGATCCGCAGGAGACTTTCCCCGGGCTGAGCTCTCGGGAGCCGACTGGGAGTCGTCACTAAACTCCTTGTCGCGGCTCGTCGGCGCCATCTTGGGCCTAGGTGTCACGCTGCGTCCCGCGGACCTCGGCTTGAAGAGTTCCGCCATATTATGAGCGGAGTAAGCCACCGATGCACGTCTCGGGCGAGAGTGAGGGGTGAAGCCGGACTTCTTACCAGGCATCGGGAAGTCGTCTGTCGGGTATACGGCAAGATAGGGCTGTGCGTGTGGAGGAGCTTGTTTAGTGTGCGGCCATCTCCGTCGCTCGCCAAGCCACGCCCCCACTTCGGATAATTTTGACACATTTTTGGAACCATTGTCTTTTTCACAGCAAAACATGCATTTAAAATGCATTGTTTATTGTGAAAATGACAGTGCAGTTTGGTACTTAACAACAAGGGGGCGCTAAGGGGGGTTATGTGTGACCTAATTTGTGTTACTAACTGTAGGGGGTGTGGCTGCAGGTGTGACGTCATTGATTGTGATTCCCTATGTAAGGGAACACACAATCAATGCGGGCGCCACAGTGAAGAACTGGGAAGCCGTGTTTACACACGGCTCTCCCCGTTCTTAAGCTCCGGGGACCGATCGCCAGACTCCAGAGCTTTGGACCGGGTCACGTGCACGCACCCGCCGCACGCGTGTGACCCCACAGCTGGGCTTAAAGGATTACCCTGGCCTTGCCAAACCAGGCTTAGACTGCAGCCTGCAGGCATTTAATATTGCTATGGATTCCTCCCCTTCCTTCAACTTTGGTATCTTGATATTATGGAAGGAGATGGTGCTTCCTTATCTTCCCCGTCATGGTGGCACATGTTCCCCACATAGGCCACCATTTTTTAGGTATAGATCCCTATTGGGACTCTGGGTTATGGCTTGGGATCCTCGAACCTGACATACAGATGTTTAGATAGTTATTATTGTTTTTAATATTTTTATGTTGTTTATGTTTTTTCTAGTAACTTTGCATGTTTGTACTCATTCTCCTTTGTCTCCTTTTCCCCTTCTCTTTTCTTCTCCTTTTCTCCCAGGAGCAAAATTTTGCATCCTCGCCTACACTGAAGTACTGGCACATTTGGCACACTACCCATCCTCCAGATCTTCTATGGCTACTCTAAAGGTAATTTCCTGCAATGTTCCCCTGGCAAACTTAGCAAGTTGTGGTGGGAGCTAAAAAAGTCTGGGGCGCAGGTGATATTCTTGCAGGAGATCCATTTTACTCCCCATTCAGTTCCTAAGCTACCCACTCACCTCTACAATTAGTGGTTCCCTAGAAACCCCCCCCCCCCCACAGAATCCAATATTTGTGATTCACAAATCTTGCAAGTGGTGGTTGGGACCACATAGCAACCAGCACTGGCTGGCTTTTCTATAGTACCGGCGCTGCTAGCAGTAGGTGCCATCACAATCTCTTCAGTTGATGGGTTGTACCACATCAGTATTTACTAAAAAAAATTCTGTCCTGCTCAGGGATTCAACACAGAACCCTGCAGTGGTGAAGTAATTTAGACTGCCTCTGAACCTATATATCACGCCAACAAGAACCCTTTTAAAATTGCCTACAAGGTGAATGAAAGTGCTCCTGTATCAGCACTTAATAAGCAGGACTTTCTCCCGATGGCAGTTCTCCACGACTCTTCCAAAATAAGTAAATTGACTTGCTTCCTGGACAACACAGCTTGCTGATAGGTGCCAAAGCCTGGAAGAACTCCACCTCGTAAGGCAAGATGTAGAAAGATTGTGAGGCCCACCTGAAGGCACACTACATGTGGCCAGCAGTGACACTGCTGTCCCTGTCTTCAGCGATGATCCTGATGGTAAAACTTCTCTGAAAGCCTCCTGAATAGCGTTGCCTGTGAAGTAACTAATGGGTGCATGACCTAATGGCTTGAATGCATTCAGCTGCAGTGGGGCTGACAAGGCATTTCCGGAAACCCTGGGATTGCCGTCTTGCTCATTCTGTAAAGGAAGCAAAAGAGAGGATACTGCTGCAAGAATCCCCAGTACTGCTCTGTCCTGCAAAATCCATAGAAACTTCAGCAGACAGCAGAACAAACTCTTAGGCCTCGTACACACGAGTAAATAGATTTGTTCAAAACGGTCTGTCCGACCGATTTGAACAAATCTGTCTGCTGGCATTTTGGTTTGCTCGCGTGTACACACGAGCAAACCAAAATCCCTGCCAGCAGACCCCGCTGACGTGTCGGTGACGTGGCGGTGACGTTGACGCCGCCACGTCACCGCACCAGGAAGTAAAACACTTCTGCGCATGCGTCGAAACCATTCGGCGCGTGTGCGAGAAGACATGTCTGCTGGTTAGCGTACTAACCATAGACATGTCGGGCGGACGGGTTCCCAGCCGACAGATTTCAAAGCATGCTTTGAAATCTGTCGGGTGGCCAAATCCGTCTGTTTGCCCGTACACACGATCGAATCTGTCTGCTGAAACGGTCTAGCAGACCGTTTCCAGCAGACAGATTTGATCGTGTGTACGAGGCCTTACAGGTGCTGCAAGGGTTAACAACGCTTCTCTGCCACTCAGGACAATTTGGTCCCTTTTCACTCTGTACCTTGCATAGATCTAGTCTGTGTGCTTCCTGAGACAGGAGACACAAGACCCCTGTGTGAGATTTCTGCCCAGGCTCAATACACAGATCATCCTAATTTTCTTCAGGAGCAGCTCCGGTAAAGTACTCAACCTGAAAACCTAAGTAAGATACTTATCAATTGTACTTTGTACATTGCTCACTACACTGTCTGCTTGTCAAGGGACCAGCTCCATCCAGCCCCAGCTCCGTGACAGGTCAGCTCGGGTGCGCTCATCTTGGCTGCGCGCGCGCATGCGCGGCGTGGCGGTGCGCCGTGTGCGCGGGCACGCGCGCGTGACAGCGCGCGGGAGCGCGCGCGGGACGGCGCACGGGAGCACACAATCTCGTTCCGCCCCTGGCCAATCAGAAGCCTGAGCGGCTTATTTAAATCAGCTTCCCACAGTCCTCTGGTTGCTGGTTTGTAAACAGCGTTTGAGTACCTGACTTGTTACCTGTTATTGGATTCTTCACCTGCTTGACCTTTGGCTTACGTTCCCGGACCTCTGCTTTCTCCAATCCCTTGACCTCGGCTTGAACCTGGACTCCCGGCTTTCTCCTGCCCTTTGTACCCCGGCTTGAACATTGGACTGTCTGCTTCTTTAAAGACCCCTGACCACGGCTTGTCTCCTTGACTTTTCTCCTGCCTTGTCCTTGTCTACCGGAACCTCGCTTCAGTCTTCCCGTCTGCTGCAGCTCTGAACCACCCCGGTTGATCTTCCGCCTGTCCCTGCTTGACCTGCCGGATCTGCATCTTCCCGCTGGTACCGGTGCCTCCCGGTGCGTCCTTCCCCCTGTCCCAATCCCAGGGGGAGGATCGCGCCAGGTCGCAAAGGTGAGCCGCCCTCAGCATCTCGGCCTTGGTAAGTGTTCCCGTGATACTGCTTCTCCTTGAGGGTTCTCTAAGCTATGAACACTTCCTTCATGCTCACAACATCATATCTTTAAACCATTCCCCACCCATTCTTAACCCTTTCTCCTGTCTTCCAGCCCACCCTGTCATGGACCCTCTTTCCTATGTGCTCAGGGCAGCCCTATTTTTTTTTCAGCACATAAACCAAATGTCTCCTTGTACTGCTTCTTCTTCTCACACTCCAGCTCTACTGTACAGGGCTGTCTGTGGCTGATACCACATCAAAGTGAGATATCATACTGCTTGCATAGGCGTCTGCAGTTAGGGGCAAGGGGGGTCAAGTGCCCCCCCCCTGGCAGGGCTGGTGCTACCTATAGGCAAGTGCACACAATCAGTCGGGGGCACCACACTGCATGTCAAGGGCCGGAAGTCACATACACAACATTAAGTGTCAGGGAGTGATGCTGTGTGCGGCCCCTGAGCTGAGGGGAGGCAGCGTGGCCAGTGGCAGGAAATACAAAGCTCTCCCGCAGCTGCCTGTTACCTTTCACCTGCTACCTGGACAGCGTCTGCTAATGCTCAGCCCGACCAGATCACTAATGATTTATCTCCCCTCCTCTCCTTGGCTCGGACTGCCGATGGTGTGTGCACTGCCTGGACATGTATGAGAGGCCCAGTTCTCCCTTCTAGATGGAACACCCACCGCCGTGGGGCCCCAGCCTCATCTGAGCTGCTTGGCATGTGCAGCTGTTGTTGGAGCCTTCCATCTGTATTTTCTGGGGCTAGTAATCCATTTAATTCTCTCTGTCATCTGAAGGTTGCAAATTGATTGGAGGAGAGTGCTTGCATTAAAATAATACATTAAATGATGTATTACTGATTACCTGCATTAATATATGTCTTTAAGACGTGCCTGCAGTGCAGGATAAACTCTACTTAAAATCTGTTAACCACTTCAGCCCCGGGAAAATTTACCCCCCTCCTGACCAGAGCACTTTTTGCGATTTTGCGACGTGGCTCCTAAACAAAATTGACGTCCTTTTTTGCCCACAAATAGAGCTTTTTTTATGGTATTTGATCACCTCTGAGGTCTTTATCTTTTGTTCTATAAACAAAAAAAAGAGTGTCACTTTTGAAAAAAAAGCAATATTTTTTTACTTTTTGCTATAATAAATATTCCCAAAAAATATATATTTTTTCTCAGTTTAGGTTGATACGTATTCTTCTACATATTTTTGGTAAAACAAAAATTGCAATAAGCGTATATTGATTGGTTTGTGCAAAAGTCATAGCCCCAAAATAGGGGATAGTTTTATGGCATTTTTATTATTATTTTTTTATTAGTAATGACGGTGATCTGTGATTTTTATCGTGACTGCGACATTATGGCGAACACATCGGACCCTTTTGACGCTATTTTGGGACCATTGTCATTTATACTGCGATCCATGCTATAAAAATGCACTGATTACTGTGTAAATGACACTGGCAGGAAAGGAGTTTACCACTAGGGGGCGAGGAATGGGTTTGGTGTATATTAGGGAGTGATTCTAACTGTGTTGGGCTGGGCTACCAGTGACATGACAATGATCACTGCTCCCGATGACAGGGAGCAGTAGATCTGTGTCCTGTCACAAGGCAGAACAGGGAAATGCCTACACAGGCATCTCCCTGTTCTGCAGCTCCGTGACACGATTGCGGGACACCGGCCATTCTGCCAATGTATATGTACTAGAGCTGCACGATTCTGGGAAAAATGAGAATCACAATTCTTTTGCTTAGAATGAAGATCACGATTCTCTCACGATTCTCAAAAACTTTTATTTGACTGTGGTAATATTCATAATATAGATTATAAGGGACAGTGGTTGCAGGTATTTTAAGTCCACTCCTCACATGCCCCCCTTTAATAGCCTGATACTCCAGTTTCCTCCAACTCCAAGAGCATGCTGGCAGGTATGGGGGTACCTGAATATAAAGTTCCCCATGCAGGCTGTGTAATGAGCAATGGATATAGAAGGCTTGTATTTCCCATATACACTCAGCACTGCAGATTCGGGGATCAGAGGATGGCATTACAGATATGGGGGGGTCTCTCTATCAGTGGCTGGTGTGATGTGAAGTTTGGGCCGGGTCGGGTGACACAGGAAGGGTTGTAACCCTCAGGGGGGGGACAGGGGTCATCTGGCTGGGGGGTCACAAGACATCCGGGTGACATTGCAGGAGATGCGGACACCCAAAGGCAGTACACGGCTCTTACCATCCAGAGCGGCGCCTTCAGCACCTCCGACAGCAGCGGCGGCGGTGGCTTTTTCCCGCTGGTCGAGAAGTGTGGTGGTACCGCCCACGCCCAGACATCACGCCGCATCTCTGATAACTGACGTCAGTTCCGATTGGTGACGTCAGTTCCTTTATCCGCCATTTGCGTTACACGCTGGTTACGTGGAACCAGCAGTGACACAGAAGAATCGCGGGTAATCCCGCGGGGAGATCGTAGGCAGGGAGAATCGAGATCGTGATTCTCTCCTCAATTAATCGTGCATCTCTAATATGTACTGGCGGCGGTCGGCAAGTGGTTAAATTACAATATGTAACAAAATTATGTCTGTTCAGTATCCAAATAAGCCACTTAAATACTTGAACTGCTTCCTAAGCTCAGTTTCAATCAGTCTTTAAAGTGTTTCTTGCAGACAAGTGAAAAAGATATTCAGCGCTGGAAAATAAATTATTAAACTAGAACCTAAACTATGCAAGCCAGCACTGGAGATAATTCATAAAAAATCCCAATAGCAAATATATATAGAAAAAGTGCATCGCAAATATAAACAAATATAAATACTGTGACCAGTATATAAACTAAAAAGTGCATAGAAAATAAATAATCGTGATAATAAGGTCCATGTGTGAAAAAAAGTCTATAAATCAATCAATCCGCAGCAAGACCCAGCAGACAAAGGATTCCAGAATGGAAGTGAAAAAGATGACACCAAAAGATATCCTCCACCAGTGACAGATGGACTCTCACCTCATTACTTTGACCCGTATGGATCTCAAAGCTTAATCTGTGTAATCAGGGCTTCAGCTGCCAGCTCCCATAGGAAACGAATGGATGGAAATGACACCTTAGATCCAGACCCAATGGCTTAAACCGATCATAACATCATATGGAAAAAGAAAGGGAAAAAATCTAGTGCTCTCCGGTAGAAAAAGACTTTTAATCAAGCAATAAAAAGTTGCACTCACATGTAAGGACACTCTGTAAGCCGAGTGTCAGCATAACAGCATGTAACAGCATGTGTACAGGACCATCTCTCTGTACTCTGCAGCGATCGTGGGTGACGTTCTGCGTGGCTCCTTCCCCTGTACGCGTTACATCCCGTGGGGGGACTTCCTCAGCGTGGGTTAAGGGAACACACGCTGAGGAAGTCCCCCCACGGGATGTAACGCGTACAGGGGAAGGAGCCACGCAGAACGTCACCCACGATCGCTGCAGAGTACAGAGAGACGGTCCTGTAAACACGCTGTTACATGCTGTTATGCTGACACTCGGCTTACAGAGTGTCCTTACATGTGAGTGCAACTTTTTATTGCTTGATTAAAAGTCTTTTTCTACCGGAGAGCACTAGATTTTTTTCCCTTTCTTTTTCCATATGATGTTATGATCGGTTTAAGCCATTGGGTCCGGATCTAAGGTGTCATTTCCATCCATTCGTTTCCTATGGGAGCTGGCAGCTGAAGCTCTGATTACACAGATTAAGCTTTGAGATCCATACGGGTCAAAGTAATGAGGTGAGAGTCCATCTGTCACTGGTGGAGGATATCTTTTGGTGTCATCTTTTTCACTTCCATTCTGGAATCCTTTGTCTGCTGGGTCTTGCTGCGGATTGATTGATTTATGGACTTTTTTTCACACATGGACCTTATTATCACGATTATTTATTTTCTATGCACTTTTTAGTTTATATACTGGTCACAGTATTTATATTTGTTTATATTTGCGCTGCACTTTTTCTATATATATTTCTTGCAGACAAGACATAATATAACATGCAATATAAAAGAGTTATTTCACATATTTTATTTCGACCAATATTGTATTTGCAAAAATATTTGCAGACCCACTCATACACACAGATATTTAAATGTATTTATTAATTTGAGGTTATATAGACTGTTAATTTGCCTGGATATCCTATTATCTTCATGCTGAAACTATATTGTCCTATTATTTAACATTTTCTTTTGAGCATTGCAAGAGTGCCATTATTTAAAGTTTCAGCTAACAAATGTTTGACTTTTGTTTGACTGTTGATCACCTGTTTGAATAGTGTTGCCAAGAAGCTCTGAGGATACTACAAACTAGAGCTGCATAGTTCTTTTTCACCATGCCACCCACACCATAGCACTGGAAGGTCATTATATTTTAAAAAATAAAATAGATAAATAGAATATAGACATGGAAACTTTGCTTGGAAAACAAAAACAAAACTTGTTAAGAAGTTCAAATACAATGGAATTAAGCTTACTTTTTCAGAGGCTCTACATGAAATCTTAAACAACCTGCATATCCTGACTGCATAGTAATTTTCCAGCAGTTTTTAATCTGTTAATTATAGATCATTTAATACCATTTCCAGGCAAAACTAAGGTCAGTTCACATACATTTACCATTTTTTTTGTTTGTTTTTTTACAAATAATTGTTAAGGACAGCAAATCACATTTATAGTGAGACACACTCTCATGCTTTTGAGCAAATTGAATAACTTTTCCATAGATGATAAATTATCATCTATGGAAAAGTTATTCAATTTGCTCAAAAGCATGAGAGTGTGTCTCACTATAAATGTGATTTGCTGTCCTTAACAATTATTTGTAAAACAAACAAACAAAAAAAATGGTAAATGTATGTGAACTGACCTTAGTTTTGCCTGGAAATGGTATTAAATGATCTATAATTAACAGATTAAAAACTGCTGGAAAAATAGTTACCTTACATCAGCATGGATAATGCTTATGAATAAGTGTGATGCTGAATAAATTAGCTGTGAAGAAAGAACTTAAATAAAGATGCCTAATTTAAGTGAATAGCAGTATTAATTCAAAACGTAGCCAATTATTATATTGCAGCTTACCAATTCTTAGATGTGATGGCTGTAATCATTTTCCTTTTTTAGACTTTCTTTCTTCTTTGTTCATCTGATGATCCAGTCAGTATTGCCCTGTACACACAATCGGTCCATCCGATGAGAACGGTCTGATGGATTTTTCCATCAGTTAACCGATAAAGTTGACTGATGATCAGTCATGTCTGCACACCATCGGTTAAAAAACTGATCGTGTCAGAACGTGGTCACGTTACACGTAAAGCACGTACGATGGCACTATAAAGGGCAAGGTCAAATCCAATGGCGCCACCCTTGGGGCTGCTTTTGCTGATTCCGTGTTACCGCGTGTTAGTAAAAGTTTGGTTAGAGATCTTAAAACATATAATATTGAAATGAGAATGTGACATCCAGAGTATTAAAACATTTACACAGTGGGACTTTCACACATTCACTTGTATGTTTTTTATCACATCTTTGAGAGATTAGTTTCTCATTTCAATATTATGGGCCAGATTCTCAAAAGTATTACGCCGGTGTATCTACAGATAATTCGAATATCCCGCAGGCGTATCATTGTTTTGTATCCACAAAACAAGATACGCTGGAATTACGCTAGGATCTGACTGGCGTAAGTCACTTACATCGTCGGATCTTAGATGTAATTCTACGCTGGCCACTAGGTGGCGTTCCCGTCGATTTCAGCATTGAATATGCAAATGAGCCTGATACGCCGATTCCCGAACATTTTTGCACCGCTTTGCCGTAGTTTACGTCGTTTGCGCAAGCGTAAGGTTACCCCTGCTATATGAGGGGTAACCTTGCGTAGGTCCGGCGTACACCATGTTAAGTATGGCCGGCGGGACAGCGTCGGGTTTTTTCGTCATTTACGTAGTTTACATAACTCGTCACGAATAGGGCTGTGCGTTAATTACGTTCACGTCGCAACCAATGTATTTGCGGCGTACTATGGAGCATGCGCACTGGGATACTTTTACGGCCGGCGCATGCGCAGTTCATTTGGCGCGGGGCCGCGCTTAATTTTAATAGAAGCCGCCCCCTTTGAATTATGCGGGCTTACGCCGGGCCATTTACACTACGCCGCCGCAAATTACGGAGCAAGTGCTTTAAGAATACGGCACTTGCTCCTACGTGAATCTGGCCCAATATGTTTTAAGAACTATGGCCCAGATTCACAGAGCAATTACGCCTGTCTAACTGGTGTTAGACAGGAGTAATTTCAACTTTCGCGCGCCGTATCACTAGTTTGAATCCTCAAACCATGATACGGCGGCTTCGGGCTTCGATCCGAGAGGCTTACGTCCTCGTAAGCCTTCGGATCTACACTGCGATATTTTTGCGGCCGCTGGGAGGAGTTTGCGTCGTTTTCATGCGTCGGGATATGCAAATGAGTTTTTACGGCGATCCACGAAGGTACGAGTGTCCCTCGCAATCGCCTACGTCATTTTTTGGCTACGTAATGTTAGAGGAGCTTTTTGCTGGTCTAACAGTGCGTAACCCATGTAAAGTATGGCCGTCGTTCCCGCGTCGATTTGAAAATATTTTTTTTTTTTAACGTAACTCGTTCGGGAATAGGAATGTACGTAAACGACGCTACTACGACGTGACGACGTGTTTTCGCGCAATGCATGGCGGGAAATTTGCGAACGGAGCATGCGCAGTTCGATCGCCGCGGGAACGCGCCTATTTTAAATGCTTCACGCCCCCTACTCGCGCAGATGGATTGCGACGGGAGAAATACACTACGCCGCCGTCGTTTACTGGACAAAATCTATCTGGATTCCACGTAGAGCCAGGTAAAAAACGGCGGCGTAGTGTATTTCTGATACTCTACGAGAATCTAATTCTCTGTGAATCTGCCCCTATTAATTTAGATCCTTCTCCCTTGTCTTTATAGCGCTGTACTATTTTTTACACATGTTTTAGGATTTTTTTTGTATCACAAATTCTTTGGTACTGGCAGCTTTTACTTTTATTTATTTCGTCATTGGTGTTTATCACTTCACTTTGTTTTAATTTATCTAGCGCAGTGTTTTTTTCCCTCCTGGGAATTTTTTTTTCTCTTGCTGTACTTGGTTGCTT